>CM040123.1:382763882-383363882 GCA_022559845.1 Amorphophallus konjac
GAGCTACCCGAGCAGCATCTAGATAGGGTGATTGAGCAAGTACGCCCATGAGTGGCGGTGGAGGCTAGACAGGAAGGAGATCGAGTCCTGAGACGATTCTTGATGATGTTGTTCGGGAAACTGCTCTTTCTGACTCGAGCTGATGTGATTAGTTGCAGATTACTGCCATTGCTGGAGGATCTGGGCAGAGTGGGGAAGTACGCATGGGGAGCGGCAGCACTTGCCTTCCTCTTTGAGTCGCTCAGTACCACGGACCGACGGACGATGCTGGGCGGCTTCTCGCCTTTCCTACAGGTAAAAATGCCTTCTTATATGATTATTCGATTCAATTCATGAATGCAACTAATATGTTGACACTCGACTTCTAAATGCAGATCTGGAGCTTCGTCTATCATCCGGGGATTGGGTGAGGTACACAGCTACATCCTGAGCGGACCCCGATCGCGAGGCGATGGGTAGTAGTGAGGGACACGGGGTCAATCAGTAGACTGACCCGGGCGATCCAGGATGATCTAGACTCATTCCCGCATACGGCAGTAAGCTCCGAACTTAAAATGCTTCTACATATGCCTCAAAAATGCTCTTAGATGCTTCTAAATGCTTCTAAAATGGACTGACATGACTTTCAGGTGAGATGGACCCCATATCGAGACGAGGGCCACGAGGGACAACCATGGGTCAAGGCATCCCTAGCGTACGGCGGGCGAGATGTATGGCTGCACTGCATCAATGTCATCGAGCCCTTGCACTATCGGTTGATCCTGAGGACTAGGGGATTACACCAGCCAGAGGTGACCTTCCCGCGCAGAAATGACGAGCGTCTGGGCAAGTCTTCCAAGGGTATTAGCGGCAATGTGGATTGGTGCACTCGAAAGGCCAAGTACGTGCATGACTGGAATAAGAGAGGCCGGGTGATGAAGGATCGGGCAGAAAATGACAAGGCTTACCTCAAGGCTTACTCGCAGCAGTATGGGGACCAGGTGTTCAAAGGCACCCGATGACCGGTATGAAATTCTCAACTTAAACTATGTCTATTCTAAATTAATGCTATATGCTTCTAACTCATGCTTTCTAAATGCAGCTAGACCCTCAAGGAAGAATAGCCGAGCTCCAGGGACTCCTTCACGCCACCATCCAACAGCGGGATGAGTACCGGACTGCTTTGGAGCTCCTGGTGAGATTCTACACTTAAGACTTAAATGGTTATGATGCGAATATGACTAACTTTGACTTCTAAATGTAGCGGGCTGAGGGAGCTCAAAGAGCGGGACCGGATGCTCCATCTTCATTGTCACAGCCTGCCGGGGGCAGAGTTGAACGAGATGCGGAGTTCACTCGAGCGGTTGCTCGGGCCGAGGAGGTGGAGGCCACCCTCGCGGAGCGGGTAAAACACTAAATGCCTGACTAAAAAAAATGCTTATGTTTATGCACTAAATGCTTAATACACTGACAATGCAAAAAAATGTAAACTGCAGGCGAAAGAGCTGACCGCAGCAGTGGCTAAGGCAGAGCGAGCTCGGGGAGAGACCGAGAACCTGCGGGCAGAGGTAGCCCGGCTGAGAGGGGAGCTCGAGCGGACAGCTACCCAAACGGCGGACCTTGAGAGATACCGGTCCGAGGCTCGGGCGGCACGGCTTCAGATTCATGATTTGAAGATTGAGCTACGGGCCGTAGAGTGGACAGTCCGGACGATCAGCCGAGGGCCTGCACTGAGTGGATCCCGGAGTGCTGCAGCGGGGAGCACACGGAGCGAAATGCCGAGTGGCTCGGTAGGAAACTACCTGGCTAGTTCTTCCAATCAACGGAGGAACGAGGAGGCAGATAGGAGACGACCACGAGAGGGAGATCACAGTACCATGGAGCCGCCAGCCAAGCGGCAAGAGGGTGCTGGTGATAGCGAGGGCCCGGGAGATAGATCGACCGAGTGATGTATTCTCTTTTTCTTCTTATTCCCATTACTTGTACATGACTCATGTGAATGAATGCAAATCTTTTTTATGTTTTGCTTTTTATGTGGATGAATGAATGAATGTGAATGTGAATGTGTGCGAATGAACGGATGAAAATGAATGTGTGGATGGGAGTGTAAATGAATGAACAGGGGCAAAGTGTAGGGCCAGCAGGTCAGACCAGAGGAAAAAGGAGAGAACAAAAAACCTGCAGCAGAAGGTGTGACGGTCTAGAGGGGGAGCGCCATATAGATGTAACGCATCAGGACCAGGCCGTGAGAGACGACAGAGGGTGGACTAAAAACTACGTAGCAAGAAATGTGACGGTCCACTGATGGAGCGTCAGAGATAAGTAACGGTCCAAGATGAGACCGTCAGATATGACAGAACGATATTGGGATAAATGTGTATCAAGAAATGTGACGGCCCACTGAAGGAGCATTAGAGAAGGTGACGGTCCTAGATGAGACCGTCAGATATGACAGAGCCTGATTGACTGAAACTCATGTAGCAGGAAAGGTGACGGCCCAGTCATGGTGCGTCAGGGATATGTGACGGTCGTACGATAGACCGCTAGAGAACAAAGTGTACTTCGAGACGGATTCTACCGTGAGAGTCCAAACTCGAAGCAAGGATACCTTAATCCATACTAGAACTCTCCTAGGCTTAGGATAAGGCCTTCTAACCCAAACCTGATCAAAATCAAGCCTTTAAAAGATAGAACCAAGCCCCAAAAATCGCAGCTTTCACCAATTCTCTGCTACAAGGGTAGAAAACCTCCATCAAAGGGCAAGGAACACCATGAAGAGAAGCTTCGAAGTGATAAGCATGGAAGAGAGGGTCTACACCGGCCCTAAAGAAGCCAAGAAGGAGCATGGGGAGCTGCAACGGTTGACATCAATCCCCAAGCATCTGAGCTCAAGTGCCCAAAGGGTGGTAAATTCCACTTTATCCTCAGAAGTTCATAACTTGCTGCACTTTTATACTTCTCATGATTCTTCCTTCTTCTTCTTCTTCTTCTTCTTCTTATTTCTAGCCTTTGCCTGGTCCAAGGTGTTACTCCAACATAATGTGGGTGGCTCCCATGGTCAAAGAACTCCCTTTAGAAGTAACTTCAATTCTTAGGGCATGGCACCTCCAACCGTTGCTAGTTTTGGCCAAGAACTTCTAGAAATTATTTTTAGATTGGTCAAGCATTTCAGCCCTTATAGAACTATGGCATCCACAAACACATACCTTCGTCTTCCCTTCCTTTGAAGCTACAGTCCTATTGGAGGAGATAGAGACCTACCTAGCCCTTGCTAAGACTGAAGTGGGGGATGAAGATCTAGTGTGCCATACGGTCGAATCTATTGACCCATCTTTGATCCTAAGCGATTTCATACACAACCCAAAGGACGTGAGGACCATGATCAGCCCAAACCATATTCACTTGATACCCAAGGCTCAATGGATAGTCTCTCATTGTAAGAACAAGTGGGAGAGATACGAAGCCATAGCCAAGGCCGTGTCAGTTTGCTTATGCGGAGTCTTCCTTTTTACTACCACCGACCACCACTTAGATATCCAAAACCTTAGCATCATCAGCGGGTTGTGGCGGGGTTTGTCCATATCTCAAGCAATCCTTTCATACCTTTATGAAGGATTTAGCTCCGCTTGCTTAGGAGGACCCTTGTTCAGATCCATGATACTCCTCGAGTGTTGGATGGGCGTGAGAGTTAAATTCCAACCCAAGGAGAACATAACTTCAGCTAGCCGGATCCTTGGGAGCCACCCTATGTTCTTCATTGGAGGTGCCTTTGGATTTTCTTCACAGGTTGAATGCAAGACGGCGGACAAGAAAATGCGGGATGAATGGCGCCTCTTCCTCAATACTTTATCAATAGAGAAATTCATGATGCGTCCAAGAGCTCTGCGGAGCACCTTGCTTAGGGTACCACGGCGACCAGGCCTTGATCTTTAGTTAGTGGGAAATACTACCATGGCGATCTATAACCCACACCGTGCTATCTTCAAATTGGGCTACCCCGAACCGAAGTTCCTGCACTATCACACAACCCTCCCCTTCTAGCTAGGAAGATGGGGACCGAGGGGGATGAAAGAGCGATCCGGAACGCACTGACCATGTAGGAGATCAGCAAAGTGAGCCCGTGGCAAGAAGAAGTGGAAGAAGACGACGAGGGACGCCATAGCTATGTGAAGGAATTGCGCAAGATCCGCCCTCTTGCGGATAGAAAATTGAATGTAGCTTGAGTTTTCTTTATGATGATGAAATGACAATTAAAGCTTTTCAATCAATTTTTATGTTTTATTAAACTCAATCAAATGACATAGGAAGGTTCTGATTGAATGGGCATGAGTTTGTTGCTTGATCTGGCCTGAACATCCTTGAAAACAGAGCTTCTGGAGAGTGTAACGGTCCTTCTTAGTACCGTCACAAGAGTCTGACGGTCTCACGATGAGCCTTCAGAGGGGATGAGCTAAGAGTTCTGCCCTCAGGAGAGTGTAACGGTCTAAGGTGGACCGTTAGAGCTAGGTGACGGTCTAAAGCAGACGTGTCAGAGAGTGTGCTAATAGATAATGAGCGCCAACCTTCTTGGAGCATGTAACGGCCTGATGATGCACCGTCACAGATCTGTGACTGTCTAATGATGATGCGTTACAGACTTGAACCCGAAAATTTGTGATTTTTCAGCCTCGGGCTTGAACCTGCGTTCTGCACACACTTAGACGAGAAACAAGTCAGATCCGTTCTTAGACTCAACCCCTTGCCTCAAAGCAAGTTAGAGAATGACTATGCTTGATACTTGGTCAAGGGGTGGAGCCTTACTAAATAGGCAGAAAACAAAATGGAAATAATGCGATGCATGCGATGCATATGATGGCATTCTTCGATTTTTGTGAGTTTTTGAAAATATCTGGTGTTTTTGGATTTTGGAATATATAAAATTTTTCAGATTTTGAAAATGTGTGATTTTTTAGATTTTGAAAATATGTGATTTTTTTTTGGATTTTGAAATATATGTGATTTTTTTTTTTGGATTTTGAAATATATGATTTTTTTTGGATTTTAAAATATATGTGATTTTTTTTTGTTTTTTGGATTTTGAAAACAGTGCCTCCCCTAGCAACGTGAGCCCTCCTTATTCCATTAAGAGTTCTCGAGGTTGGCGTGTAATGGAGGTGACAGCCCCTGGCCAGGGCCCAACTTGCATGACGGTGTCTCTACCAAGGCCATACCTAGGGTACTTGCCTTAGTCCTAAAAAGAAAGAAAGAATACGGGGGTAAGCTTAGGCCAGATATAGAAGTTTTTAGATCTTGAGTTCCTTTCTAGACAACCCATTCAGAGATTCGGTTTGTTGCGTCAGGGCTTTATGTCCGTCATCGAACCTTTGTCCACTCTAGGCAAGCATACGACCGGGCTCATAGTGTTCCGCGGGGAAACTGTACTGCCACTCTTGCCATGCCTAGTCTTTATTTTCTTGGAGCTTTGAGATTATGATTGATAGACTTTGAGATAGACTTTTGTTTTTTTGGTCACGATGAATGCTCCTTTTCTTTACTCTCTTTTTTTTTCTTTTTCTTGTGGCGTCAGGTCATAACGGACTGCCCCTATTTGAGACCTCATCTTGTGAGGGTGCCTGGATCGGTCGTCGCCTCTTTATTTACTTCTTGCTCCTGGATTCAGCCGAAGAAAGAAACGGACAGGGACTTTGACTTTCCCCCAAAGCATGGCCAAGGAGAAACGGTGTCTACAATGCGAAAACCCGACCAGGGACGTCGTGTTGTGTGTGATTACCGTACTCAGGGTCCTCTTTTATGGTGAAAGGGAAGATTAGCTCGTTACCGAGGTGGCACTGGTTAGACTCTAAGAAAAGAAACACTTAAGATACAACCCATTCCAAGCGTGAGAGAGCTCCTCACCTTCGACGTTCACTAAGCGGTAAGCATTCCCTGGATAAGCTTCTTTGACAATGAACGGCCCTTCCCAGTTAGGTTGCAATTTAGACCTAGGACCTGCCGACCGAATGAATTTGCATTTCAAAACCATATCACCCTTTTAAAATTTACGCTCAATTACCTTCTTCTGAAAATAACGTGAAACTCTCTTTTGATAAACAGATACATGATCGGCCGCGTTCATCCTCTTCTCATCTAAGAGTTCCAGCTGGACAAGCAACGTCTCTCGACGTTCATCAAGATTAAGTTCTTTATCGAGCTGCACCCTTAGGGAAGGGATCAGAATCTCATATGGGAGCACCGCCTCCATCCCGTAAGTGAGAGCATAGGGGGCTTGCCCCGTGGGAGTGCGAACGGAGGTGCGGTAAGCCCATAGAGCCTCCACTAATCTTTCTGTCCAATCGGAAAACTTATGAGATTCGCATGTTTTCTTTATGATTTTGAGAAGGGTTTTATTGGTGGCTTTGGCTTGACCGTTGCCTTGTGGGTAATATGGAGAAGAATGATGCAATGCAATATTGAACTTCTTACATAGGTCCTTGAGCTCTTGAGAGACGAACTGGGGTCCGTTGTCAGTGACGATGCTGCTTGGCACTCCGAACTGCGAGATGATATTCTTCATGATGAAGCGGCACACCGTGGTAGCTTTGATCTATGCGTACGCTTCGGCTTCACCCCACTTGGTGAAGTACTCAGTGGCGGTAAGGATGAATGATTTTTGCTTGATCTGAGGGTTGGGATCACCGAGCGGGCCGAAAATGTCGAAAGCCCACATAGAGAACGGCCAAGGAGCAGATAGAGGATGAAGAGATGAAGCTGGAGCATGAATTTTATCAGCATGGAGTTGGCACTTAAGACACCTCCGGACATAGAGGGAGCAATCTTCCTCTAGAGTGGGCCAATAATAGCCCTGCCTAAGGATCTTCTTCGCTAGAGCCAAGCCATTAACATGACCTCCACATTCGCTAGAATGGGCTGCTTCAACCACCTTCCAAGCTTCATCATCATCCAAACATCTCATGAGCATTCCATTAGTAGCGCGCCTGTATAGCTCTCCTACGACAATAGTATACCTTGAGGCGGCTCTCCTTATTGACTTGCGCTGCTCAGCATTTGCCCCTTCTGGGAATGATCCATCTTTATAAAACAACTCAATCTCATGATACCAGGGCAATTCTTCTTCCTCCAGAATCTCTTCTAATTCCATCAAAGATACTTCCTTCAATCCTTCCTTTTCAGCCCTCATCTCTATAGTCTTCCTAAGGTTGACATACCAAGGATCTTGAAGAGAGGGTGCGTCCAATCTCTGAACGACGATAGTCTCAATATTCCGACTGAGAGGGAAAGATAGAGAGGAAGCAAGCGAAGCTAAAGCGTCGGCTAGAATGTTCTGAGACCTAGGAGTGTGGATGTAGATCAACTTACGGAATTGCCTAGCCAGGAGTGTGACCAAATCTTGATAAGGTTTGAGCTTAGGGTCACGAGTGCGATAAGTGGACAGAACTTGCCGCAGGACGAGCTGAGAATCCCCTATGATATTCAAGTAATGCGCGCCTAGGAGGTAGGCGTGCTTCAATCCAGCTAAGAGAGCCTCATACTCAGCAATATTGTTGGTAGCATGAAATTGAAGTTGATAAGCAAAAGGAATCGTCACTCCTTCTGGAGTGAGCAGAATAGCGCCTATCCCTCGGCCTTGAGAATTGAGTGCACCATCAAAGTGCAGAGACCAGAAGGGATGATGAGTGAGGACGGAAAGATATTCGTCAGGGAAGTCATCCTGAATAAAATCTATGCAAGGAATTGGGAGATGGGCAAGATGCTCAGCGATGGCGTATCCTTTGACCGCCTTCTGAACGACGAACGTGATATCAAACTGAGATAGGAAGCTCTGCCAGCGAGCTAACCTACTAGAGAGGACATGCTTTTCTAAGAGATAGCGGATCGGGTCCATTCTAGAGATCAGCCTAACTGGGTGGGCAAGGAAGTAGTGTTTCAGCTTCTGAGCTACCCACACTAAGGCGGCACAAGTCTTCTCCATAGTGGTGTATCTAGCCTCGGCTGGGTTGAACAACCTGGAGAGGTAATAAGCTTCCCGCTCTTTCCCTTCATCATCTACTTGTGCTAAGACCGCCCCTAGGGAGTCCTCAATGACCGAGATGTATAGGATTAGGGGTTTCCTAGGGACAGGAGGTTACAGAACTGGGGGATTGGATAGATATTCCTTTAAGTCCTCATAGGCCTTTTGACACTCTCGATTCCATTCAAATTTGACTCCCGCCTTTAGCAATTCATAAAACGGGTGGCACCTCTGAGAATGTTGGGATATGAATCTTCTGATGAATTGCAGTCTACCAATCAGTCCTCGAAGTTCCGTAATGTTCTTCGGTGGAGGCATGTCCATGACGGCCTTTGCTTTATTAGGATCAATCTGGATCCCCCGTTTGCTAACTATAAAGCCTAGCAACTTCCCTGAAGAGACTCGAAAAACACACTTCTTTGGATTCATCTTGAACTTGTACTCCCTAGCTCTTTGCAGCACCTTAGCCAGAATAGAGGAGTGTTCTTCTTTGGTTCTTGATTTCACCAAGATATCATCCACGTAGGCTTCCATGTAGATGTGCATCATGTCGAGGAAAATAGCCATCATTGACCTCTGATAGGTGGCACCTGCGTTCTTCAGACCGAACGGCATAACCACGTAGCAGTACGTACCCCAGGGCGTGGTGAAGGAAGTTTTCTCTTGATCCTCCAGAGCAAGACGGATCTGATTATAACCTGAGTAACCGTACATAAATGATAAAGATTCGTACCTGGCGGTGCTATCGACCAGGACGTCTATGTGAGGCAGCGGGAAATCATCTTTGGGACATGCTTTATTAAGATCCCTGAAATCGATGCAAATACGCACCTTTCCATCCTTCTTGATAACAGGGACTATGTTCGCCACCCACTGGGGATATAGAACAACTCTAATGAACCTAGCCTTGTATAACTTATCAACTTCTTCTTTGATCCTTAAGGCCATGTGGGGGTGAAATCTTCTCGATCTCTATTTTACGGGTGTTGCCCCTGGTTTAAGTACGAGTCGGTGTTCCGCTAAAGAGGGGACAAGACCCGGCATGTCCTCATAAGACCAGGCGAAAGAATCACTATACTCCCGTAGAACCTTGACTAGACCTTCTTCCACTTGTGGAGGGAGATTAGCGGCAATAATGATGGGCCTTGGGTCTTCTTCAGTTCCCAAATTTATTTCCTTCGTAGGTTCATCCACTACCGACGATGGCCCGTCGAATCTCTTTAATCCTTGCGCATATAGATCGGCAATGTTATCTACATTGCTGTCCTCATCATCAATCGGGTCTTTTTCATCCATGACTTCATAGACACCAAGTCCGTCATCGCTCCACACCCCTTCTATTTCCTCTTCATCTTCAATCATGATTGCTGTTGCAACAAACTCTGGACACTTCAAAAGAGCATGACATCACTGAGCCAGATCCTGCAAGAACCTATCATGAATGGATTTGGAATGACGCGCAAGCAGCGCGGCTCAAGCTTGGAAGGATTGGATGACCTAGAAGAGGACCCTACTTCTCTAGTTCTAATCGACCCTACTTCCCTAGACTCGACGGACCCTACGCCTAACCTAGGAGAAAGGAAATCTAGTGGAAAGGAAGAAGCAGGGGACTCGTGCCCCTGGGCGGAGGATGGAGACAAGGTAGCATAATCTTCCACCGAAATCTCCGTTTCAAATTTGACGTTTTTTTTTGGAGATCAGTGGAGACCACACAGCAGGATGGAGGAGGAGGAAGTTGCATGGGGAACAACTCAGGGAATATGCAATCGAAAAAAGGATCAGAGGATCGAAACCACATCTCGTGGAGTTGGGCATTGGGGGGAGGAGGAGTGAATAGAGTTGACAGATCAATGGGTGGGCAGTGCCCACATGCACATGGAACAAACAAGATTTCAAGTGGTCTTTCCATAAAATACGGATCGACCATAATCGGGGGTGAATGGGGTATGGACTCCAATTGTTGAAAGAGAGATGAGAGGCGGGAGGGAGACCAAGAAGTGATGACGGGTGAGCTCCCCTTTTCTTGCAGATAAGTAATTTGTTTCTTCGGCCTCCACTGAACAAGCTGGGTTTTTTAATTCTTCTTCTGATCATGGCCATCTGGTTTTCTGAACATTCTAGCAAGTGATTGACTGAAATCTAGCATATCATCAACAGGTCCTTTTGGTAGCAGAGGCGGACCGGCAATCGTGCAAGCTGCATCTCTCTTTTCTGACTGTACTGATTATGAATTTAGGGTACCTAGCTGAAGAGGACCTTTAACAAAGTGTTGACGATAGTCCCAGGTAAGTAGTCCTGAGTCACCAAAAATTGATAGTGCAGACTCTCGATAACCGAGACCTCGCCTGCTCATCTTCCTCCCTTTGGGCACTGGCTTAGTACGCCCCTGTAACTGTGCACCGAGGCCTTTCCCCGGTTGATAACCCAGCTTCAATATGATATCCCAACCCTTGGAATCTCAGATCTGGGGTTTCACTTTGATACTGACAGGTGTAGTGACGGGCTTGCGTGGTGCATAAGCCCAAGGGAAATCCAGATCTAGGACAGAAATAACGGGCCGACTGCTTGGCCACAATGTAGGTAAAATCTTCTCTGAAATGGCTTTTACAGACTGGATCGTGCATAAGCTTTTGACCTTGACCACCCTCCCTTGAAAAGTGAATTTAAGACATTGATGCGCGGTGGATGGCACGGCACTGAGAGTATCGATCTACGGATGACCCAAGATAGCTTTGAACATGGGGTCGATGTCCAGCACATAAAATTCGATGGGCATAGTAAGAGGCCCAAGCTCAGCTTCAAAAGTAACAATCCTGTGACACGCCCTCCGAGAATTGTCATAAGCAGCTATAGTAGTGGGGGTTGGGCGTAGAAGTTCTTCTGATATATTGCAGGCCCTGAGGGTGCTGAGTGGACATACATTGATAGATGCCTATGGATCAACTAGTGCCGCCTCAATACTGACTTTGTTCAGAATAATAGTGATGCAAAGCGGCATTTGCCGAGCTTCCGGTGGTGCTAGCTCAGTTTTAGAGAAGGTAATAGCTGGCCCCTTAGAGATTGTTGCCAGTGCGGTAGGTAAGTTGTCAACTGCCATATCTTCACTAACCATCACCTTCTGAAGAAAATATCTGAGAGCATCTTGGTGAAGGGTAGATCTCTTAATAAGCTCCAGCACAGATATCTTGGCGGGCACCCTATCAAGGTGATGTAGCAGATCATATTGGGTACCCGGCAGCGGCTCGGTTTCTTCCTGCTCAGTAGCCGGTTGGGAAGACTGGGGATTAGAGGTGGAAGGAAAATTGCGGTGAAACATGCGCCCGCTCCGTAGGGCGAAGCTATAGGCTGCCGCGGCCTCGGATGGGCTCAGGATAAGCGACTTAGTAGGCCCGGTGGGGTGGATGAGTGGTGCGGAAGGGGGCGTGGTGGAAAGGATGATAGGTAAGGGGTTGGTGATAGTGGGTGCGAGCGGAAGCGGGGATATAAAAGTAGGCGGAGGTGCAATGAGTGGAGGGTTAGATGGAGGTGTGGTGATAGCGGGGGTGAGTAACGTGTGAGAGGCGGGCGGTGGAGTAGGAATAGATGAAAGGACAAATGGTATAGCAGGCGGAGGAGGGTTTTGGTATGTTGGCGTAAGGATGGTAGGAGTGGCAGGAATACGGAAGTTGTGGTGGAGGGCCATAACTTGCGGCGTAGAGCTATCATCGTCAAAGGACCACCCGGCATCAGGGGCCGGGGGTTGAACTACGTTGACCTGGGTCGGCGCCGATGGCTGAGGCTGCGGAGCGGGAAGATGGTTCGGCATTGGGTTCTGATGGATCCCCAAGTCTTGAACCGGCTCCGGTTGCTGTTGCGGCTGCGGTGCCTGTGGCTGCTGCACTTGTTGCCTCGGCGGCTGCCTTCTTTTCTCTTTAATTTCGTAATGGCCCTATGCATTTCGGCCCAATCAATCCTTTACCCTTCATGGAGGTCACAGACCAAATCCCTGAACTGAAAACACCCTTCAATAGTATGTCCTGGCTACCTGTGGAACATACAGTACTTTGTCTGGTCAACGGTCGGGTTCCAGTTGGGCCGTTCCAGAGGGAGTTGTATAGCATTAACTGACATGAGAGCTGAGAAGATATCTGTGAGGGTTTCTGGCAGGGGTGGGTACTGTGCTCTTTTAGGAGCCGGACGCTTGTTGTTGTTGTTGTAGCCGTTGGGTGGAGGGACATTATGGTATTGCGAAGGCTGTGGGGGTTGCTATGGAGCGGCAAAGGTGTTTTGTGGAGTGGCAAAGGAAGGCGGAGGGTTTTGAAAGTTTTGTGGATTGGATTGAAAGTTTTGTGGCGTGGGGTTTTGAGGAGTGCGGGGGTTTTGCGAAAAGCGGAAGGGTGCGGCTTGGAAGGGAAAGGTAACGGCTTGGACTTGCTCATTGGTTTGAACCCCCTCGGTGACAGGCCCTTGAGGTTTCTTGTGGTATTTTGGCTTTTGATTCTCAAAGAGCGAGTGGATGGGGGAGTCATTGAACTGTGTTTGAATGAACCGCGCCCGGCTATAGAGTTGGTGCATGTTGGCTATATCATTCATGGCCAGAATGTTTCGGAAGGTCGGAGTAGCATTGGAGATGAGTAACTTGACCTTCTCTTCCTCTGGAATGTGACTTGGCACCCTGGCAGCCATCTGCCTCCATCTGTCAGCGTAAGTTGCAAACTCCTCATCAGGCTTCATCTTCTCGGCCACCAAATCTGTGAAAGTGTATTCTGGGCCGACTCTATCTTGGAACCGCTGGATGAACTTATCTTTCACTACCTTGAAGCTTTCGGCGTCCTCCAATGGCAGAGAGTAGAACCATTCCAGTGCAACACCATCTAATGATCGGCATCTAATGATCGGCGGAACAAAGACGCCATAAGGCGATCATCATATTGAAATTGGGCCGATTCATATAAGAAGTCCCTCACATGAATAAAGGGATTGCCGTTCCCATCATACTTATGGTAACTGGGGAGCTCGGATTGCGGAGGGAATCGGATGTTTTCGAAGCTGGGGACGGGGACATCTGCCAAGGATTGTGGGCCAACCCATTTTTGGAGGAAATCAAGCTGTTGTTGCATGGCGGCCCACTTGTCAAGGAGTTCCTGCTCCCTAGATGGAGTAGGGGTAGTGAGAGACGAAGGTTGAAATTGAGGAGCGGAAGGATGGACTGTCGTAGGAGGTGGAAGCCCATAAGAAGGAGCAGCAGGATAAACGGCCAAGGTAGGGGTCCCATAGGAAGGATATTGGGCCGGAGACTGACCCAGATTAGAATGGACTTGGGCAACCCCTTGCTGAGGGCGCAAGAAATCTGAAGGGCTAACAAGGACTTGTGCCACCGATGGGCTGGATGTGTGATGATCCACCTAAATAAAAGAAGGGAGAGTAGACTTTCCCTTATTAGAAATTGCTGGCCGAAGCGGAAGATTGGCCCGTTTCTATACCAGAAAAGGTGATGGTCCGATGTTGGACCGGAGTAAGATCAATTGGAGTGGGCTGGATGGAAAGATTAGATTGGCCCTGCACAATCGTAGGATGTAGGGTATTGGACCCCTGCATGGCCTGATAGACAGCTTGGAGTTGGGCCGGATCCAACTGGGCCATCATTTGGAGAATGGAGCCAGCAGAAGGAGGAGAAAAGGAAGGAGTGGTTTGGCCACCCTCCATAGGGACGGAGGATGGGAGAGGGGCGGAGCCCTCTCCAGACGAGAATGAGACAACCCTAGGAGGGTTTTCAAGAAGCCCTTGAGGGAGAGACTCCTCTTGGGAATAGGGAGGATTGAAAGAAGCCATGATGGGTTCGAAGAGCGGATTGGAGTAGAATTTGGGGAAGGAATTGACCCTAGGAGGTGACTCTAATTGATGAAAATAACTCCACATGCAACGGAAAACCTTTAACAACAGCAAACAACACACAACAAACACATAATGAGTGATCAAACTTAGATGACTTAAACAAAGATGCAAGTGAAATAAGAGATAGCAACACTCAAGATCAACCAAGTTGTTTAGATGATGGAATCAAGATTCTTATGATTTCCTCCTTTAGAACCTTAGTGATTTGATTAAAATGCGCTCTCGACAAAAGGTTCCTAATAGGGGAAAGATATGTGGCTTGGTAGACTCTAAATGTGGTCACTCCTTCACTTATGCAATCCTAGACACGGTGTGGGAGGTGGTACAACCAGCCCGGCGTCCGTGTGGGAATCCACGGCTCGCGAGGACTAATGGAGGTCCCTGATGTGATTTCCTGGTCGGCTCCAAGGAATATGGAGACGAGAGGTCCACACACCAAGGTAGGAGAATGCAATCTAATGTATGAAGATATGCATGAACCTATGTGCACCGGAGTGCATGCAAGTTCTAGCCTCAAATCTAACAATCAAATGTGCACACAATGAGATGAATATATGAACCAACCAAGGAGGAGATCAAATATCACCCAAGTATGAAAATCACAGCAAAACTACGGAAGTAAACTGCACCTCGGGATGCGTACCTATCTGGAGTATGTGACGGTCAAGACTACCTACGTCAGAGGATTGTGACGGTCGAAGACCAGACCGCCAGACTATTGTAACGCATGGATGCAGGACCGTCAGAGGAGCCAGGGAACCAGAAACAACAGGAAATAAAAGGGAAATCCGAGGAACACACGGGCAACCAGGGTAAGCAAATGAAAGCAGGTTTTAACAGAGATCCCAAAGCACGATTGGCACTAGATGTCCCACCGTGATCGCCAAAAAAACTGTTGATTTTAATGTGCCCCTTCTTTTGCAAGATGGGCTATGATGCCAACTATGAGCAAATAATGAGCCAAGTAATGAAATCAATCAACCTATGAACATGCGAATCATGAACCAAGGCAACCAAAACAAGCTCTAGCATGGGCATGCTATCTCAATCAAGATTAAGCTAAGCAAATAAAGAAAAACACACGCCGGGGCGTGGAATAAGGAATAAGGAAAACACACCGTATAGGTGGAACAAGCAAAGGTAAAGAAGAGATATGATGAGAGAGAAAAGCTAATGCCCAAACTAAGAAAAGATGTGATCGCCACCAAGGTAAAAACAAGCCAAAGACCTGATCAATACCTTAGAATAAGAGGATGATGCACCCGCCCACGGGAGAGAGAAAACAATCAGGAAACTACAACTCTGTGGGATGTGACGATCGAAGGATGGTGCGTCACAGGACTGTGACGGTCCCACGATAGACCGCTACAACACTCTAACGTGCCTAGGATAGACTGTTAGAGCTTCTGCAGAATAAGATTGGGAATCTTTTGACCTCCAAGCTTTCCAGCCGGCCAGAGAGCTTGGGCCTCGTGATATGGACTCTGTAAACCTGCAAAAGAGTGTAGAACACAAGAAAAACAACCTAAATATGCCCTTTAACAAAGTAGTATCAATAATCCAAGAAACTCATGAACATGTAAAAGGAGAGGGAAATACCGGGGGATTGGTTTTTTAACCCCTTCTGGGGCGTTTTAAAAGATGGGAGGATGTTTTGAAATGTATGCAACAGATGAAAGAACGTGAAAGATGGATAGGGACAATGCTATGATTGCTAGAAGAGGGGAAAACACTAAGAACAATGATGTGACTGAACTAAACCCTTGAAACCGATACTCCCTGGACTTTGGAAGTAGATGAACGTGGGAAGTAGCTCTGCTTGGTTGGTTCTAGCTCCAAGATGCGACAGCACTTCGACGCAAACTCCAGATTTTTCTCTTCAGGCCATGAAGTCAAGGGTTCTATTTATAGGCCCTCAAAGTCTAGGTTCTAGTTGAGGATAATCCAGCAAGAAAGTAGGACGTTTCTCAGCAAACTCTTGAAGATAATACTCCCAAGAGTCCATAGAAACAAACATAAGATTCTGAGGATCAAATTTGGAAGAGAAATCAAGGAAACAAACTCTTAAGTCGATCACGGAGTAGCAGAGAAAAGGCCAGGCTTGTCAGGACTCTCTGTTTGATGTAACGGCTGCTCGATAGACCGTCACAGGGATGTAACGCTCCAGGAAGAGACCGTCACACAACCTTATCCTTTAAGAAGATAAGATCAACAGGGGAGGTTTTCAAACGTTGGACTCTAGATGGATGTAACGGTCAAGTGTAGATGCGTTACAACAAGGTAACGATCGCACGATAGACCGTCACACTCAACGAGTAGGCAAAAAGATAAGTTTGAAAGAAGCCCTAAGCTTAAGGACTCTGCAAGGATTTAACGCACCAGGGAAGATGCGTCAGAGAGATGTAACGCCCCATCAAAGGACCGTTAGAGACAATAGAGTGCCAAAAAAAAATGAAAGCTTGCTAAGCTTCGTCCAACGGAAAAAAGGCAAGGAACCAGACTCAACCAAGGAGACATGACTTAAGAAATGGACCTCAAATTGATCAAGAAGGCTCAACAAAGGTGAACAACTCGGAGCATCATATAGAATGAACAAGGAGATGACCCAACTTATTAGTCATAAAACGGGTGTCAACAGCTATGCAGTCTTGAAAAGTGATCCTTTTTCATCCCCTTCCTTTCCTCTATTTATTAAGTGTCCTTCACCAAAGTTGTTCCATTTTTAAAGCCCTACATCTTCTTCTTCTACGCCATTATCCTGTTCTCCACTGTTTTCAAGCCCCAGTGTTTTTCTATGTTCCCACCCCATTTTCTCCCTCTTCTGATTATTTTTTCATCTTGGTCTCTTCATAAAAGTTATTCATCTTTCAGTTATCTACAATTTCTGCTTCTACCACTTTTTATAATTCTGCATCGCTTTCAAGATATTCACTGATTTCTAAAGTTACGCGAGTCTGGCAGCAAAACGGTCAACAGTTGACCATCCCAAGAGAAACGGTCCCTAGTGGACCGCCCAATGAGTAAAACGGTCAACAGTTGACCGTGTGAACAGTAACTTTTTAATTTTTTATTTTTTTAATTTTGATATGTCAATAAACGGTCTTCTTGAGACCGCTTATGTCAAAAAATGGTCTGTGGATGACCGTTTATTCAATTTTGTGCCAAACGTTGCCTGATTGCCCCCTGATTCGTTGGGCGGTCTACCCATAGACCGCCCCATTCATTGAACGGTCTATCGTGCGACCGTTCATATAGCAAAGAGTCTAAAAGTTCCTGAACTCCGTTTTCTTCGCCACTGGACTCTAAGGTTGATTTCTGTTTGCGGGGGTCACCTTTCTAAGGCTCTATCTTCTCGAATATTCCATCAAATCACTTCCCGTTTGTTTCTACCTCTTGCCACCACTATTATCTCGAGTTTAAGCCATATAACTCAAAATTTAGTGGAATATATTAGCGGGAATCTTGGCCACAATATCAGGTTTTATGCATTTTCGTGTCACACAAACTCTTCCAGATTAGGCTCCGGTACCACCTTCCAAGGACTCTATCTTTCAGATCCTTCCACCAAAAAGAGTCCCGTTTGTTCCTAGCTCTTATCCTATCTATTATCTCGAGATTGATCCATAGATCTCGAGATTTGGTGGTCTCTATCTCCTACAATCTCGATGTAAACTTCTGGGTTTCAGCAGATTTCTATATAAACCTGCCCAGTTCGCCTGCGCGACAGGGGGGCTCTTTTTTCGACCTAGGGTGAAGCCATGCCGGATTGTTGACTCAACCCTTTGACCCTAACCTGAAGAGGGAAGTATAAACTTCATTTTGGTTCCTTGTTTGCTCAATTTCATCAATGTTTGCTCTCTCAACTTCGCCCCTACTTTTGACAAATCATCATAGTTTGCTGATTTTCTGCTACAACTTCGCGACGGGGGGCCTGTTCATCAAGCCGGGGCGGAGTCATACTTCATCCGTTTCGTCCTCCTTTGACTCCATCTTGAAGAGGGGAGTATGAGCTTCACGTTGATTATATGTTTACCTTATTTCTCATATCTTTTTCCCCTTTTCCAAGCCCCTACTTTTGAGGTTTCACCACACTATTCTACAATTTGCTGAAACTCAGATTTCTTGCGACGGGGGCATGTTTGCATCGCCGGTGCGAGGCCGTGGGGCACTCTTGATCCATCCTTTCAACTTCAAGCTCTAGAGGGAAGTATAATCCTTGTGTTCCTTGGTTTTGGGCTCATTACCTCGTCATCTTTATGCATATTTTGTCCATGAGTTTTGCACGTTCATTCTATTTTTACACTTAGTCATTTTTCTCCCATGTTATGCACCCCTCTATTTTCTTATCTTTTTCACCCCATTTTTCATTGATCTCTTCTCCATTTTAAACCCTACTTGTTGCCCTAGTTTCACCACAACATTCCCACCTTTCCATAGCATCCAATCTTTCCTCTTTTGGTGTTCTATCTTGTGAGATATTCATCATTCTTTGAGTCCATTTTGTGCATTGTTCTGAATTTTCTGCACAGTCCGCATTTTTCACCAAATCTTCGGTGTCATAACTTTTTGTCCCGACCTCCTTTTGGAGTGATTCTGTTCCTACTTCTTCACAACATTTATGTCTTCTGTCATCTAAAATTTCTCCTCATTTGGACATCGTTTGCCCTACTGTTTGCATCAGTCTTTGCACCCACTTTTCACTATTTGCACAGTTTTTCTTGTGGCATGCACTTTTGCACCTTGTTTATCTATGTTCATCATGGCATATTAGATCAATTTCTTCATGTTAATCTCATCACAATATACACACCTATTGTTTGCACCCTTCCATAGGGGTTAAAAACCCTCCCCCGGTGAGTTTGCCCTTAATCATTCATGCTACTTTATGCACTTGGGCAGATTTCTACACAGCATGTTCTAATGGGTTTTGCCTCTTATCTTGTGTTTATTTTGCAGGAAAGTATGGAAAGTGAGGCCCTTACCTTCTAGCCGGTTGGAAGGCGAGGAGAGGTAATCCACAAATCCCCGCATCTTAATATTGAGTGCGATCATCCTCTTTTTCCAAGGTACACAACGTGCATAGTATTTCATATCCTTTGACGTTGTTATTCCTTGGTGGTGATCACGGTATTCTTCTACATCCTTTATCACCTTTTTATTGATTGTATGATCATGCTACCATGTTCACATAGCCACATATTCATGTTATTCACTTGATTGGTGAACATATGCCTTCATGCTTATTCATGTGATTTGTGGGATCGGCACGCATATACACATCCACATTTTCCACATCTACAAGCACCAATTGAGAGTCTCCTATGATGTTTAGGTATCGCGCGCCCATGATGTAGGCGTGCTTCAGTCCGGCACGGAGAGCCTCATACTCGACTATGTTATTTGTGGCAGGGAAAGAGAGCTGGTAAGCAATGGGGACGATTACTCCTTCCGGAGTGAGGAGAACGGCGTCGATTCCACGACCCTGAGAATTGAGAGCACCGTCGAAGTGCAAGGACCAGAAGGAGAGATGAGTAAGTACTGCCAGGTGCTCATCATAAAATTCGTCATGGATCGAATCAGTGCGAGGGATAGGAGAGTGAGCAAGATGTTCAGCAATCGCGTATCCCTTGGTTGCTTTCTGAACGACAAAGGTGATATCAAATTGAGATAGAAAGCTCTGCCAGCGAGCTAACCTACTAAAAAGGATAGGTTTTTCTAAGAGGTAACGGATTGGGTCCATTCTAGAGATCAACTTAACCTCATGGACCAGGAAATAGTGCTTGAGTTTCTGAGCTACCCATACTAATGCTGCGCAGGTTTTTTCCATAGTGGTATACTTAGATTCAGCAGGATTGAACAACCTAGAGAGGTAGTAGGCTGCCCTTTCCTTCCCTTCGTCGTCCACTTGCGCCAGGATAGCTCCTAGGGAGTCATCAATAACAGAAATGTAAAATATCAGGGGTTTCTCAGGGACAGGTGGCTGCAGAATCAGGGGATTAGATAGATAAACCTAAAGATCTTCGTAGGCCTTTTGACATTGTTCATTCCATTCGAATTTAGCTCCTGCCTTCAACCGTTCATAGAATGGGCGGCATCTTTGCGAGTGTTGAGATATAAATCTTCGAATGAACTGTAAACGCCCAATCAATCCCTTAAGTTCAGTGATGTTCTTAGACGGTGGCATTTCCATAACGGCCTTTGCTTTGTTCGGATCGATCTGAATCCCCCGCTTGCTAACTATAAACCCTAGCAACTTCCCAGATGCAACTCCAAACACACATTTCTTTGGATTCATTTTTAACTTATATTCCCTAGCCCTTTGCAACACCTTAGCTAAAATGGCGTGGTGTTCTTCCTTGGACCTCGATTTCACCAGAATATCATCCACGTAGGCTTCCATATACACATGCATCATGTCGTGGAAGATAGCCATCATTACCCGTTGATACGTGGCACCTGCATTCTTTAATCTGAATGGCATGACAACATAGCAGTATGTGCCCCAGGGCGTGGTGAACAAGGTGTTCTCTTGGTCCTCGGGAGTAAGACGGATTTGATTGTATCTAGAATATCCATCCATAAACGAGAGGGCTTCATACCCAGCCGTGTTGTCCACCAACACATCAATGTGAGGTAGCGGGAAATCGTCCTTCGGACATGCCTTATTTAAGTCCCTGAAATCAATACAAATTCGAATTTTTCCATCCTTTTTCATCACCATGACTATATTCGCCACCTATTGAGGATACAATACGACTCTAATAAACTTGGCCTCGTGTAATTTATCAACTTCCTCCTTTATCCTTAAGGCCATTTGAGGGTGGAATCTTCTTGATTTTTGTTTAACGGGTGTTGCCCCTGGTTTAAGGATAAGTCTATGTTCAACCAGAGCGGGGTCAAGACCTGGCATGTCCTCATAGGACTAGGCAAAAGAATTGCTATACTCCCTCAAAACTTTGATCAGCTCCTCTTCAACCTGAGGAGGGAGATTAGCAGAAATGATTATGGGCCTAGGGTCCTCTTCAGTTCTGAGATTAATTTCTTTCGTGGGTTCATCCACTGTCGATGACGGTTTGTCAAATCCCTTCAAACCCTGTGCGTACAGATCGGCAGCGTCATCCACGTCGCTTTCCTCATCATCGGCTGGGTCCTTCTCATCTATGATTTCCTAAACTCCAATCCGTCATTGCTCCCCACCCCGTCTACGTCCTCATCATCCTCTAGGACGATTGCGGTTGCTACAAACTCAGGACATTTGAGGACGGCACGACACCTTTGGGCTAGATCCTGAAGAAACCTATCTGGAATGGATTTAGAATGACGCATCACAGGGTGCGCCGCAGACGTGGATGGGCTGACAACACTAGAGCTAGATTCTACCCCAACTGACTCTACCAACCTAGGGGACTCTGCACATTGTACATCTAACCTAGAAGATAAGAAATCTATAGGGAAAGAAGCAGGGGCCTCGTGCCCCTGGCAGGAAGACGGACAGGACACAACATAATCCTCCATTGAAACCTTCATTGTAAAATTGACATTTTTTTTTGGAGGTAGGAGGAAATCATGAAGCAAGAGGGGTTAGAGGGGGAAGGAGGTAGAGGAAGTTGACGGGGGAAGAGAGATGGGAAGTGAACATCGAAGAATGGATCAGATGAAGAAAACCACATTTTGGAAAGATTGGTTATGGGGGTCCACATGGTGGACAAATCAATAGGTGGGCACTGCCCACATGCACACTGTAGACACGCCATTCCTGACGTCTCCTGAGAAAATCTCATATTACTATACAACACCCCGCGACGGCTTACGCGTTTCGAATCACTTGAGTGCTTCCTTTTCTTGAGTCTTCTTCCGCCCTTTTCGGCATCCGGAATCGTCTCGTCACGGCATTCGGACGGCATCAGCACCAGTCAGACGTATCAAGAGGTTCCGGAACCAAGATGTTGTCTGTCGGGAAGCCGCTGGCTAGGACCCGGGTGGGTCTTAATGGGGGCGTCCAGGCCCCTGGACGCCCCCATCCTTTTAATTTATTTTATTTATTTTCTCAGGGCCCAAATCAAATAAAAAATATATAAATTAATGGAGGCGTCCAGGCCCTGGACGCCTCCATAAAAACAAAAAAATAAAAAATGTTTGTAAAATGCCAGTTGGCATAAAATAAAACAAAAAATAAATAAAAATATATATTAATGGAGGCGTCCAGGCCCCTGGACGCCTCCATAAAAACAAATCTAAAAAATCAAAATGCCAGCCCTGGCATAAAAGACAAAAAAATAATAAATATATAATATATTTTGGAGGCGTCCAGGCCCCTGGACGCCTCCATCAACTCCTCACGGGCGCCGGCCACCGAACGACGGTTTGTCGTGTGTGAAAAAAGCCAAAATATAGAGACGTCCGGTCAGCTGGACGCGCCCATTTCTGAATCACGAGGCGCCGCTCACAAAACCACGCGTTGTGCCGAACCGCGTGCGGCCGTCGTCGGTTTTCGGTGGACCTGCTTGAGGCGTCCGGGACCCTGGACGCCTCCACAAAAGTATTCCAAAAAAATCAATAAAAATAGAATAAAATATTATTTCGGCCCTGATGGAGGTGTCCAGGGTCCTGGACGCCTCCACCCTCCGGAGCTCTATAAATAGAGGCCCACCCCCTCAGTTCTAGGGAGCTAAGCAGTGATCCGATAGGCTGCCGGAGCCCAGAGGCTACGGAGTCATTTTTCTAACCCGTGGGGTCTTTTGTAGGTGGAGGTTCTGCCGGCTTCTCGGGTGCCCACGCTCGCGAGAGGAAGGTCGTCTTCATCCACCGCGCTTCTACGTCGTCCCCACGCTGCCGGAGCTCCGCCGAATTTCACCACCGGCACATCCAATAAGCCAACTCTTTCCTTTTCTTCGTAGTTCTTTTGCATTCATCATCTCGCATCCATCATCTCATTTTCCTCCTACTCGAGTCCGAGAGGGGTTTAAAAGATAACACCAACCAGGTGTGTGTCTTCCCGTTATTTCGTCATTTTTATTGCAAGGATATGAATACTACACATTCATCTTTCTAAGCCACTTGTCATTTGTTTGTCGTTGTTTTGCAAGGGTAGCCGAGGAAAGCCCTCTCCGTCGGCCGGCCGGAAGGAGAGGAAGAAGCAACCCGCCATCTCCCGCTCTTGAGGTAGGCGCGATCACTTTCTTATTTTGGGGTCTTTCGGCCCCTGGCGATCACATCTTTTCATCGAGGCCGCGGCGAGTCACTTCCCCAATGGCCGTTTAAATTTCTGTTCTCATATTCTCTTTATATCCTGTTATATTTCGTTCATATCATCGAGGCCGCGGCGAGTCACTTCCCCAATGGCCGTTTAAATTTCCGTTCTTACATTCTCTCTATATTCTGTTATATTCTGCTCATATCATCGAGGCCGCGGCGAGTCACTTCCCCAATGGCCGTTTAAATTTCCGTTCTTATACTCTCTCTATATTCTGTTATATTCTGCTCATATTCTCGAGGCCGCGGCGAGTCACTTCCCCAATGGCCGTTTAAATCTCTGTTCTTATATTCTCTTTTATATTCTGCTATATTCTGCTCATATTCTCGAGGCCGCGGCGAGTCACTTCCCCAATGGCCGTTTCAATTCTTGTTATTTAATTTCTGCACCATTCCCGTCCCCCCGAGGTCGCGGCGAGTCACTTCCCGCTATGGCCGTTTGAACCCCATATCTTGCTATATTATACTTGTCCCGCTCGCCCCGCCGGAGCAATCTCCCGTGGTGGCCCCTTCTCTCTCTTCTCTCATCTCTGTGTTGCAGCAAACAACAAAACAAACAAAAAGAGGAGCCCGCGCGCTCTCCGCATCCTCTTCCCCGCTCCATCGAACTCCGAACCGCGTGACGTCGCTCACAGATTGGCGATCACGGTGGGACTTCTACTGCTTCCTTTCGGCTACCCTTGCAAGTTCGGCACCACCCGTGCCTCTCCACCTTGGCGCCCGCGCGCGCCCCCGTTGTGCTCACGGCAGCACCGTCAGTTCTGATTGGTTCTTTGTTTATTATATGTTTGTTATTTCTGTTGTTTTCCCACTCCATATATCTGTCAGCATTCCATTGCATACATCCATTCCTCTTTTCTATCCTTTTTTCATTTTTTTGAGGATCACCCTTTCCCGGTGAAGGAAGGACTCTCCGTTTGGGAATTCCTCTCAACGGACTAGAATCTCCTACACTGGGACCTCCGTAAGTCCCCGACATCGAAGAATCTCCTCTTCGTTCACTGGGCTGGTTGTACCATTGAAGTTCCCCGAAGTTAGTCATTTCATTCGTGGTGAGACGAGAGACCCTAGCTGACACGGCGGTGAAACAAAAATAAACTAGGGTCCCTATCTTGTGTGAACTTCGGATCTCGCTAAAAACACACAAAAAAATCATCAAAATCAAAACAAAAAAAAGGGCGTAAAGGCATCCACTTGTTTGATAATCTCTGCTACCTACTTGCTAGTGTATGTTTTTGCGTTCTGGGAGAACTGTGAGCATGTCTCACGAGTCTTCTGAGGAGAACCACCCTAGCCGTGGTTTGACAGCCGACCCGCGAGTCTATGCTATGGACTCGGGTCCTTCTCATGACCCCTCGCATGAGGTGCAGGTTATTGCCGGGGACACGTCCCCGCCACAGGATATCACTTCCTTACTGGGCGTCCTCGCCAACACGGAGCTTACCTCTGAACAGCTCCGGGCCTTCCAGGCCATTCTAAAGGGGAAATCTGTTTCCCCCACGCCCCAGGAGTCAACTCCGGCTATCGCACCTCTCCACGAGTCCGTGCAGGCCATTCCATCTCCTTCATTGGCGCAAGCCATCCAGTCTCCCTCGCTTCAAGGACAAGCGAGCCAACAACCTCCCTCATTCCAATTCCCGTCACAATCTCAAACTCCCGGTGTTCCTCACACACCGTTTCAGCCAGGGCCAACTGTCGGTGGTCCGACAGTTCCCTCTCATTCCGGGTTTCCCCCTCAAGTCTCCGGGAGACAGTTTCTCCCCCAATGGCAAGTGCCACCTTCACCCCCAGAGGAGCTCGCCCAATCGCTCCTCAATAGGTTCAATCGCATGGACGAGCAGTTTCAAAATCTGAGAAGAATGGTGGACGTGAAAGCCACCCCGGAGGTTGCTTTGCCAATCCTCCCCGTCATTCATCTTCCTCCCTCCGAAATGCCCACGTACCGCAGATACAATGGTACCGGCAACCCCTTCATTCACCTCAAGGACTTCATGTATGAGTCCTCCTATTGGCAAAACGATCAGAGGTCCCTGGCATACCTCTTTCGGAGATCATTGGATGGTCCCGCGCTTGAGTGGTTCTATTCTCTGGAGCCCCGCGAGGCCGAGAATTTTGAAATAGTGCAGAGAAGGTTCTTGCAGAAATATAGGGATAGGGTCGGTCCCTCACTCTCCATTACCGACCTAGTGGCCGAAAAGATGAAACCCGACGAGGATTTTGTCCGATATGCTGATAGATGGAGGTCTCTGGCGGAAAGAATAAGGGATACCCTCTCCGAGCCCGAACAAGTGAAAATGATTGTGTCTAATGCAACCCCGCAGTTCAGACACGTCCTCGCCATGAATAAACTTACTACAATGGAGGAACTCTATGAAAGGGCCCGATACATCCAAACCCAGCTAAAAGACTCCCCCATCATGAACATGTTTGAGTCGCCGAAGCCCAAAGTGGTCAGAAAGACAGGCGCTGGTGTCCCGGGCGGAGCCACAGAAGGGGTCGTGACAAATGAGCAAGTCAGTGCGGTCAACAATGCCAACTATGCAGTCAACCCAAGGCCTCCACAAATGCCCCGACTACCCCTTCAACCAGGTCCTTTCCCTCTCCGTCCTCCACCCCAAAATAATCCACCCCAGGATAATATGCCTCCATTACGCCAACCCCAGCAACAACAACCACAACCTCAGCAACAACAACCACCGCTTCAGTACAACCAAGTTCCACCCCCGGGGAACTATGGTCCCCAACAGCAACAAAGGAGGCCGCTCGGTCCTAAGAGAGCCTACTATCCACCATTGCCAGAAACCTTAGCAGATATTTTTAATGCCCTCATGGCATCAAACCAACTCGCCCTACCCAGAGAAAGGCCCGCGTGGCCCCCCAATGTTGATACCTCCAAATACTGCGTCTACCACAGGCAGCCGGGACACACAGTGGATTACTGCTTCCATTTCAAAGATTACATCCATGATATGAATGATGAACATCAAATAGATTGGGATGAGATGAGACGGTACGTCGCGGCTCTCAAGGCTAGGAGACCTCCTCAGAGGCCACAGCAGCAGTTACAACAGCAGCAGCAGCAGCAACCACAACAACAACAGCAGCCTCAGCAGGCCCCACAACAACAGCCCGACATGGGCATAATCCAGAATCCACTACCGGAGCACCAACAGCCCAATCATCAGGTTAACCCCATCTCCTCCTTCCCGGAAGTCGGGAGAGAGCAGGTGTGGCACCAGGAAAGTACCTCCATTCTTTATACCTCCAACCCTATCGTCATGCAACCCCCTCACCTTGCCCGGGTAGCACCTCTCTCTCATCAACCCGCATCGGTATCGCCTTCACCATTTCCACTACCATTACGCCCTCTCATCCGCACCCCGACCTCCTATCAACCGACACTTTCTACTACGCCTTCACACCCTCTCACCTTCTCCCACTCCCCCACTTTACCATCCACCTCTACCACATTTACCCCTACGCCTTCTAAACCCCTTATCATCCGTCCACCATACATAACCCCGTCTTTCTCCACCACATCACCACTAATGCCTTCAAAACCACTCATCACCCACCATCCACCTCAAAACCTTTACCCGTTTCAAACCTTACCTCCACCTCCACCTTCCAAACCCCTTATCCTTCATAATCCGCGCGATATCCCCTCTACCTCCGCCATGCCTCCACCTAACAAACCCCTCATCAGAATCCCTGCTCCCGTCATCACCCCTGCTTCATCAACCATTCCTCCACTACTACCCCTCAAACCCCTGTTAAAACCCACTGCTACCCCCACAGAGGTACAAAAGCCGCAGGCAATGGTGCTCCGGAGTGGAAGGATTTTCCACAGGGTTTTCCCCCACAACAGTCAGAATCCCGAGCAATCTCAGCCAGAGAAGGATGATGCAGAACAACCAGAAAGAGCTATCCCTGGAACACAGTATGATCTACTGAAACACTTGGACAAGACGCCTGCCCGGATCTCCATCCTAGAGCTACTTCAAAGATCCACATCCCACCAGGCGGCCTTGATGGAATATCTTCAAAAGGTCATGGTTAATGAAGACCTCCCCGTGGAGAAGATTTCGACCGTCCTAACCCCAACAGACACACAACCAGCCATCATGTTTCACAACTACGAGCTCGCTCCCAAGGAAGCTCGGAAATATGCATTGTGCATTTCAATAAAAATTAATGGGGTATCCATAAACCCGTGTCTTGTCGACACGGGTGCGTCCATAAATGTGATCTCCATGAGCACTCTTCAGTTGTGTGGGGTTGACGAGGAACAAATAAGACCTTCCTCGATCACGGTCACGGCTTATGACAATAGCAAAAGGCCGCCGCAGGGGATGATTATTCTGAAGGCAGAACTAGGCCCCATGGCAATCCCACGGAATTCCATGTCCTCGACATGGACCCCACATTTAAGGCTATACTGGGTCGCCCTTACATCGAAGCCATGGACGCTGTGCCTTCCACCAACCATCAGTGCCTGAAGTTTCCTTACAATGGGAGAATTATTAAAGTGGTCAGTACACCTGTCCTTCACACAGTGGATGCTATCAACACCTCTCTGCCTTCTGTTTGGCCGTCTCATCGGCCCATATTGTCACTGCTGGACGTACGTGATCCATCTCATGTTCCACTAGC
This sequence comes from Amorphophallus konjac, assembly GCA_022559845.1. Lineage (NCBI taxonomy): Eukaryota > Viridiplantae > Streptophyta > Magnoliopsida > Alismatales > Araceae > Amorphophallus > Amorphophallus konjac. The sequence continues at coordinate 382,791,649 of CM040123.1, forward strand.
ACCAAAGGAGCCGGTCAGGGCAACCGCAACATCCTGTCTCCCTTTTCACTCCAAAGGTTGGGAGATTATGAGGAACATCGGCTATCAACAGGGAAAAGGTCTGGGCGCACAGTTACAGGGTATGCTCAAGCCGCCAAAAGAAATTAGGCCGAACCGTAGGTTTGGCCTAGGCTTCAAAGGACCGTTCAAGGCAGATTGGAAGCCCCTCACGTGGACTCTATCAAACCACTTCAACAGAGGGCCCGTTGTTCAGATGGGAGATCACCCACGAGAAGCATATGGAGGATCACATGCTGTATATTTGGCTGAAAAATGTCCGAGGATCACCAAAAGAGGCAAGATCAAAGATCCGGAATGCGAGTGGGACAAATGGTTCGACATATGGGACATTTCCGTTGCACTGGAAAGGATGTTCTCATCTCCACAGCTTGAAGGACCACCATTGATCTCCGAAATACCAGAGAATATTACCACTCTTGCCAAGGTTCCAAACTATCCTCGTCCTCGCCAGAAGGACTCTGTCATCGACGGATCTTCATCCGTCCTCAACATTGCCGTCGACGGCTCATTAGCCGCCATCCTCTCCATCCACTCGTCTCAGCCTTTGCTGATATCTTCTTCCTGGGCCAGACAATTGTCTGATGATCTTCCCAGGTCCCCTTCTTTGCTTACATACCTACGCGGGCTTTTCAACCCGCGCCAGGTCTTCAACCATGATCTGCTCTACGAGCCTCACAATCCTCTAGCCATAACCACTTTCTCTCTCCTCCAATCTCTTTTCACTGCTTTGTCATTAAAAATGAAAACGAAAAAAAAACGTCAATTTTCAAACTCTCCAACAACACATCTTCGTTGAGGAAACCTCCTACATCTCCCACGGGTGCGTACCGCCTTGCGGACCACCCGTCCAAGGTCCGATGAGCGACCTTTTCTACCCCTCCTCTGAGGGGTCTTCTCCTGTACATTCTACACCATCCTCCTCATCTTCCTCTTCTTCTGTAAATATTGTCAGTCAATCTAGGAATGATAGGCCAAGGGTAGTACCTAGGAAGAAATCCAAGGGTAGGCAGATCCCTCGTCGATTCCTTCTGGATTTGGCCGCCAGGTGTCAGGCCCTTCTTGCCATCCCCCAGTTGTTAGAAAATCCCATCCAGCTACCCGAAATAGAATGCGAGGGCGACTGTGCATCTGATGAAGGGTATGGAGTCTACGAGATCACGAATGAAGAATGCCCCACTGAAGATGAGGGTGAAGAATATGAGGATGCGGCGGGCGCATACGCTAGCGGAATGAGGAGATTCGACGAGCCGTCAACCGCCGTAGAAGAATCCACCAAAGAAGTCAACTTGGGGACTGAGGAAGACCCTAGGATCATCCTCATAAGTGACAACCTACCACCCTCTGAAGAAGAGGCATTAATTGAGGTCCTCAAGGAATATAAGGACACGTTTGCATGGAGCTACGAGGATATGCCGGGTTTGGATTCAACCTTGGTCGAACACCGTTTAACCCTAAAACCAGGGTCCATCTCGGTAAAACAAAGGTTAAGGCGTTTCCACCCTCAGATGGCTTTGAAAATGAAAGAAGAGGTCGATAAGCTCCACAAAGCCAGGTTCATTAGAGTCGTTCTTTATCCTCAATGGGTGGCGAACATTGTCCCGGTCATGAAGAAAGATGGGAAAGTCAGGATTTGCATTGACTTCCGGGACCTTAACCGCGCGTGTCCAAAGGATGATTTTCCCTTGCCTCACATTGATGTGTTGATTGATAACACGGCAGGTTATGAAACCCTCTCATTCATGGATGGATTTTCGGGATACAATCAAATTCGTTTGGCAGAAGAGGATCAGGAAAAGACGTCATTCACTACCCCTTGGGGAACATATTGTTACGTGGTCATGCCGTTTGGGTTAAAGAATGCTGGAGCTACTTACCAAAGAGCGATGATGGCCATATTTCATGACATGATGCACATATATCTGGAAGTGTATGTGGATGACTTATTGGTGAAATCAAGGACCAGGATGGAACATCCAGAAGTTTTGGCTAAGGTCTTGCAAAGGTCAAGAGAATTCCAATTGAAAATGAACCCGAAAAAGTGTGTGTTTGGTGTGTCGTCGGGTAAATTGCTGGGGTTCATTGTGAGTAAAAGAGGGATCGAGATAGATCCCGACAAAGCCAAGGCTATCAGGGATATGCCGCCTCCCAAGAATTTGAGGGAAGTCCGAGGTTTAATCGGCAGGCTGCAGTTTATTCGTCGGTTTGTGTCTCAACATTCACAAAGGTGTAGACCTCTCTACGAGTTGACCAAGCCAGGAGTAGAATTCCACTGGAATTCTAAATGTCAGAAAGCTTTTGAAGGGTTGAAGGAATATCTGGCTAGTCCACCCGTTCTCATTCCACCTAAACCAGAAAAACCTCTGATCCTTTACATCTCAGTCTTGGATGACTCCGTGGGAGCCGTCCTCGCACAAGCTGATGAAGAAGGCAAGGAACGGGCAACCTATTACTTGTCCAAACTTCTCAATCCCTGTGAGCAGAAGTACACCGGCATGGAGAAAACCTGTGCTGCCCTCGTTTGGGTAGTGCAGAAATTGAAGCACTACTTCTTGGCTCACGAAGTCCACTTGATTGCTCGAATGAATCCTATCAAATTCCTTCTGGAGAAAGCCGTCCTTACGGATAGGCTAGCACGCTGGCAAAGTTTTCTCTCTCAGTTCGACATCACCTACATCCAGCAAAAGGCGATTAAAGGCTATGCCATAGCCGAGCATCTCGCTCACCATCCTCTTCCCAAGTTCGACCCCGTCCAATCAGAGTTTCCAGATGAGGAACTAATGTCCGTCAACCAATCAGATGAGCCAATGTGGACACTATATTTTGATGGAGCTCTGAATTCTCAAGGGAAAGGAATCGGCATCGCCCTCCTGTCACCTGAAGGCCTCACATTCCCATTGGCATACCAGCTCAAATTTCCAGTTACCAACAATATAGCCGAATATGAAGCCCTTCTAGCTGGCCTAGGACTCGCTCATTCTTTTCGTATCACTGAGTTGCGAGTTGTAGGTGATAGTCAGCTCATCCCTCGCCAGGTACTCACTAAGTATCGCACTCGCGATCCCAAACTCAAGCCATACCAAGAACTCACTGCTGCCTTTGCCAAACTGTTCACAAAACTGATCTTTGTTCATATCCCTCGTCATCAGAATATTCTCGCCGATGCCCTCGCCTCATTGGCATCATCCATAAGGTTCCCTCTAGGAAGATGGTTTAAGTCCATTTCCATCTACAAACTTCACGCCCCTGCAGTCGATGATGCTTCCTACGTAAACATCAAAGACAGGATAGCAAGGAAGATCCTGCAGGAAGATATCCTTGAGAAGAGGGAGCTCATGTTGGCAGAGGCCGAAGAAGAACTGGCTGATGAAGAGAAACCATGGTTCTATGAAATTGTCAAATATTGCCAAGATCAGTCTTATCCTGAAGGGGCCACCACAGAGGACAAGAAAGCCATAAGAAGGGTGGCTCAGAAATACACATTGATTGGAGGTCTACTCTATAGGAGGAGCCTTACTGGTATTCTGTTAAGATGTCTTGGTGACGATGAGGTTTGGAAATGTGTAGAAGAGACGCACTCGGGTGTGTGCGGTGGCCACGTGAATAGTCAGATGCTCGCCAAGAAGATCATTCGTCAAGGCTTTTATTGGCCCACTATGGAAGAGGATTGTGCTGTCTATGTCCGTAGGTGTGTCAAGTGTCAACTTCACGCCGATAAAATCCATTCACCATCTTCCTCACTTCATCCAATATCCTCCCCATGGCCTTTCTCCATGTGGGCATTCGACATCATTGGTCCCCTAGGTGATCCCAATTCCCTCACCAAGCAGAAATCTTTCATCCTTACTGCGACGGAATACTTCACCAAATGGGCCGAAGCCGAAGCTTACGCGGAAATCAAGGCGTCAACAGTCTGCAAGTTCATCATGAAGAACATTCTCGCCAGATTCGGCATCCCAAGCACGATCGTCACCGACAATGGGCCACAATTCATTTCTCAGGACCTACAGGACCTCTGCAAAAGGTACGCAATTGCATTGCATCATTCATCGCCTTATTACCCACAAGGTAACGGCCAAGCGGAGGCCACCAATAAAACATTGCTCAAAATCATCAAAAAAACCTGCGAGTCTAGTAAGTTTTCAGACTGGCCAGAAAAGCTTATCGAAGCCCTATGGGCCTATCGCACTTCAATCCGTACCCCCACCGGGCAGACTCCATTTGCCCTCACTTATGGTATGGAAGCGGTAGTCCCGTACGAGACTCTGATCCCTTCTCTCAGGGTACAATTGGACGAGGAATTTCCCCTCGACGATCGTCGTAATTCACTCCTCGCCCAGTTGGAACTCTTGGATGAGAAGCGGCTGGCCGCTGCCGAACACGCGCGTGTGTATCAAAATAGACTCGCTCGCTTTTACCAAAAGAAAGTCGTTGAGAGAAAATTCAAAGTCGGTGAGATGGTCGTAAAAAGAATTTTTGTCAAACCTGGAGGGCCGCGTTCTAAGCTCCAACCCAATTGGGAAGGACCATTTGTAATTCAAGCCGTGTACCCTGGCAACGCCTACAAGCTAATCAACGCCGAAGGGACCGAGTTATCCCACCCTTGGAATGGGCTTTATCTTAAGAAATACTACCCTTAGCACAAAACAAAAAAATGATGAAAAGATAAAAAACATCAAAAACAAAGAAATATTGAAAACCACTAAAAATATGGAAAATTCAAAATGCCGATGCCTGGCAGTCACCATGTAGTTAAGTCCCTGCATCTAACCTTCATGTTAGGATAGGGCCCATTAAGGCTTGGTAGGCACCGGGTCTTGGTTTGCCAGAACCGTGGAGATCCCTGTCCGGCCACGTCGGCCTATGCTCGCTCGAAGGAAGCTAACATGTGCTCACTTATGTATTTTATTCAAAAAAAGTCGGTAGCATCACCTACGGTGGGGCTCCACCCAGAAGATCTCCGGAAGCTGTAATCTTTATTCTTTTCTCTTCGACCAAATGAGACAGTCGGCGCCCTTAAAACGCTGAGCATGAGAAACCGAAACTCAAACCCCAAAGGCAAGAGTAGGACCCATTTCCTCGAGCATCGATCAGAGCACGAGAAGAGGGCAGTGTCCCCGCAGGCATACGAAGAGGGAGCCCACAAACGTCAAACGACTATATCTCCCTCACAGAAAGAAATACAAAATCAAAATCAAGAGAAAAGCCTGGTCGTGACCGTGCCTGGTGCGATAAACGAAACCCCTCAAAGCAAAAGTCTGAATCCACAAAGGGGGGCCGTGGAATGTAAATGCTCGAGATTTGGTCCGAAGTTGTCCGAAAGGAAAGAGTTAATGGGCCCTTATTCGCTCGCCGGGTTAACGGCTTTGCCGGTCCTCTCAGGAGGTTTATCCCCTACACTCTTCCTTCTCCCTCTAAAGATGAAGGTTCGATGGAGTTTCTGAAAGGTGAAAACTGCCCAGGGTCTGCGACCTTATTTTAATATACACATTTTGGTTGCCTACTTTGAAAAGCAAAAGCTATCGCTGCGAAGGAGTCTCCGTGTTTCTGGCTGGTCAAGACCCCTGTTTACCACCTTGATGTCTTCTTGTTTAACCTCGGGCTTAGGCCAATGCAAGCGCGTCACCTATGGGTGCGACGGCGTCTGATTCCGGGTCAGCGTCGCGCGGTTGGTCGTTAGGGTTCCAGGGTGTTCCATCTTATACCATCTAGAGTTGTGAGGAAACAGACCCGGGTCGGGCAAATCATTTACCTCAAACACCTTTTGGGTGAATCCCTGTGGTCGGAAGCAACTGGGAGCCTAAGCATGGCATGACGGTATTGTCATCAGGGTAAGTCTTAGCCGGCGGGATCGTCATTCGAGGGGTCTAGAGGCCCAAATCAACCTAGATGTGCACTTAGGATACCTGGGAGGTTAGTAAGAAACCCCTGTCTCACGTAGGTTAGGTGCCATTTGGGTGCTTGCCGGGCGTTAGCAACAAAAAAATTGAAATGATAAAAGCACAAAAAAATGGAAAAGAGAAATGTACATATTTGCAAACAAAAAAAATCTTTTTATGATAAACAAAAAAAATATCAAATATAAAAAAGAAAACAAATCAATTTTGCATGATTACATTTGCGTGCAGCATCTCACTTTTAATATCGCTTGCATTCGTGTGCTTGCCTGTCGCATTTATCATCACCGCATTTTTCCCTTGCCTTCGTTAAATAAAGGCTTGGCCCCTTGACCAGCTATCAAGGATAGTCACAGTGACCATTTGCTTATTGAGCAAGGGGCCAAGTCAGAACAGAAATTCTGATTTGTTTGTTTCAGTGATATGTGCAGGGATTCAGGCAACAGAAGCAAAGGTGAAAAACAAACAAACCAAACCTTGTGTTTTATTACAAAAACCAAAAAAATTTACATCAAGTTCCGCCCTCTCTCTCTGCATTACTCGTCCCACTACTCTCCGGGCAAAACACTCTCAAAGGTGCTACCCAACTACGAAAAGCGGTACTCCTGCCGCTCTGTACTCCTCTTCCTATTCCCACATCCCGGCGTTGATCCACGGAAGCAGCAGAGAAGCTACCAACACGAAAGCCACGCTCTCGTGCTTTTCGGTAGCGCTCCTCACCATCTCTCAGCCACTGTTCAGCAAGACCAAGGCCGATTCGGAGTTCGAATAGTTGGGCCTCCATGGCCCTTCGCTCCTCCCTTTCAGCCAAACTGTTGGCTCTTTCTCTCTCTGCGTCTCTTTCTCTCTCTGCCCGTTCTCTCTCACGGTCTTCCCTCTCCAACTGGAGAGTGATCCTCAGTTCCATAGCATCCCTGGATGAGTCGTCATCAGGATGACGCCGCAGTTCCCTCTCCAGTTCTGCTATCCTAGCCTCCTTCTGCGCAGCTTGGGCAAGCGCTTCTTCCGTCTCCTTTTCCTGCCGAGTGTACCATCTCAGATACGCGATAAGGCGTAAACAAAGAGAACTCAACGCTGAAACTTTTACCTGTATACGGAGCATCCCTTCTGCCTCCGCAGCACGCTGCGTGGCGTGAGCAAGTTGCTCATGAAGCGAGTCAAGTTCTGAGGCGAGAATCCACAAGCTGGAAGAGGCACCACCTACTCCCATCGCTGGGGAGGCCGCGCCAATCTGGGCATGCTACGACCATGTGAATTAGCAGCCAACATCTGGAATCTGGGGTTTTAATTAGGAACGTACTGTACACCTACCAAGGCGCTCGTAGCTCCGCGGGCATCACCCAACTGTTGTTCCATCTCTGCCAAGCGAGTTCGTAAATTCGCTATCATGGCATCCCGGACATCCTGCAGCCTTACAAGTCAGCATTTTCACCAGAAAACCAAGAAAAGGAGAAAGAAGAGAAGAGAAAAAGGGGAAACCTACCTCCACAAGTCCCCGGGGTTGGAGCCGCTCTGCGTACTTTGTCCTATATAGACGCAAGTAGTCCTCGCTATCCCGCGCCTGTGATTCTACAATCGTGCCACCCCGTTGCCAGTCCTCATACTGTTCGGGGAATCGCACGCGCCAGTCAATGCAGGTCGCCGGTCCCCGCGTCTTTCTCCCGACACGAGGTGGCGCAGCTGAATCCACCCATTCTTGAGCCAGTCCTAAAGTCCTCATAACTAATCGTAGCCGAAGCGGCTCGATTTCATTCAGGCAGTGCATCCATAGTTCCCGTCCGAACCGGGCACGACTTGCTAGAACCCACGGCTGGTCGGCATCGACCATGTCTGAGTAGGGTCTCCAGTTTACCATCGCTGCAGGGAACTCCTGTAGCTCCCGCCTTAACACCATCAGTTGGTAGGTTAGGGGTGCCGCACTCATGATGGGTTCCCACCGCCTGGCTAGCGGCACCATCACGGGTCGCCAATGTCGAGCTCTCCCCATAGGGAGGTAATAATAGCTCCATAGCTGCTCGGCGCAGGTCATCAGCACCTTGCGAAAACAACAAAAAAAATACAAAACAAGCAAAACCAAAAAATACCTGGATGAATGGTGTGAAACCACTCACAGTCATCTCACGATCCGTTTCTTGGAATAGGACTGCAAACAAGTGCGCCAGCATGGCAGCTCCCCAGGCATAGTACCCTACTCTTTCAAGGTCTGACAGCAGCTCCAGGAAGCAACATTGGATACCGTCCCCTTTCGAGCTCAGTACCAATCTCCCCAAAAGGAAGAGGAGAAATCTCCTCAAATCTATGTTACATCTTTCCCAGTTGCCGAAATCTGTGCAATACACGGCACGGCATCCTGTTTCTATCCTTTCCATGAACTCTTCTGAGGATTCGTCATCCCGCCGACGAGTGTCGGTGAGCCCTAATGCATCCATGAGGGACGCCCTAGATACCGACCTGTTTTTCCGACCATCTAGGTCCAAACCCAGTAACTTCTGGGCACCTTCTCGGTAGTCCGCGTAAGTGACTCCGGTCACTGCCTCGCCATCCACCTTGAGACTCGTAATTCGGACCACATCTTCCAAGCTGGGCACCATGTGCCCCAGGGCATCAGAATGCCCGGCTCACTGGGTCCCATCTCTCACACAAGGCTTGGATCAGGACTAGGTCAAGCTGGATCGGCTCGATCCGAAGGAAGGTACCAAATCCCATCACGTCTAGCCTCGCCTTCTGAAAATCTGGGAGGCCCCTGTACGCTGCTACTACCAACTCCCATAAGATTTGTGATTTCATCACAACCTACACATACCAGGAATGGGGGTGAGGTTTGGTCAGAAGAAAGGAAGAAAAAATGAGAAAAGGGCAAGAAAACTTGGCTTACGAGTTGTGATTGGGCCCTTTCGCTGAAGTGCCCTTCAAAGTCTGAAAGCCTCCTGGAACTACTACCACTGGACCTGCTTCTCTTCGAGGAATGGGAAGATTCGCCCTCCATCCAACTCTCAGAATTTTGAACTCCTCCTCTCCCGTGAGAACTTGTGCTCCTCGAGTTATTCCTCGATATACCTGGGAAGATAAAAGGGACAAGAATTTATAGAAATGGAAGGAGTGCGGGCCAAGATTGCCTCCATCACCTGTCGATGATAGCCCTCGCAATAAGACACCGGCCAAGCGGCCCCATGTGTCGCTTCACCGCTCGCACAGGGTGATTGACTGGACGAAGAATAGGACGAATAGCCCCTATGTTGTCTAGGGATACCCTATCATGTTTTGGAGGACGCCCGTAAAATTTGGCACAACATCCGGGAAAAGGAACTAGGGCCGTCAGTATTGACTTCGACGGCAGATTCCCGTGGAAAATGGTCACAACAAGACGTGATTCTCCGCTCGAGGCGGAGTCTCGACAGATCCGTCACATGGGAACAGTGCAAAGGAGAAGAAGTGTAGGGAAGAAGGAACGCACAAGAGGACGAACAAGCATCAGAAAATCAAATCACTCCATTCATAATTCTACATAAGCTGTCAAAAACATCATAAACATAAAGAGGTGGCGGGTCCACTAGCCCGCCAATCCTCACCATCACTCGTCTCTCTGGGCACTCTCCTCCTCTCCCCTAAGGAGCGGGTCCCTCAGAAGCCTCCGGGATCCCCGTGCAGTAGCACCTGCCTCGCCTCTTGGCGCCTGCTCCGCAGCAGTGACTCGCTGCTCCTCCCCTGGCGTGGCAAGGAAGCCACTGGCGGCAAAGCGACCAGACTGCCGGAGTCGCTCCCCGAACTCTCGCGCTCTCTCGTAGCGCGTCTCCATCCCTCCTAGCCTCTGCACGACGGCCTGAAGGCCCAGCTGGAGCTCCCTCACTTGGGCCTCCAAGGCCCTCCTCTCGGTCAGATCCCGCTGTCGCTCGGACCTTCTCTCGGCTTTCTCTCTCTCTACCTCTCTCCTCATCATCTGCAGAAGAACCCTTAACTCCAGGATGTCTGGAGAAGGTCTCTCCTCACCACGATGCCGCAGCTCCGCTACAGTCGCCACCCAGGCGTCACGCTCCTCTTCCGCCCGGGTCGCACGGGCCACCGCACCGGCAAGTTGCTCCCGGAGGGAGGCAATCTCGAGAAAAGGGGCCGAGGAACTGGAAGATCCGCCAGCCACTCCCACCGCCGCTGTCTGCTGGGCACGCTGGAACAAAATAAACAACGGCCGTCAGTGAAACTCCAAAATCTGAAGTTAAAAGTGCGGCACGTAACTTACCAGGAGCGACAACTCATGTTGAGCGACGGCCAGTTGCCGCCTAGTCTCTGACAGTTGGGCGCGCGAGCCGCCGATGCCACGCGTGTCCCCAGCTTGGGGAAGCCCCGCGTAACTCTCTCTCTGCCGCCGCAGGAAGTCGGCACTGTCCTGCACCAGTACACCCCCTTGCTGTCCAGGGAGACGTACGGGCCAGTCCTCGAGCCTCGCCTTGCCGCGACTCTCCCTCCTGACGCGGCTCGGCTCGTCCGCACTCGCCCACTCATCGGCCAGGCCCAGGGTCCTTGCCATGTCCTGCACCAAGAAAGGGGTCCCATATCAGTCAAAAGGAACGCGTCCCCTGTCTAGGACGCGTCCATCATTTGAGTGCAACACTCGCCGAACCCTTTCCTCCTCGCGCGGCTCGCTTCAAAACCCAAAATGAATTAAAAGAGGAAGAGATCGGAGGACCTACCGGACCGTGTTCACCTCCTCCCACGCCATCGGGCCCCTCGGGTCCCTCGGGGGCCCGAAGCGGCCCTTCCTCCTCCATGGACGCCGTTCCGTGCTCGGGCGCGTCCCTCCTTGGGCGAGGAGTTCCTCGTCCCTCTCCACCTTCACCACGGTCGGGCCCACCGAACTCCATCGATCAAAAGAGGAGGAAGACGAAAAAGGGGCGAGCGAGTTTCGGCGGAAGGCGGGCTCGTTTGCGGGTAAGGCACGGGAGAAGAAAGACCACCCGTCGCTTTAAATTTGAAATCAAGGATTAAGACGCGTCCTCGCGCCTGGACGCGCCCAAAAGGGAAAAAAAGGAAATAAAATCCCCCCGTGCAAAGCGTAGTTCCCCGCTGTTCAGGGCAAGGTCTCGCGAAGCATGCCTCAAAGGACAACTCAGTGCAAAGAAGAAAGTGTGGGAGAGAGAAAAGTACACACAACACAAAAAAAGCCATTTTCATTTCATATAATAGCCGAAAGTACATCATACAGTGAGAAGGGTGACGTGTACAAGCAACTCTCTAACTCTCACCATCACCCTCCTGGTCATCTCTCTCCTCCCTCCTCTGCCTGGGATCCCTAGGGGGCCTCTGCGAACCCTGAGAAGCCGTGCTCGCCTCGCCCTGCGGTGGCACTCCAGCCTCGAAGGCGCGACGGCGCTCCTCGGCCGAAGAAACCAGATAGCTGCCCATGGAAAAAGAACCAGACTGACGAAGTCGCGTCCCGCGTTCCTTCGCCCTCTGGTACCGCTCCTCGCTCTCCCGAAGCCTCCCCTCCGCCGTGCCAAGACTCAATCGGAGCTCCAGCAGCTGGGCCTCCAGAGCCCTCCTCTCGGTCTGATCCCGCTGTCGCTCCTCCCTCTCTCTCTCCCTCTCCTCTCTCTCTCTCTCTGCCTCCCTCCTCGACAACTCGAGGGCGATCCGCAGATCCAGCACGTCACGAGGGAGCTCCTCAGCCTCTCGTCGACGCTCCTCCTCCAGCTCCACAATCCGGGCGTCACGCTCCGCAATCCGGGCGTCACGCTCCGCCACCCGAGCGTCGCGCTCCTGCTCGGCACGAACAGCACGCGCCAGGGCCTCTCGGATCTCGGCCACCTGTCAAAGCACGCATGCACCGTAAGAGAACAGTGATAGAAGGAAAGCAGCTAGAAGAGGGTCAGGGCCAAGCAAGCACTCACTCGAGCCTCGCGGTCACGCTCGGCCTCCTCAGCCCGAGCCACCGCATACGCCAGCTGCTCCTGGAGGGCAGAAACCTCCAGAGGAGGGCCCCGCGAACTGGAACCCGCTCCGCCAGCCATCCCGGCTGTCGCTGTCTGGTGGGCCCGCTGAAACACGGGGCAAACGTCAGTCAAAGGCCAAGCATCAAAAATCCAGGTCACAAAAAATGCATCACATAAACTCACCAGGATCTCCAACTCCTGTCGGATGGCCACCAACTATCGCCTGGCGTCCGCCAACTGGGCCCGCAGGTCGGCGATCATGGTATCACGAGCATCCTGCATTACACATAAGTTAGTGTCCCATGCATATACATATAGAAAGGTGGAGCAATTTCATTTCACTTACCCCTGCCATACCACCCAAGGAGAGGCGGTCCCCGTACGTAGCTCGGTACCGTCTCATGTAATCTGTGCTGTCCTGTACGTGGGACACTACTGGGACCCCGCCCTGCTGCCAGTCCTGGTACTGTGCTGGGAAGCGCGTACGCCAGTCCACAATCTTCGCCTTCCCCTTGGTCTTCCGCCCAATGCGGGCCGGCGCATCTACGTCAACCCACTCCTGGGCCAGCCCCAACGTCCTCATGACCAGTCTAAGCCGCAGCGGCTCAATCTCGTTCAGGCAATGGACCCACACGTCCCGCCTGAAGCGAGGAAGACCCGCTACAACCCAGGGCTGGCCAGCATCGCCCATGCCCAGGTAGGGCCTCCACACCACCTGCATCACCATACATACATTATGTTAGTTACCATTCAGTCTCATGCATAAACACAAAAAAATCATACGCATCTTACCATGGCCTCGGGATACTCGCTCAGCTCCCGACGAAGTGACGCCAGCTGGTAGCCGTGGGGTGCTGCAACCACGACCGGCCTCCACTGCCGCGCCAGAGGCACGGCTCTCCTGTTCCCATGCCTAGCCCTCCCCATCGGAAAATAGTAATAGCTCCACACCTGCATCCATCATACATCATTAGTACAATAATTGCATATTTAACTGTGGGAATGCATAAATAAAAGGTTTACCTGGAGGAAAGGTGCGAAGCCGCTGACTGTCGTCTCCTTCTCCAAAGTCTGGGAGAGATCGGCAATCAAATGGGCAAGCAGAGCCGCTCCCCACGCATAGTGCCCCACTCTGTCAAGATCCGCCAGGATCCCGAGAAAACGGCAGTGGATGCCGTCCCCCTTCGTCCCCAGCAGAAGGCGGCCCAGGAAGAAGAAAAGAAACCTCCGAAGGTCTAGATCCACCAGTTCCCGCTCACTCGGATCCTGGGTAAAAGCAGCGCGAGCGTCCCCCTCTAGTCGAGCCAAGAACTCTGCTCCAGTCTCGCTAACCCGCTGGCGCGGGTCGACGAATCCGAGCGCCTCCATGATCTCCACTCGGCCGACTACCCTGCTGTCTCTATCAGTCACGCTCGTCTCTAACCACAGCAGGTCCAGGGCACTCTCTCGGTAGTCGGGGTAGGTGACCCCGCTGACTGCCTCTCCGTCAACTCGTAGCCCGGTGATCCGAGCCACGTCCTCCAGCGTCGGCACCATGTGCCCCCAGGGCATCAGAAACGCCCGGCTCGGTGCGTGCCACCGCTCCCTCAGTGCCTGGATAAGAGGAAGGTCGAGCCGGAAGGGCTCGATCCTAAGGAAAGCTCCAAAGCCCATGGCGTCCACACGCGCCCTCTGGAAATCCGGCAGCCCACGGTATGCTGCCACCACCAAGGACCAGCTGATCCGGCCCTTCATCACGCCCTGCAAACCACAAAACCAACAAAGAACACATCAGCATCATGAACAGTCATAAAACAATAACACTGTATATATACTACTTATTCTTTTATTTTATTTTTTTATATTTTTAAAAATATTTATATTTTCTTGTGGAGGCGTCCAGGCCCCTGGACGCCTCCCCTTTTTTTCCTTTATTTTATTTTTTTAGAAAAAAGAAAAACAAAGCCAAAACGAGAAAAATATATTAAAAATATATATATTATCATGGAGGCGTCCTGGAGCCAGGACGCCTCCTTATTTTTATTATATTTCTATTACTTTTTGTAAATAAATAAATAACCAAAAATAAAAAAGAAAACGTGGAGGCGTCCAGGCCTCTGGACGCCTCCTTCTCTCACTACCCGCCTTTCTCTCACAGCCTCTCGCACACCCGTTTTAGCCTATTGAACCACAAAGTGAGAATTCCGAGGTACTTACCGGGTCGTGATCGTCCTCTCCCGCGTCACCAGCATCCGCAGCGGCCTCCGCGGCCAGGAGAGGCACCTCCATCTCCTCCCCCGCAGCAACCTCCTCTGCTGCGGCCTCCTCGGCATCATCCCTCAACCTCCTCGCACGACGAGCCAGTCGTTTCCGCTTCTCTGGACCCTGACTCGATCCTCCTCGCTCCATTGGGACTAAGAATGGGTCGTTTGGAGTGGCTGGACGGTCGGAATGAACAGTATAAGTGAACAGGGGGGAGCCCCCCCTATATATAGAATGACCTTTTATTGGGGCGTCCAGGCGCCTGGACGCCCCCACAATTTTTATTTTTTTCAAAAATTCAAAAAACATAGGGGCGTCCAGGTCCCTGGACGCCCCCATAAATAAAATAAATAAAAAATAAAAAAAATCAAAATAGGGGCGTCCAGGACCCTGGACGCCCCCAAAAATAAATTGTCAAAAAATAATAAAATAATAAAAATAAAATTAGGAGCGTCCAGGCTCCTGGACGCCCCCATAATAAAAAATTTTTCAAAATAAAATATATTTATATAAGAATATGTATATAATCCAAACAAAATAAAAAACACAAAGAAAAAGAAAAACCATAAAAAAAGATAATAATTAAGGGGACGGGGGTCCGAAACATCCAAATGCCAAATTTTATTCCATCAGAAAAGCAGAGTGAACTACATCAGGGGTTTAGGCACCTTAGGCCTTAACTTCCCCAGTTCGGTTACATAAGCCCTCCACGGCTCGCATTCCTCCACCACGTGCGCTAAGGCCTTTCCCGCAACACTTGTTGTCACGCCCCGAACAAGGCGGAAATATCGGGACGTACAGTTAGGGACACGCTAGCAAGAGAGGGAACAATATCTAAAATGATACACAAGTGCTACAAGATGGAATACTAAATGATCATTAACAAACCACAACTGATACAATAACCTCAAGTTTAACTTAATACAACTGGAATAATCAACCACTAAAACTCAATGACATAACTGAAACTAAATGCTCTCCAAAACACCACTAGAACTGATACACTCAAGACATCACTCCAGCCCTTCCCCATCGGTAAGCGCGTCACCTGAAAAGCCTGGAAAGGGGGAAAACACAACTATGAGCTGACGCTCAGTAGGAAATAACAGACGGGTATAAGTGATTAACAGTTTAATTACATTTTAAAATGTCATGCTACAAATGATAAAATAATATAAAGATAACGATAATATCACGAAACGGAATTTAAAGATCTTGCAAGGTCAAGAAATATAATGAATAGAATGGTAAGACAAGAATTTACTACAGGAGATAACGATAAGAAGTTGGCCATATCAAGTCAATTCTAGTCATGTCAAGCACGCATGTATTTTCATTTCCACGTCCAAGTAATCAACAAGTAGAGTAACCACAAGTAGAGTATAGAACAGTAAAGAGTGGAAAGTGAAACGTAATAGCGAGTAATATAGAGAGTAGTGGAAAGAGTAGTGAGTAGTGGACAGTCCTAGATTTAACACATGTCAAGTACTGGTGCCAAATGCCACACCTAGTCATTCACCTCCCCAGGGGTACACGTAGTGTTCGGGCGCTCTTCCCAGGACCAGACCGAGCCCTTATTTGTTTGCCAGGCATTGATTTCTTTTGGATCAAAGATCCCACGAATCTAGACTTCCACAGTTTATGGCCAGAATTCCAAGGTTTAAGCTAAGTAGCAATAACAACATCAAGTAGGAAAGAGATTCATTTCCAGAATTCCAAGGTGAGTATAATCATCAAGGAGATTGAAATCAAGTCACAACAAGAGTAAATCATGCTGCATTACTGTAGAACAGCGGCTATCAATCAAGCTAAACAACATATTAATCCTAATCACCAAGTTAAGATATCATGATTAACCATTATCATTTGTATTAGCCAAAATGCCATCAAGCTAGAACAAGTTGTCAAGGTAAAGAACAAGCTCTCACAGGAGTGAAAAAGAATGCATTAACAAAGATTTAGTTACACCATTAATCATTAATTAAGTGAGTTTCTATTTAATCTTGTATGCATTGAAATGAAGATGGTAAACGGTGCGTTTTTATGCTAAGTTTTCATGTAGGAACCAATCCAAATTTGAAATCAAGAGGGGTACATGAATAGATCAAAAGTTCTTCAAACATATAATTTCAATGGGTCTAAGTTAAATGGGTTGATTCCCCATTGATTCGGATCCATTTTCGGTTCGAAAAACGAAGAAAACGGGTTTTCTGGTGTACGGGTCGACCCTTGGGGTCGACCCCTGCAAAACGGGGTTCTGGAACTGCATGGGTCGACCCCTGGGGTCGACCCTCACGTCTGGGCCGAATGGGTCGACCCCAGGGGTCGACCCTCGGGCTGCCTGGATAGCCAGGTGCATGGGTCGACCCCTGGGGTCGACCCCTGCAAGAACAGCAACGGCTGTTGCTTCCGGAAAACGTGAAATCTCACCCAAATGGGGTCCAAATGAGTTGAAATTAAAACCATATGATCTTGGAATGTTAATGGACATTCTAGGGTCATAAAACTACAATTTGGAAACACTAATTTCATCAGAAATCACAAGAATCACAACCTATTCTATGAAGAACACAAGTAGACCTAGTTCAGGACATACCTCCACTAAATTGACAAATACTCTCGATATACAAAACCAAATTTAGGGATTTTGGTGTCAAAAGAAAGCTAACTCAATCATGAATCCAACCATATACTATATGCTACATTAAGATCAAGTTATATGACTCAAAATGAGCCCGTAATCAAGCTCTGGCTTAAGGAATTCTATATGAAACATGTTCTAGATATATTTTTACAAAACTTCGAAATTCATGATGCATGCTCAATGGAATTTGGGGCTTTCTAAGTTAAATGAAAGATAATAATATGATGATTACTTCATGTGAACTAATTAAAGTTTGGTTGTTAGATCCTACCTCAAATCGGAGAGAGAAAACTCGAAACCCTAGGATGAAGAACACTTGGACAGCACCTCACAAAAAGCTTGATTTCTCCACGGATACCTAATGAAAATTGGGGCTTTTGCCACCAATGGATAGAGCTCGATGAGAGGAACAAATTTGCTATACTCATGATCAAGATTTGGTTGAGAATTCCTACCTCAATCGATGGATCAAAGAATGATGAAGAGAAGCCAACGGCCTACTGACCGACCTCCACAAATCGAACTAGATCTCCTCAGATCCGAAATTTCAGCGAACCCCACAGCAGCCAAATGAAAGAAGACTCGTAGGGCTTCATTTTGATAGCTCATAGAGCTTCTGGAGCCTTCGGAATTGGGAGTATTCGCTGCTGCAAGCCGCGTGTTTAGAAACGGCGCCGAAATCCTAGACTTGACCAAACTATGTCGGCAGCACGTTTTGGGGCTAAGTTTACCTCAAATTGATTGAGGGTAAATGTTCCTTACATTGTGGCCTTCCATTTGCCCCTGATTTCAGATCATTTGGTTGAGTAATCAGGTCGAATTTTGCGTTTTAATCTAAGGGTTAGGTATGAGTCAAAAGTGTGCACATTTGGGTTTGAATTCTAAATAGATCTTACCACGGATTTACCATGGCTTAAAGCCAGAAGGAAAAGTTGTTATCTACATCAATATTAATCTATTTACTATTTTTACAGATTTTTCTGAGGTAGTCGAATTATTACTTATACTATTCCGTAATTAATTAAATATTAAGTTCGGAAGACTAAGTTCACTAATTCCGGCGTAATAAATGATTTTCTTAGGCTTAAATGTAGAAGACAAAGTTGCTAAACAAAATTAGTTCTACAAGATGTGATTTTTGGGGATTTTTATAAAATAGTTGAAAAATGACTTATTCTATTAATTAATTAATTAATCTAATTAATTTGGATAATTCTCATTAATTCGAATAACTTCAAATAAATTCCAAATAATTGCAAATAAC
The DNA here is from genome assembly GCA_022559845.1 of Amorphophallus konjac. Taxonomy (NCBI): domain Eukaryota; kingdom Viridiplantae; phylum Streptophyta; class Magnoliopsida; order Alismatales; family Araceae; genus Amorphophallus; species Amorphophallus konjac. Next base: position 382,809,676 of record CM040123.1, read on the forward strand.
TTTCTAAATAAATTTTTAAAGAATTTGGGGTCTTACACCCTCCCCTACTTAAAGGAATTTGGTCCTCCAAATTCACTGCACTAAAACTGAGAGTAGAAAAGATCGCTCACCTAGAATAGATCGGGATACCGCTTTCGCATAGTCTCTTCAGATTCCCATGTAGCTTCTTCGGTCCCACGCCGACTCCACTGAATCTTGACCATCGGTATCGAACGATTCCGGAGTTGTTGTTGCTTCCGGTCCAGAATCTTGACAGGTCTTTCCTCATAGGTCAAATCTTCCTTCAGTTCAAAATCCACCTGCTGAATGATATGAGTGGGATCGTACACATATTTCCGTAACATAGACACATGGAAAACATTGTGTACGCCAGACAAATGCGGTGGTAAAGCCAGTCTATATGCCACCTCTCCCACTCTATCTAGAATCTCGAATGGACCAATGTACCTCGGACTCAGCTTGCCATGAATGCCAAATCTTCGGATCCCTCTCGTCGGAGAGACCTTTAAGAACACATGCTCGCCAACCTGAAATTCCAATGCTCTCCTTCTGTTGTCGGCATAACTCTTCTGTCTTGACTGGGCTACTTGTAACCGGTCTCGGATAACACGGATGTTCTGTGATGATTCCGAAACAAGATCTGGTCCAAGCCACTGTTTCTCACCTACCTCGTCCCAACACAACGGGGAACGACAACTTCTACCATATAGTGCTTCAAAAGGAGCCATCTGAATACTAGACTGATAGCTGTTATTGTAGGCAAATTCAATTAATGCCAAATGCTCACTCCAATTACCACCGAAATCAATCATGCAAGCTCGCAACATATCTTCCACTATCTGATTGGTTCTTTCAGTCTGTCCATCTGTCTGTGGATGAAAAGCAGTACTGAAATTCAGACGAGTACCCAAAGACTCTTGCAGTCCCTTCCAGAAATGTGAAGTAAATCTGGGGTCTCGATCAGATACTATATTCACTGGAATACCATGTAATCTCACAACTTCCTTTATATACAAAGCAGCCAATACATCAATCGTCCACTTGGACTTAATTGGTAAGAAATGAGCCGACTTTGTCAAACGATCGACAATCACCCAAATCGCATCAAATCCACCACGAGTCCTAGGTAGACCCATAATGAAATCCATGCCAATGCTTTCCCACTTCCATTGGGGTATGTCGAGTGGTTTCAATTTCCCTGCTGGTCTGAAATGTTCGGCCTTAACTTGCTGACATACCAAACATCTGCTCACAAAATCTGCAACTTCTCTTTTCATATTCGACCACCAAAAGGACCTTTTCAAATCTCGGTACATCTTAGTGCCTCCAGGATGAATGGTATATCTGGATCTATGAGCTTCCTCAAGAATTTTGTTCTTTATTGTAGCCTCATCCGGAACACAAGTTCTGCCTTTAAATAATAATCTACCATCATCGGCCAACATGAAGTCAGGTCTACTGCTCAAGTTTCCCTTGATCTCTACTAACTCGGGATCATTATCTTGCAAGGACTTGATCTCTATCAATAATTCAGGTTTAAGTTGAATCTGAGCAATCAAGATCCGATCGTTGTCAATATTGAGATCCAGACTAGATAATTGTTCCAACAATCTCCATTCTTGTAACATGAGACTTGACAGTCTAGCTACCGGCTTCCGGCTTAATGCATCTGCCACAACATTACCTTTGCCAGGATGATACTCAATCGAGAAGTCGAAGTCTTTCAAGTACTCCAACCATCTCCGCTGCCTCATGTTGAGTTCCTTTTGAGAAAATAAATACTTCAAACTCTTATGATCCGAAAACACTGTAAAGGTTTCTCCATACAAGTAATGCCTCCATATCTTCAAAGCAAACACGACTGCAGCAAGTTCAAATCATGAACAGGATAATTATCTTCGTGCTTCCTCAACTGCCTAGAGGAATAGGCAATCACCTTCCCATGCTGCATGAGTACACAGCCTAAGCCAATACCTGAAGCATCAGTATAAACAACAAATCCTCCTTCACCAGAAGGTAAAGCCAAAACAGGTGCAGTAGTCAAACACTCCTTCAGAGTCTGAAAGCTTCGCTGACAATCATCTGACCAATCAAACTTATTCTCCTTGCGGGTTAATCTTGTCATAGGTACTGCAATCTTGGAGAAATCTTGAATAAATCTTCGGTAATAGCCTGCCAGGCCTAGGAAACTTCTAACTTCAGTTGCACTAGTAGGCTGTTCCCAATTCTTCACTGCCTCAATCTTCGAAGGATCAACAGAAATACCTTCCTTGGTGATAATATGTCCGAGAAAGGACACTTCTTGTAGCCAGAACTCACACTTACTGAACTTAGCATATAGCTGATGATCTTTCAATAGTTGCAATGCCATTCTCAGATGCTCAGCATGCTCCTCCTCATTCTTAGAATAAATCAGGATGTCATCAATAAAGACTACGACCCATTGATCAAGATAGGGCCGAAATACATCGTTCATCAACTGCATGAAAGCTGCTGGAGCATTCGTTAGACCAAAAGGCATAACGACAAATTCAAAATGACCATACCTACTGCGGAAAGCCGTTTTATAAATATCCTCTTCCTTAATCCGCAACTGGTGATATCCAGATCGAAGATCGATCTTAGAAAAATATTGAGCTCCCGCTATCTGGTCAAATAACTCGTCAATCCTCGGCAAGGGATATTTGTTCTTGACAGTCTGCTGGTTTATTTGCCGATAATCAATGCACAACCTCATCGAACCATCTTTCTTCCTGACGAATAACACAGGGGCTCCCCACGGAGAAGTACTAGGACGAATAAAACCCTTCTCAAGTAACTCCATCAGTTGCTGCTTCAGTTCCCTTAGTTCCGCAGGAGACATACGATAAGGAGCCTTAGAAATAGGAGCTGTGCCAGGAATAAGATCAATAGAAAAGGGTAACTTCCCGCTCAGGCGGAAGTCTTGGTAGTTCTTCTGGAAAGACATCAGGAAAATCTCGGACAACCGGAATGTCCTTGATCTCCATCTGCTGCTCAGGAGTTGCACAAACAAAGGCTAGAAAAGCCTCACACCCATGCCTCAAAAGCTTATCAGCTCGAAGAGCCGAGATGAGCGGTACGGAGTTATGGTGCTTGACTCCCGTAAAAGATAAACCAGAATGCCCAGTAAAAGTCACTGAGCTAGAACTACAGTGAACATTGGCCTCATACTTGGCCAACCAGTCTGCTCCTAGGATTACATCATAATCCTTCATATCCATGCAGACCAAATCTGCTGGAAAGTTCTGTTCACCAATCATAACCTTACTAGAAGGATAGAAATACTGGATTGTTGATCTAGTGCCAATAGGGGTTGAAATCTCTAACGGAGTATTCATCAAAACAGGTTCCACAGCTAATGACTTAGCAAATCTCCGTGAAATAAAAGAATGTGCTGCACCAGTATCAAAGAGAGCAAAAGCGGGCTTATCGATTATAGTAAGGGTACCTTCGACGAGTCCGCCATCATCAGAAATCCCAGTTTCATCTGCATCTAAAGCTTGAAGCTTGCCTTGTGGTTTCTTGAAGACTAGAGATTTTGCCGGTGTAGCTTGTTCCGATATGAGAGGACAATTGGGGATACGATGCTCCTTGCTTCCGCATCGCAAACAGGCGCCTTGCTTGCGCCAGCACTCCTCTATCTTGTGACCCGGACGATCACAATAGTTGCACACGCCCTTGAGTGGAACAATAGGGCCAGGCTTCTTGTCTTCATGCCTCGGCATCTTGCCTTTCCACGATCCGGACCCGCTCCACGAACCAGGTCCACTAATAGGCCTCTTCTTGGTATACCCGGGTTTGACACTCCCGGAACCCGTAGGTAATTCTTTCTTGGTACCTTTCCCACAGATTCTCTCCGTCATCTCAAGAGTATCCTCTAGAACTTGTGCTTTCCTTACCATCTCGGAATAAGTGGAAATCTCCATCGGTGCCAATTGGTTGATATAATGAAGCTTCAATCCATTGAGAAAGCGCTTCGCCTTCATCTTCTCGGTGGAAATGAGATGTGTAGCATATCGAGAAAGCCGTGCAAATTGAGCCTCATACTCTGCCACGGACAAACCTCGCTGTTTCAAGGCCGCGAACTCTGCCGCTTTCTTCTCTTGCACTCTATCGGAAAAATACTTGCTGTTGAAGAATTCCTCGAACTCTTCCCACATAACTTGCCGATCACCGAGAGTTGCCTTGATAGAATCCCACCAAGTACGTGCATCATGTTCCAGTTGAAATGTGGACAAAAGGACACGCTCCTGGTTGGTGCATTGCATAACTTCAAAGATTCTTCCCATCTCATCTAGCCAGTGCTCGGCTTGGTCAGGGTCAGTCGAACTAGCGAATCTAGGCGGATTCATTCCGCGGAAGTTCCGGTATAGATCACCGGTGCCATGCTGTGCCGCTCCTACCTGAGCTACTTGCTGAAGGGCCTGAGTAAGGCCTTGAACTGTACGCTGCAGGTTCCTCCATTCAGCACGATCAGCTGCCATCTACACGAGAAATAGATTACTTAGGTTTAATCAAGATAAATAGTTATACGATTAAGAAACGAACTTAACCCAAGTTCTACCCAATCTCACAGGTCAGGTCTAGACTTTTACAAGGTTAGGGATCTAATGCACCTAGACACGACCAAAACTCGGTACCTGGCGGAGGTAATCGGTCCGAAGACCACTCGCGCAAGTGTGCGACCTTCCCGATAGGCGTAGCCTAACGTTCGGACAACACCTTTTGATATACCGGTCATTGGGATGCAATGCAAGAAAACCTACAACTTAGGAAACCTAGGAATGTGAAACCTAGTGCTCTGATACCAACTAAACTGTCACGCCCCGAACAAGGCGGAAATATCGGGACGTACAGTTAGGAACACGCTAGCAAGAGAGGGAACAATATCTAAAATGATACACAAGTGCTACAAGATGGAATACTAAATGATCATTAACAAACCACAACTGATACAATAACCTCAAGTTTAACTTAATACAACTGGAATAATCAACCACTAAAACTCAATGACATAACTGAAACTAAATGCTCTCCAAAACACCACTAGAACTGATACACTCAAGACATCACTCCAGCCCTTCTCCATCGATAAGCGCGTCACCTGAAAAGCCTGGAAAGGGGGAAAACAACTATGAGCTGACGCTCAGTAGGAAATAACAGACGGGTATAAGTGATTAACAGTTTAATTACATTTTAAAATGTCATGCTACAAATGATAAAACAATATAAAGATAACGATAATATCACGAAACGGAATTTAAAGATCTTGCAAGGTCAAGAAATATAATGAATAGAATGGTAAGACAAGAATTTACTACAGGAGATAACGATAAGAAGTTGGCCATATCAAGTCAATTCTAGTCATGTCAAGCACGCATGTATTTTCATTTCCACGTCCAAGTAATCAACAAGTAGAGTAACCACAAGTAGAGTATAGAACAGTAAAGAGTGGAAAGTGAAACGTAATAGCGAGTAATATAGAGAGTAGTGGAAAGAGTAGTGAGTAGTGGACAGTCCTAGATTTAACACATGTCAAGTACTGGTGCCAAATGCCACACCTAGTCATTCACCTCCCCGGGGGTACACGTAGTGTTCGGGCGCTCTTCCTAGGACCAGACCGAGCCCTTATTTGTTTGCCAGGCATTGATTTCTTTTGGATCAAAGATCCCACGAATCTAGACTTCCACAGTTTATGGCCAGAATTCCAAGGTTTAAGCTAAGTAGCAATAACAACATCAAGTAGGAAAGAGATTCATTTCCAGAATTCCAAGGTGAGTATAATCATCAAGGAGATTGAAATCAAGTCACAACAAGAGTAAATCATGCTGCATTACTGTAGAACAGCGGCTATCAATCAAGCTAAACAACATATTAATCCTAATCACCAAGTTAAGATATCATGATTAACCATTATCATTTGTATTAGCCAAAATGCCATCAAGCTAGAACAAGTTGTCAAGGTAAAGAACAAGCTCTCACAGGAGTGAAAAAGAATGCATTAACAAAGATTTAGTTACACCATTAATCATTAATTAAGTGAGTTTCTATTTAATCTTGTATGCATTGAAATGAAGATGGTAAACGGTGCGTTTTTATGCTAAGTTTTCATGTAGGAACCAATCCAAATTTGAAATCAAGAGGGGTACATGAATAGATCAAAAGTTCTTCAAACATATAATTTCAATGGGTCTAAGTTAAATGGGTTGATTCCCCATTGATTCGGATCCATTTTCGGTTCGAAAAACGAAGAAAATGGGTTTTCTGGTGTACGGGTCGACCCTTGGGGTCGACCCCTGCAAAACGGGGTTCTGGAACTGCATGGGTCGACCCCTGGGGTCGACCCTCGCGTCTGGGCCGAATGGGTCGACCCCAGGGGTCGACCCTCGGGCTGCCTGGATAGCCAGGTGCATGGGTCGACCCCTGGGGTCGACCCCTGCAAGAACAGCAACGGCTGTTGCTTCCGGAAAACGTGAAATCTCACCCAAATGGGGTCCAAATGAGTTGAAATTAAAACCATATGATCTTGGAATGTTAATGGACATTCTAGGGTCATAAAACTACAATTTGGAAACACTAATTTCATCAGAAATCACAAGAATCACAACCTATTCTATGAAGAACACAAGTAGACCTAGTTCAGGACATACCTCCACTAAATTGACAAATACTCTCGATATACAAAACCAAATTTAGGGATTTTGGTGTCAAAAGAAAGCTAACTCAATCATGAATCCAACCATATACTATATGCTACATTAAGATCAAGTTATATGACTCAAAATGAGCCCGTAATCAAGCTCTGGCTTAAGGAATTCTATATGAAACATGTTCTAGATATATTTTTACAAAACTTCGAAATTCATGATGCATGCTCAATGGAATTTGGGGCTTTCTAAGTTAAATGAAAGATAATAACATGATGATTACTTCATGTGAACTAATTAAAGTTTGGTTGTTAGATCCTACCTCAAATCGGAGAGAGAAAACTCGAAACCCTAAGATGAAGAACACTTGGACAGCACCTCACAAAAAGCTTGATTTCTCCACAGATACCTAATGAAAATTGGGGCTTTTGCCACCAATGGATAGAGCTCGATGAGAGGAACAAATTTGCTATACTCATGATCAAGATTTGGTTGAGAATTCCTACCTCAATCGATGGATCAAAGAATGATGAAGAGAAGCCAACGGCCTACTGACCGACCTCCACAAATCGAACTAGATCTCCTCAGATCCGAAATTTCAGCGAACCCCACAGCAGCCAAATGAAAGAAGACTCGTAGGGCTTCATTTTGATAGCTCATAGAGCTTCTGAAGCCTTCGGAATTGGGAGTATTCGCTACTGCAAGCCGCGTGTTTAGAAACGGCACCGAAATCCTAGACTTGACCAAACTATGTCGGCAGCACGTTTTGGGGCTAAGTTTACCTCAAATTGATTGAGGGTAAATGTTCCTTACATTGTGGCCTTCCATTTGCCCCTGATTTCAGATCATTTGGTTGAGTAATCAGGTCGAATTTTGCGTTTTAATCTAAGGGTTAGGTATGAGTCAAAAGTGTGCACATTTGGGTTTGAATTCTAAATAGATCTTACCACGGATTTACCATGGCTTAAAGCCAGAAGGAAAAGTTGTTATCTACATCAATATTAATCTATTTACTATTTTTACAGATTTTTCTGAGGTAGTCGAATTATTACTTATACTATTCCGTAATTAATTAAATATTAAGTTCGGAAGACTAAGTTCACTAATTCCGGCGTAATAAATGATTTTCTTAGGCTTAAATGTAGAAGACAAAGTTGCTAAACAAAATTAGTTCTACAAGATGTGATTTTTGGGGATTTTTATAAAATAGTTGAAAAATGACTTATTCTATTAATTAATTAATTAATCTAATTAATTTGGATAATTCTCATTAATTCGAATAACTTCAAATAAATTCCAAATAATTGCAAATAACTTTCTAAATAAATTTTTAAAGAATTTGGGGTCTTACACTTGTCTTCCAGGGAGTTTTAATGGCCTTCGCTTCCTTCGCGTCCGCTTCAGTGCCCAACTCCCTTTTCTTCAAAGGAACAATGCCAGTCGGTGGCGGGAACGAATGGCGTGGGATGCCAATCTGGAGACAGCACCGATGCGCACTATAAAGGACGAACTCGGTCGCGCCGATCAATTGAAGATCAACTTCGGGGGAAGACCTCATGAGGAGATCTAGCGAAAGCAAACATGCCGGTGCGCAAGTAAAGAAGCCTTGTGTCACGGTGCGGAAGTGAGACCGCCAGTCTTCACGTTTCTTCAGCCACGGAACGCGGTTCACTACAGTACCACCGAAGCCTAACACGTCGGCTATGTGGTGAAGCGGGCTTTGTTGGAAGAGCTTCGAAGCAGTTGGCATTCCCTCGCGGTGGTCGAATTTGAAGTGCAAATCAAACCAGCAATTCAAGACAAGTGCGCAACCAAAAGGAGGCTTACCCATACTCGAGGCGGTAAGGCCGCTGTAAAGATAGGCAAGGACGGCGGGTCCCACCCTTTTTCCACGCCAGATCCCGCAGATAGCACTCAGTTGGTCTTCCTCCACTATGTTGTCGGTATGAGGAAACAAGAGAGCACCCGCCGGACAGATAGTGAACCCCTTCATGATTCCCTCCAAATAGTCATCATCTGGTGACCCTCTCAGGGCGTCCATGACCCACTCCGCAAGCTTTTGGAGATCGATCCCCTTTTGAGTACGGACCTTTCTGGCTGCGTCGGGCGGCATGAAGCTTCCAAGGACACTTTCAGAAGTCCCCCGTGTCAGCATCCGCATAGCCTTCACCTTCCCGTCACTCTTGAATTTCTTCAATCCGAGCAGAAGTTCCACCTCCTCGAGGAGGATAGTCACCTCGAAGGTCGGGAAGATAAAAGTGTGGGTCTGGGGATGCCAGATCTCCACTAGTGCGCCCATAGCCGCCCAGTCCATACGAATCTTCTCGTAATGCTTGGCGTGAATAAGGAGCCCCTGCAGATGCCACTTCGAGAGTATGGCCCTCATGCCAATGGAGATATTGGAAGTCAGCTTTGAAAGCCATGGCAGCTTGGAAAACTTCCTCGGGCCTGGGAAGAGTGGATATGGCTGGAAGAGGAAAGAAGAAGAAATGAAGGAAGTAAGAAGAAGGTTCACGTGGAGAAATTTGAAAAGAGTCAGCTTACCATATGCGACATGATCGTCCCACTCAGATGACCCTCGAGCTCGGAAAGTCGCCTAATCTCACTGCTAGGCTTGCTCCTCTTCATAACGCGGGAGGACTCTCCTTCCATCCTGAAATCTCTAAATTCTCCTCTCCTTCCTCTCCTGAGCTTCCAAAACCCACCTTGGTGCATTTGAATGAACTAGCCTAAGGGGAGTTCTTATAGGAAGGGGAGGGTGCTACAGGACAGAACATGTCACATCAGTGGTCATTGTCAAGATTTTGTCTGGATCTCCTTTGAACTGTGGTGCGATTCTGCTACCTTTTGATGCTGCTAACCTTTGCTGGCCTGTGCAGGTTTTACTAACGGACGTCTTTGTCCTATCTCCTGTCCCACCTTTCATTGGTTGGTCCCACCATGTCATGCATCATAGTATATGATACCTACGCTACTAGAACATGTCAAGGACCTTGCGGCCCGAACGAATCAGGGATTTGAGTTCCCCTTCAACAAAAACGGTGATGATCCCGGAAGAGTTTGGGTTGTACGGATAGGCCGTTAATTTGTGGTAGCATGGGGACGACGGTTCCATTCAGTGAGTTGGTACGCGGATAAACGGGCGCCAGCCCAGTATCAGCTCACCGGGTCGGTATCCTGACCCGTTCTTCACAAGTTGACAATATTATCCTTGGCTATTTTCTATTTTAATTTGTTTTAAATTTTTCTTTGAACCCAGCATGCATTCATATAGGACTTTGATTTATTGCGGAAGATCATTCAAGTGATTCGATTGTGAAAGCCGTTGTGCTCCAATTCTCACAAATATGAGATATTCCACTCCGAATGAAATACTGAGTTTCCTTGAGACAGCCCCGACGCTGCTCTTCCAAAGGAGACCCTTGTTTGGACAGACCCTCAGATATTCCTTTACCTTTTTTGACCCACCTTGGCCGCAGCACTTCCACATTGGCTGGTAACCGCTCCCCAAAGGTGAAACCTCCGGTTTATGACCCAGGTACTTCCACACCGAGAAGTTGGTCTCTTCTTGTTTCGTGCCTAAGCGCACATCTCACCCTCCCTTATTTGATCTCCGTCCAAGCAATCGTCAATATTTGAAAGACCTTCTTCAAGGTCGCCTCATTGAAACTCTAGAAAAATTCCAAACAGTAACGTCAAAAGCGTGTCTCATCACACCTTGGCATCAACTTATCAGTCCGCTCCCACTTCACTCCACTCCACTTCGATACCATTCCACTACGTGTCGCTCCCTTGCAAAGCAGACGCCAAGGCGGGGCAGCTGTAGACACGCCATTCCTGACGTCTCCTGAGAAAGTCTCATATTACTATACAACGCCCCGCAACGGCTTACGCATTTTTGAATCACTCGAGTGCTTCCTTTTCTCGGGTCTTCTTCTGCCTTTTTCGACATCCGGAATCGTCTCGTCACGGCATTCGGATGGCATCAACGCTAGTCAGACGCATCAAGAGGTTCCGGAACCAAGAAGGATGTCTGCCGGGCGCCCGCCGACGCCTGATCTAAGGACCCGGGTGGGTCTTAATGGGGGCGTCCAGGCCCCTGGACGCCCCCATATTTTTAATTTATTTTATTTATTTTCTCAGGGCTTAAATCAAATAAAAAATATATAAATTAATGGAGGCGTCCAGGACCCTGGACGCCTCCATAAAAACAAATATAAAAAAAAATATAAAATGCCCGTTGGCATAAAAGACGAAAAATAAATTAAAAATACATATTAATGGAGGCGTCCAGGACCCTGGACGCCTCCATAAAAATAAATAAAAAAATAAAAATGCCAGCCCTATCATAAAAAGACAAACAAAAAATAAAATAATATAATTTTGGAGGCGTCCAGGCCCCTGGACGCCTCCATCAACTCCCTCACGGGCGCCGGCCACCGAACGACGGTTTGTCGTGTGTGAAAAAAGCCAAATTATAGAGACGTCTGGTCAGCTGGACGCGCCCATTTCTGAATCACGAGGCGCCGCTCACAAAACCACGCGTTGTGCCAAACCGCGTGCGGCCGTCGACTGTTTTCGGTGGACCTGTTTGAGGCGTCCGGGCTCCTGGACGCCTCCACAAAAGTATTCCAAAAAAAATCAATAAAAATAGAATAAAATATTAATTCGGCCCTGATGGAGGTGTCCAGGGTCCTGGACGCCTCCACCCTCCGTAGCTCTATAAATAGAGGCCCACCCCCTCAGTTCTAGGAGAGCTAAGCAGTGATCCGATAGGCTGCCGGAGCCCAGAGGCTACGGAGTCATTTTTCTAACCCGTGGGGTCTTTTGTAGGTGGAGGTTCTGCCGGCTTCTCGGGTGCCCACGCTCGCGAGAGGAAGGTCGTCTTCATCCACCGCGCTTCTACGTCGTCCCCACGCTACCGAAGCTCCGCCGAATTTCACCACCGGCACATCCAATAAGCCAACTCTTTCCTTTTCTTCGTAGTTCTTTTGCATTCATCATCTCGCATCCATCATCTCATTTTCCTCCTACTCGAGTCTGAGAGGGGTTTAAAAGATAACACCAACCAGGTGTGTGTCTTCCCATTATTTCGTCATTTTTATTGCAAGGATATGAATACTACACATTCATCTTTCTAAGCCACTTGTCATTTGTTTGTCGTTGTTTTGCAAGGGTAGCCGAGGAAAGCCCTCTCCGTCGGCCGGCCGGAAGGAGAGGAAGAAGCAACCCGCCATCTCCCGCTCTTGAGGTAGGCGCGATCACTTTCTTATTTTGGGGTCTTTCGGCCCCTGGCGATCACATCTTTTCATCGAGGCCGCGGCGAGTCACTTCCCCAATGGCCGTTTAAATTTATCTTCTCATATTCTCTTTATATCCTGTTATATTTCGTTCATATCATCGAGGCCGCGGCGAGTCACTTCCCCAATGGCCGTTTAAATTTCCGTTCTTACATTCTCTCTATATTCTGTTATATTCTGCTCATATCATCGAGGCCGCGGCGAGTCACTTCCCCAATGGCCGTTTAAATTTCCGTTCTTATACTCTCTCTATATTCTGTTATATTCTGCTCATATTCTCGAGGCCGCGGCGAGTCACTTCCCCAATGGCCGTTTAAATCTCTGTTCTTATATTCCCTTTTATATTCTGCTATATTCTGCTCATATTCTCGAGGCCGCGGCGAGTCACTTCCCCAATGGCCGTTTCAATTCTTGTTATTTAATTTCTGCACCATTCCCGTCCCCCCGAGGTCGCGGCGAGTCACTTCCCGCTATGGCCGTTTGAACCCCATATCTTGCTATATTATACTTGTCCCACTCGCCCCGCCGGAGCAATCTCCCGTGGTGGCCCCTTCTCTCTCTTCTCTCATCTCTGTGTTGCAGCAAACAACAAAACAAACAAAAAGAGGAGCCCGCGCGCTCTCCGCATCCTCTTCCCCGCTCCATCGAACTCCGAACCGCGTGACGTGGCTCACAACTTGTGTAGCAACCAATAGTGCAAATCGAGGTGATAGACCCAATACATGGATGGATGAGGTCAAGGCTCTTGGGTCGGTCCGCCCCTAGGGTCAACAAAGAAGTCAAGTCTAATTGCCACTCTAGACCTTGGAGGAGATCATCCGAACATTCTACCTCATAGTAGGATTGGATTGTGGTGTGATAGGAGTGGAAGGGTACAATGGGAAAGTTTTGCTCCATGGGTGGGTAAACATAGGACATGATGGGGTGAATTGGTCTCTCCTTTAGCCATCTAGCTAGGGGCCCATCTATGATTACGGTGCTATTTATGAAGGCTTGTGGCTCTTGGGGGTCCAAGCTATGTGGAGGGGACATTTGTGATTCTTCCTCACCATAGGTATGAACTTGGGTTTCCTCAAGGATGGGGATGGGTTCCGGAATGGTATCTACTCCCATGTGGATGGTTGTGGTCTCCTTTCTCAAGGGAATGGGAAGGTCTATTGAGGGTGGGGTGATGATGGTTGGTGCATGGTGTATCCGAGGTGGTGGGTAATGGGAAACTTGGTTTTGGATACGGAGGGGAAGTAGTGGAAGCCTAGGTTGGGGAAAGATTGGTGTAGGAAGTGGGAGGTGGGTTGGGTGAGGGGTTTTGGGTTGATTTGTTTTGGGAGATGTGTCCCTTTTTGGGGACGATGGTGGGTTTGGGGTGGTGGTCAAGGGGGCTTGTGGGGTACGGGTTTGGTGAGGGGTTTTGGGTTTGGGGGTGGTGGCCATTATGGGCCTAGGTGGAAGGGTGGACACGGTGTCCACTTGGTTTTGAATGGTGAGGGTTGGATGAGTGGTGGTCATCATGGAGGGAATTGGGTCGGTTAGGGGTCTCTTGCCCTTGGGATCGTTTGGGGTGGAAGTGGGGGCTAAAGGGGCTTGACTAGTGTAGGTTAGGGAAGGGGATTTTGGTTGGGGTGTGGGGGCCCTCATGGGGTTAGGTGGGGAGGTGGAGGCCTTGGACACTTGGGTTCTAGTGGTAAGGGTTTGGATGGGTGGGGTTGGAGGAGTGGGAGTGCCCCTCGAGTTTTGGTAACCCGGGTAGGAGGGAGAAGGTCGGGGAGTGTAGACTTTCCTAAGTTCGGCTTTCATGTTCTCCCATGTGTTAATAGGCTCTAGCCTCATAACCCTCCTAAATTGTTCAATGAACTTCCACCTATCCTCGGCATGGTACACAAGTCGACTCTTGGCAAGGTAGATTCTCATGGGTTCAGTCATTGGATTCCTCTTAAAGTATTTGTCCATGTTTTCCTCCCACTCTAAATATGCACTAGGGTGGTATCCATTAAAGATAAGGTCCTCAAATAGGACTATGCCCAAAGGGGTGTCAATCGGAACTTTGCGGAGGGCCGAGTGAGATAGATGTGACTTACATGAAGTAGCCATGCTAGTGGACAAAAGTGATGCAACCGAAGACTCTAAATGCATAGACACGCCCTAGGACCAACTTGATAGAGACAAGTTGTGAACCTGGCTCTGATACCACTTGATGTAAAACCACCTATGGACCTATTTTGCAAGCATTCAAGTTTGAGCAGCGGACTCACACTAGCGAGCTCACCCGTATGGCGCACACTAGTGCCCGATGGCGACTAGGCGATGTTGGAGAGGGTCCGAGGCGGGACCTTGAGGCTCCAATGGTTGGCTAGCTTGGGGAGAATCCCAAATGGGCCTAGGATGCCCAAATCATGGGCGGCCAACACACCAAGGGTGTGGGTTAAGTGGATGCTCTCACAACTCGCCCGCGGTGGTCACTCAATTTGGTGGCAATTTAAATCGGACACTCTCATTCCGCCGACGGAGTAACTAAAGCAATACTAAGCTAAGCAAGTCCATTACAGCAATGAGGGATGTTCAGGAGCTCACCTAGCCGGCGTGAAGACGCCGACTCCGGCCGGAGACGGGGGCGAGCGGGGAGGCGAGGGTATGCACCCGCACGCCGCGTCGATTGAAGCTTCAAACCTGCGACTTAATAATGACATGAACTACACCCCATGCAAGGGGGGGATCTCGGGGTGGGGATTAAGTGAATTACAGCCAAAACTACCTCCACGCAGGGAGGGGCCGTCAGCCGGCCAAGCGGGGTGGGGAATTATGCAAAGAGGACCGACTTTCCGAGCTCTGCCGGTTCTGCCTTTCTTCTGTATTTCTGGACAGGGGGTCGATGTTGACGCTGCCAAAAATTCCACCGAGCTCAGAACTTGATGAGACTTGCGCCAAAAGCTTGCTAATGGACGAAGGATGATCTCTGAATTTTTTCTGAGCCTGGTACAGTAGTTGCTGGCCGGGGCAGAGTCTGGAACCGGACTGATTGGTTCTGCCTCTGTCTGGTGCAGAACAATGTGGCTGGTTGCAGAGGGTGACACGATCACTACCAAGCTCTGATTGAGGCGAGACCTGAACCGTTGGAACTATGGTCGAGTCTTCTTTCTGTCGGAACCAACGGCGAGGTCGGCAGATGTCGGAGAAGACCGGGACGATCATATGAGTAGAGGGGTGTCGGTTCTAGCTCCTGTAAACTGACCTGACACACTTGGAGTAGAAAATTTGTAACTTGAGATGCCGATGTCCAAATGCAGCTCTGCTTCTTGAGGATGAAAGAGGACTTGAGAGGGAAGAATTTTTCTGAAGAACACTTGTTCTGAATCCCAAAAGGTTCACCGTGGTCGAGCTTCCACTCTCGCTCTGGCTCTCTGCCCGGGGTCTTCTGCGCAGTCGAGGGAGATCGGCTCCTACGAACAGCTCCGACTTCGGAAGCTGGCGAGACCACCATTGTTGGAAAGCTAACTCGCAGACGATTCCAACAATGGAGGCCTTGTCACCTGAATCTGTGAGGTATGGTCGAAACTGCCTATGCAAGTCGCTGCAACTCTGCTGCCTGAAACAGAGATAGAATGAGGAGATGTGCAAGGGGAGAGCAAGGGGGAGGGGGGTGAACTTGGTTTGACCAAGGGGGAGGTGGGGGGCGAATTTGGGAGCTTGGGGGTGGGGGGAGATGAAAGGGCACAGCCCAAGGGGAGGGAAATTCGAATTTGGGCTTAGGGAAGAGCCCCTTCAACCTTGGGGAGAGGAAGGGGTGCTTAGGAAGTGGTGTTGGGTAGTTGGGGGTTGGGAGGTGGGGTGTGGATTGGAGGATGCCACCTTGGGTTGGGGGGGAGTTAAATGAGTGTATGGGGAAGGGGAGAGGTCTTAATGAGGGGTGAATGGGGAGGAGAGAGAAAATTCCGAAAATTGGGGTGGAGGGAGAGAGAGAGAGAGGGGGGGACCCCTTAGAGAGAGAGAGAGGGATAAAGAGAGAGAGAGATATTGAGAGAGGAAGCTAGAGGGATTTGGAGTTTTTCTGGAATTCAATATTCATGCATTAGTTCTTACATATGAAGAGTGGGGTGGCCTATTTATAGGCACAAGACATTTCACATGACCATACTGACCCTGACAACTGACATAATGACCAAATACTCCAAGGGAGGGGCGCCCTTGGGCCTAGCCCACTATTTGGGCCCAATAGCCTAATGAACCAACATAATGACACACGACTTAGGAAAATGACTTTCTAACCTAGGTACATGACTCAAATAAAGGGAAAATTACATGATTAAGACTCAAATAAAAATAAGGAAATTACATGACTTGGCTCACTAACACATGAGGAATATAATGGCGTACACCGATGATCAATCCGAGCTTCAGAAAATGTGGAGGGGCAAGGGATGTCCCCATCAGTTTCGTTGCGTTTTTGGCCGATCCGAGGTCGTACATGCATGCTATGGGTTATTTGGGGGCTTCCCTCTTATTTTCCCCCTCTCCCGTGGAGGTATGGGGGCATGGGACGTTTTTCGGGTCGTTTCCCGTCGTTTCACGCTTGGACGGGTGTGACGATCCTTCAAGTGACCGTCACAGCCTGTGACGCCCCAGGGTGGGTGCGTCACAGGGCCCGTTTGTCTTTTGGTGGTTTGTGGGTGTGACGGTCCCTCGATAGACCGCCACGGCGTTGTGACGTGCCTGGGTTGGACCGTCAGGGACGATCTGACCGTTGGCTTCCGTTCGTTGATTTTGACCGTTCGGGGTCAAGGCCTGTGACGCACCAAGGCTGGTGCGTCACAGCCTTGTAACGCCCCTATGTGGGTGCGTCAGAGCGGACGCGTACCCACCTTGTAACGCACTAGAGTTGGACCGTTACAGCCTGTGACGCACCGAGCGGGACGCGTCACAGTTGGTTTCATCTTGTCTTGTGACGCATCAGGGCTGGCGCGTTACAGGCTGTAACGCACCAGGGCTGGCGTGTCAGAGACTGTGACGCAATGGGTTAGGCGCGTCACACCCAACTTTGCACTGAGCGTCTGACGGCCCTTTGTTGGTGCGTCAGAATGGTTGTGACGGTCGAGGCTTGGACCGTTACAGACTGTCACGGCCCAAGGTTAGACCGTCAGGCTCTGTGTGGTGTCGAGATGAGTTTTCATGTTCTCCGCGATCGTTTCGAGGTTGTCTCGGTCCCTAGTCGACCCGGTCGTGACCCAGTGGTTGACTCGCGGTCTTGTGAGTGCCCCAGACACCCGTGGGATTCTGTGTCCGTGTTTTGAGGGTGTCGGGAGGACCGTGCTACCTCGTTTAGCATGCCCGTGGGTTTGAGAGTCCGGGTGACTTCTCGCGTGTCGGGCTTTCGTGTTACGCTAGACCGAGTCACCGTGTGTCGGTGGGGGTGCGGTGGGGTCTCCCCCGCATGCCGTGAGTTTTCCTGGAATATGATTCCCGAGTGGGCCTTGTGTTTGGCCTTGGATTGTGAGTCCAGTTATCGGCGTGGCAGCTTGTGCGTTGCTCTGGGAATCATGCTTCTGTGCTTTCCGCGTAGGCCACACGTATGGCCTTGGACTGCGAGTCCAGTTGCCCAACCTGGGGCTGGAGGGTTCCCGCCTTTCCTTGAGAGTGGGATTTGGTTTGGCGGCCTGTGAGCTACCTTGGGAACCGTGTTTCCCCATTTCTGCGTGGTCGGGTGTGCGGCCCGTGGACTGTGAGTCCCGTTTCTTCTCCGATTGTGGTCACCGTGCAACGGTGCCGGTACGTGGGACGGTCCCCATACTTCGTCGGGTTCGGACGTTATTTTCCGTTGACGTGAGAGTCTACTCCTTGACCCTCCACTAGTCGTAGCTTGCCTGCACGCGAGTGGACCCATCAGGGAGTGGTGGAGAGGCTACCCTGAGGATGGTTTTTAGGCTGGTTTTCGTAGGGCCCCTTGCCTTTGCCACCAGAGTCCGGTGGGGGGAAACCAGCTAGAGGACCCGACCTAGAGTAGATGGTCGGTGTGTGCACACGTGGCTGGGGGCGGTTGGACCCACGTCGACGGGCGTGACCCCAGCTAGTCACTTGTTTGTAGTTACTTGTACGGTGTCTCAGTTCCCACTGGGCAGGAGGGAGACACCAGAGGTGCGGACTAAGACGTCAGTGGACGCAT
The DNA here is from genome assembly GCA_022559845.1 of Amorphophallus konjac. Classification (NCBI taxonomy): domain Eukaryota; kingdom Viridiplantae; phylum Streptophyta; class Magnoliopsida; order Alismatales; family Araceae; genus Amorphophallus; species Amorphophallus konjac. The sequence continues at coordinate 382,827,795 of CM040123.1, forward strand.
TCGGCCTTGCTTCTAGTGGGAGGTACTCCTGTCGAGTCGGAAGTGACGGACTGTCAGTTTCCGTGACTTTGACCTTCGGGTTTTCGGTCGTGTTGACCGTTGAGTTCGGTTGTTTCGCCGTGGTGCGTGTGTCGGTTTTCGCGCCGTGAGACTAGTGCTAGTGGCCTTACCGAGGTTACGTCTTGTTGTGCGGTACCCGTGACCAGGTGGTCAGGGTTGCACCTTGGACAGCGTGTCCAGGTTGGCCGTGTCCTGGGAGACAGGCCTCTACGGCGTGGTTACCGTGGGTTTTTACTTCAGTAAGTGGTACTAGTGTAGTTTGGTAGCCCCCAACCATGAGTCCGGGGTGTGTTTCTGGTACAGTAGGAGTAACTGTAGTGCCAAGTTTTGACTGGCCACCGATTCGCTGTTCCTGCTGTAGTTGTAGCTCTCCTTTCCGCTACCACTGTTGTTTCCGGTTGGGGTTTCGCGGGATCCCTGCTGAGTCTCTATTTTGGAGTCTCATTCCCTGCTTTTCAGGTGTGGCGGTTCTTCCTCGAGGTTGAGGGTGTGGTTCAGAGGTTCTCAGTTGCCAGCTCGCCGGGCCGAGTGTTCACTCGGCATGTGGTACGTTTTATTGCTTTTGACTGTACTTTCTATTGGACTGGACTCTGTTGTAGCTATAGTTGTTTATTTATTTCTGTTAATTGTCCTGCTTTATTTCCTATTTCTTTGTACCTCCACACTCCTTTTAGCCCTTCCGAGCCCTCCCGGTTTGTGGGCGGCGGTTCGAGTCTCGGGTTATCAGGCCTCTCCCGGTAATCGGATTCTCGGGTCGTTACAGATGGTATCAGAGCGGTGGTTGTGGATGTGCATAGGAATTCAAAATATTGCAGTGATCAGAGTCCGTAAGGTCCAGTACAGTCGGCAGCTGGCTTAGGGTTTTGTGTTTGTTTTCCGCTTGATTTTTCGCTTGAGAGCTTGAGTGCGCTGCGTGGCGCTGTGAAGGCAGTTGTTGTTCGCGGCTTTCGTGCCGACGTGGGGTCTAAGGATCGAGGTCGAGAGCCTTCTCCCTCATCGGTGGTGGCCCCGGTTGTGCTGCGTTGGGCAGAGGTTGCTGACAGGTGTGAGCTCACGGTGCTGCGTTCGAGGAATCTGCAGCGTGGTCAGGTGGCTGGAGAGGATTGTTCGTGGTTAAGTGGCCGTGAGCATGCTCTAAGGGAGCTGCTGTCGGTTTTGGCCACTCCAGCTTGAGGTTTGTCCAGCCCCTGAGGTGTTCAGGTCGTAGTTTAAGGTGGCATAGCGGGTGTTCTGATCGAGATGCGTGCTCGGGTGAGCGGAATATCTTCTCGGTGAGTTGCTGTTTCGTCGAGCCTGATGTTCTTGTCGTGCTCTGTGGCGTCAGAATGACGTGTCAGTCCCGATTATTCTACGGATTTTGAGGCAGGATTTGGCAGAGATGTCCCGGTAAGTCTTTGCTCCTGCGTTTCTGTCAGTGGATGGGTTGTGTTCGCCCTGGAGTTGGCTTAAGATGCGAAGGCTCCACGGTGAGTTCGGGACTCGAGGATGAGCATCGACGGTTGTCGTTATGGCTCGGGTTGTGACTCTTGACGTGGTGTGTTGCAGTTTGAGGAATTGCAGCGGTGGTGCATCGAGAGATGCTGTGATTGTGGTCTGATGTGACACTTGCTGAGTGTGTCGGAGGCGCTGACCTGATGGAAGCGATGGTTTTCTTGGTGTTGGATGGTGATGTTTCCAGCGTGTGCGAGATTCGAGATTAGGTCGGGCGTGGAGTTCTCCCGTTGGTCGGAGGTGCGATTGGTTTCTCCTTTGGTTGGAGAGATTGCATTTGGCCAAGGTTCATCGTCTTGCATTGTGTGTTACCTTCGTGTGCCATGAAGTCCGTGCGAGACGTGATCCGTGTTTTGGCAAGGTGGTTACCTGTGAGAAGTTGTGCCCATTCCCTTATCGTGTAAGGGTGTTGGCACTGTTCCGGAAGGATGAGTGCTGGTTGGGCGGTGTTCACATTCTTGGCTGTGCGCTCGTGGATCAGAGTGCGTAGCGGAAGCCTAGTGGGCTTGTGACTCACTGGTTTAGGATCATAGCGTTGGTTGCTACGGGCGGATTCCTGAGTTTGCGTTGAGCATTGGAGGATTGGTTCCTCTGTGTGAAACGTGTTGTTGTCGTGCCGTTGCCCGAGATATCGTGGTTCTTGGCACTGGCAGGATGGAGTGTTGGGGAATGTGCTGGCTAGTGCGCCGCATGAGTACCCTGTTCCTGTGATGGAAGCCGTGTCAGGCGTCGGTGTTGGACCTGGATGAGGTTGTTGAGGACGTCGCCTGACGGAGGTCGAGGACATGTTGGTCAGAGTCGATGGCTTGGTGCCCGACTTGTGTTCCCAGTCATGTCCTCGAGATCATTTTTGGAGAAGTGATCTCTGGCATGCTGTGGGTTCCTGTTGGTGGCTGTGAGTGACTGGTAAGGCTAGTCTCGTAGCCAACCACGGTGAGATGTATGTTGCTTGGGGACCCGTGAGCAATGTTCAGGTGGTCTCCCGTGGCTCTGTGGTAGGGGAGAATCGGGATTGGCAGGTGTCCACTTGGATTAATCGAGACGAAGGTTTTGATGAGGCTTAGACAGAAGAGTGACGCCTATGGTTGGAGACCTTTGGTGGTCGTTTCTGTGATGTGCTTTCTGGATGGGATCTGGGCTCTATCGAAGTTTGTCTTTTGAGCTCTAGCAGAGTTGGCATAGCGATATGTTTGGCTTTCAGCTTGCCAGGTGTGAGGTGATTCTTGGTGTTGAGCCGATGTTCAGGTTGTGGCTTCATGAGATGGCTGCGTGACCTGATGGAGGCTCTGTATGGGTTGTTCCCTTGAGAAGGGTGTGCGACCGGTCAGCTGGTTGTGAAGCTGATGCGCGATATGTCTACCGACCATAGGATGGATCGGTAGCTGTTGCTCGTGTTGAGGACTATGTCTCCTCGGGGAGCGAGATCGTGGCAGCGGTGCCATGATTGGTTCTCGCGTTGTCTGAGGTGATGTCGGACGGTGTTCTTTGGTGCGCCTACTCTAGTGGCCGGTGTGTGCGGCATGTGGAGCGAGGTGTCGTCCGTAATTGTGGTCTGGCTGTGTCCCTCAGGATCGGTGCTTTTATGAGAATCGAGGTTTTCTGTGCTGGGGCTCTGACGGCATTGTCAGTTGGTTAAGGCGTTCTTCCCCTGTGACTTGGTGTTAGTCCTAAATTTCGAGGACAAAATTCCTTTAAGGGGGGAGGCCTGTAATGCCTCGGATTTTTTTTCGGATTTTTTTCGGATCATTTTAGTGGGTCTCGGAGCGTATTTTATGTTTTACACGTGTTTTTCCCTGATACGCCTTCGGAACTCTGTGCAGGGCAAACCGTGGCGTTCTCCGACTCCGGGATTGTACCGGCGCGTTGCGTGCCTTCCGAGGATCGCGGAGGTAATTTTTCATAATTTTCTAAATTTCTACAATTTTTGGGTTTTTCTATATATATTAACCCTTTTCTCTCTCCCCCTCTCATTCTCTCATTCTCACTCTCTCTCATCTCTTTCTCTCCCCCTCTCCCCGGGCAGCCGACGGTGGCGGAGGAGGGTGAGGCGGCGATGGCGGGAGGAGAGGAACGGGGAACAGGTCGAGGATCGAGGGCCGGGGGCGCGTGGAAGCTCGGCCGCGGGTTCGTGGAGCGGCGAGGGTTTCACAGCGTTTTCTTCGTGGATCGTCGTCCACGGCGCGTCATTTCTTAGTGGAGGTAGGGAGATGGACCCCCAGCTCGGGTTCTTCCTTTCCCGCGAGTTTCGTAGGCCGTGGTGAGCCTAGCGGGCTAATCGGGGCGATTTGGGGAAAAACTCCATGTTTTGGGGTTGTGAGCCGATCTACCGTTTCATTACGTTTTTGGCCGATCCGAGGCCGTAGATGCATGCTAGGGGTTATTTGGGGGCTTCCCCCTTGTTTTCCCCCTCTCCCGTGGAGGTATGGGGGCGTGGGACATTTTTCGGGTCGTTTCCCGCCGTTTCGCGCTCCGACGGGTGTGACGGTCCTTCCAGTGACCGTCACAGCCTGTGACGCCCCAGGGTGGGTGGGTCATAGGGCCCGTTAGCCTTTTGGTGGTTTGTGGGTGCGACGGTCCCTCGATAGACCGCCACGGCGCTGTGACGCGCCTGGGTTGGACTGTCAGGGACGATCTGACCATTGGCTTCCATTCGTTGATTTTGACCGTTCGGGGCCAAGGCCTGTGGCACACCAAGGCTGGCGCGTCACAGCCTTGTAACGCCCCTGTGTGGGTGCCTCAGAGCGGACGCGTACCCACCTTGTAATGCACCAGAGTTGGTCCGTTACAGCCTGTGACGCACCGAGCGGGACGCGTCACAGTTGGTTTCATCTTGTCTTGTGACGCATCATGACTGGCTCGTTACAGGCTGTAACGCACCAGGGCTGGCGCGTCAGAGACTGTGACACACCAGGTTAGGCGTGTCACACCCAACTTTGCACCAAGCGTCTGACAGCCCTTTGTTGGTGCATCGGAATTGTTGTGACGGTCGAGGCTTGGACCGTTACAGACTGTGACGGCCCAAGGTTAGACCGTCAGGCTCTGTGTGGTGCCGAGATGAGTTTTCGTGTTCTCCGCGATCGTTTCGCGTTGTGTCGGTCCCTAGTCGACCCGGTCGTGACCCAGTGGTTGACTCGCGGTCTTGTGAGTTCCCCAGACACCCGTGGGATTCTGTGTCCGTGTTTTGAGGGTGTCGGGAGGACCGTGCTACCTCGTTTAGCGTGCCCATGGGTTTGAGAGTCCGAGTGACTTCTCGCGTGTCGGGCTTTCGTGTTACGCTAGACTGAGTCACCGTGTGTCGGTGGGGGTGCGGTGGGGTCTCCCCCGCATGCCGTGAGTTTTCTGGAAGATGATTCCCGAGTGGGCCTTGTGTTTGGCCTTGGACTGTGAGTCCAGTTATCGGCGTGGCAGCTTGTGTGTTGCCCTGGGAATCATGCTTTTGTGCTTTCCGCGTAGGGCACGCGTATGGCCTTGGACTACGAGTCCAATTGCCCAGCCTGGGGCTGGAGGGTTCCCGCATTTCCCTGAGAGTGGGATTTGGTTTGGCGGCCAGTGAGCTACCTTGGGAACTGTGTTTTCACGTTTCGCGTGGCCTGGCGTGCGGCCTGTGGACTGTGAGTCTCGTTTCTTCTTCGACTGTGGTCACCGTGCGACGGTGCCGGTACGTGGGACGGTCCCCGTACTTCGTCGGGTTCGGACGTTGTTTTCCGTTGACTTGAGAGTCTACTCCTTGACCCTCCACTAGTCGTAGCCTGCCTGCACGCGAGTGGACCTACTAGGGAGTGGTGAAGAGGCTACCCTGAGGATGGTTTTTAGGCTGGTTTTCATAGGGCCCCTTGCCTTTGCCACCAGAGTCCGGTGGGGGGGGGCAAACCAGCTAGAGGACCCGACCTAGAGCAGATGGTCGGTGTGTGCACACGTGGCTGGGGGCGGTTGGACCCACGTCGACGGGCGTGACCCCAGCTAGTCACTTATTTGTGGTTACTTGTACGGTGTCTCAGTTCTCGCTGGGCCGGAGGAAGACACATGAGGTTCAGACTAAGATGTCAGTGGACGCATTCGGCCTTGCTTCTAGTGGGAGGTACTCCTGTCGAGTCGGGAGTGACGGACTGTCAGTTTCCGTGACTTTGACCTTCGGGTTTTCGGTCATGTTGACCGTTGAGTTCAGTTGTTTCGCCGTGGTGCGTGTGTCGGTTTTCGCGCCGTGAGACTAGTGCTAGTGGCCTTATCGAGGTTGCGTCTTGTTGTGCCGTACCCGTGACCAGGTGGTCAGGATTGCACCTTGGACAGCGTGTCCAGGTTGGCCGTGTCCTGGGAGACAGGCCTCTACGGCGTGGTTACCGTGGGTTTTTACTTAGGTAAGCGGTACTAGTGTAGTTCGGTAGCCCCCGACCGTGAGTCCAGGGTGTGTTTCTGGTACAGTAGGAGTAGCTGTAGTGCCGAGTTTTGACCGGCCACCGGTTCGCTGTTCCTGCTATAGTTATATCTCTCCTTTCCGCTACCGTCGTTGTTTCCAGTTGGGGTTCCGTGGCATCCCTGCTGAGTCTCTATTTTGGAGACTCATTCCCTGCTTTTCAGGTGTGGCGATTCTTCCTCGAGGTTCGAGGGTGCGGTTCAGAGGTTCTCAGTTGCCAGCTCGCCGGGCCGAGTATTCACTCGGCATGTGGTACATTTTACTGCTTTAGACTGTACTTTCTATTGGACTGGACTCTGTTGTAGCTGTAATTGTTTATTTTTTTATGTTAATTATCCTATTTTATTTCCTATTTCTTTGTGCCTCCACACTCCTTTTAGCCCTTCCGAGCCCTCCCGGTTCGTTGGTGGCTGTTCGAGTCTCTGGTTATCGGGCCTCTCCCGGTAATCAGATTCTCGGGTCGTTACAGTTTCCCTCTGGAACCGTGAAGAAAAATTGTAAGCTCGCAGTGTCAATCCCTTTCGAGTGTGAGGCAAGTCGGGTCCAAATGTGTATGTTGTAGACTTGCCCGAGGAAGAGTCTGGGATGAACTCTAGCTTCCATGTATCGGATCTAGTAACCTACAGAGACCCAACGGTGATTCTCAGTAAGCATTTCGAGCCGTCTCCTCCCCTTGAGAGTGACCTCGCCCTTGAGTGTCCACCACTAGTCTCATTCCCACAGCAGCGTGAGCATATAGAACATATACAGGATGAGCAGGTGACGACTACTAGGAGTGGAGCATACCCGCGCTACCTGGTAAGGTGGAGAGCACGGCCCACATCTGATGACACGCGGATGTAGACACGCCATTTGACCCTCAAATTAGCTTATTTGAGTGTTTTTTCCATTTTTTCATGGATTTTCTCCCCTTTCCCTCTTTTTTAAAATTAACGCCCTGGAGAGGGGCGTGTTTTTAAAACACGGCCTGATCCAGGGCGTGTCTCCCCATTTTATCTATTTCTCCCCCATTTTACCTATTTTATAAATTCGTGACCTGGTTAAGGGCGTGTTTTAAAACACGACCTGATCTGGGGCGTTTCTTGATGAAAGGACGCCCTTAGATGAGGGCGTCAATTCCCAGTATTATCCAATTTTTCGAAAAAGAATAAATAAATGAAAATGTTAATTCACGCCCTACCTTGGGGCGTGTTTCAATTAACGCCTCTCCTGGAGGCGTGTTTCAGAATTTCTAAATAAAAGAAATGTTTATTTCTAAAATTGATCCAGGAGTTAACGCCCTCGTGCAGGGCGTGTTTTTAAGAAACGCCCTCTGGGAAGGTCGTCAATTCAACAATTGACGCCCTGAACCAGGTCGTGTTTCACTTTTGTGCTCCGAACGAACACAGCCTTTCCCAGAGAGACTCCTGCTTCGTTTGGGCTCTTGCCCAGCTTGATCCTTTCCCCCTTGGGCTCTTGCCCGTTCTTATCCTTCTATCTATGAGGTTCGATCCTATTTTATAGAGATTCTTCATCTCTGTTAGGTTGGTTCGGAGGTCTTTCTTCTATCTTCGGTCTCCCTTCTTCTTCTTCTTCTTCTGTGTGTTTTCTTTCTTCTGCCTTCGGTCTCCCTTCTTCTTCTTCTTCTTCTGTGTGTTTTCTTCTTCTGTCTTCCTATTCTTCTTCTTCTTCTCTGTGTTATTCTTCTTCTCCTTCTTCTCCCGTTCTGTCTTCTTCTTCTTTTTCTTTTTTTCTTCTTTCACAGGAACCGAAGGCTGCTGCTTGGCTAAGGAGGAGTCTCCCACCTTCAAGTCTGCATCCTTTGAGAGCTTCTCCCCATCGAGCATCAAAGCCAAAGGAGCAACAAATAGATTTTTTTATCTCAACTCTTCTTCTTTATCCTTTATTTTAGTTCATAATTCATGCATCATGCATCATATATTTCATCATTGTTTTTATTGATTTTTTCCTTCTCAACTATGTTGAGAATCTCCCCTTAGTGCATCTCTTGCACTCTTTTATTATTTGCATTCATTCATCATATTTTCCACACCCTCTTTGCATAGGGGTTTAAGGCCGACACCCTTAAGGTGTGTTCTTCACCATGATTTCATGCTCATCTTTATTTAGGATTTGATGCTACACTCACCACATATCTAATGCAATTTCTTTGTTGGTGTTTATTTTTTTTGCAAGGGTAATAAAAGCAAGAACTCTCTTCATCGGCCGGCCGATTTGAAGAGAAAGGAAGCACTCACATCCCCGCACTTTGAGGTATTTTCGCGATCATCCTTTCCCTTATTATTTTCCACTCGAGACCCTCGTGTCTCTGGCGATCACAAACTCCTCTTAGCACCTCGTGCTATTTCATGCTTTATTCATTCACTTAATATTTCTTTGTTTAAGTGGATTTTAAAAGTAAATCTACAAATTGGCGATCACGGTGGGACCCTTTGTGTTCTTCATCTATTACCCGTTTCCCCTTAGGCACCCGCGTGTGCCGTCTCCCCTATTGCACCCTCGGTGCGTCCCCCTTTTGTGCCCCTCGGGCACCCTCCATTGGTTTTGTCCTCTTCCCTAAGTGATTTGTCAGTTTGTTGATTTTTCTTTAAAATCTCCACTTATTTGAAATTTTGATGAGCATGCTTATATCTTATATTTGTTGATTGCCTGCGACTATGAGTGGTTGTTACTGTTGGCCGTGGATTGAGAATTAACGCCTCTTTCGGAGGCGCCTTTTGATTTCACGCCCTAACCCAGGGCGTGTTGTTTGAAGTTAACGCCTTCTGACAGGGCGTTTGCTATCTGTCTCCAATTATTTCTGCTTGCTTGGTGAATTCACGCCCGTTGCAAGGGCGTCTTTATCTTTATTAGCGCCTCCCTTAAAGGCGTTTTCTTGGATTTGACGCCCGCCGGACAGGGCGTCCTTTTATTTATAGCACCTCACTCTAAGGCGTATTTCACCCTGCCCCTGGGCCCCTCACGTTGATTCACGACAGTCACACCGTCGTGTCCTTGTTTAGTAGCGCCCCCTTCCAGGGCGTGTTTTTACTGTGGGTTTACAGAACCCATGTGTGTGACTTGTTCATCATGATTCATGCCTATATTGATTGATCATATTGTGCTGTTTGGCTTATTTACCCTGTTGCATTCATTCTTTGCATTGGTTTGGGAGCCCCCTCCTCTTCATTAGGATCCACACACCCTCTTGGAATCGGGACGACCCTCCATTGAGCATTCCGTCTCTTTGGACTGGAAATCCCTTTTCCAAGCCTCCGTAAGTCCCCGCACCCGTGGATTCCCTCACGGACGCCGGGCAGGTTGTACCCTTTTGAAGTCCCGGATTAGTTGGCCTAAACGTGGTGAGAGAGTGTTCCTAGTTGGCATTGAAGTTAAATCATATTTGAAACTAGGCTCCTCCCCTTGTGTGAATCATATCAATTTGCATAAATTCATTAAGTCACCAAGGTTCGAACATAAAAATCAAGGTAACCATTTCAACTTGAGTGTGTTCTTTGCCAATTGTTTGCACATTATTTTGATTGCATGATGGCTTACCATGATAGGAAAAATAACATGTTCAATTCAATTAATGTTCATGAGGGTGATGAACCTAGCACATCTTATTCCCCTCAATTTCAACATGTTCATCATTCTCACCATTCTTTCAAGGGGCCACGTCCTCATTCTTATGGTCATGCCCGACCCATGGGCAATGTCCAATCCAATGGTCCTTCAACTCAATTTCGAGCCACTACTTCCTCGGGATCCTCTCGTCCCAATGACGAGAAGGTCTCCCAGATCATTCATGCATTAGATCATCTCACCCCTCAACAGATCCAAGCCCTTAAGGTCGCCGTTGGGGGTGCATCTCCTTCATCTCATCCTCCTTCTAATCCTCCATGGGTGGCCCATTACCCATCTCCTCCTGTTCATTCTACTCGGGTGGCCCATCACCCGCCTCCTTCTCTTCCCTCTCGATCACGGCCCCAAGGCCCATTTATTCATTGCAATCCGGCCCATCCGGGTTCTTCTATGGGTCGGCCCATTAATCCACCTCCACGGCCTTTTTATGCGGCCCCTCCTCCTTCAAGGCCCTGCCAGTCCTCGGTTGTTCAAGTCACACCCCTCCAACAATCTCTGCTTGATAAGATTCCTTTGATGGAGGAACAAATAAAGAGGGTCACGGCTCCTCCTACTCCAGTCAATCCTCTCCATGCCGCTTTGGACGAGATTACAAAGATGGAGAGAGAATGGAAAGACAGGAGGGATGATTACGGCGACGGCGGCTCAAGTGAGCAAGAGCCGGCATTCGAAGAATCCGAGGCAGTATACGATGATGATGAAGCTCCGCAGGCACCCCTTCCGAGTTTCCTTAACTTTCCACTTCCCCCACTTTCATTCGATGACCCCCCTGCTCAGGAGGAAACCACTCCTAATTCAACCCCTGTTTATGAGACTAGTTGGTGTTACGACGATGGGTCGATATTCCAATCGCCCGCGCCGGTGCCTATTGAGTCTCTTCCCATTCCCACTCCCACTCCTAACACCGCTCGCCCCATTCGGCATTTCCTACGCACCAAACCTTCACCCATTAACCCTCCACCAATTACACCTCCACCCACTATACCATCAACCTTCATGACATCAGCCTCCCCCGAGCCTTCCACTATAAAACCTCTACATATTGAGCCATTAGCCTCCATCGAACCCACCATTGAACCTTCCCCAATTAACCTCCCATTACTGCCACCTCGGCCTTCCATTATCCCTTTAAAACCCACTTTGCCTATTCCACCATTTAACCCTTCACCCTTACCTATGGTTAATCCTGAGCAGGATCCACCACTTTTTGCACTCGAGCTAACCCCGACCGCTTGCAAGCAAAGGGAGAAACTCGATGTGTTTGAACCTCCGTCTCCACTTACGCCAACACTTTCCATCATGCCTCCACCATTCATGGAGCCTTCCGCCTCCGCTTCACCTCCCCTTACTACTCGGAACGGGGGGCCTTCTACAAGCACAGGTGCCGAGGACGATCAAGAGCCGGGCAGCAAGGATTTGGCTGCACCATTCAAGATTCAAGAATTCATTTGCAGGATGCCAATCCGGGTTATTGTGCCAAGCACGGTCGAAGAAGCCAAGTCACCGACATGCCAAGCATTGATGCTGTGTAAGGGCCGGGCAGGGCACCCTTTGTTCCGATTTCCAAATTTTGAATCTTTGGGCAACATAATGCTTCCGAGCCCAACTTTCCAACTCCCTCACACCATTACTTTGCACTCTCCAAGGGAGTTGACATTCACCATTGAAGCTTCGGCCGGGGCTATTTCTCATACACTTTCACTGCCATGGAGGGGCAGTTATCTTAATGCTAAGGGGCCATCCCTTATTTGTTCCACTTTCTATTCATCCATCTCTATCACTTTTTCTTCATGGGCCATTCCCAGGGTTAGGAGGAGGATCTCATCCTCTCACCCTTCACATTCTTCATATTCTTTGCATTTCATGCATTCATCGCATCCATCCCATTGCATGCATTTGCACCTCCTGCTTCCCGGGTTTTCAAACCCGTGTCTTCCCCGCCTTCCGGCACCTCCGGATATTCCGCACTTCCCATCTTATTCATCTTCATCTTTTTATCCACTATCCCTTGGGCATCGCGTCCCTTTTCCTGCTATCTCCCTGGAACCTCCAGGAATTTTATCCCTCCTCTTTGGGCATCTCGCCCTTTCTGATTCTATTCCTCCGGAACCTCCGGACTTTCCCTTTGGGCACGACGCCCCTCTCCACCTTTCTGATTCTATTCCTCCGGAACTTCCGGACCTTTCTCTCGGGCATCGCGCCCCTTTCCACCTTATTCTTCGGAACCTCCGGACTTTCCCCTCGGGCATCACGCCCCATTCCATCTTAATCCTCTGGAACCTCCAGATCTTTCTCTTCCTCCGGGGCATCGCGTCCTGTAATATCCCGGACCCTTCGGATCCTTCTTCGTGGGTCCCGGATCTGGTTTTCGGAGCGTCCGGCTCTGTTGTGTCCGAAATTTCGTTTTGGACATCTTTCGTGTTCGGATCGGCGCGATCCGGAGTCGTTTCGGAGGCCCGGAGGCGTTCCGCGGCTTTTCCGCGTGTGTTTTCCGATTCCCGGCGTGTGTTTCGGCTTTTCCTTTGGAAGCTCGCTGCGGGCGAACCGGGCAGTTCCCCCAGGCACGAGTGGTACCGTTGCGATCGGTGCGTTCCGAGGATTCCGGAAATGTATTTTTCTATTTTTCGGTATTTTTCCGAAAATTCAGATTTTCTATAAATCCTAATCCTTTTTCTTTTCTTTTTCCCTTTTCTCTTTCTTCTTCCTCTCCCTCTCTCTCGCGACCGTGAGCCTCCTCTCTCTCCCTCTCTCCCATTCGGACGCGGCGAACCCCTCTCCGGCTACGGACGGCGGCGGGGCGACGGCGCGGACGCGTGGGCGACGGTGAGGCGATCTCGTGGGCGTGCGGCGAGCGTGGGAAGCGTGGGGAGTTCGTGAAGCTTCGAGCATTCTTCGTGATTCGTGATCGATCCGGCGGAGCATTCGCTCCATTGAGGTAGGGTGACGTTCCTTAGCCTCATGCCGTTCTTTTCCGTGATTTATAGGCCGCGGGGAGGCCGAGAGGGGATCATTTGAGCGTTTTTGGGTTTTTCCATGATTTGGGGAGAGCTCGCCCGATCTATGGATTCAATGCATGGATTCGTGTTTTGAGGGCCTAGAATCATGCTAGGGGTCCCCAGGGGTCTTCCCCTTCGTTTTCCCCCTCTCCTATGGAGGTATGGGGGCGTGGTTGGAATTTTTGGGCGTTCTTACCGTTTTCGGCCGCGGACTGAGAACGCGCTATACTCCAGTAGCGCGTTCTTGGAGGTCGCGCTGCCCCGACCGAGCGCGTTCATCGGAGAAGATGAACAGGAGGCGGTTCCTGTCGCGCTATGGGGTCATAGCGCGATCGTCCTTGTCGCGCTAGGAGGACCTAGCGCGATGGTCCCTGTCGCGCTAGGGTTCCCTAGCGCGATGGTCCGTGTCGCGCTGTGGGGCCATAGCGCGACAACCCTTGTTGCGCTAGGGGACCCTAGCGCGACATGCCCTGTCGCGCTAGGTATCCCTAGCGCGATTTGGTTCGTTGTTGGGTGTTCCCCTTGGGCCGTGTGTGCGTCCCGGGCACCCCGTGGAGTTCCGTGACCGTGTCTTTGGTGTCCGGAGGTTCCGTTTGCCTTGGTCATGAGTTTGGCCGTGGGCGATGCGTCCGTTTTTCTCCGACCGTGGCCCCGTTTGACGGAGCTGGTGCGTGGGGTGATTCCCACACGTTGTCGGTTTCGGACGTTGTTTTCCGTTGACTCGAGAGTCTACTCCTTCAGTGACCCTCCACTAGTCGTAGCCCACCAGTACGAGGTGCTGGTCTCACCTGGGAGTGGTGTACGGGCACCCACCTTTCGAGACGGTTTGTGGACCGGTTACCGTAGGCCCCACGTCGGTAGCCAGAGTCCGGCTACGGGGGAAAACCGGTCAGAGGACCAGACCTAGTGACGCAAGGTCTGTGTGTGCACACGTGGTTGGGGGCGGTTGGACCCACGTCGACGGGCGTGACCCCAGCTAGTTACTTGTTTGTGGTTACTTGTACGGTGTTTGCGCCTCGGGTAGGACCTACCACGTCAGGCGGTTCACCTGCGGTGCGGTGTAAGACGTCAGGGGACGCTACCGGCTGTGCTTCTAGTGGGTGGTACTCCTGTCGAGTACGGAGTGTCAGACTGTCAGTCGTGTGTTTCCGACCTTCGGGTTTTGACGGTTCGACCGTTGAGTTTCGGTCTTCTCGTACCGTGGCACGTGTGTCGGTTTACGTGCCGTAGGGTCTAGTTCTGTAGAGTACAGGGCTTTCCTTTCCGAGGTACTTTCCTACCGCTAGAGTAGTGGTTTCTCATTTTTCGAGGTAGGGTTCGAGTGATCCCTACTGAGTCTTGTTCTGAGACTCATTCCCTGCGTGTTTTCACCGTGTTTCAGGTGAGGCGCCACCTTCGGGGAGCGCGTCAGGAGCGCAGCGTGGTGCGGGTGCCCAGAGGTAGTGCCAGAGGTCAGAGCCGGGGGATGCCCCGTGTAGCTGTACTTTTCTTTCTTGTCACTGTACTAGTCGTGGACTGCTGTTATTATTGTTCTTTATTGTGGACCATGTAAATTGTTAATTCATTACCTGCTTAATATTATAACTGTTTAATTTCTGCAATTATCTGTGATGCTTATGTAGTTTCCACACCATCCTTTTAACCCTTCCGAGTCTTCGGACTCGTGGGTGGCGGTACGAGTCTCGGGTTATCGGGCCTTCCCGGTAATCGGATTCTCGGGTCGTTACAGCTGGTATCAGAGCGCGGTTGTGGAATTACATGAGAATCATAGGTAATTGTAGTGGTCCACTAGTCCACAACGATGATGTACATGTGACGCTGGCATTGGGCACCGCATGTTTTATTCTGACATTGCCGTTTCCGTGTTTTCTGTCTTGTGCTTCAGGAGCGAGGATGGCGCCGAGGAGGAGTTCTCGCTCTCAGCAGGGGCAGTCGGCTGGAGGTCAGGAGATCCAGCAGGGGGTCCAGAGGGACCAGGAGGAGCATAGCAGTGTTCCGGGAGCTACCGAGGCCGCGGATGCTGCGAGGGCTCCGGGAGCCGAGGATTTCTTCCGTGGCATGTACCATCTCATGTCTCAGCAGTTTGGCGGAGAGGCTGCTGAGGGCTCGATTGTCAGGGGTGGGCCAGGCCGAGCAGTGAGGGACTTCATGCAGTTCCATCCACCTTACTTTAGCGGCCAGGCAGACCCTGATGCGGCTCGTGATTGGCTTGATGAGATGGAGCGGGTGTTCAGTTCTGCGAAGAGTACTGCCGAGGACAGAGTGGTGTTGGCCTACAACCAGTTGCAGGGTACGGCTCGGAGGTGGTGGTCTTCCGAGTGGAAGACGTCCTTTCAGCTTCGTCCACTTGAGCAGGTCGAGTGGGATGGCTTTGTCAGTGCTTTCGAGCGTACGTACTGTCCAGATGTTGTTGCTACGCAGCGGATGCGGGAGTTTCTGGAGCTGGTGCAGGGTGACATGTCCGTGTTGCAGTATAGGGCCCGATTTGTCGAGCTGGGTCGGTATGCACCTCATATCATGGAGCATGAGAGGGTGAGGACCACGCAGTTTGTGCAGGGCTTGAGGTTGGAGCTGAGGCACCATTTGATCGCGAATGGGGCCACTGATCTAGAGACGGCGTCTCGTGTTGCGATTTCCTTGGAGATGGATATGCAGAGGACTCGAGGACCGATCAGCCAGGGACAGTCTTTGTCAGGTCGCAGTCAGCAGTCGGCTACCCAGCAGCAGGGTTTCTTCCAGCATGCGTCGGGTGGTTCAGGAGTACCGGCACCGGCAGCGTCAGTGGCAGGATCTGCGTCCTTCGGCTCGAAGATCAAGAAGTTCTTGAAGAAGAGTCTTCGGAAGAAGCACAAGGATCAAGGGCAAGCTTCATCGGGCAGTGTACAGCAGCCGATTCCTTTGCAGCGTCAGGGATCAGTGGGTGGATCGCGAGGACCTTGTCCACGGTGTGGTGGGACCCACCCAGGCAGGCAGTGCACGGCGCCGATCATCTGTTTTCGGTGTGACCAGCCAGGGCACATGGCGCGTGACTGTCCTCAGAGACCGCCGCAGCAGCAGTTTCCTCAGCAGCAGCAGGTTCCCCAGCAGCAGAGGCAGCAGCAGCAGCAGCAGGGACAGTATCCGCCGCTACCCTGGTCAGCTAGTGTGGGAGGCAGGCAGAGAGCTTGTGGCCAGATCACGCACTTGACCAGGGCAGAGGAAGTGGCGTCGCAGCTCGTGGAAGGTACCGTTCAGATTTTGGGTTGTGCGGCTCGGGTTTTATTTGATTCTGGCGCGTCTCATTCGTTTATTTCGGAGGATTTCGCGTCGAGCGTCGAGGAGCCGGTGACCCAGTTGTCCTGTGATCTGGCAGTGGAGTTGCCTTCGGGTGACTTTATGGTCACTCCGTATTGCTTCGACCAGGTTCCGGTGTGGATCGATGGGCGGAGTATGCCAGGCAGGTTGTATGCGTTGCAGCTTCGGGATTACGACGTGATTCTAGGCATGGATTGGCTCGAGACTCATGGAGCGGTGGTGGATTGTGGGATGAAGAGGGTCTACTTCCAGCATCCGAGCAAGAGGACCTTCTATTTCCAAGGTATCCGTTCCACCTCTTCTCGATTCCTTATCTCTGCTATTCGAGCCCGTCGATTGCTTGATTCAGGTTGTCAGGGTTTTCTCGCGTCTGTGGTTGTGTCTGACCGGATGGAGCCGGATGTCGAGGACATTGCGGTGGTGTGCGAGTTTCCCGATGTTTTTCCTGAGGAGTTGCCTGGATTACCTCCCCAGCGGGAGATCGATTTCGTGATCGAGGTTGTACCTGGTACGGGACCTTTGGCGAAGGCTCCCTACCGTATGGCCCCCGCTGAGCTGAGGGAGTTGAGGGCGCAGTTGCAGGAACTGCTGGCCAAGGGGTATATTCGTCCGAGCTTTTCCCCTTGGGGTGCGCCCGTGTTGTTCGTGAAGAAGAAGGACGGTAGTCTGCGGCTATGCATTGACTATCGGCAGCTGAATGAAGTGACCATTAAGAACAAGTATCCGTTGCCGCGGATTGATGATTTGTTCGACCAGCTTCAGTCTGCGCGGGTGTTCTCGCGGATTGATTTGCGGTCCGGTTACTATCAGCTGAGAATTCGCGAGTCCGATGTGGAGAAGACTGCATTCAGTACGAGGTACGGGCATTATGAGTTTCTGGTGATGCCGTTTGGGCTCACCAATGCCCCGGCAGCCTTCATGGACTTGATGCAGAGGGTGTTCCATCCGTATTTGGACCAATTCGTGGTCATCTTCGTGGATGACATCCTTGTTTATTCGCAGTCTACTGAGGAGCACGCATACCATTTGGGTGTGGTGCTGCAGACGCTGCGAGATCACCAGTTGTATGCGAAGCTCAGCAAGTGCGAGTTTTGGCTCAGCGAGGTGCACTTTCTGGGGCACGTGATTTCTGGTGATGGCATTTCCGTGGATCCCGCCAAGGTCGAGGCTGTGATGCAGTGGCCGAGGCCGAGGTCGGTGACGGAGATCCGGAGTTTCTTGGGGCTTGCGGGGTATTATTGCCGGTTTATCCAGGATTTTTCCCGCATTGCGACCCCGATGACGAGGCTCACGCGGAAGGATGTGCCTTTCGTTTGGTCCGAGGAGTGTGAGCAGAGCTTCAGTGAACTGAAGAGGTTGCTCACCTCGGCTCCGGTGTTGGTTTTGCCTTCTGGATCGGGAGGTTTTGTGGTGTGTACAGATGCTTCGGCGTTGGACTGGGTGCTGTTTTGATGCAGCATGGTAGAGTGGTGGCTTATGCATCTCGGCAGCTAAAGCCCCATGAGGAGAACTACCCTACCCATGATCTTGAGTTGGCGGCGGTGATCTTCGCGCTGAAGATCTGGAGGCATTATCTGTACGGTGAGAAGTTCGAGGTGTTCACTGACCATCAGAGTTTGAGGTATGTGTTCTCGCAGAGAGATCTGAACCTCAGACAAAGGCGTTGGATGGAGTTCATGAAGGACTATGACTTCACCCTGTCTTATCAGCCGGGCAGGATGAATGTCGTCGCCGATGCCTTGAGTCGGAAGGTGGCGGTCAGTACCTTGATGCTGAGGAAGTGGAGGCTCTGGGAACAGGTGCCCGAAGTATCCTTCAGGCTCAAGATTCCCCAGGAGCGAGGGTTGGCAGTGCTTGCGAGTCTGACTGTCACTCCTGCTATCCGTCGTCAGGTGACAGAGGCTCAGCATGCGGACCCTGAGTTGCCCCGGATTCTTGTGATGGCTGATGTGGAGCTCGGCGAGGACGGTGCTGCGAGGTTTCGTGGCAGGTTGTACGTCCCAGCGGAGGAGCAGGTTCGTCGTGCGGTGTTACGCGAGGCTCATGGGAGCAGGTACACTGTACACCCGGGTGCGACGAAGATGTATCGGAACTTGCGGAGGCAGTTTTGGTGGCCTGGCATGAAGAGAGATGTCGCCGAATTTGTGGCCAGGTGCCTGATCTGTCAGCAGGTGAAGGCGGAGCATCAGCGACCAGGAGGTACTCTCCAGCCCTTGGATGTTCCTGCTTGGAAGTGGGACCATGTGACCACAGATTTTGTGGTGGGGTTGCCAAGGACCCCGAGTGGGCAGGACAGTATTTGGTTACTGGTGGATCGGCTGACGAAGGTGACGCGGTTGCTACCGGTCAAGGTCAGCTGGAGCGTGCCTAAGTTGGCTCGTCTTTATGTGGAGCGGATCGTTCCGTTGCATGGGGTTCCCATTTCGATCGTGTCGGATCGGGATCCGCGCTTCACTTCTGGATTCTGGAGGAGTTTCCAGCGAGCTCTTGGCACGGAGTTGGCATTTAGCTCGGCATATCATCCTCAGTCAGATGGTCAGTCTGAGAGGACCATTCAGACTTTGGAGGACATGCTGAGATCCTGCTGCCTGGAGTGGCAGGGGAGTTGGATTCATCACCTACCGTTGGTGGAGTTTGCCTATAACAACAGCTATCATTCGAGCATCGGCATGGCTCCTTATGAGGCATTGTATGGGCGTCCTTGTCGGACTCCACTTGATTGGTTTGAGGTGGGTGAGCGTGTTTTGACGGGACCGGAATTGGTGCAGCAATGTGTGGATGTTGTGCACCTGGTTCGTCAGAACATGTTGGCGGCCCAGAGTCGGCAGAAGAGCTATGCTGACCGTAGGCGGCAGCCTCTCGAGTTCGCCGTGGGCGATCATGTGTTCTTGAGAGTTTCTCCGATGAAGGGGGTGATGCGTTTTGGACGGCGTGGGAAGCTGAGTCCCCGCTACATTGGTCCTTTCGCGATTGTGGAACGCATCGGTGAGGTTGCTTACCGGTTGCAGTTACCTCCTGAGTTGGCGTCGGTGCATGACGTGTTCCACGTCTCGATGTTGCGGAAGTATATGCCCGATGACTCTCATGTGCTCGAGTTTTCTGTTTGGCCTGAGGTGACTCCAGATCTTTCTCTCCCAGAGTTTTCGATCCGCGTGGAGGATAGGCGAGAGCAGCGCCTGCGGAACAAGGTCATTCCCTTGGTGAAGGTCGTGTGGCAACGACACTCTGGTGGTGAGGCTTCGTGGGAACGTGAGGACGAGATGCGTCAGCAGTTCCCGTATCTGTTTGAGTGAGTCTTCCTCTTCTTTCCCCTTTGGTTGTTCTCAATTTCGAGGACGAAATTCCTTAAGGGGGGAGGGCTGTAATATCCCGGACCCTTCGGATCCTTCTTCGTGGGTCCCGGATCTGGTTTTCGGAGCGTCCGGCTCTGTTGTGTCCGAAATTTCGTTTTGGACATCTTTCGTGTTCGGATCGGCGCGATCCGGAGTCGTTTCGGAGGCCCGGAGGCGTTCCGCGGCTTTTCCGCGTGTGTTTTCCGATTCCCAGCGTGTGTTTCGGCTTTTCCTTCGGAAGCTCGCTGCGGGCGAACCGGGCAGTTCCCCCAGGCACGAGTGGTACCGTTGCGATCGGTGCGTTCCGAGGATTCCGGAAATGTATTTTTCTATTTTTCGGTATTTTTCTGAAAATTCAGATTTTCTATAAATCCTAATCCTTTTTCTTTTCTTTTTCCCTTTTCTCTTTCTTCTTCCTCTCCCTCTCTCTCGCGACCGTGAGCCTCCTCTCTCTCCCTCTCTCCCATTCGGACGCGGCGAACCCCTCTCCGGCTACGGACGGCGGCGGGGCGACGGCACGGACGCGTGGGCGACGGTGAGGCGATCTCGTGGGCGTGCGGCGAGCGTGGGAAGCGTGGGGAGTTCGTGAAGCTTCGAGCATTCTTCGTGATTCGTGATCGATCCGGCGGAGCATTCGCTCCATTGAGGTAGGGTGACGTTCCTTAGCCTCATGCCGTTCTTTTCCGTGATTTATAGGCCGTGGGGAGGCCGAGAGGGGATCATTTGAGCGTTTTTGGGTTTTTCCATGATTTGGGGAGAGCTCGCCCGATCTATGGATTCAATGCATGGATTCGTGTTTTGAGGGCCTAGAATCATGCTAGGGGTCCCCAGGGGTCTTCCCCTTCGTTTTCCCCCTCTCCTATGGAGGTATGGGGGCGTGGTTGGAATTTTTGGGCGTTCTTACCGTTTTCGGCCGCGGACTGAGAACGTGCTATACTCCAGTAGCACGTTCTTGGAGGTCGCGCTGCCCCGACCGAGCGCGTTCATCGAAGAAG
The DNA here is from genome assembly GCA_022559845.1 of Amorphophallus konjac. Taxonomy (NCBI): domain Eukaryota; kingdom Viridiplantae; phylum Streptophyta; class Magnoliopsida; order Alismatales; family Araceae; genus Amorphophallus; species Amorphophallus konjac. Next base: position 382,847,998 of record CM040123.1, read on the forward strand.
ATGAACAGGAGGCGGTTCCTGTCGCGCTATGGGGTCATAGCGCGATCGTCCTTGTCGCGCTAGGCGGACCTAGCGCGATGGTCCCTGTCGCGCTAGGGTTCCCTAGCGCGATGGTCCGTGTCGCGCTGTGGGGCCATAGCGCGACAACCCTTGTTGCGCTAGGGGACCCTAGCGCGACATGCCCTGTCGCGCTAGGTATCCCTACCGCGATTTGGTTCGTTGTTGGGTGTTCCCCTTGGGCCGTGTGTGCGTCCCGGGCACCCCGTGGAGTTCCGTGACCGTGTCTTTGGTGTCCGGAGGTTCCGTTTGCCTTGGTCATGAGTTTGGCCGTGGGCGGTGCGTCCGTTTTTCTCTGACCGTGGCCCCGTTTGACGGAGCTGGTGCGTGGGGTGATTCCCACACGTTGTCGGTTTCGGACGTTGTTTTCCGTTGACTCGAGAGTCTACTCCTTCAGTGACCCTCCACTAGTCGTAGCCCACCAGTACGAGGTGCTGGTCTCACCTGGGAGTGGTGTACGGGCACCCACCTTTCGAGACGGTTTGTGGACCGGTTACCGTAGGCCCCTCGTCGGTAGCCAGAGTCCGGCTACGGGGGAAAACCGGTCAGAGGACCAGACCTAGTGACGCAAGGTCTGTGTGTGCACACGTGGTTGGGGGCGGTTGGACCCACGTCGACGGGCGTGACCCCAGCTAGTTACTTGTTTGTGGTTACTTGTACGGTGTTTGCGCCTCGGGTAGGACCTACCACGTCAGGCGGTTCACCTGCGGTGCGGTGTAAGACGTCAGGGGACGCTACCGGCTGTGCTTCTAGTGGGTGGTACTCCTGTCGAGTACGGAGTGTCAGACTGTCAGTCGTGTGTTTCCGACCTTCGGGTTTTGACGGTTCGACCGTTGAGTTTCGGTCTTCTCGTACCGTGGCACGTGTGTCGGTTTGCGTGCCGTAGGGTCTAGTTCTGTAGAGTACAGGGCTTTCCTTTCCGAGGTACTTTCCTACCGCTAGAGTTGTGGTTTCTCATTTTTCGAGGTAGGGTTCGAGTGATCCCTACTGAGTCTTGTTCTGAGACTCATTCCCTGCGTGTTTTCACCGTGTTTCAGGTTAGGCGCCACCTTCGGGGAGCGCGTCAGGAGCGCAGCGTGGTGCGGGTGCCCAGAGGTAGTGCCAGAGGTCAGAGCCGGGGGATGCCCCGTGTAGCTGTACTTTTCTTTCTTGTCACTGTACTAGTCGTGGACTGCTGTTATTATTGTTCTTTATTGTGGACCATGTAAATTGTTAATTCATTTCCTGCTTAATATTATAAATGTTTAATTTCTGCAATTATCTGTGATGCTTATGTAGTTTCCACACCATCCTTTTAACCCTTCCGAGTCTTCGGACTCGTGGGTGGCGGTACGAGTCTCGGGTTATCGGGCCTTCCCGGTAATCGGATTCTCGGGTCGTTACACATCCCCTTTGCTATTATTTCCCTGGAACCTCCAGGTGTCTCATCCCTTCTCTTAGGGCACGACGCCCTTCCTGATTCCATTCCTCCGGAACCTCCGGACTTTCCCCTCAGGCATCGCGCCCTTTTCTATCTTATTACTCCGGAACCTCCGGACCCTCCATCTTTCTTCCAATTCATCTTTCTGTTCTTCCAAGACATCACCTCCTTCGTTCTTTTCTTCCTTTTCCATCATCTTTTTCCCTATTTCGTCTCAGGGCATCACGTCCCTTCTTTTGTCATTCCTCCGGAGCCTTCGGATTTTTCCTCTCATGATTCTCCTCTGCCTCCGGACCCTCCGGATCCGCCTCTTTCTATCTACCAATTTCTTCTTCTAATTCCTCCTGATTCTGGGTCCGACCCAACTTCTTCCACATCCACTGCCTTGGGCATCTGCCCTTTCTCCCATTACTTTCGAGGCTTTAGTCCTCATTCCTCCTTCTAATTCTCCTCTCCTTCTGTAGACTGTTCCATGTGATCAGGGTCTCCGCGCCTTAGTGAGGGAGTTCTAGCCCTCGCCTCTCTTCCCTTTTCTCCTTATTCGTCTGAGTCTGGTTTGAGCACCACTCATTCTTGTTAAGCCACTCCCAAAATCCTTTGCTTCCAATCCTTTTGACTCCCAAAGAGGACAAATCCCATGATGATCAACCTCGCCTCTGACAGCTGCTTCTACAAAGGTTGCAAGGTAACATATTGGCGTAAGTATGCATTTTAATGATATCATTTTCTCATTACTTCACGCATGATTTTCAAAATCAAGTGCTTCTTAACAAGATTAAGAGTGGTGTTTTAAACATTTATCTTAAGCTTTTGTTTAATTGAAATCATTCTCAAAAGAGTCCTTTAGGCTTGTTTTTTTTACAGCACCTCTGGTTAATAAAAACCCGCGCTGGGAATTCAATATTCTCTCCCCGCTTGTTAAGATCAACCCTCAGCTGGGCACCTCACACACTTCACGGCGTCCTTAGCCGGCTCCTTTGGTTAAACACCGTTGCTACCTTAGCCATGCCATGAGAATATCTGAAAGTCTTTTCTCTTCTTTATTCGGCCGAATGCAGGGGCAAGAGGTTGACGGATGAGATGACCAACCTTGGTAATCCCCAATACGAGAGGAGTCTCAAATAGGGGCAGTCTTGACCCAAAATCAACATCAATATGAGTTTTCATATGAATTTCATGATATACATCTCGCCAAAAGGACTATTATGAAAATCAAGTCAGAATTTCGATAAAAGCAAGTATGAATTATGGCATGACAAGAGTGGCAAAGTCCCCGCAGGGAAAACCCTGGTCGTATGCATGTCAAGGGTCTAAAAATTAAAGGCCTAAAGCCCCGGCACAACAGACTACCTCTTTGAAGGGAATACCTTGGAAGGAATTCAAGTCCCGACATCTCCCATCCTGCACCAAGCTTATCTCCAATTATTCTTCTCTTCTCCCTCCAAGACCCAACATTTCTCAGGTATGGCCTTGGTAGGGGCACCGTTGATCAAAGACGGTCGGTTATAGGATGCCGCTTTCAATGCACGTCCAGCTTTGGGTAGTTTTAGCGAAAAGGGAAGGAACAAGGACCCCTAGCCAGTGGTTCAAAACAACCCTTTGATGCTGCATTAACAATGTCTAAGCCAAAATCCAAAAAAATTGAATATTTCTCGATCAAAATCTCCATAAAAATTCAAATATTTTCAAAACTCATGAAAATTTGCATTTTCAAAACTCATAAAAATCTGCATATTTCCAAAATCCAAAAATTACATTGTATTTTCTGATGGTGTTTTGCAGGAACAGCTTTGCAGAGACCAAAAGCACGGGATGTGTCCTCTCTCCACTTATTGCTATCAATCTATTGATTCTCCCAATATTCTCGTGACATGCCACCCTGGGCATTTTTGGTTATCATCTTCCTATATCATTCTGATTATCATATCTCATGATTATTCATCTCCAAATCTTTCAATCAACTCTGCTCGTTTCATCTGATTACTCCGCCGATGGACATTATCAGATCTTGATCATTCAACTCCAAATCTTGATTAGCCAAGTTGGCATCCTCATGACAAAATAACAAATAATGATGCTTTGATTCATGACTTGACTTATGCTGTTCATGATATATGCTATAATTGGTTGCTTTGATTCATGCCATGCATGCTATGATTAAATACCTTATTCATTGCTTGTTATATCTTGGCTAATGAATTTTTGAGCGCAGGAAGAGGCTCTTGGTCCCGCCGGCAGGGCATCATCACTCAAAGTCCCACGGTGCTTGCAGCTCATTTTTCAGTTCCCATGCTTATTGATATCACCATCTCCCTGTATGCATTCTACTATATGTTACATATGTTACTAGATTATATCAAGGACCTTGTGGCTTTGGTAAATCTGGGATTTGAGTTCCCCTTCATCAAAAACAATGATGATTCCAGAGAAATCTTTGTCACACGGATAGGCCGTTGAGCCGTCCAAGACTGAGGACGATGGTTCCCTTTTTACGAGTTGGTGCGTGGATAAACGGGCTTCGGCTTAGTATCAGCTCGCAGAATTGGTTTCTTGACCCAGTCTGGGCAGTTTAACAATATTATCCTTGATTATATTATATTTTTATTTGTTATTTTCCCTTTAGCCCAGCATGCATTCATATAGGACTTTGAATTAACATTGGAAAATCATTCTGATAAGTTGATGTTGAGAGTTGAATTAATCTTAATCTTTCTCGATATGAGATTTTCATTGTCGAATTGGATCCTCAGTTCGTTTTGTCGCTGTTTTGGGTCTTTTCTCGAGAGCTCCTTGTTTGGATTTTTATCATCTTATTTTTTTAATCTCCTTTCTCTTTGATCCACCTTGGCTGCAGCACGTCCACTGGCTGGTAACCACTCCCCAATGGTGAAACCTACAGGTTTGTGACCTGGGGTACTTCCACCGCGCTGGAAGTTGATCATTTTATTTTATCTCCTTCGTGCACCGCGTGCACATCTCCCCTTTTATCCAAACATTGTTGATTTCGTTGGATTTCCCGAGAATTGCTTCATCTCGAGCTTTTGATTTGATTCTTATCAAGTGATGTTGATTGCGTGTCTCATCACACCTTGGCATCTACTTTTCAGTTTGCTACGCTCCCTTGCAAAGCAGACGCCAAGGCGGGGCAGCTGTAGACACGCCAAAATTGACATTACTTTGAGTATTTCTCATATTGCCTTGTAATGCCCCATTTGACCCTCAAATTAGCTTATTTGAGTGTTTTTTCCATTTTTTCATGGATTTTCTCCCCTTTCCCTCTTTTTTAAAATTAACGCCCTGGAGAGGGGCGTGTTTTTAAAACGCGGCCTGATGCAGGGCGTGTCTCCCCATTTTATCTATTTCTCCCCCATTTTACATATTTTATAAATTCGTGACCTGGTTGAGGGCGTGTTTTAAAACACGACCTGATCTGGGGCGTTTCTTGATGAAAGGACGCCCTTAGATGAGGGCGTCAATTCCCGACATTATCCAATTTTTCGAAAAAGAATAAATAAATGAAAATGTTAATTCACGCCCTACCTTGGGGCGTGTTTCAATTAACGCCTCTCCCGGAGGCGTGTTTCAGAATTTCTAAATAAAAGAAATGTTTATTTCTAAAATTGATCCAGGAATTAACGCCCTCGTGCAGGGCGTGTTTTTAAGAAACGCCCTCTGGGAAGGTCGTCAATTCAACAATTGACGCCCTGAACCAGGTCGTGTTTCACTTTTGTGCTCCGAACGAACACAGCCTTTCCCAGAGAGACTCTTGCTTCGTTTGGGCTCTTGCCCAGCTTGATCCTTTCCCCCTTGAGCTCTTGCCCGTTCTTATCCTTCTATCTATGAGGTTCGATCCTATTTTATAGAGATTCTTCATCTCTGTTAGGTTGGTTCGGAGGTCTTTCTTCTGTCTTCGGTCTCCCTTCTTCTTCTTCTTCTGTGTGTTTTCTTTCTTCTGTCTTCGGTCTCCCTTCTTCTTCTTCTTCTGTGTGTTTTCTTCTTCTGTCTTCCTATTCTTCTTCTTCTTCTCTGTGTTATTCTTCTTCTCCTTCTTCTCCCGTTCTGTCTTCTTCTTCTTTTTCTTTTTTTCTTCTTTCACAGGAACCGAAGGCTGCTGCTTGGCTAAGGAGGAGTCTCCCACCTTCAAGTCTGCATCCTTTGAGTGCTTCTCCCCATCGAGCATCAAAGCCAAAGGAGCAACAAATAGATTTTTTTATCTCAACTCTTCTTCTTTATCCTTTATTTTAGTTCATAATTCATGCATCATGCATCATATATTTCATCATTGTTTTTATTGATTTTTTTCCTTCTCAACTATGTTGAGAATCTCCCCTTAGTGCATCTCTTGCACTCTTTTATTATTTGCATTCATTCATCATATTTTCCACACCCTCTTTGCATAGGGGTTTAAGGCCGACACCCTTAAGGTGTGTTCTTCACCATGATTTCATGCTCATCTTTATTTAGGATTTGATGCTACACTCACCACATATTTAATGCAATTTCTTTATTGGTGTTTATTTTTTTTGCAAGGGTAATAAAAGCAAGAACTCTCTTCATCGGCCGGCCGATTTGAAGAGAAAGGAAGCACTCACATCCCCGCACTTTGAGGTATTTTCGCGATCATCCTTTCCCTTATTATTTTCCACTCGAGACCCTCGTGTCTCTGGCGATCACAAACTCCTCTTAGCACCTCGTGCTATTTCATGCTTTATTCATTCACTTAATATTTCTTTGTTTAAGTGGATTTTAAAAGTAAATCTACAGCGGATCACCCAAGCAGAGCTACCAAGGATGGATCCAGATTCGCAGAAGCGATACATGAGCAACAACACCCCTTACTCGACGGGGTCGAGTTCTTCCTACTTGGGGAGAATTGATGGGGCATCGGAGCAAGGCATCTAACTTTTTTTTATTACATTGAGTCATTGGGGTTCAATTGTAAGGCAATTATAAGTCAATGGGTTAATTGGGCTAAATTAATAGGTTTCTTTGTAAAAAGGCCACGTAGGCCCGACGGTATCCCCACCCTCTCTCTCATTGGGCCACCTAGCTTCTAGGGCCCATAGGGGCTGGTCCATGGTCCATGGTGGACTTGGACCGAGGTGAGAATTCCAAGTAGGACTCTTAAGGGGGCGCCCCCTTCTTTCCCCCATTCAACCCTCCACATGTCCACATCCCCCGTTGCCCCTTATATTGACATTCCATCCCACAAAAATTGACATTTCTTTCCCATGGAGGAAATCACCCACGTATGGCCTTCCATATGCCATGAAAAAAGCCATTTAGTCAATTGTGGAATGCCACCCTTGACCAAGCCAAGAAGAGGAGGGCACACGCCCCCTTTTACCATTTTTTATTATTGTCTTAATTTGACCACGTGGGAGAAGAATCTTCTATCCCCTAATTATCCCTCCCTAACCCTAGATCTGAGGTTAGTATAGGTCACTTAACTAGGGTTATAAAACTCTTATATTTCACTAATTTCATGAGAATTTATGAAGAAAAATCTGAATTTATCTAAAGAAGCCTTGGGCTCCCCTCTCTCCTCCCCTTGCAGCTGTGATGGCTGCCCATATTAGGGTGTGACTCCCTCCTCCTTGGTGTTATTCCAAGGATTATCACCTCCTCTGGATGCGACTTCCAGCCGCCGCCGCCTCTGTTCGTGCCGCCATCGAGCCGCCACAGTCATTTTTTCGGCCTACTGTCCAGGATTCTGAGTTGCTGGACAGAAGGTTGAAGACTGATCTATAACACCCGATCCAACCGTTGGATCGAGCTGATTTCTTCTGGGTTGGTTCATCTCGTCTTCCCCAATCCTCAGTTTGATTTTTATTTCGATCAGATCCCGTTTGTGCCCACCGTCTTCTTTCCACCTCTCGCAGTCTGCCTGTGTGCAGATCTGCGAGACAGTAGTCTGTAGATCTATTTTTCCCACCCCCCAAATCAGATTAGAAAATTATAAAAATATTAGTTCGTGATTCTCACTTCCCCCCTCTCACCCATAAAATTCCTAAAGTCTAGATCTGTCAACTTCCCTTCGGTCAAAATTCATTCTCAGGCAGATCTCACTCTGTCCTGTCTGTTCTGTAACCCGAATCAGAAACAACTACAGTGTTATAGAGTTTTTCATGAAGATCTGGCCGTTGGATGGTCATGGGTTTCAGGTATGTTGTAGCTCTTCGAGTCCTCTTCACAAGGGTGACAGCCTTGCTCCAATCCAACGTTGGATCTGGGCACAGGAGCCGATCTCGCTGGGTTGCGCAGGTCTGTCCTGAGACAGGACTGCGGGACAGTGTTGGGAGTTAAATCCCAATAAATATCCCGGCTCCAATCCAACAACCACCGCTCCCGGGGGATCGACTAGAGACACTACAACAACGTTCCAGCCGGCCGCCGCAGCAAGGAGATGCCCGGACGCCGTCGTCCCAGCAGCCGGACCCGCTTGCTGTCCTGTCGGCCCGAGCTGAACCGAACCGAACTTGCTGTCTGCATCCGCTCGAGCGTCACCGTTGTGCTGCCCGTCAACCCATGATCGGCGCTCCCGGATCACTGTTGTAGCCCTTTACCTCCATGCGTGGAGTGGGCCATAAATTCACTTCTGTAATTATGGGTAATTACTATACTGGGAGTTACGATTCTTGACCGGGGTTGTCTTCCCCACGCCCGGAGCGTGGAGGTACGTTCTTGATCCTCTTGTTTGGCATGTGCTTAGTTCGTATATGTTTGAATGTCGCTGCTTGAGTGATAGGTTTCTAGCTTGTTATCATTTTTGATCACTGCTGCGAGACAGCGAGCGTGACCCATCCCGTGACTCGACCCGAGCACGTGAAAAGAGCCGAATACCCTTGACTCACTGCCGATTTCTCAACCGCACAGATCCGCATGTTTCCCTCGAATGGGACGATCGTGAGCTTGCATTTCTTGTTGAGGACACTTTCTCCTCTTCTGGAGCTCTTTGGTGTCGAGTGTTCGCGTCGTCGCTAGTCGCATCGTCAAATTAGTCGCATTGTTGCCTAGAGTCCCAGATTTGCATCAAATTGGCATCGAGTCTCCTTGTCGTCTCGTATCACATTCACAAGCCAAACAGATTTTGCAATGACTTTTCAGAAGAAAAAGAATCCAATCACAAGATAGCCATTTGATTTCTCTAAGTTCTGGTACAAGGCGGAGTTTGAGGTCCGAAGACCCGACTCACACATGGTGAGAGCTTCCAAGTGGATGTAATCCACTCTTCCATAATCACACCATTTTATATATCAGAAACTCAGTTAATCTCAAAGGCTCATGCACATCCAATAGATGAATATTCACTTCATTCAAACATTTGGCAAATTTATCACAGCAGTATAGATGAATACTACCACCTAGTGCCATAAGCTAATGCATTAAATTTCATTTCCATAGCAAGAAGTTGAGCTACCTTAGTTCAACAGGCATCATCAAATGCCTTCAAGCACCAAAATCACTAATTTCATGAAGGTCAACAATTTAGTAAGCCCAATCTTCATTGTCCAAGCAATGGTGCAGCAACAACTTTGAATAGGCCAGCAGTTTCAGCATAGACATTAGCACAAGATGATCTTTCTTACAAATGAGCCTCAGCCTTGAGCACATATCAACCAACTAGCAACTCCCCCTCACAATGTGTATGAATTACACAATTGACATTTTGACAAAATATCATGCATCATATGACTCATATTGACCAAATGACTCATGGTACCAGGCGGAGGCACATTCTCACGCATAGTGATAGATTTCAGACAGGAATGACCTGTCCTTCCTCAAGTCACCATTTAATATACCATGAAGTCATGCAATGATGAACAGATGGATGAAGATTCAGTTTTATGAAATGCAATCATGCAATGGTGATTCGTGAAAGATGCTATGCATTCTAATAACAAAAACAAAATTTTCATGATTTTTAAAGATGGATTTTTTTGTTAATACAAATTTCAGTTATCTAAAGAAAATTCAAAAATTTATTTTTAAAACCTGTGCCTTGAGCATCCATTATTTTCCAAGCCTTCCACTTGGCCTCAAGACATCCCTGCAACAAAGTTCTCATTTTACAGTTTTAGGTACCCAAACCTTTTTGGGTCCCGGATGGTTAGTTTCACCTCTAGTGGGTGCTTTCCATATTCTCTGGACATGCATATCATCAAAATCCATTAAAGCACAGTCATGCATGGTATGCCCAAAATTGCTACAGTAATGACAACTAACAAAAGATTTTGTATTCTTCTTAACAGGATAAGTATGGAATTTCTGTGAGTTGGCAAAAGTGTAATTATTTTTAGCATGGAAGTTCTTTCTTCTACTTGCTTGCCAACACTGTGATACATGGTGTCCTTGCTTTCCATATGAATGACAAAGATCAAAAGAATTTCTTTGTTTGCCAAACACAGTTTCATTTTTGTATGGATGGAAGTTATCCCTTTTTACTTGAAAGCAAAATTCCATTTTATGACCATATCTACCACAATTGCAACAAAACAAAGATGCATTCCTAGCATATGGTATTTGAACATGAACTTTAAGATTTTCAAATTTATTTCTTATCTTTGAGAACTTCCTTGTATTTTTGAATTTAACTTTTCCATTGCATGCTTTCAATTCATCATTTTTCAAAACAAAGCAGTCATACATGATGTGACCACGTTTACCACAATAAAAACAAGAAGGATTTTTGTTGGAAACATGGTGTTTAACATTGTGCTTCCTAGCATGAATATTTGTAGAAGCAGAATTATTTTTCAGTTTTGAGTTTTGATTCAATTTCTGCTTAACATTATATTTCTGGGTTTTCTTGATAGCATGCTTAACTGGGTGAGCATTTGAGGTATTAGCTACATCTGAACTCGAGACAAAAGATGTATATACTTTATTTTTAAATTTCTTTTTGTTCATCAGATTATAGCCTAGCCCTTCTTTTTAAAAATTAACCTTTGTTCCCAAGATTTTGTCTAGATTTTTTTACCATCCACAAATTTAGACAATGAAGTGTTCAAATCAAGAATTTCACTTTCAAGAGATGCAATGTGCAACTCATAGCTAGTAATTTCCTGTTCACTGCAAACAACACATTCATTCAACATTTTATTTGAAGTTTTATAGCTTTCAAGTTCTTATTCTAGCACATGCAATTTTTCACATTCATCAACAATCAAGATATTTCCCTTTTCAAATGCAAGTAATTTTTTAGACATGGTTATATTTAGATGTTTCAATTTCTCATTCTATTCTCTCATACATGAAATGGTTTCTTCATGCTTTTTGATATCAATCAAGAAAGATTCATTATCATTTTTGAATTCTAAGCATCTATCACATGAAGAATTTTTAAGATTTTTTGAATAGCTTTCAAGCAATGAAATCTGAATTAACATCGCACGATTTTCCTTTTTAAGTTTTTCTTTTTCATTTTTCAAACATGAAAGGGTTTCTTTAAGCATATCAACATCAGACAGGAAAGATTCATTCAGACTTTCAAGTTCAGAACATTTAGGACAAGAAGGATTATCATGAAAAGCATGTTCAGGTTTCTTTTTAAGTTTTCTATTTTCAGATTTAACCTTCTTATACTTTTCAACCAATTCATTATACAAATCTATAAGTTCTTCGAAAGAAACTTCCTCATCTTCCGAGTCTAGCTCGGAGCTTTCCTTGCTTGTTGTATCGTGCTTGTCAGCCATCAAGCACTCACTATCCTTCTTTCCTTTGTAATTCTCGATCAAGCATTTCAATATCTCCCTGGCCGTCCTGTATGAGGAAACAAGTGAAAATTTATGAAGATCAATTGAACTTCTAAAAATGTGTAAAAGCTTAGAATTATCTTTGTATCTCTTCACATGTTCGACAGTCCACTTAGACTCATCACTAGGCAACCCATATGAATCATGCTTAACTAAATCCAAGAGTTTGGGATCAATGGTTTTAACATAACACCTCATGTGCCCAAGTCATTCATTGAAGTTTGAACCATTAAAACGAGGAGGAGGAGAAGACAAATAAGTGTTAGACATGATGCTAATAAAGCTCGCCAAGGGATCACTCTAAAGATCGTTACATCTTGAAATAGCATAGCCTTGCTCTGATACCAATTGTTGGTCCCCGGGGTAGGCGAGCGGACAAGAAGAGGTGATGCGGGACGGACACGCGACCTGGGACTCTAGCTCGCGATCGTCCCTATGCGAGGGAAGACGTGAGACCGGGCACGGTTGAGAAACCGGCCGTGAGTCTTGGGTATCGGCCTTTCCGCATTAACTCGGATCGAGTCACGGGACGGTACACTCAATCTCGCTCTCTCGCAGCGGTGATAACAGAATAACAAGCTAGAAACCTATCACATGCAGCGGCATATACGAAATAATACGAGTAAAGCAATGCCTACGAGGAGGGCAGCGAGTTTACCTCTACGCTCCGGGCGTGGGGAAGACGTTCCTGGCCAGTTACGGTAACTCCCAGTAACAATAGTAAAAAGTTAATTACAACCGTGAATTTTATTGCCCACTCCACGCAGAGGGATAAAGGGCTACAAGTGGGGCCCGGGAGGACCGACCCTGGTTTGACAGGCAGCAATCTGGAGGTGCGTACGGCACGAACTCGGCCTACTGGTCCGACTCAGCACTATTCCAACTCGGTGCTGTGCCAACTCGGTTGCTGACTCGCTGGATAGCAAACAACGGTTTCCAAAGGAACGCTACCTTCCTGAGATCTTCCGGAGGCGCCGCTTGGCTGGGACGATGGCGGGATGTCCCTGATCGACTCTCTGAAGGGGCGGTCGCTGAAGTTGACCTTTGATATTTATTACTGAATTTTCTCCCGGACTGAGTTGTGCTAGCTGAATTCGGATCTGCTCTGCACACCTTCACGAAAAGAATTCCTACGACCAGATCCGATGTCTGATTGATGCACAAGAGGTACCGATGGATAGAGGACTCAGAGATATACAACATATATTTTTGGTGGCTCCATCACAGAATGGATTAAAAATAAAAATGACTGTAAACTGCCTTTTTGTTTCTGACCCGAACTGACAGACACACAGGGCAGAGATGGATCTGCCTGAAACAGACCTTTGACCGAGGGCTCAATGATTTTTTTTGACTCAACGAAAATTATGGTGGAAGGGGGTATACGTGAGAAACACTAGGGAATTTGTGTGGATTTTTTAAAATTTTCTAAGTGGGTGGGGAAATTGCATCAAGGAGACTATGTCCGTAGATCGGCAAAAGGGCAGATTACTGAGAGGACAAACAAAAATATGGGAAAATTATCAAATGGACTCCAAATGATACGAAATTTTAACTGGAGGTTAGGAGAGATGGACAAAACAAACTCTCAAAATTAGAACTCAATCAGACAACAAGAACCAGAGATACAATTTCGGAGGAGAGGTTCTATCCCGATTTGGACAGAACTTCGATGTAGCGGCGGTGGCGGCGCGACGGCGGCACGAATGGCGGCGGCGGCAGCAGAAAGGGAATATAGAGGGGCTAAGGAGAAGGGGATTCACTCCCTGGAGGGCTGGAGGAAGAGGAATAACAGTAGGAGGAGAAGAGAGGGGCGCACCCTTCTTGGAGCAATTTCCAGATTTTCACTTCATTAATTCTACTCAAATTATGAAATACATGCTATTTATATGAAATGGCAAATGACTCAAAATGCCCTCAGACCTAGGGTTTGGGATATTTTAATCCCACATGTGGCCAATTAGCAAAATATAAACAAAATTAAAGCTCTATAATGGGGGGTGCGCCCCCTTGACCATGGGAGACATGGTAGGTGGCCAACTTTGACAATTTTAACCAATTGTCTCCCATGTGGGTATTTGACTTGTCAAACCTTCTAGATGCCACCTAGGAAGGTTGACCAGCCCCACATGGCCTAGGTGGACCAATGGGGAAGGAGTGAGGGCCCCCTTGCTGGATCTACTAATATTTTGCATAAAAATCCAAACAATCCAAGGGAATGACACATTGGCTTATAAAGCCTTACAATTACACATATACTTTCCCAAGGATATAAAAGTAAATAAAAGGACTCAAATGTAAAATAAAAAGTCAGTGCTCGACGTCGATTCCCATCAACTCTCCCCCGGTGGGAAAAACTCGACCCCGTCGAGTAAGGGGTGCGGCTACTCGAGTAGCTCCGGGGGATCCGTCATCGTACCATGAAGCGCGGAGTACGCTCCACTCCAAGTAATCGACACATGCTCATCCCGTATAGATTCGATATGCACACGCTGCCATGGGAATGAGGCTAGAGGTGGACACTCCGGGGTGGGATCACTCTCAAATGAAGGGAGACGGCTCGAAGACTCACTAGGAATCACCGCTAAGTCCCTTATGTGACTAGATCCGATATGTAGCGTAGAGCCGATCCCAAAGTACGATAAGTCTCGTACTCGAAAGGGACTAACAACGCGAGCGCACAAAACCGACTTGACTCAACGTATGCACAGACACACAATGCACTCGACAAACAAACCGGACGAAACAAAGACGCACACAGACCCTAAACAAACCTAATGTTAGTCCGACCCGTACGTGTGTGACGGCGGACCAGGACACCCGAATATGTGCCATGCATACACTAGATGTACTCGATGGTTGACGGAATGGAGGACTCCTAGATATCCTAAGATGTACCACTCATGCATTGGCGACCTATGGGATTTGGGTGGGGAAGGGCTAGGAGATCCAAAACTACCTTCGTCATCACCCTTAGACGTAGGTAAGGCACGCCAACTAGACCGAGGGGTAGGGGTGTGATAGTGAACTCCTTGGATGAAGTGGAGTGAATATGATAGCTCGGGAGGTTCACTAGCGAAGGGGTCAAAAGGGTCGAAGAAGGTATGACCCCGTGAGATGGGTTCCAACATGACATGGTCCCAAGTTTGAAATTCATAGTCACCGTCATACATTGTGATCGGTGGGATGACGGTCATGTCTAGAAAATAGGATTCCTCCCTTGGGCAAAAGGGAACGAAGTCAGACTCGGCTGGCATCGGGAGGAATAGAAGAATCTCCGTGGTGACACAACCCACGGTGCACGCGGAGGTAATGGACCCTATGGCCGGATGGGTGAAGCTACGACTAGCGGGTTGGTCGAAGCCTCGGGCCAATATATGCGTCAACTTCCATTGCCAACCTAAACCCAAAATAAGGTCATCCAATGTATCAACATGGTGACTAGACCGGAATGTGGTATGGAAGGAGTTGACGGGCACTAGTGGTAGGGTGGGGTCCATGGATGGGTAAGGAAGTGGGACCAAGCCATCTTTGAGCCAACTAAGAAGTGGCTCGGCTATAAAAAGCATACCCGTTAGAAACACGGGTGGCTCGGGCTTTGGTGGCTCCAAATAAGATGGTTCCGAGTAAAGTTCGGATGTAGAGGGTGGTGGCATTGGAGCTCTCATGGGTGATGAAGGAGGGGATCCGACTGGATCGGGACTCGGCTGGGAGGTAGATGCTTGCCGAAGGGTGGCATCGACTTGCCGTACGCCATCATTAAATCGAGGCTCAAAAGACTCGACCTCCAGGGCGACCTTATAGGACTGCGCCAGAGAGGATGCGTTGCGGATAAGACATTGGAGTTGAAAGTATAGCCGCAAACCTCTCTGAAACTCAAAAGCAGTCGTGGTGCTCTCCTCTCGAACTCCATATTCCAATCGGTACTAATCATAGTCCCGAATGTACTCGGACATGGACTTGTCACCTTGGACGGGTCGGCATGGGTTGACCATAGTGGCCAAAAGATGGGAATAGATCCCTAGGAATGGTTATGCAATGGCATCTCTTTTTTTGTTTTTCTTTTATAAGCAAAATGTTATGCCAACTAATGCAAGCACCTAGACATGACTTAGAATGCGATGCAAATGCAAAGTTGAAATGAGACTCGACTACACACCTAGGCACGACCAAGATTCGGTATGTGGCGGAGTTAATCAACCCAAAGATCACTCGCGCAAGTGAATCACCTCTCCGATAGGCTTAACCTAACGGTCGGACGATACCTTTTTATATACCGAACAATGGTATGCGGATGCAACCTTAGACCGACTTAGACGATGACTAGACATAAATGACATTTTTTTTTGTTTTTGACCAAATATTACCCTAGACTCAACTGACGCTCTGATACCAAATTGATGCGAGACGGACACGCGACCTGGGACTCTAGCTCGCGATCGTCCCTATGCGAGGGAAGACGTGGGACCGGGCACGGTTGAGAAACCGGCCGTGAGTCTTGGGTATCGGCCTTTCCGCGTTAACTCGGATCGAGTCACGGGACGGTACACTCAATCTCGCTCTCTCGCAGCGGTGATAATAGAATAACAAGCTAGAAACCTATCACATGCAGCGACATATACGAAGTAATACGAGTAAAGTAATACCTTCGAGGAGGGCAGCGAGTTTACCTCTACGCTCCGGGCGTGGGGAAGACGTTCCTGGCCAGTTACATTAACTCCCGGTAACAATAGTAAAAAGTTAATTACAACCGTGAATTTTATTGCCCACTCCACACAGGGAGGTAAAGGGCTACAAGTGGGGCCCGGGAGGACTGACCCTGAGTTGACGGGCAGCAATCTGGAGGTGCGTACGGCACGAACTCGGCCTGCGGGTCCGACTCGGCACTATTACAACTCGGTGCTGCGCCAACTCGGTTGCTGACTCGCTGGACATCAAACAACGGTTTCCAAACGAACTCTGCCTTCCTGAGATCTTCCGGAGGCGCCGCTTGGCTGGGACGATGGCGGGATGTCCCTGATCGACTCTCTGAAGGGGCGGTCGTTGAAGTTGACCTTTGATATTTATTACTGAATTTTCTCCCGGACTGAGTTGTGCTGGCTGAATTCGGATCTGCTCTGCACACCTTTCACGAAAAGAATTCCTACGACCAGATCCGATGTCGGATTGATGCACAAGAGATACCGATGGATAGAGGACTCAGAGGTCTACAACATATATTTTTGGTGGCTCCATTCACAGAAAATAGTAAAAATAAAAATGACTGCAAACTACCTTTGTTTTCTGACCCGGACTTATAGACACACAGGGCAGAGATGGATCTGCCTGAAACAGAGCTTTGACCGAGGGCTCAATGATTTTTTTTGACTCAACGAAAATTATGGTGGAAGGGGGTATACGTGAGGATAACTAGAGAATTTTTGTGGATTTTCTAAAAGTTTCTATGTGCGTAGGGAAATTTTAACAAGGAGACTCTGTCCCGTAGATCTGCAAAAGGGCAGATTATTGAGAGGACAAATAAAAATATGGAAAAATTATCAAATGGACTCCAAATGATACGAAATTTTAACTGGAGGTTAGGGGAGATGGACAGAACAAACCCTCAAAATTAGGGCTCAATCAGACAACAAGAACCAGAGATACAATTTCGGAGGAGAGGTTTTGTCTTGATTTGGATAGAACTTCGATGTAGCGGCGGTGGTAGCGCGACGGCGGCACGAACGGCGGCGGCGGCAGCAGAAAGGGAATATAGAGGGGCTAAGGAGAAGGGGATTCACTCCCTGGAGGGCTGGAGGAAGAGGAATAACAGCAGGAGGAGAAGAGAGGGGCGCACCCTTCTTGGAGTATATTCCAGATTTTCACTTCATTAATTCTACTCAAATTATGAAATACATGCTATTTATATGAAATGGCAAATGACTCAAAATGCCCTCAGACCTAGGGTTTGGGATATTTTAATCCCACATGTGGACAATTAGTAAAAAATAAACAAAATTAAAGCTCTATAATTGGGGGTGCACCCCCTTGACCATGGGAGACATGGTAGGTGGCCAACTTTGACAATTTTAACCAATTGTCTCCCATGTGGGTATTTGACTTGTCAAACCTTCTAGATGCCACCTAGGAAGGTTGACCAGCCCCACATGGCCTAAGTGGACCAATGGGGAAGGAGTGAGGGCCCCCTTGCTGGACCTACTGACATTTTACATAAAAACCCAAACAATCCAAGGGAATGACACATTGGCTTATAAAGCCTTACAATTGCACATATACTTTCCCAAGGATATAAAAGTAAATAAAAGGACTCAAATGCAAAATAAAAAGTCAGTGCTCGGCGTCGATTCCCATCAAGAGGGGGTTGAATTGTCCCCCACACTAGATGGCCAATTAAAACACTATGCAGTAGAATTAATAATATTAACGAGATTGAAGATATTAGCTAAATAAGATAACTAAATTCTCTCAATCTCTCCGATCTCACATGATCACACAAGCGGATATAACATGCAAACCACACAATCGCACAAGCCAAACCACAGTGCACAATGATTTTTAAGGTGGTTCGGGATCACGACGGGCTCCCTATGTCCACCCCTTACCAAACCGGTAAGACTTCACTCGGAGATAAATCCCCAACACGGAGACGACACTCCAAACACACACGGGGACACGCCCTAACACACACACACATGGAGATGGAGTCTCCCACACGATCCAACCACGGATCAAAATACAAACACACACACGCTGCAACAACCGTAGCACAATAAACCCACAACCATACGCAGACGATCACACACACACAGTGTATTTTCAGGTTTGAAAAATAAACACAAATATCCAAATCATGCTCATACCACAGTACAACACAAGATAACCATCACAAATAAGCAGAAATAGAATGTGAAGTATTTTCCCCTTTGTTTCCAAGATGAATAGATAGCGTTGCTCGAAGCTCCAGTCAGATGACGATGACGTGAACGTCCTCTTGCTCCTTTCGTCGATCCGCTCCTTTTCTTCTTCTTCCACGAGCCTCGGAGATGTCTGGATGCAGATCAAATCCACTCCACAAGAGCTCCTTCCTCCTTTCCCCCCTTTTCTTCTCCTACAAGATAGAAAGAGTTAGCACAAAATGGGATTCTCATCAAATTCGTAGGTCACATGAGAGTATTTATAAGAGACATGAAAAGACCCATAAACCCTTTCTAGAATCATCCAAAAAAAGCCTAATATGACTCCTAAGAACTTAGGGGCAAAAGGGTAAAGGTTAGAGCACAACTGGATTGGGTTTAGTGGGTTTTCGATTCACGTTTTTCAGTTTTTGCCGTAATCGGTCGACCGGAATACTGGGTCGGTCGACCAAACTTTTACAGGAAAAGTTATAGGCAACACTGCCAATTTCGGTCAACCGAACTGGGCAGTTCGGTGTTATAGGCAACACTGCCAATTTCGGTCAACCGAACTCAACAGGGTGTCCAAAATGCAGAGTTCAGTCAAAAAGAGATGAAACCCCATATGCCCATGTGATCAACCTACAATGATAAAATATAGACAAGAGAACCAATGATCAAGGAGCATAATAAAACAAAGAAAAACATGATTATCCACACCAAAGGATCAAGACCATATATCAATGAACTTTATGCAACAAGTGCAACAAGAGTAGCATTGTAAAACCAAAATCCACATGAACGATATGATTGAATTTAACACATGTTCTCTTCACAGTACCATGAACAATATGCATTGGAGTGATGCTTGGGAAACATGGGGTCAAACACCATCCTTTGATGGGTCGACACTATGAAAGGGCATGAAAGCCCATGCTAAAGTTCAACATGTGA
Source organism: Amorphophallus konjac (assembly GCA_022559845.1). Lineage (NCBI taxonomy): Eukaryota > Viridiplantae > Streptophyta > Magnoliopsida > Alismatales > Araceae > Amorphophallus > Amorphophallus konjac. Next base: position 382,867,077 of record CM040123.1, read on the forward strand.
AAATGAATATCATTCAATGTGAGAGTTTCAATCAATTCATTTCAACCACCAATTTCATGAGGAATTCAAACTATGCATCTAGCATAAAAATCTTATGATGAATATGCATGAAAATCCAAGTAAGAACTCAGTTTTGCTAAATGAACACTCTTAGCATATAACTAAGGAAGCTCAAAAACCTCTTTGAAGAACATGGATTGAGTACGTTCAAAACATTAAGAGCTCATGATAAAAATCCATGAAAACCATGAATTTAAACAACATGTGTGAGCCTCAAAATCAATTTACATCTCAACCATATTTGAACATGGTCCATGTAAGAATTACAATAAGTATAATCATGAAAACCCATACATCCATTTCAACAAATGAGCATCATCAAACCGATTTCCACCAAGATTAAGAAAAGCACTTCTATTTACATTCTAGGCCACAATGACCCCATTAAGAATATGCATGGAGATACCAAATGAATATATGCAACACGGAAAGCACAAGGAATTTGTTCATTCCAACTTCATATGGCCATTTGCATTCAAACACAACTTGCTATAGTCATGCATTTAGATAACATGTATGAGCCTCAAAATGCATGAAAGAAATGCATGTAAATCATCATTCTTCTCAAAGTTCAATCAAAGCATGAGCTAGATGGCAAACACTTTACAATCTATCCGTGCAACATGTATATGCAACATTTAAACCATTCACAATCTCGACCATATTTGAACATCAAGAGCACATATGCTCATATTATAAACACATGCAAACATATTATGAAACACATGCAAGCATAGCAAATATCATGAGTGATCAACAAAAGCATATGCAAACATACATAAAGTTTAGTTATCATCAAAAATATATGTAAGGCACACAACAATCCCCCGGTAGAGTAACGGAGAAATAAAACCTCAAGAGTAATGCTTAGTGCACATCCCGGTGTAATTACACACTCGGGGTGTGCACCAAGCAAATATTTTTTTAAAAAAAAATTGTAACATGGGACACAAGTCATCCTAGCTTACCGTATAAGGCACACCTCGATCTGATAGCTCAAAAAATTTTAAAATAAAATGACCGATTATTGAACAATTGGGCCTAACACTATTCACTTGATACGATTTTCTTTACTAGATTTTTTGGGACCGCCGGATGGGAGTGTGTTTTTATGAAAAGCAAGGGTGATTGGAGACCCACATTATCTATTTTCTTTTAAAAAAATTTACTTGGTGCACACCCGGGTTGAAAATTAACGTGGGTGTGCACTAAGCATTACTCAAACCTCAAAGAACGTCTTAATAAGGGAACAAAGATCAGGTTTTAATAGATATGGAGCTCTATAAAAAGGCTGGGTGGGTGGGGTTGCTACTCCCGCTACTGCCTTTGGTGCCGCCGCGACCGCCACTGCTCCCGTAGGTGAGGAAGATGATCGGGCTGGTGAGGAAGACAATCGTTGCTGCTCCCGCTGCTATTGCTCCACTGTTCACTTTCTATGCTGGGAGGAAGGAAAGCGGGGAAGACCAGGGCAAATCATGGGCTTCGAGGGGTGAAGGTGGCATTCAATGAGCAGGTTAACCTAACGAAGCTCCCAGTCTAAGTTCCCTAACCCGGTGTTATCCCTAGGTTAACCCTAAACTTAACCTAGCTAATTATGAAATCCGCCCCATCAAACTACAAAACGAGTTAACCCTGGGTTAAAATTGAGTTAACCTAGGGCCAACCCGCTATCAAACCGATGCTCAGTGTATTAACTCTGAGTGTCAAGTGATCCGGTCCTACAGAAGAAACCAAATAGAATTGGTAAGGATGGGAGGGAATGTAGGGTTTCAAGTTTTAGACTGGGGCAGATGCTAGTGGGCCTCCATCATCTATGGGCCTTCTTTAACAATCCACAGGTGGAGTAGTTGAGAAATAAAGCCTCTAAGCATGTCTTTTTTTTCAGGGAGGAGAACGGGGGATGAGAGAATGTATTAGTGCTTTGGAAAGCATGCTAGAGAGGCAATGAGAGACACCTACGTGCGTACTGATGGGCAGAGCAGCTAGTTGGGCCACCCAAGTTCAAACCTTGGAGCTCTCCCTCAAAAGGGAGACCTTTGTCGGTCGAGCTAGGTTGTACGGACCTCAAAGCATGTCTTAATGAGAACAAAGATCAGGTTTCAATAGATACAGAGCTCTATAAAAAAAAATTGTGAGAAATAAGATCAGAATCATGTGCTTCAAATAGGTAATTTTTGTCTTACCTTCCAATTCCTTAGAATTTTAGCTACGCGCCTATATGTTTCATGAATCTAATGGCCTCCTTTTATCCAATGGCCGAGTATCAAAGATTAAATTATAATGTTTTTCCCCCACAAGCTTTGACTTACATCGAGTATGTTATGAAGGTACATTCTTCTAGTTCATGGATATCGTGATTGAGAGAATATAATTGTTAAAATTGTGAATTCTCTCAGAATTTTTTAAGTATATATCATTATAAAGTTGCATAATTGCAACTAAATTCCTCATTTAAACTTATAGTAATAGATATCTCTCTAATATACCCTAAATGTTTGTGATTATACACCTGTGGTCTCGTGCCGTCAACACAATACCAATATTCTAAGAATATGTTTCGAAAATCATTAGGGCATGTGTGAAATAATGAAAACACGCGTGTGAATTCTCGCACTGTTTTCCCGAACACACTTTCTTCCTTGAGGCCGGCCAAATCTCCCCACTCCGGCGAGCTCCTCTAGGCACAGGCTGGCCAAATCTCTTCTCTCTCCCTCCTCCAACTCTTCTTCCTTCTCAAGGAGTTGACTCCGAGATGTTTCCCCTCCCCTCCGGTGTCCCCTCACCCCCTCCCCTCCGGTGTCCCCTGCAATGATAATTTTTATGAGGAAGAAGACTCCACCGTGGTAGACAATGCAACCGGTAGTCTCGAGTGATGCCGACCGACCACAAGGAGGAGGCGGTGGAAAAGAGAGAGATGGAAATTGTGAGATGTTTATGGCATGTTGGTGACACGATGAAGTTCATCTAAGAATAAGTTAGTCATTCTAATTCTTAACGCACATTTCACCCCTAATTAAATAAATGGTAGTTAGAAGCAGGTGTGCAACCACATTAAGAGTATATTTAAGTGTATTTGTAACAATAGATCTAAACGAGAGATTTGTTTACAAATACATGTGTTTAAAATTATATATATATATATATAATCCATTCTTTATAGATAAATTCTATGTTACCACAATTTTTACCGTCCTCGGTCATTGTCGAAATAAGTATACTTAAATTCTACTATCCAATTCAAAAATACCAAATTTATGTAGTCGTACCGCAACAATATATATCGTTCTCCGTGACACTGTAGGAAACCACCTACCAGGTGCTGCTGTACAAGGACATGGGAACCCACGGCGTTTCCACCCGCGGGGCCCCACACGGATGGGCGACGTGTACCAACCGGTTGGAGCTTCGCCGGCACATGCAAACAAACAAAAAGAGGGAGCACCAGCCGGCGGCCACCGCAGCGCCACCGTCGCCGGCCCTCCGCGCCCTGCTACAGGGATGCGTTAAGGACACGGGGGGGACAGAGCCACCTGTTTGCCCTCATCCCACTAAGACCACGGCTCTTCGGCTGCAGATGTCAACGCCACGGGCAAAGGGGCCATCGATCCTTCGACCCGATCCTTAGGGCCGGCTTTTTTAACTTCACCACCGCGGTTGTGCCGACGAGCCCATGCACCAGGGACGGAGAGGACCACACCCACCTTTGCCAGGACCACTGCATGGCCACATGATCGCCGTCCTCCACCACCACATGGGGCGGGGGGGGGGGGGCGTAAGCAAAAGCATGGGAACAGCTCCATTCGTTTGTCCCGATCCCAAGGGGTGACGCCGCCGTGGGGGAGATGTCAACGCCTTCGAGTGCTGTCCCTTTCACATGAAAACTTTTGTTACTGCCACCGCGCTGCATGGGATATAATACATATGGTGTGTGGTAGAGGGGGGCGCGGCCAACGGTAAGAGGAGCTGTGGCATGTGGGCATTTACAGTGGGAAGTTCTGATTGCTCATGGCGTGGAGGAGTGGGCTTTTGATGGACGAGGTGAGCAGAACAAGTTGTAATTAAACAAATCGGATGAGATAAGAAGTCTTTATCTTTTAGATCAAACAAACCTGCACCCATGTACCTTCATAGCACGTGTATTAGATTTGCCAAAACCAAGCGTTGCTTAATGTCAGAGGAATGGTCTCTTGTATATCCAAGGGTCCCATATATATGTCGTCATGGCTAGGTAGACGCTTTAAAGTGGGTCAATTAAAATACGTTAAAGATGGGAGGTGAGGCAAGGTGATCGGTTCAATTGGAAAGCGATTACTTTAATCCACACGCTAGTCAGTACTAAACCCACACTATCTACAGTTCCAGCTTATGTTTTCGCCTGTCTAATTAATCTAATAGCTACTTCCCACGCCCACCTTCCCCAGGCTCAATCAACATAATTAAGTACGATGCAGCTTTCGATGGGGAGGAAACTTGGCACACGGCGAGACACATCTATATACAACTCGTGAGAGACGAAAGTCTGTTTTCACAAGAGTTGTGGGGATTAAGCATAAAAGATCTGGAATGCCATCATTCATTGGTGTGGAAATCTCTAGAAAGTAATCTGACAGAAACTACAGAATGGGCAGGTCCCTCATTTGCGATGCAGATCAGGAAGGGCGTCCTTCATGTAAGCAACTGTCGATCTACCTATTATCCGGCAAACTAGGAAGGCCAGATGTAAAGCGGTTTTCGTTCCCCCCCCCCCCCTTTTGCAATCATTCACGAGCTGGAATATTGAGACGCTAAACTGTACCTCGCCCAGTTCTTGATCCGAGGTAAAACGAGGACGTCTAAAAAAGAGGTGAGTTTAATCTTCTAAATTCACTCTTTAGTCTGAATTTTGAAACTCAAACCCGCTGAATTATATTTTGAATAATCTTCTTGTAATATAAATATCTGACCTGAAAAACGTAAACCCAATTCGATTATAATCTCACTCCCCTCCGCTTTCGAGAAGCAGAGAAGTCGACCCATTGTGTCTCTATATTTTCTCTCTTCCAAAATTTAAATCTAATGTCAAAATCTAAATGGTCACGAGATATTTGTTGGAGATCAACTCTTGTCGAGAATTTTAATCGTTAGAATCCTTGCAAGGGTGAAAACCAAATGCGCCCTTAGTTCTCAACAATATTCCCCAATGGACCCTGTTTGTATCAATATGCATGCAATAATTGATGCTTTTGAATGAGACCAGAGGAGCAATTGATCCTCCCCTGTATAGGCAACGTTTGGTATATATCATGGGAGGAATTTTAAAGATTTAAATTATTGGAATCTCTAACATCCTCGTAATCTATTCCAAATGCACCGTAACACTTTGATTTCAGAGATTCTAACCGTAACACTTTGATTTCAGATATTCTAAGGATCTTCTAATTAAGTGAGATAAAGACACGAGAGGGGAGGGGAGAAGAAAAATCCAAATAACGTCCCACTAACCAACTTCTGGGCAGATTTTGAGATTTAACCCAACCCAAAATACTGTTTAATCATGTTTAAAGTTAAACCCCCACCAACCATTAAATGCGGACTAACTAAGTATTTACAGCGGGAATAGAACTTCACGTGCAACGAGGTGTTTTTGACTCTTAAATTTTAACGAGTGATATTAACGATGCTATTTATGAAGTTTTTTATTTTCATGGTATATTTATTTTATAGAATATAATAAAAATATTTTAAATATTAAAATATAAATTTTAAAATGAATAGTAATATTAAATAGTAATTAATGATTTTTTGACTTTTAAATTTTAATTAATGACATTAATGATATTATTTATCAAAAATTTATTATCAAGATATATTTATTTAATAAAATATTTAAAAATAAAATAGAATAAAAATTTAAAAAGAATACTAATCTTAAACCGTAATTTCGTTAGATTAGATAACTATTTAAAAACGTTTTATATTGAAAGACGTCAATTATATTTAATTATTTAAAAATATATGATGATATAAGAAGTTATTTAGAAATGATTTCTAAAATGACCCGCACTGTTCCAAATGCGATTGCCATTCAGCGGGGACGCTGCAAAATCTGCACTGTCCCTCTCCCTGAACGTCAGAGTAGTTTGTGCAAAATCTCCCCATCCTCGCACGTTTCCACATGCTAACCTAAGCACAGAAGGAGAACAAAGTCATGTTACTTTGATTTGAAAGGAATTCCATATAAAAATCTTGTTTCCAAGATGAATTGCGGATGTATTACTAACTGGAGTTAAAAATTTTGAACAGCGGATGTAGGTAGTTATTCATTATTCGCTATATCTAGAATAAGAGAAAACAAAGACGTTCTAATATACTTCGGTGTTAAATATATGACGAGGACCATATAAAACATTTACATGTAACCAAACAATCGAATTTTATTTCGTAAATGTTTTTACAAATAACTAATTAATAATGACGGCCACTTAAAAACGAGATCATCCATTCTTGCACTTCGAAACCTATAGCGATCATGTAATATATCTCTGATGTAAGTGAACTAGGCTCACAGCTGACGGTAGCATTTGTGCGAGCGTTTGAATTGTGCATTATTCTCATAATTTAATTGCACGATGGGTGAAGAGGGGAATTACAACCCATTATTTTTATGGTCCGAAAGCTCGCCCATACACAGTCGGCTCAATAAATGACAACTCATTCTAACATGCAAGGCTCACCTACGAGAAGTCTAAATGTGAAGAGCCCGAGAAGCACCACCAACCCGAGTGATCAGAAAACTGTCGAGGGAATGATGCGGGACGGGACACGGACACGACTCCGAATGGATATGCGATCCTCGGACTCTAGGTGATCTCGTGATTGTCTCTTAACGAGGGAAGCGTCGGACGTACGCGGTTGAGAAACCGGCAGTGAGATAAGGTGATCGACTCTCTCTTGTGCCCGGATCGGGTCACGGGACGGTAACGCTCTCTCTCGCATCAGCGGTGATATAAATATAAAGCGAGCTAATTACCCTATCATACTCTCTAGCAGCGGCATAAACAAGCATATATGAAATAAAGCAAAATGCCAAGTGTAGGAGCGAACACGATACCTCCACGCTCTCGGCGTGGGGAAGATGGACCCGGCCGAACTCATACTCCCGGAACAAATATTACACAATAATGACAGTAATGAAATATCGCCCACTCCACACAGGGAGGTAAAGGGCTACACAAGCGGGTCCGGGAGGATCGATTTCGGGTTGACGGGGGGCTTCTCGCGTAGCTTCGGCAGCACCTGAACTCGTGACTGTGGGGCCCACGTGCTGGCCAGAGGGGCCGTGTGGGACCGGGCAGCTCCGCTGTAGTGGGGACGCTTGGGGAAGCACTCCCCGGGATGGCAGCACGCTGGTTCGCCGGCCGGAGGCCGGGCGGCTCCGATCGACACAGGTCGGAATAACCGGCCACGGATCTGCCGGTTCTATTTTTCAGCGCGCGACCCGACGAGATCACTCGCTGCGACCAATCCCAATGTCGGATCGACGATCAGGTGGTACCGTTGGAAATCTCTCTCGAAATCCTTCAAGATAGGACTGGAGAGAGAAGCTGGATCTTCACGGATCTGGGCCTTAACTATTTTTGAAGCTGCTGTTGTATAGTACCCGAACTCTCAGATCAGCAGGGAACTTTCCTGAGAGTTACCTTTGACCGTGAGGTAGACGTCCGATTCAGCTCCTGATCTCTTCATCAAAGTTGTGTATATTTGAACAAGGAAAATGGCAATAATTGTTTTGGAAGGATTGGTGAAGGCTACGATTTGTTATGAATTTTGGACTGACTGGTGGTCGGATCTGGAAACAAGCTGACAGAACTGTAGATGGTTCGGAAGGGAATTTATAAAAATATGAAATGAGCTTTCAAAATTCCACAAAAAATTGGAGGTGGAGGGGAAGGTGGAAATAACTCCCAGTAAAATTGGGGGCTCCAAGAAAAATCAAAACATGGGTCGAAGATGGGAAACGCATGGTAGGTGTGGATCTAGTCTGAAAACAGACAGATCTGGGAAGAGTAGTTGGATGAAAATTGAAAATTATCAAACGGAAGCTTTATGACCAACCAATTTTTATGGAGGATGCTGGGAACCTCTGGAACACACCATAAAAATTTCAGCTCGAGATGTTCACGTGGTGGAGAGCAGTAATTCGGAGAAGTGACTGATGTCCTAGATGGACAGAACTGCAGAGGCGGCTTCGCGACGACGCAACGGCGGCACGAACGGCGGCGGTGACGGCACTGGATGAAATCTGAGATTAAGGGGAGGGGATAGAGGAGAAACCACTCTAGAAATGGGGTTGGGGAAGAGGAAAACCAGAGGGGAGGAGGCTGGGGGCGCACCAAGCTTCAAGCTTACAACAATTTTTCTTCATTCATTAATTTCCAAATGGAAAATACAAGCTTTTATATACTTCACATCAAATTCAATCTCCACAATTGGATCTAGGGATGGGGAAGGGATGGCCTAGATTAAATGTGATCAATCACACAAAAAAAAAAAAACTAATCCAAGTGGAAGGGGGTGCCCCCTTGACTAGGAGAGAGGGTTGAATGGGTAGGTAGCCTACCCTTTGAAAACTTGGAACCATTGTCTCCCATGTGGACAATTGACTTGTCAAAGCTTCTAGATGCCACCTAGGAGGGTTGACCAGCCCCACAAGGATGACATGGACCAATGGGAAAGGGGTGAGGGCCCCTTAGCTGGACCTACTACATATTTGTACAAAAACCCACACAATCCAAGGGAATGACGCATTGGCTTACAAAGCCTTACAATTGCGCATATTATTTCCCATGGATATAAAAATAAACTAAAGGACATAAATGTAAAATAAAATGTACATGCTCGGCGTCGATTCCCATCAACTCTCCCCGGGTGGGAGGAACTCGACCCCGTCGAGTAAGAGGTGCGGCTGCTCGAGTACTCCGGTGGATCCGTCACCGTGCCAAGTAGCGCGGGTATGCTCCACTCCAAGTGACCATCACCTGCTCATTCCATATATACTCGATATGCACAAGCTGCTATGGGCTTGAGGTGGACACTCTGGGTGGGGCACTCTCAAAAGGGGAGGTGGCGGCTCAAAGACTCACTAGGAATCACCGCTGAGTCCCTGTAGGTGACTAGATCCGAGATGAAGTAGAACTGATCCCAATGTCTGACAAATCTCAAACTCGAAAGGGCTAACAACGCGAGCATACAAAGGCCGACTTGACTTGACACATACATGTATAAACACACGAGACCCTAGACACACCTAATGTTAGTCTGAGTTACGCATAGGCGAGGGTGGACCAGGACACCCGAATATGTGCCATGCATACACTAGATGTACTCGATGGTTGGCGAAAAGTGGGACTCCTAGACACCCTACTTTGTCCCTAACATGCGTCTGCCTATTGGATTTGGGAGACTCGAGAGGGCTAGGTGAGCCGGATGTAGGTGTATCGTGGACGGGCTTGGTGGGTATGGAGGACCCGGCCCGTAGGAAAGGGGTACGAAAGTGGACTTCCCCGACAAGGTAGAATGGAAGTGATGGATCACTAGGCCCACTAGAGAAGGGGTCGAATGGGTCCAAGAATGTGTGACCCTTTGATTTCTCCATTACATAGTCCCATGGGTGAAATTCATGAAGGTGATGATCACCTCCATCCATCGTGATAGATGGGACCGTGCAGAGGAGATAGGACTCCTCCCTCGGAAGAAAAGTAATGAAGTCGGGCTCGTCCGGTAGCGGGAGAAGTAGAAGAACCTCTGTGGTAACACAACCCACTGTGCATACGGAGGTAATGGACCCTATGGCCGGATGGGTGAAGTTACGACTAGTGGGTTGGTCGAAGCCTCGGGCCAATAAATGCATAAATGTCAACTGCCGGTCTAACCCTTTAAGAAGGTCGTTCAATGTGTCCACATAGTGACTAGATCGGAAGGTGGTGTGAAATGAGTTGCTTGGCACTAGAGGTAGTATGGGGTCCATAGATGGGAAGGGAGGTGGGACCAAGCCATCTTTGAGCCAACGAAGAAGTGGCTCGACTATGAAAAGCGTTCCCGTAAGAAACACGGGTGGCTCGGGTTTTGGTGGCTCCAAACAAGATGGTTCCGAATAAAGTTAGGAAGTAGATGGCAATGGAGCTCTAGGGAAGGGGTTCCCCGACTGAGGTGGGGAAGACCATGGTGTAGGCGGTTCGACTGGATCGGGACTCAGTTGGGAGGTAGATGCTTGCGAAAGGATTCGACCTCTAGAGCGAGAAAATCGAGACTCAAATGGTTCGACTTCTAGAGCGACTTTATAGGCCTGTGCCAGAGAGAACGTGTCGCGGACAAGGCATTCAATTTGGAAGTGAAACCGTAAACCTTACCGGAACTCTGAGGCAGTCGTGATGCTATCCTCTCCAACTCCATATTCCATCCGGTACTTATCATAGTCCCGAATGTACTCGGACACGGACCTATCACCTTGGACGGGTCGACATGGGTTGGCCATTGGTGCCGAAAAGATGGGAATGGATCCATAGGAATTGATATACAAGGCCATTTAGACAAGAAACTAGACCGACTGTGCAAGGTTTGGAATGCATGCACACTAAGGACAAGACACCAAGACTCGGTACGGGGCGGAGTTAATCGATCCGAAGATCACTCGCGCAAGTGTGCGGCCTTCCCGATAGGCGTAGCCTAACGTTCGAACAACACCTTTTTATATACCGGGTAAAGGGATGCAAATGCGACCCAAAGTATACTTTTTTTTAAAAAAATAATGATGACCCTAAACACGACTTAGACACGACTTAGATAAGCTAATGACACTTTAGACACCCTAGACTCAAACTCGCTCTGATACCAAATTGATGCGGGACGGGACACGGACACAACTCCGAATGGATATGCGATCCTCGGACTCTAGGTGAGCTTCGTGATTGTCCCTTAACGAGGGAAGCGTCGGACGTGCGCGGTTGAGAAACCGGCAGTGAGCTAGGGTGATTGACTCTCTCTTGTGCCCGGATCGGGTCACGGGACGGTAACGCTCTCTCTCGCAGCAGCGGTGATATAAATATAAAGTGAGCTAATTACCCTATCATTCTCTCTAGCAGCGGCATAAACAAGCATATATGAAATAAAGCAAAATGTCAAGTGTAGGAGCGAACACGATATCTCCACGCTCTCGGCGTGGGGAAGACGGACCCGGCCGAACTCGTACTCCCGGAACAAATATTACACAATAATGACATCAATGAAATATCGCCCACTCCACACAGGGAGGTAAAGGGATACACAAGTGGGTCCGGGAGGACCGATTTCGGGTTGACGGGCGGCTTCTCGCGTAGCTCCGGCAGCACCCGAACTCGTGATTGTGGGGCCCACGTGCTGGCCGGAGGGGCCGTGTGGGACCGGGCGGCTCCGCTGTAGTGGGGACGCTTGGGGAAGCACTCCCCGGGATGGCAGCACGCTGGTTCGCCGGCCTGAGGCCGGGCGGCTCCGATCGGCACCGGTCGGAATAACCGGCCACGGATCTGCCGGTTCTGTTTTTCAGCGCGCGACCCGACGAGATCACTCGCTGTGAGTAATCCCAATATCGGATCGACGATCAGGTGGTACCGTTGGAAAGCTCTCTCGAAATCCTTCAAGATAGGACTAGAGAGAGAAGCTGGATCTTCACGGATCTGGGCCTTAACTATTTTTGAAGCTGCTGTTGTATAGTACCCGAACTCTCAGATCAGTAGGGAACTTTCCTGAGAGTTACCTTTGACCGCGAGGTAGACGTCCGATTCATCTCCTGATCTCTTCATCAAAGTTGTGGAGATTTGAACAAGGAAAACGGCAATAATTTTTGTGGAAGTATTGGTGGAGGTTACGATTTTTTATGGATTTTAGACTGACTGGTGGTCGGATCTGGAAACAAGCTGACAGAACTGTAGATGGTTCGGAAGGGAATTTCTAAAAATATGAAATGAGCTTTCAAAATTCCAGGAAAAATTGTAAGTGGAGGGGAATGGGGACAGAACTCCCAGTAAAATTGGGGGCTCCAAGAAAAATCAAAACATGGGTCGAAGATGGGAAACGCAGGGTAGGTGTGGATCTGGTCTAAAAACAGACAGATCTGGGAAGAGTAGTTGGACGAAAATTAAAAATTATCAAATGGAAGCTTTATGACTAACCAATTGTTCTGGAGGATGCTGGGAACCTCTGGAACACACCATAAAAATTTCAGCTCGATATGTTCACGTGGTGGAGAGCAGTAATTCGCAGAAGTGGTTGCTGTCCTAGATGGACAGAACTGCAGAGGCGGCTTCGCGGCGGCACGAACGACGGCGGCGGCGGCACTGGATGAAATCTGAGATTGAGGGGAGGGGATAGAGGAGAAACCACTCTAGAAATGGGGTTGGGGAAGAGGAAAACCAGAGGGGAGGAGGCTGGGGGCGCACCAAGCTTCAAGTTTACAACAATTTTTCTTCATTCATTAATTTCCAAATGGAAAATACAAGCTTTTATATGCTACACATCAAATCCAATCTCCACAATTAGATCTAGGGATGGGGAAGGGATGGCCTAGATTAAATGTGATCAATCACACACACAAAAAAATTTAATCCAAGTGGAAGGGGGCGCCCCCTTGACTAGGAGAGAGGGTTGAATGGGTAGGTAGCCTACCCTTTGAAAACTTGGAACCATTGTCTCCCATGTGGACAATTGACTTGTCAAAACTTCTAGATGCCACCTAGGAGGGTTGACCAGCCCCACAAGGATGACATGGACCAATGAGAAAGGGGTGAGGGCCCCCTAGTTGGACCTACTATATATTTGCACAAAAACTCACACAATTCAAGGGAATGACGCATTGATTTACAAAGCCTTACAATTGCGCATATATTTTTCCATGGATATAAAAATAAACTAAAGGACATAAATATAAAATAAAATGTACATGCTCGGCGTCGATTCCATGAGGGAACCCCCTCGGAAGGGCATCAGGGATCGAAGTAGTGCATGGAAGTCTCAATCCTCTAAAACGGATATATCTAAAAGGGGATAGACCCACGAGGGATTCCCTCTTACATCAAGAAAAGTCAATTCAGGCCGGACACTTATCCGATAGAATCAAAGACGAAACTCTTACAAATACATGAGAGGAGAGAAGACAGAGGGACTAAGAGAGAGGCACGAGTCCTATAACATTATGAGTATATATCTGAGGATGTAATGCCTCCATTCAACGTCGTCACTGCAGAATTGAAGAGGGAGTTCGTGAAGATCTCTCTCTGAGTGAGGTACGTTCTGAACTTAACCCCTCAACGGGTGAGAAACGTCCCATGCTCTCAATTCTTTTGATTTCTTTCTGATCATTATTTTTCCTCACAATGACTCAAGCATCCGAAAGATTTTTTTTTCAGGGATCTCAATCCTAAACTCTCCCATCTTTGATCTTTGCTTGACGTATTTATCTCTTGAGATAATTTGAAATAATCTGACTGATGATTTCATCTCTTCGAATCCGATGATCTGCAATGCGATCTCGCCTCTTCAACCAGTCTGGAAAAGTAGACATCTATGTTCAGAATCCCACCGAGACTTCTCGTGTCTTTCGTTGGATTAAATTATTGGCACGCCATTACACCGCAACAAACCCGCCTACGTTACACAAAGGAACCACTTTATTTTATGATCTCTCTTTCAAAAGCCACACCGAAAACACTCGTGATCTCATTCTCCGCGCATCCCATCCGGGCCACACCGCGACGCCGCCGTCCCGGGCAACCTAGAATGCGCACCGGAGCTGAGCAAAGTCCTACCTACCAGCTAGCTACCTAGTCCCAGCACAGAACTGAACACACCAACCTGTCAACTCGTTTCACCGCCGGTTCCTGAGCCATGGATATGCCGGTGCAACCCCCGTCCCCCTCTTCGCAAACCCCCCCCCCCCCCCCCTTCACATGCGTTTGATAGGGACACAGTTACACATGTTAATTCGGGACCATCCCTGCACGATCCGTCCATACACAGATGAGTAAAAAAAAATACCGGGTCATCTGACACAAGGAGGACATGGCCTTGAGCCATTGGGCGGTGCTGCCGAACGAAAAGGCCATGCCATTAAATAGGCACAGCTGGACGAGCAGGCATTGCATTAAATGCCCGGCCGCTGCGAAATTAAGAGATTGGACATAGCTCTACGACGCACGCCCAGGCCAAGGTAGCAGCACCCCACAGCGCCATGGCCGTCCAGCACAGCGCTGAACTTACGTCATTCCTGGTTCCAACCGGGCAGCCCCGACACCAGCCGACAGTCGTCGCATCGTAAGAGTTCATTCCTTCGCACTCTCCCCGTTTCCAGTTAACCGAGGAGAAGAGGAAATGTTGTGGCAATAGAATTCACACTACAAAGAAAGAGGTCACAAAGATAACAGAAAGAGATCACAAAGATAACAGTTTTTTTAGACAGAAAGGTGGGCATTATGCTGTAAGCAAAACACTGCCACGGAGAATTATCACACACGTACGAGGGACTGTTACAATAAAAAAAGAGGATAAAAAAAGAAAAAAAAGGAAGACCTGATCAAACGGCACCCATTTTTATGGTCCTTGAAGACACTAGCTACATTAATCATCTACCTGGCTGTTCACCAGGTAACAACACAAACAAGGACAACGGTCCCCTCCAAGGCTATCGCGGTTCGAGGCGGAGTCAATGCCGAACCACCACCATTGCTCGGTGTTAAGGAAGACGCCGTAGCGGCTCACCATCACCACCACCACCACCACCACAAGAACGAGATGTTCATCTATCTCATCCTCTTTGTCTAATATGCCACACAACATATCTCAGCTAGGGAACAAAACTAAAGTCACAACCAATCTCATCCCCTCCCCTTTGTAGGTTCCTTGCCACTTAGCAATGGATTAAATTCGCGGTTCGTTCTTGACTCAGCCACCCGTGCCAACAGCCCCAAAGAGATCTATCCGTCTCTCTGCTTCTATGTTCCCCCCCCCCCCCCTTTTTTTAGGACTCCCTATCGAAAAGAAAGAAGAATACACTTCTTTATTATTTGTTACTCCCCTCGGATGGTAGGGGAAACCAAACCACCTCCCGTTCGGCCCAGTGTTTAGTTCTCGCAGCGGAGGGCGACCTTAATCTTTTGGACGGTGCAGGAGATGAGGTTGTTCACCGTCTCCACCGACTCCACGGTCAGCTTCGCGGTCGGGAGGCTGTTGACGAGTATCTGGAAAGCCACCGTCAGCAGGGACCCGCCCGCGCGCGCGGCATTGGCGGTCGCCGCTGGGGGGCTGCCCCCGCCGCCGCTGTATCCGCCGTTGTTCTGCGGCTTCTGCTCGGGCCCGTCGGGCAAGATAGCGAACCCTGACGGGAGAAGGGCCACGCAGGACGAGTCGCCGCCGGTCATGACGAGGTGCATGGCGGGGATGTCCACGGGGGCGTAGACCACCAACGAGCCCGAAGCGTCGGTGCAGGTCTCCTGCAGTATCAGCATGCTGCTCTGGCTGGTGTTTCCTGCCTGCACAGATCATCCCGCAAACAGAAAATATTAAAAAAAGACCAACAAGAAAAGGCCAGAGAGGATAAAAAAAAACAACTTTATCATCCCGTAATGTCTAGCAATTATCCGTAGCGATACAAGAAGAGAGAAATGACCCCACCAACAGAGATATCACAGGACGCCATCCAATCATGGATTCGATTGGATCCGTCACAGGGTGGATCTTGTCACGTCGGAGACAAGATTTCAGTTAGCGAGGACTTCCCAACCTGACGTCAATCATCCAGACGAACCGCAGAAGCCGTCATGTCAAAACTCCTCCCTCACCGGCCTTTTTCTCTTCTACAACACCACCCTTCCCCCCCCCCCCTACCACCATCATGGGGTAAACAGTGAGCTACTGTTGTGATATATATGGTCCCCTATTACTCCGGCCAAACCCATGTCTGACGTTTCTCCAGAGAGATGATTTCGTTTCGTAAACAGATGGGAAGAGGTGACAGATCGATCCCTCGGGCCAAAAACCCTAAAACCCAATGGAAGTCACACGATGGACTAGGCCCAAAACCGAGTTATGAACTTTCCAATGCACATACGGGAGAACGTAGCAGTACGCTGGCAGCAGCTGGAGTAAACTGCGAACGGAGCGAAGGTAATAACCAACGGCAGTAACAGTGGTGGTGCGTGGTGAAGTTATGAGGTGGAGCTCGTAATAGCTGTGCGTGTACTGCAGCTAGCTCTACTTACGCTGGCGCGGAGGATGGAGACGGCATTGCCCTGGTCCTGCCCCTTGGCGATGTGTGCCATCTCCTGCATGGGCCCGCCGTTGGAGAGGATGTCCCACTCGCTGCGCAGGGACTCGTTGCGGAGGAAGTCGAACAGCCGCTGCGGGGGCACGGGCAACCACACGGAGGTGGCGGCGCTGAGCACCACCCCCGGCGGCTCCCCGGGATCGTTCTCGCTCTTCCGTGTCATCACCCGCACGTCCTCCCCGACGGCGCCGAGGTTCAGCTTGGCCCAGGCATGCACCGTCGAGGCGCACACCCCGGCGCAGAAGTTGGCCGTCATCCGCTGCGCCAGCTTCAGCATGCTCCGCCTCCCCGCCGCGGTTATCCCCGTCACTGTGCGACACAGACAAGACATCAATCCAGATTCCCACCCCGCAAGAAACGACGAAAGGAAGGCATGCAATAAATTAAAGGCCAAAATCTATCATCATCTCCTCCCCTCCCCACCCCGCATCAAATCCAGAAAAAAGTTTTAAAAAAGATCACTCTACCCTGGCGCGCCCGTGTGACCACCAACCTTACCAGGTAGATCGCGACCGGGGACGACGGAGGACATGAGTACGGCCAGGCACTGGCACTGGCGCTGGAGGGCGGCCACCCACCGCTGCGCGCCGAGCGCCAACCCCGACCGGAGCAGCGGGCGGTAGAGCGGGTGCACCCCGGCCTCGTCGTATTCAGCGTGCTCCACCCACGTGACCTGCGACCATCGATCGTGAGAACGTTAGCAGGCGCCATTACTTTCTTCCTCTACGTTAAGGTTCCCCAAAAGACACATACAACCAGTCTTATCCATCCCTCCTCACGAAAAGCACAACCAACAACAGGTACCAGCATGCACCAATATTTTATGAACTAATGCATAAAACCATAAAGAACACCGGGCGTCTCGGCCACAGCAGTTGATAGCTCCCCTGCGGGAGAATAGAGGCATTGACTACTTTGAGCACGAGAAGGCTATCGGCTATCAACCTAGAGCAGACCAAGTCCATACATATCGCATTAAAACAAAAAAATTGGCAACAGATACGAACGGGGGTGAGGGCGTTGAAAGATGATGCATTAATAAGTACGGGGCTACCGAAGAGGGGGTAACGACAGGGCAGCAATTTGGAGGGGCGGAATAGAAGCACCCATCGAATACTTAATTAATTATGTGGAGCAACTCTAGTCCAACTCGTATTATAAAAAACGGTAACCGTGATTACGAGGCTTCGCGCAAAAACCAACGGCGGAAATTAATGTGGGTGGGAGCACGTAGAGCAAGAGGCTTTCGTAAGCCTGCCCATGAATCCGAAAAGCGCCATCAATTACTCGATCAGACAAAACAATCAGAGGCATATTATAACACCCCAAACATAAACAAAGGGCTCAGGGCATGGACTAGTTAAGCCTCGATTTGACGATGCTGCGCCCCCCTCCGAGAGTGGTGGCGAGACACCCCCACTACAACGTCTACCTCTATTGCCTTGTTTTGAATAAAGACACGTCGAGGAGTTGAATCTGGGGCGAGAGGCATCTATTAAATAATAAAAGAAACAGTGAGAAGCATCTAAAAGCCTATAAATACTTATAAGAGAGAAATAAACTTGGGAAAACGGCCCGGATCCAATTTTAAATTTCACTCATGCGGACGCCCGGTGCCACAGCCCGCATGCAGAGATACACTGAAAGGCCTGAAGGCAGCTCCTGCCGACTAAAAATGGGGGCGAGAGACGAAGGCGCACGACCCATCAAGATCTTTAGATGCCCGAGTCCGGTTGACAGCTTGACTTGCCAAAAACTTCCAACCATGTTAAACAACATCGATATATGTATGTGTACGAAAAACTGGACTCAAATAATGCTTTCATTGCAGAGTGGATTACATGCATGCCCGGAGGATTTATTATTAAGCAGGGAACGAAGAAGACTCTTTTCCTGTGCCTAGTGCAAAGTAAACAAAAAGAGCCACGTCTCATAATGGGAATTCGATGGAAGGGCAACATGGAGAAGGCCATTTATAGGCGTGTCTATGCATAATGTGGCAACTAGCAACGAAGGGACAAAGTGGAGTGCAAGGGAGGAGTGAGTGACTGAAATGTTATAACCTTGGAGTAGCCATTAGGCATGTCTTGCACCAAGCAGCCGGAAGGAAGCCTTCTGCAGCTAACGGGGGCGTGAGGTGCTGAAGGGTTATCTCTGATCGAGTCCACGGACACATCCACCACTGCCCACACACCCTGTGCGTGCTCCTTGCAGTATCTCAAGAAAGTTACCTCCCTGATGGGCACCAACGGCGAAAGAACTTGGAGCTCCGCACGCATCTGTATAGATAGGGTTCACAGTGAGGAATGTCAATGTTAAGATTAACAGTGCAAAGTGCTGTAGGCGTCATTTAACTGGTGATGAAGTGTGAAGACCGTTAGGCGGATCGAAGGTGACACTCACAAGTTGAAGCGTTCCGTTTCTAGTCCCACCCATCCCCATGTAGATGACATCAGTTGTCGAGGTCTTTGCAATCAAGGAAGGGAACATGTCCGGCCAGCGATTCTGATAACATGGGGCACCACAAACAGCTCAACCACACAGAGGAACAGACACATCAACTAATTAAGCATATCAATATCCAGAGAGTTCGCAACGAGAAAAATATGTATCAGCCAGAAACTTTAGAAACCTAAAAAGATTGTACTAGTTTTGAGGTTTTGAACTTTAAAAAGAAACGTTAATAATAATGTAAGGCAACAACAAATCTTGGAAGGAATGCACATGCAGTTTGTACATGTTCAAGGTCCGTAGCAGAAAAAGATTGCGTAAGACCGCGATCTGGGCTCACCGCATCCATGAGGGTCTCGATAAGGGCCGAGCTGTTGATGATCACCACGCCCGTCTCCCTCGTCGCCTCCGTCACCAACCCCACGGGCTTCGGACCGATGCACTGAGACGACACGCGCAGGTATTCATCCTCGTTGAGCAGCTCTTTGCCCGACCCGTCTCGAATCCAGAGCGGCTCCTCCATCTGCGCCAGCTTCACCAGCTCGTCCATGGCGGCCAAGGCGAGCTCCACTAACATCGACCTCTCCACCTCGCCCACGGGGCCGACGGGCCGCACCGTGGGCGGCGCAACCATGGGCATCGCGCTAGAGATTCCCGGGAGGAAGTCCGCCACCGGAGGCAAAGCGGACGGGACGGGGCACAGCCCCGGGAATCCGTTCCCACCACCGACCGCGAGCTCCAGCGACGAATCCGGCATGTGCGGGGGGAGCTGCTGGCCCATCAGCGAGCCGATGGGCCTGCCTATGAACCTCCCGGCCAGCGCGGTGACCCGATCGAGCTCGTCCCTGAGACGGGCGTTCTCCAACCTCAGCTGCTGCTGTTCCAAGGACACCTGCCCAAGTGTGGCCGCGCCGCCGCAGTTCTGGCATATGGGGTTCCTCATCGATTCGCGTATGTGCATGTTCTCCACCTTCAGCTTCTCGTTCTCCTGCCGGAGAAGGGCGTTCTCATGCCGTTCCAGCTGGGTCTGCATTCAACCATTTGCTTTCAATTTGTAGATCAAGAAAGCGAAACTCTCTTTCTCGAGAGAAATCACACAGCGAAGAAAAAAGAAGCAAAGGGGAGAAGGAAAACTATGGCAGCTGATTCCTGGAAAGGGATTTGAGCAATCCCCCACTACCTTCATCTGTGTGCGTCTGTTCTGGAACCAGAACTTGACCTGCCGGCTCTCCAAGGACAGCCTCTTGCTCAGTTCCGACCTTTGCTTCTCATCAGGATGAGGGCATTCCTTGAACAATCTGCGTAAGTTAAGACCGGAGTTGATCAGAAGGGCAGAAGAGGAGGAACCCGCAGCGGAGAGAAGTGACATCAAGAGTCACAGGTGAATGCATACGCTTCGAGCTCCTGGATCTGCCATGGGGTGTGGCGGTGGTATCTCTTCTTCTTGTTCGGGGGATTCTCCGGGTCAAGGTCGTCGCCGGAGCCACCCTCCATGTTGTCGCTCCCCGATCTGCTCTCGTACTCCTCTTCCCTGTGGTTGCCGTTGTTCTTCCCCGCGGCACCCACCCCGCCGATGAGGCCGACGCCGCTCGGCGAATCGAAGTCCCCTACTCCCGCAATCCGTCTCATGATCACCTCGTCCTGGCCCCCGCCCACACCTGCGACTCCACTTCCTTCCAAGTTCGTTTGCTGTAGCAAGAACAATAATAAAAAAGACCTATGAGGATTATAAATAGGGCAAGAACGGGGAAGAAGACCGGGAGTGATACAGAATACTACAGAAAAAAATAAAGAAATCCACCGGAGAACAAAAGGGAGAATGATGATGGACTAGAAAGTCATGTCTCATCGTGTAGCTGCCTGCTGGACTTACGAGGGCCAGGGAGAGGCTCGGGGAGGAGAAGATGGACTTGGGCAGGGAGGGGGCGAGGAGCCGCGGCTGCGACATGACGCCAACGGGCATGGCTGCGGCGGTGCTACTGTACGGGATATCCGCCACCACCCTTGCACCGGCGCTGCTGCCGTCCAGGAACCCTCCAAAACTCATCAATTTGGACTACCCCCCTCCCTCTCTATCTTGACAGTAGTTGCTACTATATAAAATTTCACCCTCCTTCTCTGCCTTTCTATTTGTCTAACAACCCTTCCATCTTCCTCATCCTCGCACAGCGGACGTGTCTGGTAGATCTTGCACAACTTTCCTCCCCTTCCTCAACCAGAAACAAAAGAAAACATCTTATGCTACTAACACAACTCTGACTATAGATTTCTTGGAAACCCAGCTCACCGACCCCTCGGACGTGGCCGCGGAGGAGACACCAGAAGTGGAGGAGGCAGTACAGGAGAGCCCAAAGGGCGCACCAGAGATAACGAGGAGATGGTCGAACAGGTAGGAGAACCAGGAAGGTAAAAAGGGGTGGGTTACTGGCTAGGAAGAAATGCTATTCCTAGCCCCCCTCGCTTCTCTGTTTGTTTGTTCGAAGGGAGAAGGAAAGAGAAAGAAGCCGAGCAAACCCCCTCTCTCTTGCAAGAGATTGCGCTTGCTTGATCCCCGTTCTCTTCCCGTCTCCCTCTGCGCTCAGTCACCTCTCAAAACCTTCCCAAATTGTGCAAACCTCACGAAAAGCAACCGAAGAAAGAAAGCCCGGTACCCTTCTTCTCCCTCCCCCACTACCCTCTTATTTTTTTTCTCTCTCTCTCTCTACCTCCTTACAAGTACTGACGCATGCACACAGACCTCGAGAAGCTCAAGAAACGGTAGGGAGGAGGTGGAAGGGGAGACGACGGGAGGGAGCGATGGGGAACCAGAGAGGCAGGATAAAAACGCATATGTGGACTCCGTCGAGCCTCGAAAAAAATAAAAACCCCAGAAAGAAACAGTGTGAAGGCGGACGAAAGGGGGGAAAGAGCCGCTTGTCACTCCTCCGGTTCCCAAAGCCCAGGGGAGAAGACGGGGTTATATACTTTTATATATATATATGTATATATATATATAATACAAATAAAACAAAAGGAGATAGCCCCAGACGAAGGGCACGGTTGACCATGCCCATGCTCACCCCCCTCCCCCCTTCGTCCACTGTTAAAAATGGTCGGGAGGACCAAATCGAGGTAAATGGGGGAAAGGAAGAGCAGGAGGCCCCTTTTGAGCTCTCTCTCGCTTGTCTCTTTCCACCGGTCTTCCTCTGGCTTTTCAAACCCACTTCCCCTCGCAGCTTTACAGACGCCCAGCAAAAGGAGCGAGAAGAAAAAAGCTGAAGGAGGCAGCTCCAGAGAAAGAAACAGTGCCGTCTGTTACATGTGTATCTTCTCTTTCCCTCGCTCATAAAACGGACATGGACGCTGAAATGTGAAGGTTACAGGGAAAAAGAGGGAAAGGTCAAGGGCGTGATACAGAACTTGACCGGTAAAGAGGGGTCTCACTTCTGAGCAGCTGACTTACTGGAGTTCCTTTTGATAGCGATCCCAGTCAAAATTTCTCTCCTTCCCCTCCTCTCTCCTCTCTCCTCCTCCTCCTCCTCCTCCTCCCCTCTCTCTACTTTCTAGTCTCCACCATCTAGAAACTAAACAAATAAATAAAAGTAGCTTCTACGAATGCCATGTTTTTACGGAAAAAGATCTCCACTTTGCTCCGCAGGAAAACCCGGTATACGTACAGGTTGAGAGAGATGACTTCCTGGCCAAGGCCCAAAGGAGACACGTTAAGAGAGAGAGAGAGAGAGAGACTTCCCGGTAGGCATGTCAATGGATACGGATATTATCCGGATCCGCTTCGATTCGTATTCGTTTTTTCGGATATGGATAATATCCGAATTTGAATCGGAGCGGATACGGATATTATAATATTCGCTTCGAAAAATATCAATCCGTAATATTATATATCATATAATACATATTTTTAAATAATATATTATAAAATAAATGATATTATAGAGAAATTTAGATATTTTATAGTTGTATTTTAATTTAAAATTTATTTTATATATTTTTGACATTTTATAATTATATTTTATATACTTTTAATATTTTATAATTATATTTATATACTTTTAAATTTGAATCGGATAATTCGGATTTTAAAACGGAGCGGATACGGATAGTCAGATATTCGCTTCGTATCCGAGTCAAATCGGAGCGGATCAAAATCGGATAATTCGAATCGGAAAACGGAGCGGATACGGATAGTCATATATTCGCTTCGTATCCGCTCCGTTGACAGGCCTACTTCCCGGCCAAGGGCCAACGCAGGTACGTGGGCGCCGAGTGGGGAGGGAAGGTGAAGAGGTGGGGGGGAACCCGCGGATGCGTCCAGGCTCTTCTTACCATCGCAGAGCAATGTTTGTTGCACCGCTGTCCAGTAAGTTTCAGCACGGAAGTGAGTTTTTTTATTTTTTTTATACGTGAGTTTGACGTCACACATATCCTCGTCTCATTCCTACAAAAATTTAAAAAATATTATGTAATTCAAAATTTGCATTATTCATAATATTTTTATTTTTTATTATTCACAATATATTTTCATCTGTAAAATAAATTATTTTGTGAAGTAAATTTCACATCAAAATAGATTGACATGATATTGAGGTCGAAAATTTTTCAAAAAAAATTGCACTGCAATCACAGTTTTAAAACTTGACTTGACCCAATCGATTCAATCGGTTCGATCGGTTGACCTGTGACTCGGTTTCAAAATTGGATTCTGAGTAAGGTAAAATCGGCTCGGCCCATATAGTGCTCGTTAAGACAGACCCGCTTCGGTTAGGCCCCTACAACGCATGTAACGGGCCCCCGCCAGTTGTGGCGGACAATGGACAGCCCAAGAAGATTGTCCTCGGATTCGCCAGCGCACGAAGGGTATCGACCCAGGCGTAACGAGTGCCGGATGACCTTCCGGCGACCGAACGTTATTATAATGTCTTGGATTTTTTGGATTAGAATCTATGAGATTCGGAGCGCTTTCATGGGTCCCAAATTATATTTTGTAGTTACTCGGGTTTTTCGTCTGACGAGCCTTCGGAACCCTGTGTAGGGTGAACCGTCATGTTGTCAGGCTCTGGGACGTTGCAAGCGCGAAGAGCGTGTTCCGATGATCCGGAAAATAATTTTTTCCTAATTTTTGTATTTTTTAGATTTTATAGATTTTCTATAAATATTAAACCCCTTTTTCCTCTCTCCCTATCTCATTTCTCTCCCTCTCCCTCACGTTTCTCTCTTTCTCTCCCTCTCTTCTCCGCGGAGCAGCCGACCGTGGTGGAGGTGAGCGAGATAGAGGTGGCGCGCGGGCGAGGAGCGGCGTGGATGGGTGTGGATCGAGGAGATGGGGGCGCGGTGAGCTTCGTCCGCGAGTTCGGGGCGCCGATGGCAGTTCATGCGGCGTTTTGAGAGGAATCGGCATCCTCGGCGCGGGTAATCGTCGTTGGAGGTAGGGGGACGGATCCCTGGCCCTTGTACTTCCTTTCCTAGCGTTTTATAGGCCGAGGCGAGGCCGAGCGTGGGTATATTTCGTGCCGGGGTCAAAATCGCATGTTTTAGGATGTGAGACAGTTCCTTCGATTCGGCATGACTTTTGTGGTTTGAATGGGTCCTCTCGGTGCTAGAGAGGTTGGGGAAGGGTTTCCCCTTGTTTTCCCCTTCACATGGGTGTGATTGGGGCGTGGATTGGAGTTTTCCGTGGAGTTCGCCGTTTTCAGATTCAGAATCAAGAGACGGTCGTACCAAAGACCGCCACTTGCATCCGTGGGAGGAGGCGGCCCATGGGAGACTGCCTCTTGCCTTCGTAAGTCGGTTTGGTCAGTCGAAAGTGGTGGCCTTGCGAATGACCGTCTTCTAGAGTAGCGGTCAGGGGAAGACCGCCACTTGGCTCGGTCAACCGTGTAGTCTTCGAGGCAGGCTGCAGAAGGCGACCTTGCCATGACCGCCTTCTACAGGTGGCGGTCCTCCTGAGACCGCCTTCTATCGGTGTGTGTCTGGGGTGCCCTATCAGATGGCGGCCCTGTGGAGACCACCTCTGTCAGGTGGCGGTCCTCCTGAGACCGCCTTCTTCCTATGTATGTTAGGGTGTGCCCTGTGTTGGGTCCCTTGCTTAGGTGCAACTGGATCTAGAGGGGGGTGAATAGATCCCTTAAAATAATGCCCTCTTTAAAAACTCATTTAACTAGACAAAATTCTGATTTGAACACGCAGCGGATATAACATAGATACTTGGACAAATGTGTGCTTGAAAAAGATACACAAGGTGTCAAGCTACTCAAGATTGAGAGCTGACAACCTGATGAAGTATACACTAAGCAATCAACAGGCAGACTTATCTGCTGCACCACCAAGCACAGGTCTGCTGAACATTAATCAGGGGTAAGAATGCTCACAGTGATGGGCACACTGGAGCTCACTGATTATCCCTGGGACAGCCATCAAGCAAGGACCCATTGAACTAAAAACCTGAGCTAATGAGGTTCCACATGAACTACACAGTGAAATAACATTACTCATTAGATCCTTCTCAGGTATGAGGTGAACCTTCGAGAATGTGAATGTGTGCCTATGTCCAAACAGCAAGAATGCTGGTAAACGGTGAAGGCTTCACAAAATGTGCAGTGTTCGGGCATAACAGAAATGCAGAAATAAAACTATAGGACCTTGTGAAAAGGAGGTAGAAGAAATAGAAGTAATCACACAAGGATACACCACTGCACAATGAATTTTTAAGGTAGTTCAGTCTGCAAACCTGTAGACCTATATCCACCCCTCACCAAATCGATGAGACTTTTCCACACGAGGATGAAGTCACACACACACACACACACACACACACACACACACACACACACACACACACACACACACACACACACACACACACACACACACCAAAAAGAGAAAAACACAAAACGAAAATGAGAAAGCCAAATGTAGATTTTGAACTTGGTTCATGAAACTGAGCTCCAGACTGCTCTCTCTCTCTATCTTTTTCTCTCTTCTCAGATTTTTCTCATGAAAGGCTCAGGGTTGCTCACTCTTTTCTTCCTTTCTTCTTCTTTCTCTTTTCTTATCTTTTTCCCTTGGGGACGATGTAACGACCCAAGATCCGGATACCGAGAAGAACCTAATATCATTCGAATCCTGACCCACCGCCTACGAGTCGGAGGGCTGAAAGGAGTGTGGAGGTACAAAGAAATAGGAAATAAAGAAGGATAATTCAAAAATTAACAGAAATAAATAAACAACTACAATAGAGTCCAGTCCAACAAAAGCACAGTGCAAGGCAGAGAAGCGTACCCAACAACGAGTGAACACTCGGCCCGGTGAGCTAACAACTAAGAACCTCCTCACAGCACCCTCGAACAACGAGGAAGAACCATCACACCTGAAAAGTAGGGGTGAGCTTCCTATCACTGGCTCAGTAGGGGGACCGCGGAACCCCAACCGTAAACAATGGCGGTAGCGAAAATGATGCGGGACAGGACGGGACGCGAACCTGGGACTTTAGCTCGCGGACGTCCCTAAGCGAAGGAAACACGTGGATCTGTGCGGTTGAGAAACCGACAATGAGTCTCGGATATTGACTTTTCCGCGTGCTCGGATTTAGTCGCGGGACCCGTTCACTCACTCACTCTCGCAGCGGTGATTGAAATTTGACGAGCTAGTTATCCTAACACTCTAGCAGCGGCATATGAAAATATACGAGATAAAGCAAATGGCTGAGAGGGGAGCGGACAGGATACCTCCACGCTCCGGGCGTGGGGAAGGTGACCCCAACCGAAACTCGTACTCCCGGTACAGTAAATAATTAAATTACAGCAATGAATATTACCGCCCACTCCACGCAGGGAGGTAAAGGGCTACACGTAGACCAGGGAGTAACGGGTTCGGGTAGACGGGCAGTGATTTGGGCAGCTCCGATGGTAGCGCGTGCCGACAAACGTGGGGCCCACGTCCTGGTCGGAGGGCTGATCGGGCCGGGAGTGGTACCGCTGTGAAGGGGACCCCTGGGGAACAATCCCTGGGAGGGGGACGCGCCGGTTCACCTTGTGGAAGGCGAGACGGTCAGCCTGTGGGACGTTGTTGCTTGCTGTCCCCAGACCTGTGGTGCAGTTTCAACACTGCGCGACCTGGCAAAAACACTTGTTGCGACCAACTCTGACGTCGGATCGACGCGAAACCAGCGTCGTTGCGAAGCTAGCTTAGAGATCTTCAACCACCTATTATTACAAGAATTTTTCTGTCTCTGTATTTACCGAAGTTGAATTTTGAACAGGCGGACTCCTCTAACTTAGGGCTGGCTAGGCAGATTGACATCTGCCTGAGAACTAGGTTTGACCAAGGGATAAACAATGGATCTGGGAGTTGAGATTTTTATGAGAGATTGAGGAGGAAGTAAGGAACACCAGGATAATTTTTTTGTAATTTCCTGAGGTTCTTTGAGAGGGGAAATAGATTTTATGGTGGAGAGGGGTCGGATCTGGACTGCACAAGACAGAATAGAAACCGGTTTTCACATAGATTTTTATGAGGGGTAAATAAACTCCTAAAATCATGGAAAATTTTGGGAAAGGGGGTTTTGGTGGGAAAAAAACACAGTCTAAATTTCATATCGATCTGAAATTAAGAATGGGGTAAAAATGAAGAAGAGTTGGGATGCTGGAACACAACTCTGCACAGAGACGAAATCTGTAGATCGGGGGGACTAAATGATAAAGGAAGGTAAACAAGGGAGGAAAAATGTGAATTTTTTTGTGGAGGCTGGGGGGGAACATGGGGAACTCACCCTCCAATTTTCAGCATGATCCGATCTCTTGATGGGGAGCTAAAAATTGGGCTTTAGACCTTTGTCCAGCAATGGATAGATCTGCGACGGCGAGGCGGTGGTGATGCGATGGCGACTCGATGGCGGCGGCGGCGGAGCTTAACACCCAGAGGGGAGATACAACTTGGAATCCACCAAGTTTTCTAGGGAATCCACCCTAAGAATATAGCAATCCAGCTGCAAGGGGAGAGGAGAGAGAGGGGGCGCCCTTGGGCCAAGAACAATTCTTGATTTTCTTCTTCATTAATTCCATGAAATGTAAAAATACAAGGGTTATATAGAAATTGAAAAAAGACTTAAACTACCCTCAGATCTAGGGTTAGAGAGGGGAAAATAGGGTATGGGATAATTAATCCCCCATGTGATCTAATGACCAAAATAAATAAAATACAACATTAATACAATATATTAAAGGGGGGCGCCCCTTTGACAATGGGAGGTAAAATTGGATTTTTTTTCCATCTTGTCTCCTTGGTCCAAATCCAATCTTGGACTTTGAACCAACCCCACATGGCCCATGATCCTAGGTGGACCAATGGGAAAGAGGGTGGGGGACCCTGCTGGATCTACTGGCATTTTACATAGAAATTCAAAGATTCCTAAAGACTAACAAATTGGCTTATAATGCTTACAATTGCAAACCCAATTACCCAAGGATATAAATACAAACAAAAGGATACAAATGTAAAAATAAAATGTTAGTGTCCGGTGTTGATTTCCATCAATTCTCCCCGGGTGGGAAGAACTCGACCCTGTCAAGTAAGGGATGCGGCTGCTCAGGTGGCTCCTGCGGATCGGACACCATACTAGGTAGCGCGGAGTACTCTCCACTCCAAGTAATCGTCACCTGCTCATCCCGTATATATTCGATATGCACATGCTACTGTGGGAATGAGGCTAGTGGTGGACACTCCGGGGTGGGTTCACTCTCAAAGGATGGAGACGGCTCAATGACTCACTAGGAATCACCGTTGGGTCCCTTTATGTGACTAGATCCGAGACATAGAATGGTAGAGCCGATCCCAAATTTCGGCAAGTCTACAACGTATGCATTAGATCCGACTTGCCTCACACTCGAAAGGGACTGACATCGCGATCTGACATGAGACCGACTATGCGACTCCAAATATGCTCGACACATGTATGTATAGACTCGTGACAAATGAAGAAAAACACAGACTCACACCAGACCCTAAACAAACCTACTATTAGACCGACCTATACATATGCAATAGTGGACTAGGACATCTGAATGTGTGCCATGCATACACAAGACGCAACCAAATATTGGTGGAATGGAATCCTAACATGCACCATGCAGACACTGACGACCCTTTGGGCTTGGAAGGTTTGGATGGGCTAGGCGTGGAAGGTTTGGGTGGGCTAGGAGAGTCGAATTGTCTCCATACCCCAATGAACGGGCTCCTTGCGGAGTGTT
Organism: Amorphophallus konjac; assembly: GCA_022559845.1. Taxonomy (NCBI): domain Eukaryota; kingdom Viridiplantae; phylum Streptophyta; class Magnoliopsida; order Alismatales; family Araceae; genus Amorphophallus; species Amorphophallus konjac. The sequence goes on from CM040123.1 coordinate 382,896,159, forward strand.
GGTGGACTGGCCCTTGGGGTAGGGGTGTTGTTGACACCTAAAATGTACAACGATAAAAGAAGAAGCCAAAGTAAGCTAAGGGCTTTGAAGATCAATCAAGGGTGCGACTCATGTGTCATCCCTGGAAGTTATGAGAATCAGAATAGAAGAAGATCCATTACACCCGACACTCTGTCCGGCTGAAGCCATTGCTGGCCAAGCGGCTGTCCAGCACGGCTATCATTCAGATAGTTAGGCTGATGAAGACTACGTCAACCCCCGGGCAATCATCTGCCTGCTGAAAAGGATCCTCATAATATTCTGATGCTCGTAAAATGGAATTCATATAGCTTCGCACATGTCTGTTGATATCGGATGCTAAGTAAGTAGCAAAGAGAACAAATGAGCACTTTAATAAGCCCATATAGCCCATGAAGAAGGCCCATTTTGTCCAGAATCCTTCTATCGGCACCAATACACTAAGTGAACAGGCCCAAGCCCAATACAACCAAGCGCGCCGAGAGGTCTGTTGCCGAGCGCGCCGACTGCATACCACCCCGGGAAGGACCCGTGCCGAGAGAAGAGGGCCAGCCCTCTATAACATGAGATTCTGGAGTTGTCTCTCTCTCTCTGCCTCTATGAAATTTACTGTATTCAATAGCCGTTGTGAATAAATTTGGTTCTACTATACGCACATCCCTCAGATCATCTGAGTGGTTTCTATTGCATCGTCTCTGTATTTTCAACCTCACAATCACGATGAGAGCCTGAGACAGTCCATCTCATGGCTTCTCATTCGTGAAATGGTGAGGGATATGTTCGAGTCAAAGCTCATAGGATTCAATCAGTAACCTGGCTCCCAGTGAGGCTCCAGAGTGAAAGCCCTCTTCTCCTTGGGGTGATTTCTTCCAAAACCATCCTCAGTGGCCAACTCAAAGCCAGTGAATAAAACTCCTCAAAGCCCTTGCATAAAGCCTCCTAAAACCCTGAACAAAACCTCTCAAAAGCTTTTGAATAAAACCTCCCGAAACTTGAGATAAAACCCCAAAATTCATAACCTCATAAACCCTCAAAACCCCTTGAAACCCCTCCTATCGGTGCAAGAGAGCCCCCCGGCGTGGCCCTCTCTCGGCGCAGGTTCCGGGCCGAGTGGGCCGCGCGCCAAGGACAGCCTACGCGGGGTCACCCAGTGCATCGATCGCCAGCTTTCAACCTCCTCTAGGCCGATGCCCTCTTTGGTGTTCCCTGTCGTGCCGAGGTTAGCCATGCCGAGACACCTTCGTGCCGACGCCCTCATGAGCCCCCGAACCTGATCATCCTCAATATAAAACCATTGCCATCCTGGGGAGAAGTAACAGTCCTTCACTCAAGCCCATGGGAGCTAAATTAATGGGTTAACCCCCCTACATTCTGTCACCCCACTGGCCTATGGAGCTCTGCCACTGCATGTTCTCCCATGGCCTCTTCAAGGGGATATTAATAAATGCCACGATGAGTGGACATTGTCCCGTCGGATTATGATCCTCTTGGATCTCGGGCTACGCCCATCTTTCTTTTGGCTTCCATCTCGGCACTCCGTAGATGGATGTCCTATACTCCCCTTTTGACATAGCCTGATGGGGACATCCCCAGTCACTCCATCTTTTTTCGAGACTTTGGTTGCTCGCCATCGATGCATCATCATCTCCATCACTTAATTTTGAGCAGTAACATGTAATTTTCATTTTATTTGAGTCATAGATGTGTAATCTTTCTTTATTTGAGTCAGTTAATAGGTTAATGGGTCAGTTTGATAGTCATTTGGGCCCAACTAGTGGGCTAGGCCCAGGGGCGCCCCTCCCTTGGTCTTGTCTTGTCTTTAGTGCATTTGGCCAAGGTTAGTTTGGTCACATGGAATTATGTAAGCCTATAAATAGGCCCCCACTCCCCTCATATGAAAGAACTTTTGAAGAATCATTTGAATAGAAGAAAATCTCTAGTCATACTCTCCTCCACCAAATTTCTTTTCACTCTCTCTCTCATTATCTCTCTCTTTCTCTAAGGGGTGCATCCCTTTCTCTCTCCTCCCCCCTCCCAACCACTTTCTCTCACTTCCCCTCCCCTAATAACTCCATCCCTAGTCCCCACACCCCCCATTAACTCATCCCAACCCCCAAGAGCCTCTTCTCCAATCCTCTCCCCACCTTCCAACCCCCAACTACCCTACCCACTTTCCCAAACACTTTTCACTCTCCCCCATGCCACCCTCCACCTCCCAAGACCATTTGAATTTGAAAATTTCCTTCCCTCCATAGCCCTTGGTCGCCCAAACCCCCTCTCCCCTAGGCCAGGTCGCCCTCCCCTTCCCTCCACCTCATTCCACCACCATTTGCCACTACAAGGTAGCAACTTCATTTGCAGGTCGCAGGCAGCAAGTTTGGTCCTAGAAGCTGCGTCATCTCCGGCATTTTCTTGACTCTTCTGGTGGCAAGGTATATATCTCTGAAAAGGTCGTCCAGAGAGCTTTCCAAGCGAGGTGGTTTCATCCTCATCCGAGCACCGTGCTAATCGGGAGGCCCTTTCTTCCTCGACTGCGCAAAGCCTCCCTGGAAGGAGACCAGAGCTGGAGTGGAAGCTCGACTACGACAAACCTGTTGGGAATCTGATCAAGAGTTCTTCTACAAAAATCTTCTACTACGAGTCTTCTATCATCCCCAAGAAGCAGAGCCCAGTTTGGCGATCGGATCTGAGAGTTATCATTTTTATTCCCCGGGTGCGCGGTTCTGCCTCCACTCAGTCTGCATCGACCCTTCCTCAGTGTTCCGAGCCTACCGGTCTGCTCCGACAACGAACGGCATCCCCGTCAAGCTTGTTTCTAAGAGGACTTACATACGGTTCCGTCGACTCTGGCGGCGCCTCATTCTGAGTTCAGGAGCGCTCGTGGCATCCTCTGCTTCCTGATGCTGAGTTCCTGAAGCAGTCAGAACTGTCAACCTGTTCCCCTGTTCAAGCTCCTACTCCGACCAGCGCCGGAGCCCGACGAAATTACCAAAATTCAGGCGTCATTTTGGCCCAGCTACGAGCAATCCCCAAGTGGTTTCGTCAACAACAAAATTCTGAAGTGGCCACATCACCGTGATAACCATCAGTCAGTTCTGAAGCACAGGCAGCGGACTGAATCGACATCGGCATCCTAGTTCGTATTTAGTTCGGTCTCACCCCTCCCCGCTTGGCCGGATGAAGGCCCCTCCCTGCGTGGAGGTAGTTTTGGCTGTAATTTCAATAAATCCCCTCCCCGAGATCCCCCCTCCTGCGAGAGGCGTAGTGGTGTATCATTTCAATTTTCAGGTTAAAGCGACACCGGCGCGGCGTGCGGGTGCGTATCCACGCCTCCCCGCTCGCCCTCGTCTATCGGCCGGGATCGGTGTTCTCACACCGATCAGGTGAGCTCTGGGACACATCCCTCGCTGGTTTATTCATGCTTATTTAGTATTGTCTTTATCTCCGTTGGACGGTAAGTGAGTGCTTGATCCAAATTTCCCTCCAATTGAGTGGCCACCGCGGAGTGAGGTGAGAGCGACCCTACAACCCATGCCTTTGGCATGCTGGCCGCCCACAAAATTGGGTATCCCAGCCCCTTAGGGGGTCAACCAAAGCGAAGCCTAGCCTCGGAACATCAAGGTCCCACTTTGGACCCTCCCCACCATTGCCAATTTGCCCACGGGCAATAGTGTCCGCTAAGCGAGTGAGCTCGCCCGAGTAGTTTCATCATCAAAAGTTGCTTGCTTGCGAGTCATAGGTCCAAGGTGTATTGGCCTTGTGATTACCACCCAAGGTGGTGTCACATCAAGTGGTATCAGAGCAAGTTCACAACTTGTCTCTATCAAGTTGGTCCTAGGACACACATATGCATTTAGAGTCTTCCAGTGCATCACTCTTGTCCACTAGTATGGCCACCTCATACCGACCTTACCAATCGGCCCTCTCCATAAGTCCAAACCATCAAGGGATGCCTGCCACTAACACACATAACCTCCCTGGCCATGTCAACTACCTCATGAAGGTCTTGACCCATGCCAATGAGCGGCTTGATAACATATCGGGTCGACTCAACCAACTTGGAGAAAATGGGTCTGCCCCAAGGACGGACGATAGAAGGACATGTCCCCCACCTCCCACTTTTGATGGAACTCATCTTAATGACTATTTAGATTGGGAGGCATCTATGGATCATTACTTTGAGAGGAATCTCATGTCCGAGGATAGGAAGATTCGATGTGCCACAATGCAACTAACCAAAAGGGCCCAAACTCATTGGTTGAAAATTGAAGGCTTAAGGATAATTAGAAGGGAAGCTCCCCTCACAACATGGGGGGACATGAAGGAAAAACTTAGGGCTAGATATATTTTCCCCTCCCATTCCAAACACAAAGGCCCAAAGAGCATTTCAACTTCTTCATTTCCCCTTGGCCAACCCAAGACTCTAATCACACATTCCCCACCATTTCCCACCTCTCCTACTCCTACCACCACATCTACATCCTACCTCCAAGTCCTCACCACAACCATATGTCCACATACCCAATTGGACCCCATGTCCACCCCTCCACCTAGGCCCATAATGGACACCACCCCCAAACCCAAATCCCCTCACCAAACCCGTACCCCACAAGCCCCCTTGGCCACCTCCGCAACCTCACCATCACCCCTAAAAAGGGACACATCTCCCAAAACCAATCAACCCAAATCTCCTCACCCAACCCACCTTCCACTTCCAACCCCAATCCTACCCCAACTTAGACCTCCACTACTTCCACTCCCAATTCCAACCCACGTCCGACCTTGCTCACCTCCTCGGGTGCGCCATGCATCGACTATCACCAATCCACCCACCATAGACCTTCCTACCCCATTGTCCTTAGGAGTTGCAACCCACAGACCCACCCAAGTGGAGAGGGATACCAATCCGGATCCACCTCCCAAAATAGAGGAAATCCAAGGGCCACACAACTCACCCACCTCTCCTAGCCTGGCTCCTCAAGAGCTACACACCCTTCCCCATGACACCGTCACCATAGATGAGTCCATACTCCAATGGCTCAAGCGAGGCCTCACCATTCCTAGTTTACAACCATGCCACCTACCCATGGGACATCAATCCCAAATCATTCTCACTCAGCCTCATATCACTTATCAAACCTCCTATTGCGTGGAAGATTTGGGAGACTTAGTGGACTACCTACATTGGCAAGTCCACTTGACCGATATGCTAGCCATGAGGCCATCGGAGCCTAGCACCATTAGCCTAGCATACCCCGCCGTTGGCTCCATCACTTCCATCTACACTAATGGCCAATTTACGAGTGAGATCATACTCTTTCTTCTCAAAGAGGAGGAACACATCCTAGTCTACTCCCCAACCATTGAGATCCCGAGTGCTTTGATTGGCCAACCTATTAGCAACCTTGGCCCAATTATTTTGGAGGAGAATGACTCACCATTTGAGGATCTTGAGGACATGGAGTACCCCTATCTAGGTGACCCTTACCATGATCCCTTCGACCCTTTCCTATGGGAACCTAGATCTCCATGTAACCCACCCACCTTATTCACCACCCACCTCACCCTACCCATATCACCCATGTTGACCCAAACTCCTCCCTTCCTAGAATCGGGTTACACCATGAGAGCCTTGACCTTAGGCAACAAACACCTTGGGATTGATGAAATGCCCCACCCCATAACCACCTTCCTAGATCCATTCGACCCATTCACATGGAAGTTCAAAAGTCATCCCACATCTATGAACATGGAAGTCACCTTTGGGATAAACATGCATGTGTCTAGGCTTACCACATCATTTGGCATGATTCATAAGTCGGATACATTCATTCACATCACCCACATGTCAAGTAGGAAGCATAAGTGGACCGTATTAGGATATATTGGCCCACCTTCATTCATCATGAGTCTTAAGCATGAGAGGAGCATACATGGATGTCCTGGTCCCCCGACATTGTCACACCCATTCATAAGAGGTTCATCTATGGATGTCCCGGCCCTCCTAAGTCTGTCACAGTCTTCATGGCATCAAAGTGTGATCGGTCTACATTTGGCTGCCCCGGTCCACCTTTGCACACCATACTTTTCACACCAACAACGCATCATAGTGCATGGCATACGCATTCTCGCAAGCATCTAGCAACGAGCGGTGAGGATCACAAAAAGCGGGCAATAACTTGTAAGTGGAACTTAGGATTCCAAGTAGGCAACTTGGTAATGGTGACATTGAAGTGACTCTACCCTAGGGCTAACTCCAAACCGAGGGCACAAGGACTTGGACCTTCTCGAATTCTAAGTGGCATTGGCAAACATGCTTTTGGTCTGAACTTTCCAAAGGATTCTGGGACACACCCGACTTTTTGTGTGGCAGATCCAGCACCCTATAAGGGCCCCGCGGTGGAACCTAGTAAGCATCTTGAGCCTACACTTACCTTTGTGAGTGACACCTGTTGACATCTGTTGACACCCGTTTTATACCCAATAAGTCAGGTCATCTCCTTGTTTCATTCTATACGATGCTCCGAGTTGTTCACCCTTCATTGAGTCTCTTGATTAGTTGAAGCCTATTTCTTAGGTCTGAACTCTTTGATCGGATATGGCTCCTAGTGGCGTTTCATTGGATGAATCTTAGCAAGCCCCTCATTTCATTCTTGAACCTTAATGATAATAACGGTCGGTTCTAGGTGCGTTTTTCATTCTGACGGATGGGTCTTGGACCGTTACTCTTTGAAGAGTCCTAAGGCTTAAGGCCTCGTTGTAAAGTTTATCCTTTTGATTCCATGTTGATAATAACGGTCTGTCGTGCAGCCGTTGTTTCATTCTGACGCCCTATGTCTTGGCCGTTGCTTCCTTGAAGAGTCCAACTTGTTGGGTTTTCTTCCCGTTGATCTTATCTCTTTGGGATAAGGTTGAAAGTGACGGATGATCCTTGGTGCGTTACTTCCAAGTGGCGGTCTGTCGTGCAGCCGTTACTTCCTTCCGAGAGTCCTGGCAGTTCAGGCCTTTTCTCTGCTACTCCGTGGTCGAGATAAGGGTTTGGATTGACGATATCTCTTTCAAATCTGATCCTCAGGACCTCCCGTTCGATCCTATGGACTCTTGGTGATATTATCTTCGAGGATTTGCTAAGAGTTATCCCTTTATCTCGCTGAATTATCCTCTGCTCGACCTAAGAGTTTGAGGGTCTATAAATAGAACCCTTGACTTCATGGCCAAAGGGGAGAGATTTTGAATTCACGACGAAGTGCTGCCAAACTCAGGAGCCATCTTCATCCAAGAGGAACTGCTTCCCACGTCCATCCATCTCATAATCAAGGGAGTACTTTGGTTTTGGTCTTTCAAGTTCATCATTGCATGCTTGAGTTCTTCCCTGGTTTTTCCTCAATCAAGGCATTGTCCCTCTTCCTTATCCACGTTTTTCACTATCCTCTAAGCATATAAACATCTTCCCAAACTTTTAAAACACCCAGAGGGGTTAAAAAAACCAAAACTCCCCGGTAATTCCCTCTCCTTTTGATGATATTGAGTCCTTTGAGAATTGATGCTATGCTTGTGAAAAGGACTAATTGAGGTTATTGTGTTTGGTCTTTTTACATCTTTGGCAGGTTTACAGGTTCATTGACACGAGGCCCAGGTCTTCTAGCCGGCTGGAAGAGTTGGAGTTAAAAGAATTCAAGCTTTGTTACTGCAGGTTATCTGACAGCCTTGTGAAGGCGCGTCACTCTCGTCCGGCGGTCTATCGTGTGACCGTCACTTCCAAGCGACGCAAGGGGTCCTGGCCGTTACTTCCAAGTTGATCTGCAGGCTTTCTCTGGTCTTCTCTCCCGTGGGCGGGTGTTTCATCCACCTATTTTGAAGGTATATTCAGGTTCTTTTGACTTGTTTTACTTTGGTGGCGATCACATCTTTCCTTGGTATTGGGCATTAGCTGTCTTCTTCATCATATCTTCCTATTTTCCTTGCTTGTTCCACCTTCACGGTGTGTTTTTATTTATTCCTTGTTCCACGCCCCGGCGTGTGTTTTCCTTTTCCTTAGCGTAGTTGGATTGAGATAGCATGCCCATGCTAGAGCTAGCTATGATTGCCTAGGTTCATGATCACATGTTCATAGGTTTGAGTAGATCTTTGATTGTTTGTTTGTTATCTTACCGTATCACTCTCCAAACCTCAAAAGAAAGATAGAAGATAGACAAATAAATATCAACAGATAATTTTTTGGCGATCACGGTGGGACAGCTTGTGCCAATCGTGCTTTTGATTCTTGTTTAAACCTGCCATCATCAGCTTGTGGAGTTGCCTTTTGTTTCCCCTTTGATTACTGCTCATTCTGGTTTTCTGAGTTCTCTGACGGCCGGGTGTCCCCGCGTCACAGTTCTCTGACGCAGGGGCATTAGACCGCCACTTTGGTTCTGCTGTGTGAGCTTCCACGGGCTTTCCGGTTACTTCTGTCTGGTTTTGGTTCCCTGGCTCATCTGACGGTCTCATCCCCCTGCGTTATATATTATCTGGCGGTCTGGCCTTTGACCGTTATTGTGCTCTGACGCAGGGTCCTTCGACCGTTATTCTCCTGGCAGGTACACATCCGAGGTGCATTTATTTCCGTAGTTTTTGCTGTGATCTATTGCTTGGGTAATACTTGACCTCCTCCTTGCTTTGCTCATATCTCCATATCATTGTGTGCATCATTGATTGCTAGATTTTAGGTTAGACTTTGCATGCACTCCGGTGCACATAGGGTCATTCATCTTGTCATATCTTAGCTTGCATTTTCCTACCTTGTTGTGAGGACCTCTCGTCTCCATATTCCTTGAAGCCGACCAGGAAATCATAACAGGGACCTCCGTAAGTCTCCGCGAGCCGTGGATTCCCACACGGACGCCGGGCTGGTTGTACCTTTCCCACCCCGTGTCTAGGGTTGCATAGGTGAAGGAGTGGTACACTTAGAGTCAAACCAAGTCCCATATTCATCTCCTACTAGGAACCCATTGTTGAGAGCACATATCAATCAATCACTAAAGTTCCAAAGGAGAAATCATAAGAACCTTGTTGCATCATCTTAAAACAATTTGGTTGATATTTGAGTGTCTTCATCTTTTATCACTTACATCTTGTTAGAATCACCTAAGTTTGGTTGCTTATTGAGTGTTTTTGTTGGTTGTTTTCGCATTTGTCAAGGTTGCCCGTTGCATGTGGGGTTGTTTTCGTCCGTCTGAATCATCTTCTCGAGTCAGTTCCTTCTTCACGTTCTATTCTAATCCCCTCTTCGAGTCCACCATGGCATCCTTCAATCCTCCTCGCTCCCAAGAGGACTCTCTTCCTCAAGGGCTCCTTGAAAACCCCCCTAGGGTTATTACATTTTCCTCTGGAGAGGGGACTGCCCCCTCCCATCCTCCACCTCTATGGAAGGTAGTCAAGTTACCCCTTCTCTCTCTACTCCTTCCGCGGGCTCCGTCCTTCATATGATGGCCCAATTGGATCCGACCCAACTCCAAGTTTTATATCAAGCTATGCAAGGGTCCAATACTTCTCCCTCTGCCACTATCCAAGGTCAATCTAATCCTTCTATTATTGGGCCGTCCGTTCAGCCCACTCCGATTGATCTCACTCCGACTTTCGCTGGCATGGAGATGGGCCAATCTTCTAATTCAGCCCATCAATCTTTCGATAAAGGGAAGTCACCCATCCCTTCCTTTGTCCAGGTGGATCATCACAACTCTGGTTCGGTAGCTTCACAGCTCCTTATGAACCCTTCCGATTTCTTACGCCCTCAGCAAGGAGTGGCCCAAAATCACTCTAATCCGGGACTATCTCAGGCCCAATATCCTTCTTACGGGCCGCCTATTTCCACTGTCTATCCTTCCACTCCTTCTTACGGGCTCCCGCCTGTTGCTACAGCCATTCCATCTGCCCCTCAAATACAATCAGCATCCTTCACTACCCCTGCTCCTTCCCGAGAGCAGGACTTGCTTGACAAATGGGCCACCATGCAGCAACAACTCGACTTTCTCCAGAAAAGGGTTGGCCCACAATCCTTGGCCGACATTCCTATTCCGAGCTTCCAGAACATCCGGTTCCCTCCGCAGTCAGAGCTCCCCAACTATCGCAAGTACGATGGGAACAGCAATCCCTTCATCCATGTGAGGGATTTTCTTTATGAATCGGCGCAGTTCCAATATGATGATCGCCTCATGGCGTACTTATTCCGCCGATCTTTGGACAGTGTTGCTCTAGAATGGTTCTATTCTCTACCACTAGAAGAGGCCGAGAGTTTCAAGGTAGTAAAGACAAATTCATCAGCGGTTTCAAGACAGGGTCGGCCCTGAATATTCATTTACAGATCTAGTGGCCGAGAAGATGAAGTCGGATGAGGAGTTCGCCACCTATGCAGACAGGTGGAGACAAATGGCCGCTAGAGTACCTGGCCACATTCCGGAGGAAGAGAAGTCAAACTGCTGATCTCCAATGCCACGCCGACCTTCCGCAACATCTGGCAATGAATGACATAGCCAACATGCATCAACTCTACAGCCGGGCGCGCTTCATCCAGACTCAATTCAAGGACTCCCCTATCCATTCCTCTTCGAAAACCAAAAGCCCAAGTACCACAAGAAACCCCAAGGGCCGGTTACTGAGGGAGTCCAAACAAATGAGCAAGTACAAGCCGTTGCTTTTCCATATCAGGCCGCACCTTTCCGCTACAACCAAAACCCCCGCAATTCATAAAACGCCGCTCCGCAAAACTTCCAAGCCACTCCACAAAACCCTCCCCCCGCCTTCACCATTCCACAAAACACCTTCGCCATACCACAACAACCATCACCGCCACCACAATACCATAACGTCCCTCCACCCAACGGCTACAACAACAACAATCCAAATAGCAAGCGCCCGGCTCCCAGGAGAGCCCAGTATCCTCCATTGCCCGAGACACTTACGGATATCTTCTCGGCACTCATGTCAGTGAATGCAATCCAACTTCCTCCGGAACGGCCTGTTTGGAACCCGGCAGTCGATCAGACTAAGTATTGTATGTTCCACCGGCAGCCAGGCCATACCATAGAAGGATGTTTTCAGTTCCGAGATCTTGTGTATGACCTACATGAGGGGCAGAGAATCGACTGGGCCGAAATGCATAGGGCCATTGTTGAGATTAAAGAAAAGAGAAGGCAGCCGCAGGGGCAGCAAGTGCAGCAGCATCAAGCACCGCCGCCGCAGCAGCCACCACAACAGCAGCAACCACAGCAAGTACAAGACCTGGGCATCCATCAGAACCCGATGCCGAATCATCCACCCGCTCCTCAGCAGCAGCCGCCAGCACCAGCGCAAGTAAACATGGTCAAGCCACCGCCTCCAACGTCGGATGGTCTTTCGACGATGATGGCGCCACACCGCAGGTCATGGCCCTCCACCATAACCACCGCAATCCTCCCTTCATCATCCCTGCACAGCCGACGTCCTCTCAACTCATCCTCCCATTCACACCCGCTCCAGCAAATCCTCTACCACTCTCCATTCCATCATACTCTCCCTCATTTACTCCCATCACCACCATCACACCGCCGCCCAATCCTTCACCCATTCTTTCCCAACCGCTAGCCTTCCCTCCACCCGCATCTACATCCATCACCACCCTGCCTTCCACCAATCCTTCATCCATCATCCGCGCACCGCCCATTAAACTCACCAACCCTACGCTCCACCAAACCGCCTCCCCCGCACCACCTGTTCCATTCACCCATCCCGTAGGGCCCATCATACTATCTTCAGATGCCCGGCAAGCTGTGCTTTGAGGAGCGGGAAGATGTTCCATCGGAATTACGTACTACTTCTAATCCCCAGTCCTCTCAGCCGGTGGCCGAGCAAGAAGAAACTGACCTTTGCCGGGTACTCAATATGACTTGCTGCATCATCTGGATCGAGTGCCCGCCAAAATATCTGTGCTGGAGCTGATCAAAAGGTCTACCCTTCATCAAGATGCACTGAGGGATTTCTACAGAAGGTAATGGTTAGCGAAGACATGGCAGTTGATAGCCTACCGACGGCACTGGCAACCATCTCCAAAGGGCCGGCAATCACGTTCTCTGAAACCGAGCTTGCACCTCCGGGGGCTCGGCAAATGCCGCTCTGCATAACAATTACTCTGAACAAAGTCGACATTGAGGCAGCACTGGTTGACACAGGGGCCTCAATTAATGTTTGCCCACTCAGCACCCTCCGGGCATGCAACATATCTGAAGAGTTACTACGGCCTACCCCCACCACTATAGCGGCATATGACAACTCAAGGCGGCATGTCACGGGGTAGTCACCATTCAGGCAGAGCTCGGGCCCCTTACTATGGCCGTGGAATTCTATGTTCTTGATATCGACCCTATGTTCAAGGCTATCTTGGGTCGTCCCTGGATTAACACACTCGGCGCCGTGCCCTCCACCGCACATCAGTGCATTAAGTTCCCCTTTCAAGGGAGGGTCGTCAAAGTTAAGAGCTTATCCACAGTGCAGTCAGTAAAGGCTATTTCAGAGCAAGTTCTTCCCACACTTTGGCCAAGCAGCCGGCCCGTTCTGTCAGTGCTGGATTTGAACTTTCCTTGGGCTTATACATCCCCTAAGCCCGTCGCTACTCCAGTTAATGTCAAAGTGAAGCCGCAGATTCGAGATTCAAAGGGGTGGAACATTATATTGAAACTGGGCTATCAACCGGGGAGAGGCCTCGGTGCGCAACTGCAAGGGATGACTAAGCCTATACCTAAGGGAAGAAAATGGGTAGGAGAGGTCTCGGCTACAAGAGATAGCATTATCTATGATAGGTGATTCTGGGCCGCTCACCTGGGATTATCGTCAGCATTTTGTCAAAGGGCCTCTCCAGCCTGGCACATTAGCTCCAAAGCCGGTTCAACAAGAAAGGAATACAGTTTGTCCAATTGCCAGTCCGCCTCCCTTGCCAAGAGGGTCAGATGATGACATGCTCGACTACAGTCAGGCCTTGCAGGGGCTCTTTTATGAGGAAGAATGTCAGAGGAAGCAACAAGAAGTTCGGCTTATGCAGTGGAGGCCGAAGAAGCAGCTTATTGTTAATCTACAGAAGGAGGAGAGCTCTCCAGTTGTCTGTTCTTGGTCTCTCTCACGCTTCCAATCTATCTTTCAACAAAAGGAGTTCGTACCCCGCCTTCCTCCTGTCATGATAAATTCATCTTTCATTGATCCACCGGAGATTCTATTCATTCCTTGTGCTTGCGGGAAATGTCCACGCATTGATCTATCCACTCTGTTTACTCCTCCTCCTCCCAATGCTCAGCTCCACGAGATGTGGTTCTCTTCTTCTGATCCCTTCTTTGATTGCATCTTCCCCGAGCTGTTCCCTATGCAGCTCCCACCTCCTCCATCTTGCTTGTAGTCTCCGCTGATCTCCAAAAAAAAACGTCAAATTTAAACAGGAGATTTCAGTGGAAGATTACGCTATCTGTCTCCATCCTCCTCCTCCCAGGGCACGAGTCCCCTGCTCTTCCCCTTCCACTAGGCCTTCTCTCCCTAGGTTAGGGTTAGGGTCGTCGAGTCTAGAGGAGTAGAGTCCGTTAGGTCTAGAGAAGTAGGGTCTTGTTCTGGGTCGTCCAGCCCTTCCCATTCTGAACCGCGCTCGCTTGCGCATCCTTCCCGATCTGTTCCTGATAGGTTCTTGCAAGATATAGCTCAGCGGTGTCATGCTCTTTTGAAGTGTCCGGAATTCGTCGCTACAGCAATCGTGATTGAGGATGAAGAGGAAATAGAAGGGGAATGGAGCGACGACGGATTAGGCGTCTATGAGGTTTTGGATGAGAAGGATCCAATAGATGAAGACAGCAATGTAGATGACACTGCCGACTTATATGCACAAGGACTAAAGAGATTCGACCAGCCGTCGACGGCAGTGGATGAACCTACAAAGGAAATCAACTTGGGAACAGAAGAAGACCCAAGGCCCGTCATTATTTCTGCTGATCTCCCTTCACAGGTAGAAGAAGATCTAATTAAGGTATTAAGGGAAGTATAGCGATTCTTTCGCCTGGTCTTATGAGGACATGCCAGGTCTTGACCCCTCCTTAGTGGAACATCGACTCGTGCTTAAACCAGGGGCAACACCTGTGAAACAACGGTCAAGAAGATTTCACCCCCACATGGCCTTAAGGATCAAAGAAGAGGTCGACAAACTATATAAGGCCAGGTTCGTCAGAGTGGTTTTATATCCTCAGTGGGTGGCGAACATAGTCCCTGTCTCAATAAGGATGGAAAAGTGCGCATATGCATTGATTTCAGGGATCTAAACAAAGCATGTCCCAAAGATGATTTCCCGCTACCTCATATAGACGTCCTAGTGGATAACACTGCCGGGTATGAAGCTCTGTCATTTATGGATGGGTACTCGGGCTATAATCAGATCCGTCTCGCTCCGGAAGACCAAGAGAAAACTTCCTTCACCACACCCTGGGGCACGTATTGTTATGTAGTTATGCCATTTGGTTTGAAAAATGCAGGTGCCACCTATCAAAGGGCGATGATGGCCATTTTCCACGACATGATGCACATATACATGGAAGCTTACGTGGATGACATCTTGGTGAAGTCAAGAACAAAAGAAGAGCACCCCTCTATCCTGGCTAAAGTGCTGCAGAGGGCCAGGGAGTATAAGCTTAAGATGAATCCGAAGAAGTGTGTGTTCGGAGTCTCCTCAGGGAAGTTGTTAGGGTTCATAGTGAGCAAACGGGGGATCCAGATTGATCCTAATAAAGCACAGGCCGTCATGGACATGCCTCCGCCAAAGAACATTACGGAACTTCGAGGATTGATTGGTAGACTGCAATTCATTAGAAGATTTATATCTCAGCATTCTCAGAGGTGTCGTCCGTTTTATGAGTTGCTTAAGGCGGGTGTCAAGTTCGAATGGAATCAAGATTGTCAGAAGGCCTATGAGGACCTCAAAGAGTATCTGTCCAATCCCCCGGTTTTGCAACCTCCTGTCCCTGGGAAACCCCTAATCCTATACATCTCGGTTATTGAGGACTCCCTAGGGGCGGTCTTAGCACAAGTAGATGATGAAGGGAAAGAGCGGGCTGCGTACTACCTCTCTCGACTGTTTAATCCAGCTGAATCCAAGTACACCGCTATGGAGAAGACTTGTGCCGCCTTAGTGTGGGTAGCTCAGAAGCTTAAACATTACTTTCTCGCCCACCCAGTTAGGTTGATCTCTAGAATGGACCCGGTCCGTTATCTCTTAGAAAAACCCATCCTTTCTAGTAGGTTAGCTCGCTGGCAGAGCTTCCTCTCTCAGTTCGACATCACCTTTGTCGTTCAGAAGGCAGTCAAAGGATATGCCATTGCTGAGCATCTTGCACATCTCCCTATTCCTCATACCGATTCTATTCAGGATGATTTCCCTGATGAGCATCTCTCTGTCCTTTCTCATCATCCCTTTTGGTCTCTGCACTTCGATGGTGCGCTCAACTCCCAAGGCCAAGGGATCGGTGCTGTCTTGCTTACTCCGAGGGAGTAACCATCCCTTCGCTTATCAACTTCGATTTCCTGCTACCAACAACATCGCTGAGTATGAGGCTCTCCTAGCCGGCTTGAAGCACGCCTATCTCCTAGGCGCGCGCTATTTAAACATCATAGGAGACTCTCAGCTCGTTCTACGGCAAGTTCTGTCCACTTACCGTACTCGTGACCCCAAGCTCAAACCTTATCAAGATTTGGTCACGCTCATTGCTAAGCGATTCCGTAAGCTGATCTATATCCATACTCCCCGTTCTCTGAACATTCTAGCTGATGCTTTGGCATCTCTTGCTTCCTCCTTATCTTTCCCTCTCAGTCGTAGTACTGAGACCATCGTCATCCAGAGATTGGACGCACCTTCTCTTCAAGATCCTTGGTTCATCAACCTAGGAAATCTGTAGAGGCGAGAGTTGAGAAGGAAGATCTCAAGGAAGTTTCATTAACAGAACTAGAGGAGATTCTGGATGAAGAAGAATTGCCTTGGTATCATGAAATCGAATTGTTTTGCAAAGAAGGGTCATTCCCAGAAGGGGCAAAGGCCGAGCAGCGTAAAGCAATAAGAAGAGCCGCCGCAAGGTACACTATCATTGCAGGAGAACTGTATAGGCGCACTACTAATGGAATGCTCATGAGATGCTTGGATGATGTAGAAGCTTGGAAAGTGGCTGAAGCGGCCCATTCTAGTGAGTGTGGAGGTCATGTCAATGGCCAGGCTCTAGCGAAGAAGATCCTTAGGCAGGGCTACTATTGGCCCACTCTAGAGGAAGATTGCTCCCTCTATGTCCGGAGGTGTCTTAAATGCCAACTCCATGCTGATAAAATTCACTCTCCAGCTTCGTCCCTCCATCCTATGACTGCTCCTTGGCCATTCTCTATGTGGGCTTTCGACGTTGTCGGCCCGCTCGGTGATCCTAATTCTCAGATCAAGCAAAAATCCTTCATCCTCACCGCTACTGAGTACTTCACCAAATGGGCCGAAGCCGAGGCGTACGCAGAAATCAAGCTACAACGGTGTGCCGCTTTATCATGAAGAATATCATCTCGCGGTTCGGGGTGCCAAGCAGCATCATCACCGACAACGGACCCCAGTTCGTCTCCCAAGAGCTTAAGGACCTATGTAAGAAGTTCAATATTGCACTGCATCATTCCTCTCCATATTACCCTCAAGGCAACGGTCAAGCCGAGGCCACTAATAAAACCCTTCTTAAAATCATCAAGAAAACATGCGAAGCACATAAATTTTCTGATTGGCCTGAAAGATTGGTGGAAGCTCTGTGGGCTTACCGCACCTCCGTCCGTACCCCTATGGGGCAAACTCCCTATTCCCTGACCTATGGGATGGAGGCGGTGCTCCCATATGAGATCTTAATCCCTTCCCTTAGAGTGCAGCTCGATAAGGAACTTAATCTCGATGAACGTCGGGAGGCGTTGCTGATCCAGTTGGAACTCTTGGATGAGAAGAGGATGAATGCGGCTGATCACGTTTCTGTTTATCAAAAGAGGGTTTCGCGTTATTTTCAAAAGAAGGTAATTGAACGTAAATTCATGACGGGTGATATTGTTTTGAAACGCAAATTCATTCGGTCTGCAGGTCCTAGGTCCAAGTTGTAACCTAACTGGGAAGGGCCGTTTGTAGTAAAGGAGGCTTATCCAGGAAATGCTTATCGTTTAGTAAATGCGGAAGGTGAGGAGCTCTCTCACCCGTGGAATGTGTTGTATCTTAAGCGTTTCTTTCTTTAAAATCTGAACCATGTGCTTCTCCGGCAATAAGAACTTCCTCCCTATCTTCAAAAAGAGGGTCCCGAGTAAGGCAATCACACACTACACGGCATCCCTGGTCGGGCTCCTTGCTTATAAGACACCATTTTCCTCGGCCATACTTTAGGGGAAAGTCGAAGTCCCTGTCCGCTTCATTCTTCGGCTGAATCCAGGGGCAAGGAGTAAATAAGGAGGAGACAACCAATCCAAACTCCCTAACGAGAAGAGGTCTCAAATAGGGGCAAGTCCGTTATGACCTGACGCCACAAGAAAGAAAGGAAAAGAAAAGAAAAGGAGTGCTCTTTACAACAAAATCAAAAGCATCATCTCAAAGTCTGTGAATGAATTTTCAAAAGCTCCAAAGGAAAAAGAAAACTAGGCATGACAAGAGTGGCAGTACAGTTCCCCGCGGGACGTTATGAGCCCGGTCGCATGCATGCCTAAGTGGACAAAGGTTCGATGACGGACATAAAAGCCCCGGCACAACAGACCAAATCTCTAATAGGGTTGTACGGTGAGGGAATCAAGTTCTAAAACTCCCATATCTGGCCTAAGCTTACCCCCATGATCTTTTTTCCTTTTAGGACTGAGATGAGTACCCTAGGTATGGCATTGGTAAAAACACTGTCACAATGATTAGGTCTTGGCCAGGGGTTGTCACACTATTGCACGCCAATCTCGAGACTCAACCTAAAACAAGGAAGGTCTCGTGTTGCTAGAGAGGCACTAGTTTTTCAAAAATCCAAAAACATCAAATATTTTAAAAATCCAAAAACATCAAATATTCTCAAAATCCAAAAACATCAAATATCTTTCAAAATCCAAGAAAACATCAAATATTTTCAAAAATCCAAAACAACAAATATTTTCAAAAATCCAAAACAAAATAAATATTTTTAAAAATCCAAAAACATTAAATATTTTCCAAAACTCCCAAAAATACCATCATATGCATAGCATGCATCACATTTTCATTATGTTTTCGCCTATTTAATAAGGCTCCACCCCTTGACCAAATATCAAGAAACGGTCATTATCTAACTTGCTTCAAGGCAAGGGGTTGAGTCTAAGAACAGATCTAACTTGTTTCATGTTTGAGTATGTGCAGAATACAGGGAGTCAGATGGTTCAGTTGAAACTCTTGGGTGAGAAGATGATGAGGGCATCTCCCGACACCCCTCTAGCTTTGATCGCCTGCACACTCTTGATATGGATTGATCATGGTCTACACTTGTTATCTTCATTTCCCAAGTTTCATTTTATGTATTTTCTTTTTATTGAGTCCTATCTTATATATTTTCCTTTATTGAGTCATATGGTTTTACTCCATTTCCCTTGTTATGTTTAATTGGGCCTTATTACTTTAGTTATGGGCCCATAGGATTGAGTCTAGGATATGCTCGGTCTTTTATCTTATTGTCAAGGGTATTTTGGTCATGTAAAGAATGGTTGCCTATATATAGGCCCCATCTCTCCTCTTGTATAAAAACTTTTGATGAATATTGAAGAAAACCCTTTCAAACTCTCTCAATATCTCTCTCTCTCTCATTATCTCTCCATTCTCTCTCCTCCTCTCTCTAAATTTCGAAATTCACTCTCTCTCCTCCCCCTCTCAACCACTTCCAACCCCCACCTACCTCCATTAACTCCCCACAACTTCCCACAACCCCTCTTTAATCCTCACCTAGTCCCAAGGAAGTTCCACCACTCAAAACCCCACCCTCCAACCACCACCTACCCCTTTCACTTCCCTAAGCATATCTCCACCTTCCCAAGGCTGAATTAACTCATTCCAAAGCCCAAATTCGAATCTCCCCTTCCCTCCTTGCTCCCTAGGTCGCACCCCTCCTCTCCCCTCAAGCCAAGTTCGCCCCCTCCTCTCTTCTCCACTCCAGCTTTGTGTGCAGGCCGACCTGCAGTTTAGCACTCTGTTGCAGTGACGTCCACGACTGCATCCTGGTTCTGCTGGTGGCGTGGCCTAACTTTCTGGAAAGGCCTCCCTGTGCTCTTCGCAGGCGAGGTGGAATCACTCCATTCCGAGTTCGTGGCCGTCCGTGAAGGCTGTTCTTCCCCGACTGCGCAGAACCTCTCAGACCAGGAGCTAGAGCGGCAGAGAAGACTCTCCCACGACGAACCTTGAAGGAACCAGTCTTCGAGGTCTTCTACAAAGTTCTTCCTCTCCTGTCAGCGTCTAGGAACAGAAGGCGGAACCCCGTTCGGCATCCGACAACCAGAGATACCAATTTTCTACCACACCCACGCCGGTCTGCCTCCTCACAGTCTGCACCGACCACCGTCACTTCTCTGGACACCCAGCTCATCTCCAACATCATAAGACTTCCCCGTTTGTTTTGCTGCAAATTATACTTGTCCACGATTCCAACGAGTCTAGCGGTACCAAATTTGGAGCTCAGGAGCAATCGTGGCAGCTTCTACAACCTGCTGTTTCAGACTGAGCTCGGCCAGAGACCAGAGCTGCATCCATCTTCCAGTCACTGGAGCAGTCAGCCCCCAGATCAGAACGTCGTCTAAAAATTCAAGCCGTACCCCTCTCCGGTTAGCAAGCTTTTGGCGCAAGTTTCATCAGATTCCAAGCTCGGTGGAATTATTGGCAGCATCGACATCGGCCCTCTATCCAGAATTACAGAAGCTAGGCAGAATCGGCAAAGCTCGAAAAGTCGACTCTATCTCGCTCGTTCCCCTCCCCGCTTGGCCGGCTGAAGGCCCCTCCCTGCATGGAGGTAATTTTTGGTTGTAATACATTAACCCCCACCCCAAGATCCCCCCCTTGCAAGGGGCGTAGTGCTGTACCTCTTCACATTTTTAGGTCAAGCTCCATCGCCGCGGCGATCGGGTGTATACCCTCGCCTCCCGGCGTGCCCTCGTCTCCGAACGGGATCGGTGTCTTCACACCGATCAGGTGAGCTTCTGATCACACCCTTGTAGCTTCATTTCTGCAAATGTAGTATTACCTTGAATGCCCGTCGGACGGTAAGAGAGTGCTCGGAATTCATTTTAAGCAATATCGTGCCCACCACGGCCCGTGAGTGAGTGCCACCCCACACCCCGCCTTGCGGGCCAGCCACCCACAAAGTTGGGACTCCCAGGCCCATTGGAGGTCAGCCTTAGCATTGTAAGTCCATTAGGACAATTGGGTCCCGCCTCGGACCCTCACCATCATCTCCCGGACCCACCGGATGAACGTGTGAACCGAGTGAGCAGAAATCGTCGTTGTGAGAATCATTGAGCGCTTGTATGCTTGCGGGGCTAAGTCCTAGGGTCACCTTATCATATTTAGTGGTCTTTGGGCTGTGCCACATCAAGTGGTATCAGAGCGGTCATAGGCTTGTCCTTACAAGTCTAGTCTTGGGTCACACTAAGTCTTTCATAGGTGCATCCGCACACCCTTGCATAGCCCACCCAACCTTGCATGACCACTCGTAGTGGTACTCGCTTTCAACCCAATACTACATCTTCCAATCCCACAATGAATCCAAAACCCCAAGGGATGCCTACCACTAACACTCATGACTTCAACTACTTCATGAAAGCCTTGACCTATGCCAATGAGCGGCTTGATAACATATCGGGCCGACTCAACCAACTTGGAAAAAATAGGCCCGCCCTAAGGACGGACGATAGGATGGCCCCTTTCCCACTTCCCACCTTTGATGGGACCTCTCCTAGCAAATATTTAGATTGGGAAGCTACAATGGACCAATACTTCAATTGGTATCATATTTCCGAGGATGAAAAGGCATGGGTTGCCAAAATACAACTAACCAAAAGGGCTCAAACTCATTGGTGTAAAATTGAGGGCTTAAGGATAATTAGACGGGAAGCTCCCCTCACCACATGGGAGGACATGAAGGATCAACTAAGGGCTAGGTATGTGTCCCCTTCCCACTCGGATCACCAAAACCCAAGGAGCACTCCCACTCCTCCCACCCCACCCGTCCAAACCCTTATCACTAAAACCCAAGTACCTAAGACCTCCACCTCCCCACCTAACCCCATGAGGTCCCCCACATCCCAACCAAAACCCCCTTCCCTAACCTACACTAGTCAAGCCCCTTTAGCCCCCACTTCCACCCCAAGTGATCCCAAGGGCAAGAGACCCCTAACCAACCCAATTCCCTCCATGGTGACCACCACTCATCCAACCCTCACCATTAAAGACCATGTGGACACCATGTCCACCCCTCCACCAAGGCCCATAATGGCCACCACCCCAAAACCCAAAACCCCTCACCCAACCCACCTCCCGCTTCCTACACCAATCTTACCCCAAATTAGGCCTCCACTACTTCCACTCCCAAGTCCAACCCATGTCCGACCTTGCTCACCTCCTCGAGTGCGCCATGCCTCGACTAACACCAACCCACCCCCCATAGACCTTCCTACCCCATTGTCCTTAGGAGTTGCAACCCACACACCTACCCAAGTGGAGAGGGATACCAATCCACCTCCCAAAATCAAGGAAATCCAAGGGCCATACAACTCACCCACCCCTCCTAACCTAGTTCCTCAAGAGCTATACACCCTTCCCCATGACACCATCACCATAGATAAGTCCATATTCCTATGGCTCAAGCGAGGCCTCACCATTCCTAGTTTACAACCAAGCCACCTACTCATGGGACATCAATCCCAACTCATTCCCACTCAGCCTCATGTCACTTATCAAACCTCCTATTGTGTAGAAGATTTGGGAGACTTAGTGGCCTACCTACATTGGCAAGTCCACTTGACCGATATGCTAGCCATGAGGCCATCAGAGTCTAGCACCATTAGCCTAGCTTACCCCACCATTGGCTCCATCACTTCCATCTACACCAATGGCCAATTTACAAGTGAGATCATACTCCTTCCCATGGAGGAGGAACCCATCCTAGTCTACTCCCCAACCATTGAGATCCCAAGTACTTTGATTGGCCAACCCATTAGCAACCTTGGCCCAATTATCTTAGAGAGAGATGATTCGCCATTTGAGGACCTTGAGAACATGGAGTACCCCTACCTAGGTGACCCTTACCATAATCCCTTTGACCCTTTTCTATGGGAGCCTAAATCTCCATGTGACCCACTTTCCCTATTCACCACCCACCTCACCTTACCCACATCGCCCATGTCGACCCAAACTCCTCCTTCCTAGAATCGGGTTACAACATGAGAGCCTTGACCTTAGGCAACAAACACCTTGGGATTGATGAAGTGCCCCACCCCATAACCACGTTCGTAGATCCCTTCGACCCATTCACGTGGACGTTCAAAAGTCATCCCACATCTATGCACATGGAAGTCACCTTTGGGATAAACATGCATGTGTCCAGGCCTACCACACCATTTGACATGATTCATAAGTCGGGTACATTCATCCACATGTCAAGTAGGCAGCATAAGTGGACCATATTCGGATGTATTGGCCCACCTTCATTCATCATGAGTCTTAAGCATGATAGGAGCATACATGGATGTCCGGGTCCCCCGACATTTATCACACCCATGCATAAAAGGTTCATCTATGGATGTCCCGACCCTCCTAAGACTACCACAGTCTTCATAGCATCAAAGTGTGATCGGTCTACATTTGGCTGCCCAGGTCCACCTTGGCATACCATTCGTTTCGCACTAACATCGCATCATCATGCATGGCATACGCATTCTCGCAAGCATATAGGAAGGATCAATGAGACTTACAAAAGGTGGGCAGATGCTCATCGGCGCCACTACGAGTTCCAAGTGGGAGACTCGGTGATGGTGAGGACTGAGCAGCTCCTTCCGGGACCTGCCTCCAAGTTGAGGGCACGGGGTTCGGGACCCTTTCGAGTTCTACGATGACTTGGCAGCAATGCTTATGAGCTTGACCTACTAGAAAGCTATGGGGTGCACCCTACCTTCAGTGTGGCGGACCTGGTACCCCACAAAGGCCCCGTGGTGGAACCCAGTGAGGAGCTTGAGCCTTTACCCCCCCTTATGAGAGACACTCCCGGAGGGACTCCACTTTCTAGCTTGAGAGACCGACGAGAGCAGGTAGAGGCAATACTGGATGAGCAGAGTATCATTACGAGGCACAGGGTGTATCAGCGCTATCTGGTTAGGTGGAAGAGCCGTCCCCTGATCGAGGATACATGGGTGAGTCGGGAGGATTTGATATGCTTGGATCCCGACATGATGGAGCAGTACGACAGCTAGGCAGACCCATACTCGACAGGGTCGAGCTCTCCCCACCCCGGGGGATTTGATGAGGGCATCTCCCGACACCCCTCTAGCTTTGATCGCCTGCACACTCTTGATATGGATTGATCATGGTCTACACTTGTTATCTTCATTTCCCAAGTTTCATTTTATGTATTTTCTTTTTATTGAGTCCTATCTTAGTATTTTCCTTTATTGAGTCATATGGTTTTACTCCATTTCCCTTGTTATGTTTAATTGGGCCTTATTACTTTAGTTATGGGCCCATAGGATTGAGTCTAGGATATGCTCGGTCTTTTATCTTATTGTCAAGGGTATTTTGGTCATGTAAAGAATGGTTGCCTATATATAGGCCCCATCTCTCCTCTTGTATAAAACTTTTGATGAATATTGAAGAAAACCCTTTCAAACTCTCTCAATATCTCTCTCTCTCTCATTATCTCTCCATTCTCTCTCCTCCTCTCTCTAAATTTCGAAATTCACTCTCTCTCCTCCCCCTCTCAACCACTTCCAACCCCCACCTACCTCCATTAACTCCCCACAACTTCCCACAACCCCTCTTTAATCCTCACCTAGTCCCAAGGAAGTTCCACCACTCAAAACCCCACCCTCCAACCACCACCTACCCCTTTCACTTCCCTAAGCATATCTCCACCTTCCCAAGGCTGAATTAACTCATTCCAAAGCCCAAATTCGAATCTCCCCTTCCTCCTTGCTCCCTAGGTCGCACCCCTCCTCTCCCCTCAAGCCAAGTTCGCCCCCTCCTCTCTTCTCCACTCCAGCTTTGTGTGCAGGCCGACCTATAGATTAGCACTCTGTTGCAGCGACGTCCACGACTGCATCCTGTTCTGCTGGTGGCGTGGCCTAACTTTCTGGAAAGGCCTCCCTGTGCTCTTCGCAGGCGAGGTGGAATCACTCCATTCCGAGTTCGTGGCCGTCCGTGAAGGCTGTTCTTCCCCGACTGCGCAGAACCTCTCAGACCAGGAGCCAGAGCGGCAGAGAAGACTCTCCCACGACGAACCTTGAAGGAACCAGTCTTCGAGGTCTTCTACAAAGTTCTTCCTCTCCCTGTCAGCGTCCAGGAACAGAAGGCGGAACCCCGTTCGGCATCCGACAACCAGAGATACCAATTTTCTACCACACCCACGCCGGTCTGCCTCCTCACAGTCTGCACCGACCACCGTCCACTTCTCTGGACACCCAGCTCATCTCCAACATCAGAAGACTTCTCCGTTTGTTTTGCTGCAAAGTAGACTTGTCCACGATTCCAACGAGTCTAGCGGTGCCAAATTTGGAGCTCAGGAGCGATCGTGGAAGTTTCTGCAACCTGCTGTTTCAGACTGAGCTCGGCCAGAGACCAGAGCTGCATCCATCTTCCAGTCGCTGGAGCAGTCAGCCCCCAGATCAGAACGACGTCCAAAAATTCAAACCGCACCCCTCTCCGGTTAGCAAGCTTTTGGCGTAAGTTTCATCAGATTCCAAGCTCGGTGGAATTATTGGCAGCATCGACATCGGCCCCCTGTCTAGAATTATAGAAGCTAGGCAGAATCGGCAAAGCTCGGAAAGTCGACTCTATCTCGCTCGTTCCCCTCCCCGCTTGGCCGGCTGAAGGCCCCTCCCTGCGTGGAGGTAATTTTTGGTTGTAATACATTAACCCCCACCCCAAGATCCCCCCCTTGCAAGGGGTGTAGTGCTGTACCTCTTCACCTTTTCAGGTCAAGCTCCATCGCCGCGGCGATCGGGTGTATACCCTCGCCTCCCGGCGCGCCCTCGTCTCCGAACGGGATCGTTGTCTTCACACCGATCAGGTGAGCTTCTGATCACACCCTTGTAGCTTAATTCTGCAAATGTAGTATTGCCTTGAATGCCCGTCGGACGGTAAGAGAGTGCTCGGAATTCATTTTAAGATCTAAAAAAACATCAAAATCTTTCAAATCCAAAAAACATCAAATATTTTCAAAAATCCAAAAACAAATATTTTCAAAAATCCAAACAAAACAAATATTTCCAAATCCAAAAACATTGATATTTCCAAAACTCCTCACAAATACATCATATGCATAGCATGCATCGCATTTTTATTATGTTTTCGCCTATTTAATAAGGCTCCACCCCTTGACCAAACATCAAGAAACGGTCATTATCTAACTTGCTTCAAGGCAAGGGGTTGAGTCTAAGAACAGATCTAACTTGTTTCATGTTTGAGTATGTGCAGAATACAGGGACAAGTCCAAAGTCAAAGCTCACAACTATGCAGGTTCAAAGTGTGCTGTAACGCGCCAGCATCAGACCGTTACAGTCATATAAAGGGCCATCTTTGACCGTTATTTCCCTTCAGGCATGGGCCTTCTTCCTTTTCGTTGAACCATCACCTTAGCGGTCTGAGATCTACCGTTACTTGAATATAACGGCTCAAGACCCATCGTCATATCCTTCAGAGACAGGGCTCTTGTTATTTTCATTATGACGGCCTGCCGTAGGACCGTTATTTCCTTATGGCGGCCCAGTGCGTATCCGTCTCTTACTCCAGAAGCCCTGTCTGTTCACATCATTCTAGCCTTTCAAACTATGGAACTCAAGATCATTCAACTATGGCAATCTCATCTCATTCAAATATAATTCTTGATAAATTCAAACTTCGATTGTCAATTACATGATATCTCTCATGAACAAAAAGGAAAATCAAGATACATTCATTTTCTTATCTGCAAGAGGGCGGATTCTTCTCAACTCTTTCATGTAATCTCGGCGTGTTTCGTCGTTCTCTTCAACTTCTGCTTGCCACAGACGCACCTTGCTGATCTCCCACATGGTCAGCGCGTTCCAGACTGCTCGTTCATCTTCCTCGGTCCCCATCTTCCTAGGTAGAATGGGAGGGTAGTGTGATAGTGCAGAAACGCTGATTCGAGGTAATCCGATCTGAAGATGGCATCGGTGCGGGTTGTAGATCGCCATGGTAGTGTTCCCTACTAGCTGGAGGTCCAGGCCTTGACGCCGCGGTATTTTGAGAAGAGTGCTTCGGAGGACTCTTGGTCGCATGATGAACTTGTCCATTGGAAGAATGTTAAGGAAGAGACGCCATTCGTCCCGAGTTTTCTTATCCGCTGTCTTGCATTCAACCTGAGGAGAATATCCAAATGCCCCTCTAATAAAGAAGAGAGGGTGGCTCCCGAAGATCCGGCTTGCTGAAATTATGTCTTCCTTAGGAAGGAATTTGATTCTTATTCCCATCCAGCACTCAAGGAGTATCATGGAACCAAACAAGGGGTCTCCTATGCAAGCCGAGCTTAGTCCTTCATAAAGGTATGAGAGGACCGCTTGAGAGATAGACATTCCCCGCCACAGCCCGCTAATAATGCCAAGATTTTGGATGTCTAAGAGGTGGTCGGTAGTGGTAAAAAGAAAGACTCCACACAAGCAAACCGCCACCGCCTTGGCTATGGCTTCATGTCTCTCCCACTTATTTTTGCAATGAGACACTATCCACTGTGCCAAGGGTATCAAGTGAATGTGGTGTGGGCTGATCATGGTTCTCACGTCCTTTGGATTATGAATGAAATCACTCAAGATCAAGGACGGGTCGATAGGCTCTATTGTGTAGCAAACCCGGTCTTCATCCCCCACCTTAGTCTTAGGAAGGGCTAGGTAGGTCTCTACCTCTTCTAAAAGGACGGTTGCTTCAAAGGAAGGGAAGATGAAAGTATGAGTTTGTGGATGTCATAGTTCCACAAGTGCTGAAAGGCTTGGCCAATCGAAGGATAATTTCTGGAAATTCTTGCCTAAAACCAAGAGGGGTTGAAGGTGCCATGCTTTAAGGATTGAGGTGATCTCTATGGGAAGTGCCTTTACCATGGGAGCCACCCACTTCAGATTGGAATAGCACCTTGGACCAGGAAGGGGCTTGAGAAAAGAAAGAATGAAGTCATGAAAAGAATAAGTGCAGCAAAATTCTGAACTTTGGATGAGTTGTGAGAACTTACCACTCTTTGGGCATTGGAGCTTAAGTGCTTGGGAATTGATGTCAGCCGCTGGAGTTCTCCATGCTCTTTTCTTGCAGCTTTGGGGCCGGTGTAAGCTTCCTCCTCCATAGCCATCACCTCGAAGCTCCTCTTCATCATGCTTTCTGCTCTTTGGAAGAGCTCTTCAAACCCTAGAACAGAGGTTTTAGCAAAGCTACGATTTTGATTAAGGTTCCAAGTTGCTAAGGCTTATATTTAACTTTGGAAGGATAAGACTCGGGCTAGAAGGCTTTATCTTCAATCAGGATAAGTTCTAGTGATGGACTAAGTGGCTAAACCTCGGGTTTTAGTTATCTCGGCTCAATCCGTTTCGGATTACAACCCAGATTCTAACGGTCCGTCGTGCGGCCGTTACTTCATTCCGACGCGCCAGGCCTTGGCCGTCGCATTTTCTGTGGGTTTCAATTCCCCGAATCATGTTCTGTGGAGAATAACGGTCTACGGGTATACCATCGCTTTGTGTAACGTGCAAACCCTGAGCCGTCGCATTCCCAGCCACTCAGTTCCTTCTCTTCTGGGCTAAACACTTCCTGACGGTCTTGCTAATGACCGTCTCTTGATTCTGACGCGTCTCCTTCAGACCGTCGCATTTCCTGCTCGTTGCCCTGACCAACTATCGTTCTGCCATGATCAACGGTCTGATCCTTGGCCGTTATTTGTCTTTGACGCACCCTCGGTTGGCCGTCGTTTATCCTGATGCCCCACTGCCAGAGTGGGCCTCTGATGATTAACGGCCTCTCACCAGAGCGTCGTTTGATTATGACGGTCAGATCTTAGACCGTCACTTTCTCTGCTGCTGAGTTCAGGCTATTCCTTCTGCCCTTGCCTAGACCTGGCGATCTTTCACATTGTACACCTCGTTCTCTTCCCATTTACATGCATTCCTGCATACATCTCATTCATTCATTCACATTTCGTCCATCCTGCATTTTTCACATTCATTCATTCACGCTCGCATAAAATTAAAACAAAACAGAAAACTAAAAAGAAGGGATCTCATTCCATTTTGCCAAAGGTTCTATACAAGTGATAAAGAAAACATAAAAAAGGCATCATTCGGCCGGTCTATCAGTCGGGCCACCATCATCCTCCCCATCCTCAGGTCTCCTCACGGGTGGCGGTGCTATGGAAGCACTCTCCTCCTGCTGTCCTCTCTCTGCCCTCTCATTCCTCCGCTGGGCGGAGGAGCTGACAAGGAAATCCCCTACTGAGCCGCTAGGGGCAGCACTCCTATGTACCCCACTCTGGGAGGCACTCCGCTCCGGTCCCCGGCCCATCATCCGGACCATCCGCTCCAGTGTCCGTAGCTCGATCTTCAGTGTAAAGATCTGACGCCGCGTCTCTCGTGCCTCGGTCCGGTAGCGATCCAAGTCGGCTGTCCCGATCCGAAGCTCCTCCACCTCAGCTCGTGCCCGCGCTAACTCCTTCCGGAGTTGTTCCATCTCTGCATCATCTGGGCGTCGCGGGGTCTCTGCTCTCAGCCGGGCCATCTCTGCCCGTACCAGCTCCGTCTCTGCTCGGGCTCGATCGGTCTCGGCCCGGCTTCTCTCTACCTCAGCTCTCGCCTGGCTGGCCTCGACCACTGCTGCTGCTAGATCCCTCGCCTGTAGATTGCATTTCATATCATTAGTCATGAAGCATTTAATTAGGCATAATCATAAGCATTTTTTTAGTCTCTTACCCGCTCCGCGAGGGTGGCCTCCGCCTCCTCGGCCCGGGCAACCGCCCGAGCAAAGTCGGCCTCCTGCTCAGCCCTGCCTTCCGCAGGCTGCGAGGAAGATGATGGGGCATCTAGTCCAGCGCGTTGGGCTCCCTCGGCCCGCTGCATTTAGAAGCCATGGTTAGTTGACATTGGCATCATGAACATCATTGCATAAATCATGAGCATTTAAGTTTTTAGTCTCACCAGGAGCTCCAGGGCAGACCGGTACCCATCCTGCTGTTGGATGGTGGAGTGGAGTAGCCCTTCCAGCTCGGCTATCCGTCCCTCAGGGTCTAGCTGCATTTTAGAAAGCATGAGTCAGCATATATCACATTGCACATTGCATAATAGAAAAGTTTAGAGTTTTAGTTTGCATACCGGTCGTCGGGTACCTCGATACACCCGGTCGCCGTAGAGTCGAGCGAAGGCCTTCAGATATGCCTCGTCGCTCTCGTCTCGCACCTTCACCGCTCGGCCCCGCCTATTCCAATCGTGGACGTACTTCACCTTCCGGGCACACCAATCCACATTGCCGCTGATGCCCCTTGCTGACTTGCCGGGGTGGTCATCGCTGTGGCGTGGAAAGGTCACCTCGGGCTGGTGTAGTCCCCGGGTCCACAGGATCAGCCTGTAGTGCAGAGGCTCGATGATATGAATGCAATGCAACCATATGACTCGCCCCCGGTACGATAAGGCCGCCTCCACCCATGGCTGTCCCGTATAACCCTCGTCGCGGTATGGGGTCCATCTCACCTGAGAGCATTTAGTTCATTCATTAGCATATAAAAGTATTAAAGATATTAGAGATATTTAGAAAGCATTTAGAAAGCATTTAGAAGCATTTAGAAGCATATAGAAATCATTTTTGAGTTCTGAACTTACCGATGTATGCGGGAAGGAGTCCAAGTCGTCCTGGATCTTCCGGGTCAGTCTAATGATCGACCCTGTGTCCCTCGCCACCGACCAACGCCTCGCGATCGGTATGCGGCCGGGATAGAGTAATGCGCCTCTCCCGATGCCCGAGAGGTACATATAGCTCCAGATCTGCATTTAGAAATCGAGTCAGTCGCATCATTGCATAAATCATTGCATAAATCATTTGCATAAATCATAGCATCAATATTCATGGCATAATAGAAAACATGAGAAGTGCATTTACCTGTAGGAAAGGCGAGAAGCCGCCCAGCATCGTCTGCCTGTCCGTAGTGCTGAGGGACTCGAACAGGAATGCGAGCACTGCCGCTCCCCAGGCGTATCTCCTGACTCTGCCCAAATCCTCTATCATCGACAGCAGTCTACAGCTGATGACATCTGCCCGAGTCGCGAAGAGGAGCTTCCCGAATAGCAGCATCAGGAAGCGTCTGAGCACTCTATCCCCCTCTGGTCCTGCCTCCGCCGCCACGCAAGGGCGCACCTGGTCTATCACTCTGCCCAGATGCTCCTCGGGTAGCTCTCCCACGGTGATCACCGCTCCTCTCAAGCCTAAGCTCTCCTGCAGCACTGATCTCGAAAGCTGAGATGAGGACTGTCCCGGCCTGATCAAATCCAACCCGAGCAGCTGCTTCGCCATCTCTCTATAATCGCCGTATGTCCACCCTGTCACCGCGGCTCCATGGACTCTCAATCCGGTAATCCTCGCTATGTCTTCTAGCGTGGGGATCATGTGGCCCCACGGGAAGATGAAAGCTCGGCTGATCGGGTCCCATCTCTCGTGCAAGGCGTACAGTAGCGGCGTGTCCATCCGGATCACCTCGATGCTGAGCACCTCGGCGAATCCCATGCCGGCTAATCTCTCTCTCTGGTAGTCGGGCAATGCCTGGTACACTACCCGGATCTGTAGCCAGGAGATCCGCGATCGTCTCTTCCCCTGCATTACATATTAGATCATTAATTAGTCCAATTGGCATCATATAATCATTGCATAAACATTCATGATTAAAAAGAAAACAAAAATTTGAAAATTGAAAACCCTAAAAAACAGTTTAAGTCCCTGGCATGAGTGACGGCCCTGTGCTAGGGCGTCGTTTGACTCTGACGGACTCATCATGGTGCGTCAGACGAGTGACGGTCGCTGGTAGGACCGTCACATTGTCTGCATTTGGGAACTTTTTCCCTTGCATCCCCGTGGTCTCCCACTATGGCCAAATGGCCTACAATTGTTCCTAGTGGGTTCGTAGACCCATTTCTACCCCTTTTCCCCACATGCATCCATAAATAAACACAAAAAAAATCAAAAATTGGAAAATTAGGGCGGGGGCCTACCTCGTGGTCCATGGCTCTCTTCCTCTTCTTCTTCGGTTCCTTGGGCTCCTCTGCACCCAAGGGAGCTTCCCCTTCGTCCTCCGTGGCCGTGGGAGCTTCTTCTTCCTCCCTTGGACTTCTCCTCGCCGGTTGTTCTTCTTCCACCGGCGGGATCGCCTCCCATTCAAGCCGGCGGTGGAACCGCCGTATTGCCATCCTCTTCCCTCTCTCTCTCTTCTTTGGTGACGGCTGGGGAGCCTCGTCGCCGGCCATTGAAGCAGTGGAGGTTGGAGTCGCCGGAGCTCTTCTCGGTTGGAGGTTTTGGGGCGTTGTTGAATGGAATGAGGGCTGAGTGACCGTTCGGTTGTTTTTTTTTAATACTCAGGAGATATGGCGGTCTATCGCTAGACCGCCACATCCTTTTGACGCATGCTTCTGTGACCGTTACTTGTGTTAGACTATTTTATTAAAGAATGTGAACCGCCTGATGAATGACGGACCAGGTGTGATCCGTTACTTGATGTGACGCACATACATGAGACCGTTACAAACTTGCAAGTTTCTTCATGAATTAAATGGTTTAATTAATGTCAAAATGGTTCCATTTTCTTCCATGTTGTTCCTTATTGATGCCTCTCGCATGTACAAATGGTTATGCCTTGATTCATGATCATATTTATTATTGGCTAACCTATCTTTCATGAAGGAATTATGAGTAAAATTATGCTTTACTGTCCGTCAGGCAGGTAAGTCAGGTATTGTATCTCGTTCCCTCACTCCCTTGATGCATTACTATATGTTACTTATGATATATTACCTCAAGAACCGGCTGGTCATTCATGTGTCCTAGGATCTGATGTTCCCCTTAAACAAAAATGATGATGATCTAAGTTCACATGTTTAATCGTTGGATAGGCCGTTAGATTAGAAAATTTGGGGACGATGGTTCTATCTTGCACGCCGTGGTTGCAGATAGTGTCCTGACCTTGATTGCTCCAATTTAGCAATATTATTCTCGAGTAACTTGATATTTTATCTTTCTTTGCATTTGATTTGATGATTTGTTTTATTTAGCCCAGCATGCATCATGCGCATTCTTTGAGCATTCATGAAGCTTCATCTGTTCAAGGTATCTCAGTGATGGTGAACAGCTGTGTTCTTGATTCTGAATAAGGAGAATCATTCCACTCTGAATTAGAAAGTTTCCTTCGATCTGCTCGCTTGATCTGGTTCGCTGAAGATTCCTGTCTGGAGTTTAGTCTCTTTCTTTTCCGTTGCCTCCGGCGGCTAGCCGTGTTTCCTTTCCTTAGTTAATTAGTTCCTCCAGACTCGCATCCCTTTGGCTGGCTATTTCCTTGTGATCAGTTTGAAGTTTTCCAGAAAATTCCTATCGCTTGTCGGTAAAGAACGGGTGTCGTTTACCTTAATGCCCTCTTTTTGATACACTCCGCTTCATTTTCGCTTCATCTTCATGTTCCATTTCACTTTCGCTTCACCTCCGCTTGCTCCCCTGCAAAGAGGACATTAAGGAGGGGCATCTGTTGACACCCGTTTTATACCCAATAAGTCGGGTCATCTCCTTGTTTCATTCTATACGATGCTCCGAGTTGTTCACCCTTCATTGAGTCTCTTGATTAGTTGAAGCCTATTTCTTGGGTCTGAACTCTTTGATCGGATATGGCTCCTAGTGGCGTTTCATTGGATGAATCTTAGCAAGCCCCTCATTTCATTCTTGAACCTCAATGATAATAACGGTCGGTTCTAGGTGCGTTTTTTCATTCTGACGGATGGGTCCTGGACCGTTACTCTTTGAAGAGTCCTAAGGCTTAAGGCCTCGTTGTAAAGTTTATCCTTTTGATTCCATGTTGATAATAACGGTCTGTCGTGCAGCCGTTGTTTCATTCTGACGCCCTATGTCTTGGCCGTTGCTTCCTTGAAGAGTCCAACTTGTTGGGTTTTCTTCCCGTTGATCTTATCTCTTTGGGATAAGGTTGAAAGTGACGGATGATCCTTGGTGCGTTACTTCCAAGTGGCGGTCTGTCGTGCAGCCGTTACTTCCTTCCGAGAGTCCTGGCAGTTCAGGCCTTTTCTCTGCTACTCCGTGGTCGAGATAAGGGTTTGGATTTACGATATCTCTTTCAAATCTGATCCTCAGGACCTCCCGTTCGATCCTATGGACTCTTGGTGATATTATCTTCGAGGACTTGCTAAGAGTTATCCCTTTATCTCACTGAATTATCCTCTGCTCGACCTAAGAGTTTGAGGGTCTATAAATAGAACCCTTGACTTCATGGCCAAAGGGGGGAGATTTTGAATTCACGACGAAGTGCTGCCAAACTCAGGAGCCATCTTCATCCAAGAGGAACTACTTCCCACGTCCATCCATCTCATAATCAAGGGAGTACTTTGGTTTTGGTCTTTCAAGTTCATCATTGCATGCTTGAGTTCTTCCCTGATTTTTCCTCAATCAAGGCATTGTCCCTCTTCCTTCTCCACGTTTTTCACTGTCCTCTGAGCATATAAACATCTTCCCAAACTTTTAAAACACCCAGAGGGGTTAAAAAAACCAAAACTCCCCAGTAATTCCCTCTCCTTTTGATGATATTGAGTCCTTTGAGAATTGATGCTATGCTTGTGAAAAGGACTAATTGAGGTTATTGTGTTTGGTCTTTTTACATCTTTGGCAGGTTTACAGGTTCATTGACACGAGGCCCAGGTCTTCTAGCCGGCTGGAAGAGTTGGATTTAAAAGAATTCAAGCTTTGTTACTGCAGGTTATCTGACAGCCTTGTGAAGGCGCGTCACTCTCGTCCGGCGGTCTATCGTGTGGCCGTCACTTCCAAGCGACGCACGGGGTCCTGGCCGTTACTTCCAAGTTGATCTGCAGGCTTTCTCTAGTCTTCTCTCCAGTGGGCGGGTGTTTCATCCACCTATTTCCAAGGTATATTCAGGTTCTTTTGACTTGTTTTACTTTGGTGGCGATCACATCTTTCCTTGGTATTAGGCATTAGCTGTCTTCTTCATCATATCTTCCTATTTTCCTTGCTTGTTCCACCTTCACGGTGTGTTTTTATTTATTCCTTGTTCCACGCCCCGGCGTGTGTTTTCCTTTTCCTTAGCATAGTTGGATTGAGATAGCATGCCCATGCTAGAGCTAGCTATGATTGCCTAGGTTCATTTTTTTTTAACCAACACCGACCAATCAGAATGAGCACCGGTCGAGTGCACCCTCCCTCAGAGAGGGGGAGTGTTCTCACTCCTCCTAGCTCACCCTGTGGTCCTAAATTTTATTAAAAGAGAGCTGTGTACACTATCCAAGGGGCAAACCCCCGAAAACAACCAAAAGGGCAAAAGGGAGCCCGAAAAACTCAAAAGAGAAATCAGAGCTGACATGGTAGCCAAGAATTTAATGACAACGAAGTGAGGGTAGACCGGCCTTATCCACTCTTAGGGCTCCCTTGGTCAACTGCGGAAGCTCCCTTTCTTTGGTGAATACCATATTAGTATCAATGCTACATGCAAATGAAGCCAAAGAGTCTGCTACGTGATTACCTTCCCTGAAAATGTGCTGGACTTCAATTCCAAATTCATGAGTAAGCTTTAAAATTTCCCTCCACCATGGGTAAATAGCCCAATTAGGTGATATGCCATTCCGACAAGCCTCCACTAGCAAGGAGCAATCTGAAAATATTGCAAGAATCTTGACACCACCATGCTTTGCAATAGCTAGCCCATCATGTAGGGCCCTGCATTCTGCCATCAAGCTCTTCCCTATTCCGTAGTAAAAAGCAAAGCCTAAGATCAAATCACCATTTTGATTTCTGATGCATCCGCCTCCACCACTTCTGCCCGGGTTCCCTTTTGATGCTCCATCAACATGTAAAGAAAATCCCTGAGTGGCCAGTTTGCAATAGACTAAAATTGGCTGCTTAATCAGCACCCTCGGAAGCATACCAAAAGATGCAAGACAACTGATTTGAGCAGGAGAGATAGGCCTATGAAAGATTAATTTCTCTAATACCATCTGAACAGAGTAAATGATCCTCCTTTTAATTGAGATAATATTGATGGGGACTCCTTCATATTTTGATGCACATCTCTGTTTCCATAATTCCCAAAGCATAACAAATATAGAAAACATCCCTACTAAGCCAAATGCTGATTGCGTACTGGTCGCAGACAATAAATCCCAGCATCTTCTTGTAATTTGATCTCCCAACCATACCTTGTTACTAATGAGAGGATGTAACCAGCCCCATAGTTCCACAGCTAAGTCTCCCTTCAAAAAGACATGGTTAAGGTCCTCATATCTTGGTTGTGAGCAGCAATTACATTTAGAGGCCATTTGGATACCACAATCAATAATCCTGCTGTCAACAGGAATTGCCCTTTTGATCAGCTTCCAAATAAACAGAGCAGCTCGAGGATTAAAGGCTGAGTGCCACAGTTTAGCCCAGGCAGGCCTTTTTATACCTCTACTACGAATGATATTATAAGCTGATTTAATGGAAAAATTGCCTTTGGGTGTACTTGTCCAAAAGCAGATATCAGGCTCACTGTTAAGCTGTGGAATAGGAAGTTGACTTTCAATACCAATAAATCCCCAAGCAGAATGCTGATTATTCCGGAGCACCTCACTAACCGAAACATTGGGGATTGGCCTCCCATTAGTTCTAGTGCTGGCCTGATCACCAAAGACAGCAGGGCCATTACCAGTCCAATTGTCACATAGGAAATCAGTGTTTTCTCCAGACCCAACAATCCACCTGCTGTTTTCAATCAAGATATCTCTTGCCTTCCGAAAAATAGTACGAGACATGCCTGCTGGAAAAGGTATGTTACAATTAGCAATGTGGGTTTTGAGAAATCTTTGTCTAGCATATTGAGACCAAAGTGAAGAACCATGAGCAATGTTCCATAGCATCTTGGTAGCAAAAGCAATTTGAACATGAAACAGATTCCTTATTCCAAGACCACCCTCAATACGGGGTTTCTGAATAACAGACCAAGCAATCCAATGTCTGCAGTTAATACCATGTTCACCTTGCCAGAAAAAATTAGCACATTGGCTATCCATGAAACTAATAATCTTCTTTGGAATAAAACAGGCTGAAGCAAGATAGATTGGCATACTTGTGAGAACAGAATTAATAAGAACTGCTCTGCCAGCTTGGGACAATAATTTTGATTGCCAACCTTCTAATTTGGTCTGGATCCTGTCCACAAGAAACTTGAAATTTGAACACAGGTATCTGCCTTTTTTAATGGGGATACCAAGATACTTGAATCCAGCAGCCTGATGTTTATAGACAGTTAAAGTTCGGACCGCTTGAATTGATGATTGGGGAGCTTTTGCAGATAAAATAAAATAGCTCTTAGCTGCATTTATCTTTTGTCCCGAGCAGCATTCATATTTATTAATAAACTGTTGGAATGTCATAATGTTCCTTTTGCTGGCATTAAGAAAAACTAAGGTATCATCTGCATATAGCAGATGAGAAATTTGCATTGTCCTTCTTGGCCCTGTATAGCCTTTAAGCTCCCCAGATTGAAACATTCCTGATAAGCCTCTGCTGAGGACCTCTGAAGCTATAATAAAGAGGTATGGAGCAATAGGGTCCCCTTGCCTTATGCCTCTACTGGATTTAAAATAACCAGACACAGTTCCATTAAAATTAATTGAGAACCAGCAATTGTATAAAATCATACCAATCAGAGATGTGAACCTGGAACAGAAACCAAACTTTCTCATGATAGTCAACAGAAAATCCCATTCAATTCTGTCATAGGCTTTAGCCATATCCAGCTTGATTATCATATTATGACCCCTAACTTTTCGGTTAATGTCTATCATCAGCTATCTAGCAAGGGATATATTATCCACAATGAAACGCCCTTTCACAAAAGCACCCTGCTCCTTAGATATTATGTTGGGCAGAAGAGGTGCCAATCTTTCTGAAATAATTTTGGATATAACTTTGTATGTGAAGTTGCACAGACTAATAGGCCGGAAATCATTAAAAGATATAGGCTCATGTACCTTGGGAATAAGAGTAATGAGGGAAGAAGATATTCCCCTTGGGAGAGGGAAACCTTGGAAGAATGCTTTTACAGCTTCACCAAAATCCTGTCCAATGATATCCCATACTGTTGTGAAAAAATCTCTAGAAAAACCATCTGGGCCAGGGGAGCTAGATCCCTTTAAAGACCAAACAGCATCCCGGATCTCAAAAAAATTTGGGACAGCACATAAAGCCAAATTCTGAATATCTGTAATAACCTGTGGAATGCAGTTCAGTAATTCTGAGTCAGGTTCATGATCTTCTGTGGAAAAAAGATTTTTGAAATGAGTCTCAGCATATTTCTTCAATATGTCCTGGTCAGAACACCATTCATTAGACTCCCCTACTTTGAGCCTTCTAATAATGTTTTTCCTTCTGTTACATTGAGCAACCGCATGGTAAAAAGCAGTATTTCTATCACCACTTTCTATCCACTCCACCCGAGATTTTTGATTCCAGAAAATTTCTTCTCTAACTTGAGCTTGGCGAAGGTGGGCATTGGCAGCATTCAGCCTCTCCTTGTTTTCATGAGAAGAGTCTAAGTCAAAGCAACTTTGCTTTAATTCTACATCAGCTTTAGCAGAAGTTACAGATGCGTTTATATCTCCAAATGTTTCTTTATTCCATTGGCATAACGAAGCCTTTAGTGCCTTAAGTTTGGAAAAAAACCTGACCAAAGGATTGGGATGGTTGGAATGAGAATGCTGCCAGGTTCTTGAAACAAAATGTTGAAAAGAGTCATGTGTGCACCACATCTTCTGGAAGATAAATCGGCCTGGATTGCTTACACATCTGTCCATCAGGAGAAGTAGTGGAGCATGGTCCGAAGGACCCCTGGGTAAGTGTTTTACAGTCAGCTGGAGGAAAGATGACTGATATAAAATATTCAACACTCTATCAAGCCTGGCCTTGATATTTGCAGAACCAATCCTGTTGTTAGTCCAGGTCATAGCATTACCAGTGAAACCAATATCAATCAAACCAGCAGAGCCCAAACAATTATTGAAGTCAGACATAGCAGATAGGGCTGGCATGCCCCCTCCAACCTTTTCTGATGGACGGAGAACACAATTAAAATCCCCCCTATCAACCAGGGAATTGTAGCAGAAGCACCAAAATTAACAATATCCTTGAAGAGAGACTGTCTAAGAATAGGATTGCAAGAAGCATATACAAAAGAGTAGTATGTACACAAAGAATTGTTCACTTTCAGTCCAAGAGTAATATGTTGGGATGAGGATTCAATGACCTCCAAGTTAAAACTATTATGCCAAAAAACCCAAATTTTTGGGTTAGGGGAGCTACTGCTGGCAAAACCCCCAAGTTTTAGATACCTCCCTAGAGGCGAGGCTTTATTTAGACTGACCATAGGTTCCATAATGGCTACAATATCAGCCTTATTGATTTGCACATGATCTTTCAGACATCTACGGGAACTAGGATTCCCCACTCCACGAATGTTCCAAATTAATGATGATAAAATCATTGAGGCTCCCAGGGGAAATCTTCTAAGGATCTAGCTTTAGATCTAGTAATAATCCCCTTTTCTAGCTGCTTGCCATTGACTTCAGCACATTTGGCTTGAATGAAAGACTGCATTAGCTCATTATCATGCAGTGCTCTTTCTGAAACCTCCATACTAGCTTTTATTAGCTCATTCATTTGTATTTTACTTGAGCCATCATTTTCAGAAATTGAATCAGCCCTTATAGCAATTTCTTTCTCAGTCAAGTTTATCTTCTTAATAGCCACAGGGACTTCTCTGCTAATATTATCATGATCACTTGGCTCACCTAATTCCTGAACCTTACTTATCTCTTCTCTGACTGGTAACAGAGAATCTTGTAATAATTGTTTCGATACTTTCAGTCTGCTTGGAGTTAGATTCAATTCTTGAGCCATACCTTCCACTGCCTCCGCAATTTGACCATTATCAAGAGTCAGATTGGGACCATGTGGTACTATCACCGGATCAACAGTCTGCTCTAACAAATGAAATTTGTTATCAACTGCCACAATCTGTCGAACATTTGGCATGCCATCCTGCTTTGGCCGGTAAATCTGTTTGGGATTTATTACGACTGATTCTTGAACCAGTTGGACCCGGGCCAGCTTGCCCTGTTTTTTCTTGCATCCATTCTCTGAGTGTCCAAGCTTATGACAAAAGGAGCAAAGCGCTGGAACACGATTATAACTGACTTTTTGCCAAAAACCAAAGCCATCCAAATCAATCCAAAGCCGATCATTTCGCGGAGCAGATAAATCCATTTCCACGCACACCAGGGCCTCCGAGGTATCAGATAGTGTCAATGATCTTTCATGTATACGCAGAACAGCACCAAAATTTTCAGCTATCGACCGAAGACAATCTTCATGATACAGACTAGCCGGCAAAGCTGGGAAGCCTATCCACACTGGGACAGTTTGTGGATCAAAATCGAAATTGAAATCAGACGTCCATCGGAAAAAATGAAACAAGAAACCTCTAATGTAAAGGTTTTTCTGTATGAGCAACTTCGTAAAATCCGCTTCATTATCAAAACGGAACAGAAGGTGTCTAGGATTTAGTCTGCTAATGACAAAATCTGAAGAGATCTTTAACCGCTGCATCAAAAAATTCTTAATATCCGAGAACACTGGACGACCATACGCACATTTAGCCACAATTGAGAAAGAGAGAAAGTGAATTGATGCCTGAATTTCTTCTTTAGTGAAAAACACCGCCGGCTCCCCACGGTCGGTGAATGCAAGTTCCTTCACTGGAATATCAATCTTCGGCCGCTGCTTGGAGTCAATTAGCGCCTGCGCAAATGTACGACGAGGAAATACTGGAGTGGAGGAAGAAGCCAACTCTAGAATGGCAGATGAAGCCCTAATGTACGACGAGGAAATACTGGAGTGGAGGAATAAGCCAACTCTGGAATGGCAGATGAAGCCAGATCTTGAGCCTTCATCTTAGATGATGAAACCCCCACCTCTCCGGCCATAGCCGGCAGGGAGGGGCGAACACAGCAAGAGGGCGCGAAAAAGCTGAAAAATACGGGAGTTTCTCACTCTAGAAATCAAGAGAGAGAATCTTCACCTTTTTTTTCATGTTATGATTGCCTAGGTTCATGATCACATGTTCATAGGTTTGAGTAGATCTTTGATTGTTTGTTTGTTATCTTACCGTATCACTCTCCAAACCTCAAAAGAAAGATAGAAGATAGACAAAGAAATATCAACAACACCACCGGAGAGTCTCCACATATCAACCCGAGAGCCCGACATGAGCACATGGAGACAATACTACATAAGTAAGGTACCATCGCCAGGAAGAGGGTGTGCCCGCGCTATCCTGAGAAGTGGAAGAGTCATCCCTCGGCTACGAAGACAGGGTTGAGTTGGGAAGACGTTCTGCACCCGGATCCGCTTTGGTGTGCTGCTACCCCGGGGGACCCACACTCGACGGGGTCGAGTTCTCCCCACCCCGGGGGTATGATGGGGACATCCCCAGTCACTCCATCTTTTTTCGAGACTTCGGTTGCTCGCCATCGATGCATCATCATCTCCATCACTTATTTTGAGCAGTAGCATGTAATTTTCATTTTATTTGAGTCATAGATGTGTAATCTTTCTTTATTTGAGTCAGTTAATAGGTTAATGGGTCAGTTTGATAGTCATTTGGGCCCAACTAGTGGGCTAGGCCCAGGGGCGCCCCTCCCTTGGTCTTGTCTTGTCTTTAGTGCATTTGGCCAAGGTTAGTTTGGTCACATGGAATTTTTAAGCCTATAAATAGGCCCCCACTCCCCTCATATGAAAGAACTTTTGAAGAATCATTTGAATAGAAGAAAATCTCTAGTCATACTTTCCTCCACTAAATTTCTTTTCACTCTCTCTCTCATTATCTCTCTCTTTCTCTAAGGGGTGCGCCCCTTTCTCTCTCCTCCCCCCTCCCAACCACTTTCTCTCACTTCCCCTCCCCTAATAACTCCATCCCTAGTCCCCACACCCCCCATTAACTCATCCCAACCCCCAAGAGCCTCTTCTCCAATCCTCTCCCCACCTTCCAACCCCCAACTACCCTACCCACTTTCCCAAACACTTTTCACTCTCCCCCATGCCACCCTCCACCTCCCAAGACCATTTGAATTTGAAAATTTCCTTCCCTCCATAGCCCTTGGTCGCCCAAACCCCCTCTCACCTAGGCCAGGTCGCCCTCCCCTTCCCTCCACCTCATTCCACCACCATTTGCCACTACAAGGTAGCAACTTCATTTGCAGGTCGCAGGCAGCAAGTTTGGTCCTAGAAGCTGCATCATCTCTGGCATTTTCTTGACTCTTATGGTGGCAAGGCATATATCTCTGGAAAGGTCGTCCAGAGATATTTCCAAGCGAGGTGGTTTCGTAATCATCCGAGCACCGTGCTGATCGGGAGGCCCTTTCTTCCTCGACTGTGCAAAGCCTCCCTGGCAGGAGACCAGAGCTGGAGTGGAAGCTCGACTACGACGAACCTGTTGGGAATCTGATCAAGAGTTCTTCTACAAAAATATTCTACCACAAGTCTTCTATCATCCCCAAGAAGCAGAGTCTAGTTTGGCGACCGGACCTAAGAGTTATCATTTTTATTCCCCAGGTGCGCGGTTCTGCCTCCACTCAGTCTGCACCGACCCCTCCTCAGTGTTCCGAGCCTACCGGTCTGCTCCGACAACAAACGGCATCCCCATCAAGCTTGTTTCGAAGAGGACTCACATATGGTTCCGTCGACTCTAGCAGCGCCTCATTCTGAGTTCAGGAGCGGTCGTGGCATCTTCTGCTTCCTGCTTATGAGTTCCTGAAGCAGTCAGAACTGTCAACCTGTTCCCCTGTTCAAGCTCCTACTCTGACCAGCGCCGATGCCTGATGAAATTACCAAAATTCAGGCATCATCCCGGCCCAGCTACGAGCAACCTCCAAGTGGTTTCGTCAACAACAAAATTCTGGAGTGGCCACAGCACCGTGATAACCATCAGTCAGTCCTGAAGCACAGGCATCGGACTGAATCGACATCGGCATCCTAGTTCATATTTAGTTCAGTCTCACCCCTCCCCACTTGGCCGGCTGAAGGCCCCTCCTTGCGTGGAGGTAGTTTTGGCTGTAATTTCAATAAATCCCCTCCCCGAGATCCCCCCTCCTGCGAGAGGCGTAGTGGTGTATCATTTCAATTTTCAGGTTAAAGCGACACCGGCGCGGCGTGCGGGTGCGTATCCACGCCTCCCCGCTCGCCCTCGTCTATCGGCCGGGATCGGTGTTCTCACACCGATCTGGTGAGCTCCGGGACACATCCCTCGCTGGTTTATTCATGCTTATTTAGTATTGTCTTTAGCTCCGTCGGACGGTAGGTGAGTGCTTGATCCAAATTTCCCTCCAATTGAGTGGCCACCGTGGAGTGAGGTGAGAGCGACCCTACAACCCATGCCTTTGGCATGCTGGCCGCCCACAAAATTGGGTATCCCAGCCCCTTAGGGGGTCAACCAAAGCGAAGCCATGCCTCGAAACATCAAGGTCCCACTTTGGACCCTCCCTACCATTGCCAATTTGCCCACGGGCAATAGTGTCCGCTAAGCGAGTGAGCTCGCCCGAGTAGTTTCATCATCAAAAGTTGCTTGCTTGCGAGTCATAGGTCCAAGGTGTATTGGCCTTGTGATTACCACCCAAGGTGGTGTCACATCATAGCCCAAAATAAAGGGAGATGCTGCCGAAATGAACTCTAATCTCCGGCATGCTACCTCAACTTTAAACCCCTTGGGATCTGAAGGGCCCTGCCTCTGCACGGCCTCTAGTGACTCCCTCTAGGGAATAGAAACATCTAATGAATGCCACGATGAGTGGACACTGTCCCGTCAGATTATGATCCTCTAGGATCTCGGGCTATGCCCCTCTTTCTTTTGGCTTCCATCTCGGCACTCCGTAGATGGATGTCCTATACTCCCCTTTTGGCATAGCCTAAAATAAGGGGAGATGCTGCCGAAACAAACTCTGATCTTCGGTATGCTACATCAGCTTCAAACCCCTTGGGATCCAAAGGGCCCTGCTTCTGCATGGTCTCTAGTGACTCCCTCTAGGGAATAGAAACAATAAACACCTCCACGGATAAACATCATCTCGGGTTAATCCGTCTCAACTTAGTCCTGCTTCGTGTTATTCGGGCACTGGCATGCCCCAATCGTTGATGGATTCCGTTTCGCCTCTGTGAAGACAGTATCCTATTCCCATTTGGTATGATCCAAGATGAAGGGGACGTGCTGCCAGATTCGTTCCGTAATTCGTTTAGATGAGACCAAGAGATGGGCATGTAGTGCCATAATATTCTAATAAATCTTGTTGTTCTGTTTATGCTTGCGTAGCTTCATAACGAATAAACATGTATATCTCATACAGCATTCTCAATATGATCAAACAAACTTAGAGTCATCCTCTCCTGTGCTCTCGGTATATCAAATAATACGCGGTTGAAGACCGGGCTACGCCCGATTGAAAGCCCTCATTATGCGTAAGAGTGGTTCTCGAACCTAAGTTCTCCGCCCCCGTACTGGGAACCAGACAAATGAACCATAATAAAATCGTCAAATCGCATGAGCATGTGCATGCATCTCATATCTTGCAAATAAGCTAGCACGGCAGTCTTATCTTATTTTGCCCCTGGGGCCCCTCTCACTTTGGCGATTAATCAAGGGTTGTCCTTCTTTGGAAGGGCATAATTAACGTCATAGCCTTTATGGTATGACGGACTTCCGGTCCCGACTCGGACTTCACAATCGACTAACTAAGTCAGATCGAGCGCATAATAAATTGTCACTCCGGTGACTGGCACACTTAAAAAACTAACTAATAAATCAATAAATAAACAACTAAAAAATAAAAAATATAATAATAATAATAATAAATAAATAAATGAAATACAATAAATCAACAAAATATCGTTCCATAAAGCTGGCACGCCCGGTGGGATGAAGTTTCCCTTCATCTTTTCGCCAAAGTAAGAGGCCTGGCGACCTCCCCAAAAGTTCTGACTGTGCGCTGATCTTACTTGCAGGAAGTCAAATGGAGACTGGATTGATTTCCCTTGAGTCCGGCCAACAAGTCATCGACAACCACATTCGTGATGGGTACCAAGCGATGCCGACGATATTTGGATCCATGCCCCTGGCAGTAGGATTCTCGAACTGCTTAGGACTGGCATTCGTCGACCTGCTCCAAGTCGATGGTGAAGCCCA
Source organism: Amorphophallus konjac (assembly GCA_022559845.1). Classification (NCBI taxonomy): domain Eukaryota; kingdom Viridiplantae; phylum Streptophyta; class Magnoliopsida; order Alismatales; family Araceae; genus Amorphophallus; species Amorphophallus konjac. The sequence continues at coordinate 382,940,915 of CM040123.1, forward strand.
GAAGACTGCTGCGGTAGAACTCGCAGTTATACCAGAGAAGAAGAAAACCCAAAAGACGGTTGTCTCATACACCGTTCTTCCATGCTATGTCCACCATGTGGATAGAAGGACCATTGTCCCTACTTCTGCTGGCAGGAAGAAGAAGAACTACCGGAGGAACCGGACTGCTGCACCCTAGGGACGTTTGTCAGTTTCGGGGAAATCCATGCTGATAGGAGGGATGCGGGTGTATCGCAACGGTCGCCCGGCTGAAGCACTACCCGACCGCATCATTCCGACGGTCCCTACCAACAACAAGTTCCAAGTGCTGGCCACCAGGAGGGCTGACATGGAAAGAGAAGGAAAGAAGCCGCTGGCACCTAAGCCGGCAAGATTCAAGCAAGTTTGGGTGCCCAAGAGAGCACAGGGCCCAACACCAACCCCTGCGAAGACAGAAGCGGCTGTTATGCGCCCCAAGAGAGGGGGCAGGAGGGTTCTGATAAGGAAACAAGAATAAGAAGAAAAGGTTATTCCAATGGTTGTTTCCCACATGCCGAGGGCCTGTGCCCGACAGGCGGATGCATTCTGATACCCCCGGAGGATGTATCAAGCTGCACAGATAACAAGGCAGGCTTATCAGCCGAAAACACAAGAGCGACTGATGCCTCGAGCTGATCCCCGGAGGCATAGTCGAGAAGAGATGGGAAGAGTAGTCCAAGATTATTTTCACTATCTAGGGAATTCATCCCTAGGACAACAAAGGTTACTTCGTGCCATGAGCGCCGAAGAAGAAGAGGAAGATAACAAAGAAGATATAATGCCAGGAGTCTCATGTTCAGACTCCAATGAACTTGGAGATGGCCAAAGGGCCGGATGTTTGAAGGATGCCCCGCAGCGGGAAGAAGAAAAAGAAAGAATATATGTGTTCGATCGACTGACCTTCCCTGGTCATGTCCGAAGAAGAGTCTGGAGACAAAAAGGAAAACTGCAAGTCTTTGCCTGTAACATGGCAGGGGTTGCTGGGCGGTATGGTGCTTTGCCCGACCAGCTTGAAGAGATCATTAAGTTATCCCGAAGGCCCAGACCCGTAACAAGGCGAGGCCAAGCGGCAAGAGAGAAGCTTGCAGCATCTGATGATTCACCAAAGATCACCACTTTAACTGTAAATGTGGTGACTTCAGAAGAAGAATATGTGTCACTCATGAACCCGGTTGAGGGGACATCTGGTCAGATGACCGAAGATATGCCTGTGGCTGCATCTCTGGACCCAACCATCCTAATGATGTTCAGGAGATATCAATAAGAGATTGAGTCTCTTAAGAGGCAATTAAATGAGAAGGATGAACAAACTCCCGTCTCCAAGCATGCGGAGCCAGCAAGAGAAGTCGCCAGCTCTGTGGAGGTGGTAATACCTGTCGTCTCCCACCAAGTAGCTCACGGGAAAGCGCCATGTCAGCCTTTCCCGCCACAGCCAACAATACAACCCTCTCCCTCAGGAGTACAGCCGGGTTTACATGCCACTTTCATGACAACTCCTTTCACACAACAACCAGCACACTTCTACCCAGAGCCTGTTGATCCTACTATGGCGAACAAGCTGATGGTTGAGAGGATGATAGAAATGAAGCTATCCGTGAGGGCTGATGGTGATTATGGGACCTTTGACGTCTACCGGGTGCCGTATCCTCCATAATATGCTACAAAGAGACTACCCCCTGTGAGCGATGTCACGCGGTTTGAGAAATGAAAATGCGGAGCGCGCGGGCTCGTTTTGTTTGCTGCAACACAGAAATAAGAGAAAAGAGAAGGGTCCACCACGGGAGATTGCTCCGGTGGGGCGAGCGGGACAAATGCAATATAGCAAGATATGAGGGTTAAACGGCCATAGCGGGAAGTGACTCGCTGGGGCCTCGGGGGGACGGGAATGATGCAGAAATCAAATAGCAAGAATTGAAACGGCCATTGCGGGAAGTGACTCGCCGCGGCCTCGAGAGTATAGCAGATATAGTAGTAATTCAAGATATACAAGAGAAAGGATAGAATTCAAACGGCCATTGCGGGAAGTGACTCGCCGCGGCCTCGATGATATAAGCAGATAAGAATATAACAAAATATAAAGAGAATATAAGAATGGGAATTTAAACGGCCATTGGGGAAGTGACTCGCCGCGGCCTCGAGAATATGTGTAAATAAGAACAGAATATAAAGAGAATATAAGAACGAAATTTAAATGGCCATTGGGGAAGTGACTCGCCGCGGCCTCGAGAATATGAGCAGATAAGAATATAACAGAATATAAGGAGAATATAAAGAACGGGAATTTAAACGGTCATTGGGGAAGTTACTCACCGCGGCCTCGAGAATATGATGTGATCGCCAGGGGCCAAAGACCCCAAAATAAGAAAATGATCGCGCCTACCTCACTAGCAGGAAGTGGCGGGTTGCTTCTTCCTCCCCCTTCGGCCGGCCGACGGAGAGGGCTTTCTTCAGTTACCCTTGCAAAATAACAGATAATAGATAAACAGAATTAGAAAATGGCAGTGTAGTATCAATCCCTTGTGATGAAAATAACGAAATCGCAGCAGGACACACACCTGGTTAGTGTGGTTTTAAACCCCTCTCGGACTCGAGTAGGAGGAAAATGCGATGATGGATGCAAGAAGTATATAAGAAGAGGCGCCCTTATGAAGGGGGATAGAGGATGCGAGACGATGAATGCAAAAGAACTACGAAGAAAAGGAAAAGATTGGCTTATTGGATGTGCCGATGGTGAAATCCGGCGGAGCTCCGGCAGCGTAGGGACGACGTGGAAGCGCGGTGGATAAAGACGACCTTCCTCTCGCGAGCGTGGGCACCCGAGAAGCTGGCAGAACCTCCACCTACAAAAGATCCCACGGGTTAGAAATGACTCTGGCAGCCTCTGGGCTCCGGCAGCCTATCGGATCTCTTAGAAGCTCCTTCGGACTGAGGGGGGGGGCCTCTATTTATAGAGCTCCGGAGGATGGAGGTGTCCAGGACCCTAGACACCTCCATCAGGGCGAAAATAGTATTTTATTCTATTTTTATTTGTTTATTTCAAATATTTTCATGGAGGCGTCTAGGCAACTGGACGCCTCTATAAAAGCCCACCGAACCCCCGCCGAAAGTCGCACGCGGTTTGGCACAACGCCTGGGTTCGAACGGCGCCCGTGATTCAAGAATGGGCGCGTCCAGCTGGCAGGACGCCTTCACAATTTAGAATTTTCTCCGACTGTCGGACGGGGGCCGCCCGTGGGCAAGTTGATGGAGGTGTCCAGGGGCCTGGATGCCTCCATGAAATTATTATTTTTTATTTTATTTTTTTATCATTATTAATATTATTATTTTTTATTACTTTGCATTGATGGAGGTGTCCAATCAAATGGACGCCTCCATGATTTTTGATTTTTTATATTTTTTTGTCATTGATGAAGGCGTCCAGGTAGCTGGACGCTTCCTTGATTTTTGATTTTTTTATTATTTTGTCATTGATGGAGGCGTCCAAGCGCGTGGACGCTTCCATGATTTTTCACGGAAAAATTTAAAAAAATGTAAAAAAATTCATAAAAATAGGAAATCACCAGAGTAATTAAAAATGTGAAGGCCGCCTTGGGGTATCATAGTGTAATATGAGATTTACTCACGGTAATGTCAAGAACGGCGTGTCTACAACTGTCCCGCCTTGGCGTCTGCTTTGCAAGGGAGTGACACGTAATGGAATGGTATCGAAGTGGAGTGAAATGGAGTGGGAATGGACTGATACGTTGATGCCAAGGTGTGATGAGACACGCTTTTGACATTACTGTTTGGAATCTTTCTTGTAGTTTCAATGAGGTGACCTTGAAGAAGGTCTTTCAAATTTGACGATTGCTTGGACGGAGATCAAATAAGGGGGGTGAGATGTGCGCTCAGGCACGAAAAATAAAGGAGACCAACTTCTCGGTGTGGAAGTACCTGGGTCGTAGACCTGCAGGTTTCACCTTTGGGGAGCGGTTACCAGCCAATGTGGAAGTGCTGCGGCCAAGGTGGGTCAAACAAGATAAAAACAAAGGAATATCTGAAGGGCTGTCCAAACAAGGGTCTCCTTTAGAAGAGCAGCGTAGGGCCGTTTCAAGGAAACTCAGTATTTCATTCGGTGTGTAATATCTCATATTTTTAAGAATTGAAGCACAACGGCTTTCACAATCGAATCACTTGAATGATCTTCCGCAACAAATTCAAAGTCCTACATGAATGCATGCTGGGTTTAAAGAAAAATTTAAAACAAACTAAAATAGAAAACAGCCAAGGATAATATTGTCAACTCATTAAGAATGGGTCAGGATACCGATCCAGTGAGCCGATAATGAGCTGGGGCCCGTTTATCCACGCACCAACGCACTGAACAGAACCGTCGTCCCCATGCTATCATAAGTTAGCGGCCTATCCGTACAACCTAAATTCTTCTGGAATCATCACCGTTTTTGTTGAAGGGGAACTCAAACCCCATATTCGTTCGGGTCGCAAGGTCCTTGATATGTTCTAGTAGCGTAAGTATCATATAATATGATGCATGACACGGGGGGACCAAACACTGAAGGACAGTACACAAGATAGGACAAAGACGTCCTTTAGTAAAACCTGCACAGACCAACATAGATTAAAAACATCAGAAAGCAGCAGAATTGCAACAGAATCGCACCACAGTAGAAGGAGATCTAGACAAAACCCTGACGACTGACCACTGATGTGACGTGTTTCGTCCTGTAGCGCGTCTCCTTTCCTATAAGTACCTCCCTTAGGCTAGTTCATCCAAATGCACCAAGGAGAGCTTTGAAAGCTCATGAGGAGAAGGAGGGGAGAATCTAGGGATTTCAGGATGGAAGGAGAGTCTTCCCGCGTTACGAAGAGGAGCAGGCCTAGCAGTGAGATCAGGCGGCTCTCCGACCTCGAGGGTCATCTGAGTGGGACGATCCAGTTGCATATGGTAAGTCGATTCATTTCAAATTCACTGCGTGAACCCTCTTTTCACTTCTTTTCCTTTCCCTTTTTCTTTCCAGCCGTATCCACTTTTCCCAGGCCCGAGGAAGTTTTCCAAACTGCCATGGCTTTCAAAACTAACTTCCAACATCTCCATCGGCATGAGGGCCATACTCTCGAAGAGGCATCTTCAGGGGCTCCTTATTCATGCCAAGCATTATGAGAGGATTCGCATGGACTGGGCGGCTATGGGCGCACTAGTGGAGATCTGGCATCCCCAGACCCACACTTTCATCTTCCCGACCTTCGAGGCGACCATCCTCCTCGAGGAAGTGGAACTTCTGCTCGGATTGAAGAAATTCAAGAGTGACGAGAAGGTAAAGGCAATGCGCATGCTGACAAGAGGGACTTCCGTGAGCGTCCTTGGAAGCTTCACGCCGTCCGACGGCGTCAGAAAGATCCACACTCAAAAGGGAATTGATTTGCAAAGGCTCACGGAATGGGTTATGGATGCCCTGAGAGGGTCACCAGACGATGATCACTTGGAAGGAATTATGAAAGGGTTCACCATTTGTCTGGCGGGTGCTCTCTTGTTCCCTTATGCAGACAACATAGTGGAAGAAGACCAACTGAGTGCTATCTGTGGGATTTGGAGTGGAAAGAGGGTGGGACCCGCCGTCCTTGCCTATCTTTACAGCGGCCTTACTGCCTCGAGCATGGGTAAGCCTCCTTTCGGTTGCGCACTTGTTCTGAATTGCTGGTTAGATTTGCACTTCAAATTCGACCACCGTGAGGGGATGCCGACTGCTTCAAAGTTCTTCCAATAAAGCCCCCTTTATCACATAGCCGATGTGTTAGGCTTTGGTGGCACCGTGGCGAACCGTGTTCCGTGGCTGAAGAAGCGTGAAGACTGGCGGTCTCACTTTTGAACCGTGACACAAAGCTTCTTTACTTGCGCACCGGCATGTCTACTCTCACTTGAACTCCTCATGAGGTCTTCTCCCAAAGTTGAACTCCAACTGATCGGCGCGACTGAGTTTGTCCTTTACAACGCGCATCGGTGCTGCCTCCAGATCGGCATTCCACGCCACTCGTTCCCACTACTGACCGACATTATCCCTTTGAAGAAGAGGGAGTTGGGCACGGAATCAGATGCGAAGGAAGCGAAGGCCATTAAAGCACCCTGGAAGACAAGTGTTGCGGGAAAGGCGTTAGCGCACGTGGAAGAAGAATGTGAGCTGTGGAGGGCTTATGTAACCGAACTGGGGAAGTTAAGGCCTAGAGTGCCTAAGCCCCTGATTAGCTCACTCTGCTTTCTGATGGAATAAAATCTGGCATTTGACATTTGGACCATTGTTCCCTTAGTTATTATTTTTATGATTTTTATTTATCTTTTTGTGTTTTTGTGTTTTCTCTCTTTTTGTGTTCTTGTTTATTCATATTATGATCATATATATATATATACATACATTTTTTTTATTTTTAATGGGGGCGTCCATAGGCCTGGACGCCCCAATGTTTTTGAATTTTTTTTATTAAAATTTTTTATGGGGGCGTCTAGGGGCCTGGACGCCCCAATGTTTTTGAATTTTTTTTATTAAAATTTTTTATGGGGGCGTCCAGAGTCCTGGACGCCCCAAGATTTTTGAAAATTTTTTTTATTTAAAATTTTTTATGGGGGCGTCCAGCCTCGTGGACGCCCCAAAGTTTTTGAATTTTTTTTTCTTTGTACACCCCACCCTCCCCACTTTATGATGTACTACTGACTATGTGAAATGAAATGGTTTCTTTTTGTCGTGTGCACTTTTTCTCTCCCATGCTTCTTTCCTTGCACCTAGTTGTTTCGAGGCACGCTTCACGAGACCTTGCCCTGAAAAGTTGGGAACTACGGAGGGATCCTCTTTTTTCTTTTTTTATCCTTTTGGGCGCGTCCAGGCGCGGGGACGCATCTTAAATTTTAAATTCAAATTTAAAGCGCTAGGCGGTACTTCTTCTCCCGTGCCTTGCCCGCAAACGAGCCCGCCTCTCGTCGAGATTTGCTTTCCCCTCTTCGTCTTCTGCCTCTCTCGATCGATGGAGTTCGGTGGGCCAGACCATGGTGAAGGTGGAGAGGGACGAGGGACTCCTCGCCCGAGGAGGGACACGCAAGACCACGGAGCGACGTCCATGGAGGAGGAAGGGCCCCTTCGGGTACTTGAGGGACCCGATGGCGTGGAGGGAGGTGAACACGGTCTGGTAGGTCCTCCGATCTCCTCCTCTTTGATCCATTTTGAGTTTTGGAGCGAGCCGTGCGAGGGGGAAAAGGGTTCGGCGAGTGTTGTACTCAAATGATGGACGTGTCCTTGAGAGGAGACGCGTTCTCGTGTTTTGATGTAAGACCTTTCTTTCTTGATGCAGGGCATGGCGAGGGCCCCAAGCTTGGCCGATGAATGGGCGAGCGCAGATGAGCTGAGCCGTGTCAGGAAGGAGAGTCGCGGCAAGGCGAAGCTCGAGGACTGGCGTATACGTCTCCCTGGACAGCAAGGGAGCGTATTGGTGCAGGACAGTGCCGACCTCCTGCGGCAGTAGAGAGAGAGTTATGTGGGACTTCCCCAAGTCGGGGATACACGCGACATCAACGGCTTACGTGCCCAACTGGCAGAGGCTAGGCGGCAGCTGGCCGTCACTCAACAGGAATTGTCGATCCTGGTAAGTTGAGTGCTGCATTTTTTTTTTTAATTTGGAGCTTAGCTGACGGCCGTTGTTTGTTTGCTCCAGCGTGCCCAGCAGACAGCGACGGTGGGAATGGCCGGCGGCGCATCTTCCAGCTCGTCAGCCCCTTTTCTTGAGATTGCCTCCCTCCGGGAGCAACTCGCCGGTGTGGTGGCCCGTGCGGCCTGGGCGGAAGAGGAACGTGATGCCTAGGTAGCGACTGTAGCGGAGCTGCGGCGTCGTGGTGAGGAGAGGCCTTCTCCAGACATCCTGGAGTTAAGGGTCCTTCTCCAGGTGACGAGGAGAGAGGCAGAGAGAGAGAGAGAGAGAGGAGAGAAGGGCCGAGTGACAGCGAGATCAGGCCGAGAGGAAGGCCTTGGAGGCCCAGGTGAGGGAGCTCCAGCTAGGCCTTTAGATCATGGTGCAGAGGCTAGGAGCGATGGAGACACGCTACGAGAGAGCGCGAGAGTTCGGGGAGCGACTCCTCCAGTCTGGCCACTTTTCTGTTGGTGGCTTCTTCGCCACGCCAGGGGAGGAGCAACGAGCCATTGCCGTGGAGCAGGCACCACGAGGCGAGGCGGATGCTACTGCACAGGGATCAAGAAGGCTTCTGAGGGACCCTCACCTCAGGGGAGAGGAGAGGGACGATGTTTCAAATTTTGCGAACGACTTTCAAAACATGATAGGGCATCCCTAGACAACATAGGGAGCGGGTCGTCATATTACACCGTCTAAACAGTCACCCTGCGCGAGCGGTGAAGTGACACATGGGACTGCCGGGCAGGCGCCCTATCGTGAGGGCTATCGTTAAAGGTGACGGAGGTAATCTTGGCCCGCACTTCATCCATTTCTACAAATACCTGTCTCTTTCGTTACCCCAGGGACATCGAGGGCCAACTTTGGAGAGTACAAATTCTCATGAAAGAGAAGGGACTCAGAGTTCTGAGATCGGGATGGAGGGCGAATCTTCCCAATCCTCAAAGAGGAGCAGGTCCAGCGGCAGCAGTTCTAGGAAGCTCTCGGATCTCGAAGGGCACTTCAGCGAAAGGGCTCAATCACAACTTGTAAGCTGAGCTTCCCTACCCTTTTTCTCATTATTCCTTGCTCCCTTTCTTCTGACAAAACCCTTCTCCACTCCTTGTGCATGCGCAGAGTGTGACGAAATCGCACATTTCATGGGAGTTAGTAGCGGCAGCCTACAGGGGTCTCCCGGATTTTCAGAAGGCCAGGCTAGACGTGATGGGATTTGGCGCCTTCCTGCGGATCGAGCCGATCAAGCTCGACCTGGTCCTGATCTAAGCGTTGCGTGAAAGATGGGACCCAGTGAGTCGGGCATTCTTGATGCCCTGGGGGCATATGGTGCCCAGCCTGGAAGATGTGGCCCGAATCACGAGCCTCAAGGTGGATGGCGAGGCAGTGACCGGAGTCACTTACGCGGACTACCGAGAGGGTGCCCAGAAGCTACTGGGTTTGGACCTAGATGGACGGAAGAACAGGTCAGTAGCCAGGACATCTATCATGGAGGCATTAGGGCTCACTGATACTCGTCGACGGGATGATGAGTCCTCAGAAGAATTCATGGGAAGGATGGAAAGAGGATGTCATGCTGTCTACTGCACAGAATTTGGCAATTGGGAAAGATCCAACATGGATTTGAGGAGATTTCTCCTCTTCTTGCTGGAAAGATTGATACTAAGCTCGAAAGGAGATGGTATCCATTGTCGTTTCCTGGAGCTGCTATCAGACCTCAAAAGAGTAGGGCACTACGCCTGGGGAGCTGCCATGCTGGCGCACCTGTTTACAGGTCTGTCCCAAGAGGCAGACCGCGAGATGACTGTGAGTGGTTTCACACCACTTATCCAGGTATTTTTGATTTTGTTTTGTATTTTTTTGTTTGTTTTTATGATAGCCCACTTAAGGTACTGATGACATGCGCTAAAGCAGCTGTGGAGCTATTATTATCTCCCGATGGGGAGAGCTCAACATTGGCGACCAGTGACGGTGCCGCTAGCCAGGCGGTGGCAACCCATCATGAGTGCGGCACCCCTAACCTACCAACTGATGGTGCTAAGGCGGGAGATACAGGAGTTCCCTGCAGCAATGGTGGGATTTTTTCTGTTTCATTTTTATTTGGTTCTGACCAGCTAAATGGGTGTGTACAACCTAACCTAGGTAAACTGGAGACCCTACTCAGGCATGGTCGATGTCGACCAACCATGGGTTCTAACAAGTTGTGCCCGATTCGGACGGGAACTGTGGATGCACTGCCTGAATGAAATCGAGCCGCTTCGGCTACGATTGGTTATGAGGACTCTAGGACTGGCTCAGGAATGGGTGGATACGGCTGCGCAGCCTCGCGTAGGGAGAAAGACACGGGGACCAGCAACCTGCATTGATTGGCGTGTGCGGTTCCCCGAACAGTATGGAGATTGGTAACGGGGTGGCACAATTGTGGAATCGCATGCGCAGGATAGTGAAGACTATCTGCGTCTGTATAAGATAATGTATGCAGAGCGGCTCCAACCCCGGAGACTTGTAAAGGTAGATCTCCCTTTTCTCCTCTTTTCTCCCTCTCTCTTTGTGACTTTTGTTGTGGAAATGCTGACTCTCATGGCTGCAGGATGTCCGTGATACCATGATAGCGAACTTGCGATCTCGCCTGGCAGAGACGGAGCAACAATTGGGTGACACACATGAAGCCTTGAGTGCCTCGGTAGGTGTATACAGTGCACGCTCCCAATTCTGACCCTAGATTCATGGAGTTCGGCCGCTAACTATCATCTCATGTGGTTATAGCGTGCCCAGATTGATGCGGCTTCCTCAGCGATGGGAGCAGGTGACGTCTCTTCCAGCTTGTGGATCCCTACCTCAGAACTTGATTTGCTTCACGAGCAACTTACTCGTGCTACACAGCGTGTCGCGGAGGCAGAAGGAATGCTCTCTATACATGTAAGAGTTTCAGTGTTGAGTTCTCCTTGTTTATGCCTTGCAGCATATCTGAGATGGTACGTCTGACAGGAAAAGGAGACGCAAGAGGCGCTTGCCCATGCTGTGCAGAGGGAGGCCAGAATAGCAGAGCTGGAGGAGGAACTGCGGCTTCGTCCTGACGATGACTCTTCTAGAGATGCCATGGAGCTGAGGATCACCCTTCAGCTGGAGAGGGAAGACCGTGAGAGAGAACGAGCAGAGAAAGAAAGGGACAGAGGAAGAGAGAGAGCCGACAGATTGGCTGAAAGGGAGGAACGAAGGGCCATGGAGGCCCAGCTGTTCGAACTCCAAATCAGTCTTGGTCTCGATGAACAATGGCTGAGAGATGGTGAGGAGCGCTACCGAAGAGCACGAGAGCGTGGCTTTCGTGTTAGTACCTTTTTTGCTGCCCCCACGAATCAACGTCGGGATGTAGGAAGAGGAGTATAGAGCGGTAGGAGTACCGCTTTTCGTAGTTGGGTAGCACCCTTGAGAGCGTTTTGCCCGGAGAGTAGCGGGACAAGTAATGTAGAGAGAGAAGGTGGAACTTAATGTACAACTTCTTATTTTGGAATGGAATAAAAGGTTTGGTTTTGTTTGGTTTTCACCTCGCTCTTGTTGCCTTGAATCCCTGTACACATCACTGAAACAAACAAATCAGAATTTCTGCTCTGACTTGGCCCCTTGTTCAATAAGCAGATGGTCACTTTGACTGTCCTTGATAACGGGTCAAGGGGCCAAGCCTTTATTAATGAAGGCAAGGGAAAGATGCGACGATGATGAGTGCGACAGACAAGCACACGAATGCAAGCGAAATTTAAAAGTGAAATGCTGCATACAAATGCAATCATGCGAAATGATTTGTTTTTTTTATGTTTGGCATTTTTTTGTTGTTTTGTTATATTCAATTTTTTTTTCTTGCAAATATGTACATTTTCTCTTTTTCCCTTTTTTGTTGTTATTTTTATCATTTTTTATCATTTTTTTATTGCTAACGCCTGACAAGTACCCAAACGGCACCTAACCTACATGAGGACAGGGGTTTCTTACTAACCTCCCAGGTATCCTAAGTGCACATCTAGGTTAATTCGAGCCTCTAGACCCCTCGAATGATAATCCCGCCGGCTAAGACTTACCCTGATGACAATACCGTCATGCCATGCTTAGGCTCCCAGTTGCTTCCGACCACAGGGATTCGCCCAAAAGGTTTTCGAGGTAAATGATTTACCCGACCCGGGTCTATTTTCTCACAACTCTAGATGGTGTATGATGGAACACCCTGGAACCCTAACGACCAACCGCGCGACGCTGACCTGGAGTCAGACGCCGTCGCACCCAGAGGTGACGCGCTTGCATTGGCCTAAGCCCAAGGTTAAACAAGAAGACATCAAGATGGTAAATAGGGGTCTTGACCAGACAGAAACACAGAGACTCCTTCGCAGCGATAGCTTTTACTTTTCAAAGTAGGCAACCATATGTTTGTGTTAAAATAAGGTCGCAGACCTTGGCGTGTTTCGCCCTTCAGAAACTCCATCTAGCCTTCATCTTTAGAGGAGGAAGGAAGAGTGCATGGGGTAAACCTCCTGAGAGGACCGGCAAAACCGTTAACCCGGCGAGCCAATAAGGGCCCATTAACTCTCCTCTTTCGGACAACTTCGGACCAAATCTCGAGCATTTACATTCCATGGCCCCTTTTGTGGATTCATACTTTTGCCTTGAGGGGTTCCATTTATCGCATCAGGCACGGTCACGACCAGGCTTTTCTCTTTATTTTGATTTTGTGTTTCTTTTTACGAGGGAGATATAGTCGTTTGACATTGTGGGCTCCCTTTTGTGTGCCTGCGGGGACACTGCCCTCTTCTCGTGCTCTGATCGATGCTCGAGGAAATGGATCCTACTCTTGCCTTTGGGGGTTTGAGTTTCGGTTTCTCATGCTCAGCGTTTTAAGGGCGCCGACTGTCTCATTTGGTCGAAGAGAAAAGAATAAAGATTACAGCTTCCGGAGATGTTCTGGGTGAGGCCCCACTGTCGGTGATGCTACCAACTTTTTTTTTGCATAAAATACGTAAGCGAGTACATGTTGGCTTCCTTTGAGCGAGCATAGGCGGATGTGGCCGGACAGGGATCTCCACGGTTCTGGCAAACCAAGACCTGGTGTCTACCAAGCCTTAATGGGCCCCATCCTAACATGAAGGTTGGATGCAGGGACTTAACTACATGGTGACCACCAGGCATCGGCATTTTGAATTTTCCATATTTTTAGTGATTTTCAATATTTTTTTGTTGTTTTTGATGTTTTCTGTCTTCTCATCATTTTTTTGACGTTTTGGCACTATGCTAAGGGTAGTACTTTTTAAGATAAAGCCTATCCCAAGGGTGGGATAACTCGGTCCCTTCGGCGTTGACTAGCTTGTAGGCGTTGCCAGGGTACACGGCTCGAATTACAAATGGTCCTTCCCAATTGGGTTGGAGCTTAGAACGCTGCCCTCCAGGTTTGACAAAAATTCTATTCACGACCATCTCACCGACTTTAAATTTTCTCTCAACGACTTTCTTTTGGTAAAAGCGAGCGAGTCTATTTTGATACACACGCGCATGCTCGGCAGCGGCCATCCGCTTCTCGTCTAAGAGTTCCAACTGGGCAAGGAGTGAATTGTGACGTTCGTCGAGGGGAAATTCCTCATCCAATTGTACTCTAAGAGAAGGGATCAGAGTCTCGTACGGGACTACCGCTTCCGTCCTATAAGTAAGGGCAAACGGAGTCTGCCTGGTGGGGGTACGGATTGAAGTGCGATAGGCCCATAGAGCTTCGATAAGCTTTTCTGGCCAGTCTGAAAACTTACTGGACTCGCAGGTTTTCTTGATGATTTTGATCAATGTTTTATTGGTGGCCTCTGCTTGGCCGTTACCTTGTGGGTAATAAGGTGATGAATGATGCAATGCAATTGCGTACCTTTTGCAGAGGTCCTGTAGGTCCTGAGAAATGAACTGTGGTCCATTGTCGGTGACGATTGTGCTCGGAACGCCGAACCTGACGAGGATGTTCTTCATGATGAACTTGCAGACTGTCGACGCCTTGATTTCCACGTAAGCTTCGGCTTCGGTCCATTTGGTGAAGTATTCCGTCGCAGTAAGGATGAAAGATTTCTGCTTGGTGAGGGAATTGGGATCACCTAGGGGACTGATGATGTCGAATGCCCACATGGAGAAGGGTCATGGGGAGGATATTGGATGAAGTGAGGAGGATGGTGAATGAATTTTGTCGGCGTGAAGCTGACACTTGGCACACCTACGGACATAGACATCATAATCCTCTTCCATAGTGGGCCAGTAAAAGCCTTGGCGAATGATCTTCTTGGCGAGCATCTGACTATTTACATGGCCACCGCACACACCTGAGTGTGCGTCCTCTATACATTTCCATATCTCATTGTCATCAAGATATCTTAAGAGAAAACCAGTGAGACCTCTCTACAACAACAATCCTCCAACTAGGGCGGTTTATTTTAAATAAGCGGGGATAACACCAAGAATTTACAGGATGAGAAGAAATCAAAGAAAACAATGAGGACTAAAGCCTCGGAAATAGTGTGAGAACGGGCAGGTGCCCGAGGAAGTTAATGTGGAAGGAACCGGGTCGAACCCGGGAGCGGGATCGGGAGGAATCAGAAATTGATGAATCGAGAGAGGCGGATCCGAAGGGTCCGGACGTAAAAGAGGAGAATCATGGGGAAATGAATCCGGAGGTTCCGGAGGAAGAAGATCATGAGGGACACGATGCCCTGGGAAGTATGTAAAAAGGCAACTCAAATGGGTGAAAAGAACGAAGGACGCGATGACTCGGAAGAACAAGAGGATAAATCGAAAGAAGGAGAGGCCCGGAGGTTCCGGATGGATATGGGAAGGAGGGGTGCGATGCCCTGAGAGAGATGGAGAATAAGATAAGAAATCCGGAGGTTTCGGATGGGGGTGAGAGATGGATAAAGACATGGAATCAAATAGGGAGGGGTCCGGAGGTTCCGGACAGGGATGAATGTAGGGGTCCGGAAGCTCCGGACAACAAGGGATGTGAGGGTTCAGGGACCCTAGAGCAGAGGAGCTTGATGGCTTAGATTTAGACGACGGAAGGCGTCTCCTTAACCAATGGATTGTCCATAAAAAGAAGCTGAATAGCAGCATGAGCAGTGATGGACTGGGATAGGAAGTGGATGAACTGATGTGGGCTCCTTCAACAAGGGATTTATTATCCTTAAGCTTCACTTTATGCTTTTCCCTCTTCGTGGTAGATACTCTCTCATAGTGCGGCCCTTCAACCTTCAACACAAGTTCTCGGCCTCCTGGGTTTGCAGGCCGATCCCAATGAGGTGCCCAGGCAGAAGACCTCTTCTTTCTCTGACCAACCGGGTCCATCGGTACGGTCAGGGCCCACAGGCTCTCATTTGATGGACTTCTAATAAGGCCCTTCGGACATTCGTACATGAACGGTAACTCTCGTGGCAAAATATCAAAACAAAGATTTAAGAGTTCCACTTGTGAAGTAAGGATCTTGACATGAAATGGCTCCTTTGGAAATAACTCCCGTGATAGATGAATGGTGTCTATCATTGGAAGTTGGATGCTCGGCATAAAGAGCTTCATTTTTGGGGCACTACTCAAGGCCGTTGAATATCACACGTGATCATGCTGGGTAGCATAGGCGTTCATCCCTCGCATGGGAGTTGGTGGAAAGTAGACATGATGTCAAAAGCTTCCAGCAAGAACTGCCCTGACTCGCCCTCGAGCACAGAGTTCATTATCCCCTTTGCAGTGGAATGTGTCATCACCATGCTGGAGGAGAAACTCCTCTCTTGATTAGTCATTTGGACTATGACCGAACAAGGGGTAATGAAAGCTGTAAAAGCATGTTGGCCAATGAGTAATGTGAGCTCTATTATTTTGGCCGCTAATTTGGTCAGCACCAATTCCTGAGAGTCCTTCTTGATGGGCATTGGTGCAGATGGAAATTCGGCCTTCTCAGAGGTGACCGACACAAGAACCCGAATCGGCATTCGGCAAATGAAATCTAGGATTTTGAATGGCATTGCCGTGGCCAAATTCATCTTGTCCGATTCTTGAACATCATCTTTGGCACATGTATTTGTAGAAAGACACCCACTCCGAGAGGGGGTGGAAGGAGGTGAGATTGAGACAACAGGCTCAACGGGTAATGGAGGTTCAATGGAAAGAGTTGTAAGAAGGGTAGGTAGAGGTTGAAACACGACAAGCTTTTCCCCTTGCTCGGAAGCAAGGAGGTTGGCTCGAGTGCAAAAATAGATGAACCCTGCTCAGAGTTAATCACGGGTTTAGGTAAAGGGTCGGATGGGTTTGAAGTTACAGGGATTGTGAAGGCCTTAAGTGGGGACGATGGAAAGTTACTGGGTTGGGGACAAAAGTTAACAGGAGGCTCAATGGACACTGATGGTATGGGGGTTACTTATGTAGTTAGAGGGATGACAGTAGGAGGCTTAGTACGTAAGAAGCGTCGGATTTTGGTGGTATGTGAGGGGTTTAGGGTAGGGGATGATTCATGGTGCGTTGACGCGGGTTGTTGGTATATGGACCCACCATCGTAACACCATGCTGTCTCATAGGTAGAGGTAGGAACGGTGACTTCATCCTGAGCAGGGGGATATTCTGGTGGTGGTGGAAGAGGGAAGGAATGAAGAAAACTCGGAGTAGGTGCATATTCAAAATATTCACATATGTGATCATGTGCCATTTGCAATTCTTCAAAATCATTGGATTCGAATGAATGCCGTGGGGGAGGCGTGTTGATGAGATGAGGTGACGTATATTTGCATGGAGGAATTTGCGTATATAGATGTGGATGTGGAGGCGGAGAGCCGTATAGATTAGTGTGATGAATGGATGGTGGGCAGACGGCGTCCACTTGATTGTAACGACTTGGAAGAATATCTTGCTCACTCATATCCCAGATGCCATACTCATCTCTTCTCTCCTTCCAATCCTTCTCCATTTTGGTAATATTATTCATGAAAGCGTGAAGAGGGTTGGCTTGAGGAGGGGAAGGAGGAAGAAATTTCCTCTCAATAACAGCATGTAAGGCTCCAAGTTGAGAGCTGAGAGAGTCGATATGAGAAGCCATGAAATCCCAGGCATAGGGAACACTAGTGGAGGGGGAAGCTCCACTAACAGTGGTCTGTATTCCATATGATGACTTATAGGACGGGCCAACGTCCATGGGATGAACCTGTGAGTCAGGCTGATAGCCCCAGTCTGAGTTATAGACCCCATAAGAGTCATGGCCTGGGTCACGCATTTGAGACCCATGACGGAAGGCGTCGGCCTCGAAACAATTATAATTATATTCAGCCATCCATCATGTTTTTCGAGAGCATAATAGCATACACCAGCAAATGATCAGCAGAGATTAACACACAAGTGAATGCTTTACGTCCATTTTTTTTGTTTTTCCTTTTTGATTTTTTTTTAACCAAATCTGAAGTTCACACAAAATAGGAAGGACCCTAATTCCAATTTGTTTCACCGCCGTGTCAACTAGGGTCACTTTTCTCGCCACGAATGTGTTACTAGCTCCGGGAAACTTCAATGGTACAACCAGCCCAGTGAACGAAGAGGAGATTCTTCGATGTCAGGGACTTACGGAGGTCCCAGTGGAGGAGATTCTAGTCCGTCGAGAGGAATTCCCGAACGGAGAGTCCTTCCTTCACCGAGAGAGGGTGATCCTTAGAAAAAAAATGAAAAAGAATAGAAAAGAGGGATGGATGTATGCAATGCAATGCTGACAGATATATGGAGCACAACAGAACAATGAACACAACAAAATATAACAACATGCAAGGGACAGCAAAGCCAATCACAAGAAATTGCAAGGGTAACTGAAAAGAAAGTAACTGAATTCCCACCGTGATCGCCAATCTGTGAGCGACGTCACGCGGTTTGAGAAACGAAAATGCGGAGCGTTCGGGCTCGTTTTGTTTGTTGCAACACATAAATAAGAGAAAAGAGAAGGGGCCACCATGGGAGATTGCTCCGGCGGGGCGAGCGGGACAAATGCAATATAGCAAGATATGGGGGTTAAACGGCCATAGCGGGAAGTGACTCGCTGCGGCCTCGGTGGGACGGGAATGGTGCAGAAATCAAATAGCAAGAATTGAAACGGCCATTGCGGGAAGTGACTCGCCGCGGCCTCGAGGATATAAGCAGATAAGAATATAACAAAATATAAAGAGAATATAAGAATGGAAATTTAAACGGCCATTGGGGAAGTGATTCGCCGCGGCCTCGAGAATATGAGCAAATAAGAACAGAATATAAAGAGAATATAAGAACGGAAATTTAAACGGCCATTGGGGAAGTGACTCGCCGCGGCCTCGAGAATACGAGCAGATAAGAATATAACAGAATATAAGGAGAATATAAAGAACGGGAATTTAAACGGCCATCGGGGAAGTTACTCGCCGCGGCCTCGAGAATATGATGTGATCGCCAGGGGCCAAAGACCCCAAAATAAGAAAATGATCGCGCCTACCTCACTAGCAGGAAGTGGCGGGTTGCTTCTTCCTCCCCCTTCGGCCGATCGACGGAGAGGGCTTTCTTCAGTTACCCTTGTAAAATAACAGATAATAGATAAATAGAATTAGAAAATGGCAGTGTAGTATCAATCCCTTGTGATGAAAATAACGAAATCGCAGCAGGACACACACCTGGTTGGTGTGGTTTTAAACCCCTCTCGGACTCGAGTAGGAGGAAAATGCGATGATGGATGCAAGAAGTATATAAGAAGAGGCGCCCTTATGAAGGGGGATAGAGGATGCGCGATGATGAATGCAAAAGAACTACGAAGAAAAGGAAAAGATTGGCTTATTGGATGTGCCGATGGCGAAATCCGGCGGAGCTCCGACAGCGTAGGGACGACGTGGAAGCGCGGTGGATAAAGACGACTTCCTCTCGCGAGCGTGGGCACCCGAGAAGCTGGCAGAACCTCCACCTACAAAAGACCCCACGGGTTAGAAATGACTCCGGCAGCCTCTAGGCTCCGGCAGCCTATCGGATCTCTTAGAAGCTCCTTCGGACTGAGGGGGGGGGGCCTCTATTTATAGAGCTCCGGAGGATGGAGGTGTCCAGGACCCTGGACACCTCCATCAGGGCAAAAATAGTATTTTATTCTATTTTTATTTATTTATTTTGAATATTTTCATGGAGGCGTCTAAGCAACTGGACGCCTCCATAAAAGCCCACCGAACCCCCGCCGAAAGTCGCACGCGGTTTGGCACAACGCGTGGGTTCGAACGGCGCCCGTGATTCAAGAATGGGCGCGTCCAGCTGGCAGGACGCCTTCACAATTTAGATTTTTCTCCGACCGTCGGACGGGGGCCGCCCGTGGGCAAGTTGATGGAGGTGTCCAGGGGCCTGGATGCCTCCATGAAATTATTATTTTTTATTTTATTTTTTATCATTATTAATATTATTATTTTTTATTACTTTGCATTGATGGAGGCGTCCAGTCAAATGGACGCCTCCATGATTTTTGATTTTTTATATTTTTTTATCATTGATGAAGGCGTCCAGGTAGCTAGACGCTTCCTTGATTTTTGATTTTTTTATTATTTTGTCATTGATGGAGGCGTCCAGGCGCGTGGACGCTTCCATGATTTTTCACGGAAAAATTCAAAAAAATGTAAAAAAATTCATAAAAATAGGAAATCACCAGAGTAATTAAAAATGTGAAGGCCGCCTTGGGATATCATAATGTAATATGAGATTTACTCACGGTAATGTCAAGAACGGCGTGTCTACACCCCCAGGCATTAACAAGCCACCAAAGTTCGAGAAATTCAAGAGGCAAGGCTCCCCAAGGGAACATATTGCTTATTACACAACAGTCATGGGAGACTTGGCTACTGATGAAGCTTATATGCTGAAGTTCTTCGGGTCGTCTCTCACGGGCTTGGCCTTTGAGTGGTACTCCAGTCTGCCAGCCGGGTCTGTAGCTGATTGGCCCGATATGTAGCGAAAGTTTCGAGAAAGCTTCCATGTCACAGAAAGGGAGATTACAGTGGTAGAATTATACTCCACCAGACAGAGGCAAGATGAAACGGCCCTGGATTATATCAAAAGATGGAGGAACCTGGCCATGAGATGCAAGCGACCTCCGTACCAAGAAGACGCTGTTCAGATATGTAAGTAAAACCTTAGGAGGGAAGTGCTTGAAAAGATGATTGGAACGGACGTCAGGACATTTAACCGTTTGAATAGTGTGGTGGCCGAGGTCGAGACCTTCATGTCCAGACATCCTGCAAACAACATTCCTGCTACCCAGAAAGGGAAGGCTGTTAAGCGGCGACCGGCGCCGACTGAAGCAAATACTGTTGATTTCAATACATTTGACTAGCAAACAGCAAAGGCCAAAGCAGAAGCCGCCCCTCCACCATCGGGGGCAACGGAAAAGAAAGAAAATGTCTCTTTAAGGAACAAAATGAGGAAGTTATATTCATTTCCCAAAGAAAAGATAGGGGCTTTACTTAACTGGGTATATAAATACAATAAGATAACATTGCCTGAGCCGAAGAGACCTGATGATGCAACTAAGAAGGATGATCCCCTATTCTGTCCGTATCACCGGGCACTGGGACATGCCATTGAAAATTGTTATGTCTTCAAGGACGTCATGGAAAGCATGATTAAGAAGGGCGAGCTCCAAATAGGAGAGCACCAGGTGGATCCCCCGCGCCCTCATGATCCCCCAATGATGAGGCCAGCTATCAATATGATTTCCCTATACTAACAATTGCCTGAAGAGGCTGTTGCAACTTGCACACAACATACATATGAAGCATGCTTTCTTACCCCCATCAAGGATCAGGTGGGATGGCAGACAGTACTAGCCAAGACCAAGAGACGGCCATTAGTCTCTGAAGTGTCGGGGGACTCCATTCAGGGTGTCACAACAAAGCAACCCCCACCAGTGATGAACCCTGTGTGGCACACTACGGAGTCACCACCAGTTATCTGAATATTCACTCACAACCAGAGGAAGCAGACTCCGCTGTCGACCCATGAGAAGATAAGCCCTGAAGTGAGGCGCCTGCAGCTGTACATTAACCAGCTTGATGAATATGAACAACCTGAGCTGAAGTCAATATTGGTGAAAGACCATGTCCTCTGGGAACAACTGAAGGGATTAGCCGTCAAAGAGCAATCAGAAAAAGAGCAAGAGGAAACAGAAGCCGACCTCTTCTGGGGGCACAAGCCAGCCGAGTCCAGGCGCCGAAAGAAGAATAAACCAAGAAACAAGAAGAAAACAATCACATTACAGTGTAACACTCTATCAGCACTGTTCACCCTACCAGGGGAAGAAGATGAAGGAGAGTCTTCCACTCCATCACTAGAAGCAAATCAAGCTGAGGTTTCGACATAAATGCATGCCGCCCGCTCTGGGAGAAGGTGGGGGCGTTTCCCTCCAGCCAACCACAATATTATCTTCAGGGGCGAACAACCCTATCAGATACCAGAGCCAGAAGTCCGGGGCATTGAAATCCCTCCCCCGTCAGGCCTCTATGCAAAAACAAAAGGGGGTAATGAGACCCCGTCATTCCTTGAATTCCTGTCCGTTCTGGAAGGCAAACAGCCGGCTCGAATGCTACCACTGAAGATGAAAACCCCCGGCAACCATCTGCCGCAACGATCAAAGAAAAGGATGAAGCAAATATCAACCTTCCCTCGACAACGAAAATAACTGCCCCAACGGACACTCCCCAGCAGTTCCCATAGAAGAAGGAAACAAGAGAAGGGCAAGTCATGCCGCAAGCACCATATGAGCCTCCAAGACCCCGCTGAGTAGAGGAGATGTGACCGTCCAACGTCCATGTGGGCAGCCGAATTATGAAGATGCTGAAGAAGCTCCCCACAAGATTTTCTATATGGGAGATCCTCTCCTTGAGCGAAGAAGCTCGCCAAGTCATCATTAATGCCCTACAGGCACCAGCTCAATATGAAGCACTTCTGACAGAAGTTAACTCCGGGAAAGCTGTTACATTCATGAAGGATGACATGTTAATTCCTGACCCCAATCATAACAGGCCTCTGTATATGAGGGGGCATCTGTATATGAGGGAACAGTACATTCACGAAGGATGACATGTTAATTCCTGACCCCAATCCTACCTTACCGCATCTACCAGAAGTACTACTTTGATTTGCACTTCATCAAAGTGAAAGATACGAGGAATGCTGGCTTCAATCAGAAATTTGAAACTCCGCTCGGAGTGGCAGAGTTCAACCTCACATTGGGTGATTTTACCACCTCGGTGTAATTCTATGTCATAAACCCCAATACCACATACGAGGCTTTACTGGGACGACCCTGGCTACATAGGTACCAGATAGTGCCCTCTACTTTACACCAATGTATCAAGTACTGCCATAATGGCAAGGAAGAGAGGGTGTTTGCAGATTTGCATCCCTTCGAAGTATATGAGTGTCACATGCTTGATGCACTGTTCTACACAGAAGTCTCCCAAGGGGTGAAGAAAAGAGAAGCTCCTGCAAGCCAAAAGAAAGCAATGCCAGAAGCAGATGAATGGTCCCCTCCACTACCCCCAGGTTACGTGGAGCAGCGGGGGGTCGCCCACGTCTCTCAGACTGGGGACTTTGCTAGAATTACACCACCAGCTGCTTACCCTGTCGAAGCATATTATGACATAAAAGAGAAGTTCAATCTTGTTGAGATTCCGCATGGACTGTTCAAACCCATTCCGAGCTTGGAATGCCAAACAGTACAACCACTGAAGACTATGGAGATTCCCCGTTTCGGCAAACCCCCTATGATATTCTACCCTGGAGAACCTGTCGATGAGGATGATGAAGATTGTGTGATCCCGGAGGAGGCAGCTAACAGGATGGTGCCAATATCGGGTCTAGATTACACTACCTAGTGGGTCTCTCAGATGTTTACCAAAATGAAAATGCCCTTACTGCAGCCTATTGGCCAGAAGAAGTCATTCCAAAAGCTCTGGGATCCGCCCAATAACAACAAAGAGTTACTAAAGATCACTAGGCATCTGGGGCTGGGCTACACTTTGCAGGAGTATTATGAGACAGAGGTAGATGTTATCTCCAGCTACTTCATCCACGAAGACCCCTTCGAGGCAGATTATGATGATTATCAACTATATGGCGAAGAAACGACACAACACCCCGAAGGTGGTGCTGAAATCTATGGCAGTTATGAAAGCTCAGGGGGACAGGATGAAGTCGCTCTATGCCAATACTGGAAGGAACCCCTTCCTAGGGAGGATCTATTCCAAGATGAAGCCAGATTTGACAGGGGAACACCTAAAGAAGATCAAACCGCTGAGAAAGAAAAGGAGCGCCTGGAGTTTGAGCGCATACTGGAGGAGATCCGGGCCATGTAGGACCTGGCAGATCCAGCGAAAGAATTTTTACTTGTGGACCCTCAGGGGACAGAAGGTCCTATGTCAGAAACACAAGATGAAACATCAAAACATTAAAGCAAAGCTGACCAAAACCTGGCGGAGAGTCCGATAATTCAACAATGGAGCAAAGAAAATGAAGGACAAGTTCCTCTAACCCCAGAAAGTTGGTCTGAAGAAAACCAACAATCACTAGCCGGTTTCGAAGACCCGGTGATGCGGGACGGACACGGGAACCGACTCTAAGTGATGCGGACCTCAGACTCTAAATGCGGACATGACCAGCAACATACAAAAACGGAGACACTTTGGCCCGACACTAAGAGTTCCTATGGGCTATACGTCGCTAACAGAAACGCAAGCTCACTCGTCGTCCCAAGCGAGGGGAAGCGCGGATCCGCGCGGTTGAGAAACCGGCAGAGTCAAGGGTGGTCGACTCAATTCCGTGCTCGGATCGAGCCACGGGATGGGTCACTCTCTCGCTCACAGTGGTGACATGGACTCACGGGCTAGGTTCCTATCGCACTCAGCAGTGGCACGTGACCATATACTAGCTAAGCAGGTAATTGCCAAGAAGTCGAGATCGTTACCTCCACGCTCCCGGCGTGGGGAAGACAACCCCGATCAATCCTGTACTCCCGATTAAACAAATACACTACGGTACAAAGATTTGACCCACTCTACGCAGGGAGGTAATAGGTCACATGTGGGGCCCGGGAGTAGCGGGAATTAGGTTGACGGGCAGCATCTTGATGTCGTCCGTCGGCGCCGAAACCCGCGTTTTAGTGCTGTCCGAATGTCGCGATCTACGGGTTCGTGGGGCCCACGTGCTGCTCAACCCTCCGGATCTGATGGGGTGGGTCCCGCTATGGTGGGGACACCTGGAGGCGCACCTCCTTGGACGGCGACAGGGTTGGAATGCCGGCCGGAGACCGGGCGGCTCCGATCATTACTTGTCGGAAGTGCTGCCCACGGATCTGTTGCTTCTGTTTTATAGCGCGCGATCTGGCGAGATCTGCTGCTGCGATCAACACCGATGTCGGATCGGCACAAAACCAGCGCCGTTGGAACGCTGACTTGAAATCCTTCGAACCTATGGGACTCAAAAAAATTCACCAGAGCCGTGCTTCTGATGGGCGATTTTAAAACCGGCATGTTCTCAGTTTCAGATCTGGCCAGGCAGAACTGAAGTTTCCTGAGAGTTGGCGTTGACCGCAGAGTAGACCTCTGAATCAGAAGATGAGCTCTCATGAAAGTTGTATAGGGGGGAGAGAGGAAAACGGCAATAATTCTTATTAGCGATTTAGTAGAGGTTTGGATGGGGAAAGATATTTTATACTGGCGGGTGGTCGGATCTGGACAGAGGCAGATAGAACTAAGTGGGATCTGAAAGTAATTTTTAGAAAATAGGTGAAGGCCTTTATAAATTCCATGAAAATTTGTGGATGGAGGGAGTGTTGGACAGAACCTCCAGTAAAATTGGGTGCTCATGAAAAAATCAAGAAGTGGTCCGAAAAGGGGAAACTCAGAGCTACTGTGAATCTGGACAGAAAGCTGGCAGATCTGGATGGAAAGGAAGAACAAAAATGGAAAATTACAAAATGGAAGCTAGAAGCCCAACCAAATTTTATGGGATGTGGTGAAGACCCCTGGAACTCACCTTAAAAGTTTGGGCTCCAGATGAACTCGTGGCTGAGAGTTAAAAATACGAGAATGGCCTGCTGTCACCCGATTGGCAGAATACCGATGGAGGCGGTGGCGGTGCAATGGCGGCTCGATGGCGGCGGCGGCGGCAACGATGAACTCTACACCAGATAGATGAGGCTTCCCACCTCAGAACACAGCCTTCCTAGCTGCAAGAAGAAGAGAGGAGAGAGAGAGGGGGGGCCCTTGCTTGGAGCTCCAACAAAAATTAGAATTTTTATGCATTAATTCTAATCAAATGAAAATACAAGGTATTTATGTGAAATGACAAAAGACACTAATTAACCCTAGATCTAGGGTTGGTGAGGGTAAAAGAGGGAGTCCACAAACTATTTCTCACATGTGGTTTGGAACAAATAGAATAAGAATAAAAACCTTATTAAACTATAATAAAAATGGGGCGCCCCCTTGACTTTGTGCCATTTTTTTGAATTTTGCTACCCTTTGTCCCCCCTTGGTCCAACCCTTCTAGAAGCCCACCATGGAGGTTTGACTGACCCCACATGGGCCCAAGAGATGAGGTGGATCGATGGGAGAATGTATGGGGGGCTCGCGGGACCCAGGTGGTCCCAAATTACAAATAAACCCCTCTTACAATCTGAATTTCAATCCGAATAAAACACACAATACACACAAACAAAGTCCCAATAAACTATAAATATCGAGACTCAAGGGGGAGTCTCGAGGCTGTCTCCGAGCCAGATGGAAGCTGAGGTAGCCCGAGTGGTGCTCCGCGTACGGTACCGACGGCTCGCCGGTTCGTACTTCTCGCTCGCTCTGGTGTCCGCACCAATTCTCCCCAGGTGGGAGAAACTTGACCCTGTCGAGTAAGGGTCAGCATCGCTCTGGTAGCACTCCATTAGGTCCGGATTTATCCGCTGCAACTCTCCACGGGTAATCCAAGTATCCTCGGTGGCGGGTCGCCCTCTCCAACGCACTAGGTAGCGTGGGTAGGATCCACTCCTGGTAACTGTCACCTGCTCATCCAGTATATGATCGATATGCTCTCGCTGCTGTGGAAATGGGGCCGGTGGTGGACACTCAGGCGTGGGATCACTCTCAATGGGAGGAGATGGCTCAAAAGGCTCACTAGGGATCACCGATGGGTCCCTATATGCAACTAGATCCGACACATTGAAAGTTGAGCTTATACCATAGTCCTCGGGTAGGTCCACAACATACGCATTGGATCCAACGCGTTTCAACACTCTAAATGGACCGGCTCCGCGAGCTTGCAATTTCTTTACGGTTCCAGTGGGAAACCGTTCAGGTCTTACCCTGAACATGACATATTCACCCTCTTGGAACTCACGGTGGTGTCGATGTGCATCGGCTAACTCCTTATACCGTGCATTGCTGGCCTCAATGTGACGACGGATGTCGTCATGCAAACTCCTAACATGCTTAGCAAAAGACTCAGCAGACTCAGACGCTCGTGCATGAATGGGCATGGGAACAAGATCCACTGGCTTCCTAGGCCTACGACCTGTGACAATCTCGAATGGACTCATATCGGTAGACCTGTTAATCGAATCATTATATGCAATTTCTGCCAATGGTAATATGAGATCCCAATCCCCTACACGGTCCTTGACAAGACACCTCAAAAGGTCACCCAGACTCCTATTGGCCACCTCGGTCTGACCATCTGTCTGGGGATGATATGCAGTGAAAAACTTGAGGTGAGTACCCAACATATGCTACAGTGTCTTCCAAAAATAGATGGTGAATCTAACATCACAGTCAGACACTATGGTACGAGGCAACCCGAACTTGCACACCACATGAGTAAGGAATAGGCGGGCTACCCTTGAAGCATCCGAAGTCTTCGAGCATGGAATGAAAAGGGCCATCTTCGAGAATCGGTCAACCACCACATAGACCGAATCATGCTTCCTAGAGGTACGTGGCAATCCCAAAACAAAGTCCATGCTAACATCATGTCACAGAGCATCAGGCACGGGGAGAGGCATATAAAGACCCGAGCTTTGCTTCTTCATCTTGGCCGTAGCACATGTACGGCACTGGGCCACAATATGAGCAACATCTCTCTTCAGACTCGGCCAATAAAATCTGTACTCAACAGCCTCAATAGTCTTATTCCGACCAAAGTGGCCGGCTAGACCTCCCGCATATAGCTCCCAGACTAAAAAGTCTCGAACCAAAGTTCGGGGAACACAAAGTCTGCCTCCCCGAAAGAGGTAACCCTCCTGAAGCACATAATCATCATAGTCTCTCGAGGGTCCAGCCTGGAGAGTGGTATAGATCTGATCGAAGTCAGGATAGTCAACATAGGCCTCTCTCATCTTCTCTAACCCTATGACCTCGACACTCATGGTGGTCAGCAGACAGGCACGCCGACTCAAGGCATCGGCCACCTTGTTCTCCACTCCAACCTTATGTTTAAGCACAAATGTGTACTGCTGGAGATACTCAACCCATCGGCTGTGACGCACATTAAGCTTCTTTTGGGAATGGAAGTACCTCAAAGCCTCGTGATCGGAGTACAAGACAAACTCCTGATGTAATAGATAGTGCCTCCAATGCCTAAGAGCCTGAACAACTACGTAGAATTCTTTATCATAAGTGGAGTATCGCAGTTTCATGTCATTCAGCTTCTCACTGAAATATGCGATCGGGTGGGCCTCCTGACTCAACACTCCTCCTATCCCAACACCCGACGCATCACAAGAGACCTCAAACACCTTCGAGAAATCTGGCAATCGAAGGATAGGTGTCTGGGTCATGCGTTCCTTGATGTCCTTGAAGGCAGCAACTGCGGCCTTCGTCCATACAAATGTGCCCTTCCGAATACTGTCCGTGATCGGGGCAGTGACGGAGCTAAATCCGCGGATGAAACGACGATAGAACGTCGTAAGGCCATGGAAGCTGCGGACATCATGGACCGTACGGGGTTCCGACCACTCAACAATGGTCCGGACCTTCTCCGGATCGGCGGAGACCCCAGTACTAGACACAATAAAACCCAAGAAGGTAAGCTGAGGTGTCATGAAGGCACACTTCTGTGGATTTGCAAATAACTTTTCTCACCTCAAAAGCAGATAGACCTGCCGTAAATGGCCCAAGTGGTCCCCTTTTGTGCGACTATATATAAGGATATCATCAAAATACACAACCACAAAGACTCCAATGAATAGTCGAAGGACCTGAGTTATGAGTCGCATGAAGGTACTAAGGGCATTGCTCAACCCAAAGGGCATAACCAACCACTCATATAGACCATCCTTGGTCTTGAATGCGGTCTTCCACTCATCACCTGGCCTAATCCTCACCTGGTGGTAGCCACTCTTAAGATCGATCTTCGAGAAGATAGTGGCACTGGCCATCATGTCAAGCATATCATCTAGGCGGGGAATAGGGAACCTGTACTTCACGGTGATTTTATTGATGGCATGACTATCAATGCACATTCTCCACGTGCCATCCTTCTTTGGGGCGAGTAATGCAGGAACAGCACACAGACTCATGCTGTCCCAAACAGACCCTCTCTGCATCAACTCATCGACCTGCCGTTTTAGCTCGGCATGTTCCGTGGGACTCATGCGATAATGAGGAAGATTGGGCAATGAGGAGCCCGGAATCAGGTCGATAGCATGCTGAATATCTCGCATGGGTGGGAGTCCCTCGGGAAGCTCCTCGGGAAAAATATCAGCGAACTCCTGCAGAATAGGAATGACATCGGGTGGGAGTTCACCCTCGGACTTCGGCTCCACCTCTCGGACCGTAATAGCAAACACAGGGCATCCCCTACTAGCCTCCCGCTCCATTTCCCGGGAGCTAATCATCATCAATCTCCTAGTCGAGGGCTCGCCTGGGCCAGATGTAACGGTCATAGCCCGAGCTGGGGGTGGGGTACTGGGCCCGGGAATGGAAGGCTCCGGAGTACTAGGACCAGTAGGACCCCTAACTGAAGGCTTCTTGGGCTGAGAGGGTTGGAGAAGAATCCGTTGGCCAGCATGGTCGAAGGTACAGGTGTTCAACTGGCCATGAAGTGTGGCATCCCAATCAAATAACCAAGGCCTACCAAGAATAATGATGCCCACCTCCATGGGGAGGACATCACACCAGATCTCATCACGGTAGGCATGAAATTACAGTGGGACCAGACACCGCAACCTGATCGGAATGGAGGTGGAATCCACCCATGATACTCGATAGGGGCAAGGATGATCCACGGGTGTAAGACCAAGACTGGAGACAGTGCCCGTGGAGATTGCATTGATGCAACTTCCACTATCGATGATCACCTTACAAACTTGTTTGCCCAGCCTACAGAATGTATGAAAGATAGTGGTCCGACGCCAGTCATCACTGGCCTGTGGTTGGGTGAGAATACACCTGACGACCCCCAAGTGGGTATCGTCCGGATGCTGGGCATCTTGGCCATCACCTTCGGCCTCATAATACTCGTCAGCAAGCTCCGGATCTGCTTCATAGCTGACTAACACGAGATCCTTAGGGGTGGCGTCCTCGGCCTGTGTGTCCCCAAAGACAAGAGATGGGCGAGTGGGACACTAGTTGGCAAAATCGCCAAACCCATTGCAGTGATAACACTGCTGCCGTGATCCACTAGGCTCCCCAATCAAAGGTCCTTTCCCTTTATCCTCTCGACGGATAGGAGGTGAAGGCAACAAGGGACGAGCAGGAGGTGCGGGTGCCGGTGGACGGGCGATGGATGCCGTAAGTTGTTGGGGATGAGGAAGGTCCCTCGGAGGTGGAGGGCGAGGCCTAGGAGCGAACGGCTCGGGGCGAGTGGGCCCCTGAGGTCGGGCAATGGGGGCCCTCGGGTACGTGCCAGAAGAGCCACGGGGCTCGACACTACGAAGGGGGAAGGAGCCCAATCGATGGGTAGACTCGAACTCGGCCTCGAATTACTCCAATTCGAGAGCAACCTGATACGCCTGTTCCAAAGTGGTCACATTGCGGCGAAAAAGTTCATATTGATAGTTTGGCCGCAGACCTCTCCGAAAGTGTGATATGGTCATGGTGCTCTCTTCCGTAACTCCACACTGCAAATAATACTCATCAAACTCGGCGGTGTACTCGGTCACGGATCGGTTCCCTTGGGAGAGACTTTGCCATTTGTCTATGAGACGTTGGCGATATGAGGCAAGAAGGTACTTCTCCCTCAATTTCATTTTCATGTCATCCCAAGTACCGATCGGGGGTTGACGTCGCTGATTTAGCAGGCTCTTCACATTGGTCCAATATGTTTGGGCCTGCCCATGCAGCTTCATCTTCGCGTATTGAACTCTCCGGTGGTCCGCCATCTCAAACCACTCGAAGTATCGGTCCATGCCGGCCTCCCAATCTAAATAGACCTTCGGGTCCAAGGGCTCACTAAAAAGGGGAGGATCCGCACGCACACTCCGGAGAACGTGTTCGTCATCATCGTCATCACGATTCCGTCGTTGGTTACGACGACCATATCCCCCTTGCTCATTATCAGATGCATAGTCAGCCACCTCATGCACCTGTTCCCTCCCAACATCTACCGCCTGAGCTCTTGGCGCAGCAGGTTGATGAGCCGGCTCCTGTTGACCATTGATCGGCGCGGGTTGCGCCGCCGCTGGGGCCCTCTCGAGGACGGCAATCCTCCCTACAAGACCCTGGATGGACGGTCCGAACCTGTTCCTCGAGTGCTTTCATCCTCCCTTCTAGACACGTTCCTACGCCATCTAGATGTGTACTAAGGCCATCCATATGCGTATCGAGACGATCCATGAGGGCTTGGAACATCTCGGCCGTCGAAGGCTCATCGGAGCTACGGGCTCGGGAATCCGCCATAGGTGGAGGTGGCGAGTATTGGGTACCTCGACGGGTGGGCATGCAAAGACACACGAACTAGGAGACACAGACTAATGCAAACACCGACTAATGCACCTAGACCTAAACCAATATCCGGTACGTGGTGGAGTTAATCGATCCAAAGATCACTCGCGCAAGTGTGCGGCCTTCCTGATAGGCGTAGCCTAACGTTCGGACAACACCTTTTAAAATACCAAATTATCGGGATGAAACGTAATTTTTTAAAACACTTTTTTTGTTTTAAAAATAATGATGATCCTAGACTCGACTTAGATCGTGCAAGACTTATGTAACGACTACCCTAGACTCAACTTGGCTCTGATACCAAACTGATGCGGGACGAACACGGGGACCGACTCTCAGTGATGCGGATCTCGGACTCTAAATGCGGACGCGACTAGCAACATACAACAATGGAGACACTTTGGCCCGACACTAAGAGTTCCTATGAGCTATACGTCGCTAACATAATTCAAGCTCACTTGTCGTCCCAAGCGAGGGGAAGCGCGGATCCGCGCAGTTGAGAAACCGGCAGAGTCAAGGGTGGTCGACTCAATTCCGTGCTCGGATCGAGCCACGGGATGGGTCACTGTCTCGCTCACAGCGGTGACATGGACTCACAGGCTAGGTTCCTATCGCACTCAGCAGCGGCACGCGACCATATCCTAGCTAAGCATGTAATTGCCAAGAAGTTGAGATCGTTACCTCCACGCTCCCGGCGTAGGGAAGACAACCCCGGCCAATCCTGTACTCCCGGTTAAACAAATACACTGCGGTACAAAGATTTGACCCACTCCACGCAGGGAGGTAATAGGTCACATGTGGGGCCCGGGAGTAGCGGGAATTGGGTTGACGGGCAGCATCTTGATGTCATCTGTCGGCGCCGAAACCCACGTTTTAGTGCTGTCCGGATGGCGCGATATACGGGTTCGTGGGGCCCACGTGCTGCTCAACCCCCCAGATCTGATGGGGTGGGTCCTGTTGTGGTGGGGACACCTGGAGGTGCGCCTCCCTGGACGGCGGCAGGGCTGGAACACCGGTCGGAGGCCGGGCGGCTCTGATCACCACTTGTCGGAAGTGCTGCCCACGGATCTGTTGCTTCTATTTTGCATCGCGTGATCCGGCAAGATCTGCTACTGCGATCAGCACCGATGTCAGATCGGCACAAAACCAGTGCCGTTGGAACGCTGACTTGAAATCCTTCGACCCTATGGGACTAAAAAAAATTCACCGGAGCCGTGCTTCTGATGGGCGATTTTAAAACCAGCATGTTCTCAGTTTCAGATCTGGCCAGGCAGAGCTAAAATTTCCTGAGAGTTGGCGTTGACCGCTGGGTAGACCTCCGAATCAGAAGATGAGCTCTCATGAAAGTTGTAGAGGGGAGAGAGAAAAAAGCGGTAATAATTTTTATTAGCGATTTAGTGGAGGTTTGGATGGGAAAAGATATTTTATACTGGCGGGTGGTCGGATCTGGACAGAGGCAGACAAAACTAAGTGGGATCTGAAAGTGATTTTTAGAAAATAGGTGAAGGCCTTTATAAATTCCACGAAAATTCGTGTATGGAGGGGTTGTTGGACAGAACCTCCAGTAAAATTGGGAGCTCAAGAAAAAATCAAGAAGAGGTCCGAAGTGGGGAAACTCAGAGCTACTGTGAATCTGGACTGAAAGTTGGCAGATCTGGATGGAAAGGAAGAACGAAAATGGAAAATTGCAAAATGGAAACTAGAAGCCCAACAAAGTTTTATGGGATGTGGTGAAGACCCATGGAACTCACCCTAAAAGTTTGGGATCCAGATGAACTCGTGGCTGAGAGTTAAAAATCCGAGAATGGCCTACTATCACCCAATTGGCAGAATACCGATGGAGGCGGTGGCGGTGCAACGGCGGCTCGATGGCGGCGGCGGCGGCAATGATGAACTCCACACTAGATAGATGAGGCTTCCCACCTCAGAACACAGCCTTTCCAGCTGCAAGAAGGAGAGAGTAGAGAGAGAGAGGGGCGGCCCTTGCTTGGAGCTCCAACAAAAATCAGAATTTTTATGCATTAATTCTAATCAAATGAAAATACAAGGTATTTATGTGAAATGACAAAAGACACTAATTAACCCTAGATCTAGAGTTGGTGAGGGTAAAAGAGGGAGTCCACAAACTATTTCTCCCATGTGATTTGGAACAAATAGAATAAGAATAAAAACCCTATTAAACTATAATAAAAATGGGGCGCCCCCTTGACTTTGTGCCATTTTTTTTGAATTTTGCTACCCTTTGTCCCCCCCTTGGTCCAACCCTTCGAGAAGCCCACCATGGAGGTTTGACTGACCCCGCATGGGCCCAAGAGATGAGGTGGATCAATGGGAGAAGGGATGGGGGGACCGCGGGACCCAGGTGGTCCCAAATTACAAATAAACCTCTCTTACAATCCGAATTTCAATCCGAATAAAACACACAATACACACAAAAAAAGTCCCAATAAACTATAAATATTGAGACTCAAGGGGGAGTCTCGAGGCTGTCTCCGAGCCAGATGGAAGTTGAGGTAGCCCGAGTGGTGCTCCGCGTACGGTACCGACGGCTCGCCGGTTCGTACTTCTCGCTCGCTCTGGTGTCCGCACCACTCGGAGTCGACTTACACATCACTCGGGGAGCTGGAAGTCCTAGAAGTTGAAGAAGATTACATCAACGGAGGCTATATAAACCTGGAAGAAGCTCCACCAAAATTCGAAGACGGCGGTCAAGCTACCGTTGATGAGCTGATAGAAGTGAACCTGGGGAGTGAGGGGGATCCAAGACCCACCTTTCTCAGTGCGCTGTTGTCAGCAGAAGAACAAGAGCAGTATATACAGTTTCTAAAGGAGTTCCGGGATTATTTTACCTGGATCTACAATGAGATGCCAGGGTTGAACCCCGATGTAGTACAACATCTGCTGTCTATTCATCCAAGAGCAGAGCCTGTAAAGCAGCCTCCTAGGCGGATGCGGCCCAAGTTGATTAACCAAATTAATGGGGAAGTCGACAAGCTTATTGATGTAGGGTTCGTCGAAGCAAATCAATACACAACATAGTTAGCAAATATAGTGCCCGTGAAAAAGAAGAATGGGCAGATAAGAATATGTGTTGACTTTCGGGACCTCAACAAAGCATGCCCGAAAGTTGACTTTCCTGTGCCGATCATCGAGCTGCTGATAGATGCCACCACAGGCCATGAAACCCTCTCGTTTATGAACGGATCGTCCGGATATAACCAAATTTGGATTGCAGAGCAAGACAGAGTTCATACTGCATTCCGCACTCCAAAGGGGATATTCCATTACAAGAGGATGCCGTTCGGCCTCAAGATTGCCGGCGCTACATATCAAAGAGCCATGACGAAAATATTCGATGACCTGCTCTACAAGTAGGTGGAGTGCTAC
The DNA here is from genome assembly GCA_022559845.1 of Amorphophallus konjac. Lineage (NCBI taxonomy): Eukaryota > Viridiplantae > Streptophyta > Magnoliopsida > Alismatales > Araceae > Amorphophallus > Amorphophallus konjac. The sequence goes on from CM040123.1 coordinate 382,974,928, forward strand.
ATTGATGATCCGGTAGTGAAGACCAAGAGAAAGGAAGACCATCTACAAGATTTGAGGGTGGTGTTTCAAAGGCTACGCCAATATGAGCTAAAAATGAACCCCATGAAATGCGCCTTCGGCGTGTCCAGCGAAAATTCCTTGGATTTATTGTCCGACACAGAGGCATTGAAATTGATCCATCCAAGATTAAAGCTATTCAAGAGCTCCCTCCTCCGAAGAGTTTGTCAGAGCTGCGGTCCTTGCTAGGCCGACTGGTGTATATTCGTCGATTTATTTCAAATCTCTCGGGTCGATGTCACCCTTTTCATAGGCTAATGATGAAAGATATGTCATTCTTCTGGGATGAAGAATGCCAAACAACTTTTGAGAAGTTGAAAGAATATATGAAGACCCCTCCAGTGCTGGGGGCACCGATTAAAGGGAGACCCCTGATTCTCTACATAGCAGCCACTCACTGTTCCCTGGGGGCAATGCCAGCTCAAGTGAATGAAGAAGGCAAAGAGCAAGCCCTCTACTACATTAGCAGAAGGTTGGTAAGGACTAAAGAAAAATATACATTTATAGAGAAGACCTGTATGGCGCTAATCTTCGCTGTCAAGAAACTCCGACATTGCATGCTGTCCCATAAAATCATATTAATATCTGGAGCGAACGCGCTCAAGTACATATTATCTCAGCCAACACTCAAGGGTCAGCTCGGCAAATGAGCCGTGATCCTGATGGAATTTGACATTTCATATGTGCCTCAAAGAGCCGTAAAAGGTCAATCCGTAGCCAACTTCTTTGCAGCACACCCTGCACCAAAGGATGTTCCGCTAGAAGCTGGACTCCCTGATGATGAGACACTGGAGGCATGTCAAGTCTAGCCGGTAATGTGACACCTTACTTTCATGGGGCATCGAGAACGGAAACTGCCTCAGCTGGATAGGTCAGAGTCCGAGCAGGAGCCAATATTGTCCTGAAGTCACCTGAAGGGGAAGTGGTATACACTTCATGCTCAATAAACAAGCCATGCACTAATAATGAAGCTGAGTATGAAGCTTTGATAATCGGCCTACAAATCACACTCAGCATGGGAATCCATATGCTCCAAGTGTTCGACGACTCAATGCTGATAATAAAACAAATGCAAGGGGAGTTTGAGGTGCGGAAACAAGAACTAAACCCCTACTACCAAAAAGCCTTACGCCTTATGGCGAATTTTCACCATATCAAGCTCAATCATGTGAGCAGGGGGCACAATGCTCAGGATGATGCTTTAGCAAAATTAGCCAGCTCACTAGCGGTCCCACCAGATGAAACACTCAACATTGTTGTGATGAACTGGCGGCAGGTTCCCAATATGCTAGAATCGTGCCTAGAAGAATATGAGGCCAATGTAGCCGAAGAAGCACGGGAGCCCGACTGGAGACATCATCTGCTACAATGGTTCCTTCATCAGCAGCTACCCAAAAACAAATAAAAAGAATGAAACTCCTTCGACTAAAGATTCCTACGAGCTTCAAAGTGGAACACTATTCCGAATCATGGCAGACGCCCATAAGAAGATTCTGCTCCGCTGCCTATCCACCAAGGAGGCCTGGCAAGTGATGAAAGAAATGCATGCCGAGGCAGCCGGAGCACACCAAGCTGGACCTAAGATGAAGATCGAAATCAAGAAACTGGGCTATTACTGGCATACTATGTTTGAAGACTACTGTCAGTTTGCAAAAACATGCCAGAAATGCCAAGAGCATGCCGCTGTGCCCAGAAGACCGCCTGTGCCCCTGCACCCGACAGTCCCCTACTGGCCTTTTGCTCAATGGGGAACCGATGTGGTTAGACCTCTTCCAACGTCTTCAGCTGGACACAAGTACATCTTGGCTATAACAGATTACTTCTCCAGATGGGCAGAAGCTATAGCACTCAGAGAAGTGACTGGTGAGCTGGTCGCCAGATTCATCAAATAGAACATTATTTTTCAGTTTGGTGTTCCCAACCGAATAATTTCTGATAACGGAAGCAATTTCAAGAATCAGAAAATATATCGGCTCGTCGAGAAGTACAAAATTGATTGGAGGACCTCCACCCCTTACAATCCGCAAGCAAATGGATTGGCTGAAGCATTTAATAAAATCCTGTGCACGCTCCTTGCTAAGACTATCCGCTCCAGCAAGAAGGACTAGGGGGAAAAGATGTACGAAGCGTTATGGGCATATTGTACTGTCTACAAGACCCCTACAGGCTGTTCACCCTTCTCTTTAGTATACGGCTTCGAGACAGTAGTCCCCGTAGAGCTGGAAGTCCCATCACTCAGGGTTGCAATTTAGTATGGATTAGCCCGCAATGAACAAGTAAATGCTAAAAGAAGATTTGAGAATTGGTTGAGCTGGAAGTAAAATACCTTCAGGCACAGAAGAATATCCAGGCATATCAAGCCGCATGGCAAATGCCTTCAACAAGCTCGTCAAAGGGCGAGAGTTCAAGAAAGGTGACCTGGTCATGGTCAAGAAGAAAGAAGTCATGGCTTTCAACCTAAAAGGCAAGCTGGCTGCAAACTGACTGGGCCCGTATGTGGTCCAAAGGGTCTACGAAGACGGAGCCTACGTGATGGTCAACCATCGGGGGGAAGTTCAATTCTCGTCACTCAATGGGAAGCATTTGAAACTTTATCATGCTACACCACTGCCCTTTGAGGGAGTGGCGAATGATTGAATGAATAGCCTCAACATAAAAAATGAGGGTGATGAAGGCTCTGAAGAATGATGATGACAATGAGGATGGTTACCGCCTCCTTCATGTGGACATCAATCCGGACCTTCCGTCTGGATGGACGATGAAACCTTATCTCCTTTGCGTTGATGTAAACCCCACATCAACGATGAGGCATATGTGCATTCTAGGCGAACGGCTTCGGGCTAAGCCTCCTTCATGTTGACATCAATCCGGACCTTCCGTCTGGATGGATGATGAAACCTTATCTTCTTTGCGTTGATGTAAACCCCAAATCAATGATAAAACATATGTGCATTTCTAGGTGAACGGCTTCGGGCCTAAGCCTTCTTCATACGGGCATCGATCCGGACCTTCCGTCTGGATAGATGATGAAACCATATCATCCTTTGTGTTGATGCAAACCCCACATCAACAATGAGACATATATACATTCTAGGCGAACGGCTTCAGGCCTAAGCATCCTTCATGTGGACATCAATCCGGACCTTCCGTCTGGATGGATGATGAAACCTTATCTCCTTTGCGTTGATGTAAACCCCACATCAACGATAAAATATATGTACATTTCTAGGCAAACGGCTTTGGGCCAAAGCCTTCTTCATACGGACATGGATCCGGACCTTCCGTCTGGATAGATGATGAAACCATATCATCCTTTGCGTTGATGCAAACCCCACATCAACGATGAGACATATATGCATTCTAGGCGAACGGCTTCGGGCTTAAGCCCCCGATACACCAACATCAATTCAGACCTTCCGTCTGGATAGATGATGAAACCATATCATCCTTTGTCACGCCCCGAGCCTTTATGATAGCGGAAGACTAGCTCGAGGAACGTGAACAGCCAGCATGGTAAGCCTCTTGCAAGCAAGAACGATCAGAGCGCAAGACAATCACACACATAAATACAATTGCATAATATTTACTCAAACTCCAACTTTCAATTCATTATCAATCAAATATCAAATACAATCACTAATTCAACTTTCTTCATCATACTAGACTCAAGAAATAAGAAAATAACATAGACTCAATCTAAACAATGTAGACTTCCTAAGTCTTCACTCACTCTTCATTCACTCTCGGACCCGCTATTTGAACGTTCTGAATCCGATCCCGACTCACTTCCATCTCCTGAAAAGATTGGAAATAGGTAATGAGCACACTTGCCCAGTAGGTATCTTCGCATCAACATGAAGGCACTATTAAAGTAATTAACATTTTAGCTCTAGAGGAATAAGGTAAAATCATGCGAATGCGATGAATCACAAGTATAATCGAGCAATAAGATAATCATGTAGGTAGAATTAGCTGAGGTCCCGTGATCAATGACACCCAAGAGGGGGGTGCATTGGGTGTTTACAAATTTTACTAAAAGCTTTTGGCCTTTTTGTAATATGTGATATAAAGCTAATCAATAGGATCAAAACTGTTGGTTCACAAATGAGATTTATCAAACTTAATTAGATGATGATGTAGATTATGTAGGATATAGGTGGATAAATCCGGAATCACAAAAACACTAACACTCACGTAGAATGAAGGTAGAGGAAATGGATCAAACCACACAATTCAAACCATACTGCACAGTGATTTTTAAGGTGGTTCGGATGCAACGATAGCAATCCTACGTCCACCCCTCACCAAATCCGGTGAGGCTTCACTCGGGGATAAATCCCCAAACGAAGACAACTCTCCAACCACATACACAGGACAACGCCTGCACACACACACGGGGACGCGCCCCAACCCACACACGGAGACAAGCTCCAACACACACACACACACACGGAGATGAACTCCAACACGATCCGACAACCGGATCAACAAGACACACACACGCTGCGACAAGTGCAGCAAACCACACACTAAAACAACTGGATCTAAGTAGATCCACACATACACACGTATATCTAGGAAGATCTATGCACACACGAATCAAATAGGACACACACACAACCACGGATCCAACAACGATCCACACACACACAAGTTTTTGCAGTTTATACAAAACACGAATATGAACTTAAAACACAATAAGGCACAGTTTAGAAATCCCCTAATTTGGGTTCCCTTGAATGCATGCTGCAGGGTTGAGAATGGATGAAGAACACTTGTTACACGGAGTACTGTTCACGGCTACAGTACCCTTCTTCTTCACTTGGACAATCCTTGTATCTCCTTGATGCTTGTGAGCTTGTTCTCTTCCTTTGAGATTGCTGACTTCAACCGGAGATAGAGTACCTTCAGATGATGCTTGAATGGCTCCTTCTTCCTTGTAGCATCCTTCTTCTTCTTCTCTTCATAGGCTCCTTGGTTAATAGGCTCTCCTTCGATCTCTTCTTGTTGGATGCTTGCTTCTTCAGCTCATAGGAGGATGAAGGCTTCAAGAAGGATCTTGGATCTTCAGCTGCTGGATGGAACTTGATTCACGGACTACTGTTCATGCTACAGTAGCACTACTCCTCCTTCTTCTCTTTGACAGCCTCCTCTTGATCTCCTCTTGAATCCCCTTAGATGGTTAGGGTTGTGGCTTCAATGAGATGTTTTATATATCTTAAATGGTCCATAGACAAGCCCCAGACCAGATCCACAAATCATGGTGGATTGGGTGTCTTTAGGACTACACAAATGGGTGGAAAGACCACTCCTCGAGCTTGAAACAAAAGTCAACAAAAGGGGCATTTCGAGGCTGGCGGTCGACCTACAGAGGCCAGCGGTCCACCGCCATTGGCCATCCTGTAGCCATTTGGCTGCTGGGAAAATAGGTCGACCCCTAGCTCCTGGCGGTCGACCGCCAGGTTCACAGGTTGCCAATTTTCAGTTCTGTGATTTCAGGTTGACCGCCAAGGGTCCACAGGTCGACCGCCAGTCTCCAAACCTACAAAAGTCAAGTGTTAGCTCACTTGAAACTATCCATTGGTTCGATACTTGAAAAAGGGCTTGTGTTATAGTTGATTATAAGTTTGTTTAGACTCGATTTAACACATGGAATGATTCATGAACACAAGTGTGAAAAGGAGTGAATCTTGATGGTTTAAAGCATGAACCTTCGTTTTAATACAAGGTAGGAGTCTCACCAATGGTTCTTGACAGTAAATGACATATACCACCTATTTTGGATTGTAGGGAAGTAGAGTTTTGGTTCACCAGCTGACGGCCATGAGTTTGAACCTGCATGCAAGATAGTTAGGTTAATTGCATGCTTGTTGACATTAAAGAGGTCATGAAACCACTTGTATCTTGTAAAACCAACATGTGCAACCAGCATACACAATAAGATGAATGAACACAATCATCAAGAACATGTGTAATCAACCATAAGTTTAGTTATCATCACGTAATCACACATTAATTTTAGTTATCATCAAAACATAACTTAACAATTACAACAATCATCAAAATCATAACTCAACAATCTCCCCCTTTTTGATGATGATAAACTTATTGATGATGACAAACTTAATGATGATATATTGATGATGACAAACTTAATAATGATATACAATGGAAAGGTACATATGTTCTTCTTAGTTCTCCTCCCCTTGTCACACACAATCATCAATTTCTCTCCCCCTTTGACATAATCAAAAAGCGGGATAAGGCAAACCTTTCTCCCCCTGTGACATGATCAACAATATCAACAAAGCTTGAAGAAGCCAAACAAGGAAGAGCAAACTGATCTCCCTTAGAAACAACAATAGCCCATCTTATCAATACAGAAGAAGCAACAGTAAATCATGGACCAACAAATCAATATAAGTCCAATTAGAGGAGGCCAATTGCTTATTATTCTCAGAAATCAATATGATACCATCCAAAGCGATTATAGTCAAGCATGAGCCAATGTAGGAAGATGATCACAAAATAAGGTGTTCAACATGATAGCATTCAAAATCTAGAGCCCATGGCATATTTTCACACAAACAAGAGCAGGAGGACATATCAAAATGATTTTCTTTGATTTTCAAATTTTTAAATTTTACATTTTCTGTTTAAATGCATGAAACTATGTATATGCAGATGATGACTCATAAAGTGCACACAAAGTAATCAAACAGTTACATATAAACGTACATACAATCTCCCCCGTACATATATGAGAGGGGAATGGGTATATTAAGGATGCAAGAGAGTCATGCTCACCAGAATGCACATGTGTAGCACATGGGAAATCGTGCAATCATATAGGAGATTCATGCAATTGCTGATGCAGTCAATCAATTTTCTGAATACATATTAAATCAAATTTCCAGATGTGTAGGTGAGGAACATGAAGGACGATAGTTGCAATATGGATATTCAGATTTTCAGATAAACACAATGAGACATTTCACAGACTGCACTTCAATTTTTGAGAACAGCGTATTGGAGGCTTCGCTCTACCACAATGAGTTTTCATAATCATTTTTTTAACTCAACCAGAATCCCCGGTTACTCGAGTAGTATCACATGATATGCAGAATTTTTCAAGAGTGATTAGGTTCAAAATGATTCCTTTTTATGCGAGTAGACGCATGGAGCTCATGCCAGAATCCCCGGTTACTCAGAATACTAAACCATCTCACTTCATTTTGAACAGAGGTACTAGTCCACACTTTTTAGATATGAACCACATCACGTCTCAGGTGACATGTGCCCAGTTTACTCAGTGAGACCAAGCATTGCTCTGCCGTTCATTTACCTTCGAGATTTTTCAATAAAGATAGGTAGGCAGCTTTTTCCTCAACTGTCTCTTCTACATACATGCAGCAAGTTGAACATCTCGAGAGTGTTGAAAAGAAATTCATATACTCTTTAACACTCATTTTCACATTTTATGCATGAAGTGTGCGAATTTATTTCAGCATGTATACCAAAAATATCATGAACACATAACAAGGCAGCTCCCCCTAAATAGATGCACTTATGAAATATAAACTCCCCAGAGTGTACGACAAGAAACACTCCAACAATGACTCAATTGCAACATTATTTATCAAGAGGACATAAGGCCATAGAAGTGCTAAGGAATGAGAGTGAATAGCATATAATATCAAGCAAGCACACAAGGGGAATGTATGCAACATGCAATGCAAATATGCAACTGATACCAATCAAAAGGATACCAATTGAACGAACAGAATGCGGCTAATGCATGAGTTCTAGTGCAATGCAATCCTTGATCATATAATAATGAGATGTAACATGCCAAGACAGAATGCAGTGTGGTGTAAAACTTCTGGTACAAAATGAGTGAGCTAACTGCACTTAATGTATGAATTCTAATGCATGCAGTCTATTCTTATATGAGAATGAAATGCAAGATGAAAAATGACACTACATACAAGAGAGCAAATCAGATTGGAAAGATGAGCATGGGACAATTTTCATCACAAGTGGCTTATATACAAAGGGAAGCCATTTATTATCAGAAGTTGTTAAGAGCATATTTTCAAGGGTTTTGAAAACATTCACAAGCCATTCAGGAGTTGACATTTCCATTGCAGAACTCTTCACTTCAACAAGGATCAATTTTAGAAATTTTTGAAGGAATTCATCATGAGCATGTTTCATGTTCCAATTGGAGTTCACTCAGTCAATAAAAGCATCAGAAAAATTCTTTCAAGGCCAAACAATCAATTTCTTCCAGTTCTGGTACAAGGTGGAGAACTTTGGTCCAAAGATCAACTCACGCATAGTGAGAGTTTCCAGGTGAAGATAATCCGCATTTTCACTACTTAGTATTTGATATACCAGATACTCAATTAAGCTTAAATGTGCTCAAACAATCAGATTGAAGGATGTTCAAACGTCAACATAAAGTTCAAGATTTTCAGTTTCAATTAACCAATAAACAAGTTAGTCACGGCAGAATGGAGGAGCAATCATTTCAGGTATGTAGAAATAATACATGTCATTAGAATAACATCACAAAGTCCCATAGACTAATGCATGAAGTTCCATTTCCATAGCAAGAGGGTGAATTACCTTAATTCAGAAGATAATACCGTAGGCCCTCAAGCACAAAAATCACCAACCTCACGAAGGTTAGTATTTTAGATTCATGTTTCATTACCTTGGCCTTGAGAATCCATTTTCTTCCAAGCCTTTCACCTGCAATCCAAAGAAGAGTGAAACTCAGTTTACTCATGAGAGTATTTTAAAATCTCCTTGCACAGTCCCTGCAAAATCTTCACAAAAGGCATTATTAGTAGCTTAGAAATGATTACATCCACATGCACTTGAACCACTAAGAAGTCTTTTACCTGATTTGCCTTGTGAGAGGTGGTTGGTCAACCTTACCTATTGAACCCATTCTTGATCAAAAGATGCGGGCTTTTCATACCATGCCTTGTGTACTTGCTTCAACATGTACAAGACTTTCACCACCTTATACTTGAGTCGATCCTGGAGGTTGTTCTACACAAAGTAGCCCTTCTTCTTGTAGCAACTTGAGATGGTTCTCATCATTTTCATCCTTGCAAGGTATTCTTCCAGTTGATTTAAGCTCGATCATGACTAGCCCATCATCATTTGAATTTTGTGTGTGTAATCTGTATCCAAAGATAGAAAGATTTAAGTTGTCAATTTTGATTCAAATTTATTGACAATGGCATGACAAATTATTTTAACAACCAACATCCCCTAGACAGCTATAGATGCAATGCATGACTCATGCATGAACCTAAACATTAAGCCCATATGACGAAAGTGGTTGCTCCCCCTTAGTGTGTGCATGAATGCAAGATATTCAGTAACAATCTAATGCCATATGCAGCCTATAACTAATTGATTCATAGTACCGGGCGGAGAACTTAGATCCGAAGATCACCTCACGCGTAGTGATAGCTTTCAGACAGGCGAAACCTGCCCTTCCACATGTCACCATTTGTTATACTATGTAGTCGAGGATGATGTAGGTAGAAGTATTACTATGCATTATGACGTGAATTCATAATGTTCAACTTATGCATGACAGAGTATGAAGGTGTATGTTGATTTTATTTTGCTTCTCTATCTTCTCTTTCTTGGGGTCTCTAAAATGCGGCAGCACTTTGACGCAACTCCAGAATTTTCTCCCTCTCTAGCATGAAGTCAAGGGTTCTATTTATAGACCCTCAAACCCTCAAGTCGAGCATAGGATAATCCATCAAGATAAAGGGATAACTCTTAACAAATCCTTGAAGATAATATCACCAAGAGTCCATAGAATCAAACAGAAGGTCCTGAGGATCAGATTTGGAAGAGATATCGTCAATCCAAGTTCTTATCTCGACCACGGAGTAGCAGAAAAAAGGCCTGAACTGCCAGGACTCTCTGAAGGAAGTAACGGCTGCACGACAGACCGCCACAGTGAAATAACGCACCAAGGATCATCCGTTACTTTCAACCTTATCCCAAAGAGATAAGATCAACAGGAAGAAGACCAAAGCACTAGGACTCTATAAAGAAAGTAACGGCCAAGGCATGGGGCGTCATAATGAAACAACGGCTGCACGACAGACCATTATATTCAACGTGTAAGCCAAAAGGTAAAGATTGAAATGAGACCTTAAACCTTAGGACTCTTCAAAGAGTAACAGCCCAGGACCCACCCGTTATAAAGAAACAACGCTCCTGGAGCAGACCGTTATTATCAATGGAGTTCAAAAGAAGAAATGATGGTTTTGCTAAGCCTTAGTCAAATGAAATACCACAAAATGCCACATCCAATCAAGGAGTCAAGACCCAAGAAATGATCTTCAACTAAACAAAGAGACTTGATGAAGAGTGAACAACTCGGAGCATCATATATAATGAATAAAGAGATGACCCGACTTATTGGTCATAAAATGGGTGTCAACAGATGCCCCTCCTTAACGTCCTCTTTGCAGGGGAGCGAGCGGAGGTGAAGTGAAAATGAAATGGAACATGGAGATGAAGCGGAAGTGAAGTGGAGTGGATCAAAAAGAGGGCGTTAAGGTAAAACGACACCCGTTCTTCACCAACAAGCGATAGGAATTTTCTGAAAAATTTTGAACTGATCACAAGGAAATAGCCAACCAAGGGACGCATGTCTGGAGGAACTAACAACTAAGGAAAGGAAACACGGCTAGTCGCCGGAGGCAACGGAAAGGAAAGAGAACTGACTAAACTCCAGACAGGAATCTTCAGCCAACCAAATCGAGCGACGAGATCAAAGGAAAACCTTCTAATTCAGAGTGGAATAATTCTCCTCATTCGAGATCAAGAACACAGCTGTTCACCATCATCGATCTACCTTGAACAGATGAAGCACATGAATGCTTAAAAGATGCGTATGATGCATGATGGGCTAAAGAAAAAGAAATCTTTAAAACAACTGCAAAGAGAGATAAAATATCAAGATACTCGAGAATAATATTGCTAAGCTGGAGAAACTAGGGTCAAGACACCATCTGCAACCACGGCGTGCAAGATAGAACCATCGTCCCCAAATTTTTCCAACCTAACGACCTATCCAACGATTAAACATGTGAACTCAGATCATCATCATTTTTGTTTAAGGGGAACATCAGATCCCAGAACACATGAATGACCAGCCGGTTCTCAAGATACTATGTCATAGATAACATATAGTAATGCATTAAGGGATAAGGAAACGAAATACAATACCTGACTTACCTGCTTGACGAATGGCAGAGCGTGACTTTGTTTATGAATTCCTTCATGGAAAGAGGTTAGCCAATAACAAATATGAACACGAATTAAGGCATAACCATTTGTACGTGTGAGAGGCATCAATAATGAACAACATGGAAGAAAATGGAACCATTTTAACATCAATTAGACCATTTAATTCATCAAGAAACTTGCAAGTTTGTAACGGTCTAGTGTAAGAGCGTCACACAAAATAACGGACCAACCCTGGGCCGTCATAAACCAGGCGGTTCACATTCTTCAATAAAACATGGCCAACACATGTAACTGTCGAAAATAGACGCGTCATAAGGATGTGACGGTCGGTCGATAGACCGTCACATTTCCTGAGCATTCAAAAAATAAAACCCGAACGGTCCCGGCCTTCATTCAATCACCAAGCAATCAAACGCCCCCAAAAAACTCCGGCGATTCCAACCCCCACCACCACCATGGCCGGCGATGAGGGTTCCCAGCCTCCACCACAGAAGAGGGAGAGGGGAAAGAAGAAAGCAATCCGGCGGTTTCACCGCCGGCTTGAACGGGAGGCGATCCCGCCGGTGGAAGAAGATCAACCGGTGAGAAGAAGTCCAAGGGAGGAAGATGAAGCTCCCACGGCCGTGGAGAACCAAGGAGAAGCGCCATTGGGTGAAGAAGAGCCCAAAGAACCAGCGAAGAAGAGGAGAAGGGGCATGGACCATGAGGTAGGTCCTCCCGCCCTAATTCCTTCAATTTTTAATTTTTTTTTGAGTTTTTATGTGAATGCATGTGGGTTTTGAGGGTAGAAAATGGGTCCACGAACCCATTAGGATTGATTATAGGCCATTTGGCCAAAGTGGGAGACCACAGGAATGCAAAGAAAAAATGCCAAAACGCAGACAATGTGACGGTCCTGCCAGCGATCGTCACACGCCTGACGCGCCACCCTGAGTGCGTCGCCCTACCCCAGGGCCGTTACATCTACCAGGGACCTAGGCTGTTTTTTTGGGTTTTTTCAATTTCAGATTTTTGTTTGATTTTCATTTTAAAATGCTTATGAATTGTTTTTATGATGCAATCAACTAACTTATGATCTAAATGACATGCAGGGAAAACGAAGATCAAGGATCTCCTGGCTGCAGATCTGGGCAGTGTACCAGGCATTGCCCGACTTCCAGAGAGAACGGCTAGCCAGTATGGGATTCGCCGAGGTGCTCAGCATCGAGGTGATCCGGATGGACACACCATTGCTGTACGCATTGCACGAGAGGTGGGACCCGATTAGCAGGGCGTTCATCTTCCCGTGGGGCCATATGATCCCCACACTAGAAGATATAGCGAGGATTACCGGGTTGAGAGTCCACGGAGCTGCAGTGACAGGATGGACGTACGGTGATTACCGGGAGATGGCGCAGCAACTACTCGGGTTGGATTTGATCAGGCCGGGACAGTCCTCATCTCAGCTCTCGAGATCAGTACTGCAGGAGAGCTTTGGGCTAAGAGGAGCGGCGATCACCGTGGGAGAGCTACCCGAGGAGCATCTGGGCAGAGTGATAGACCAGGTGCACCCTCGCGTGGCGGCGGAGGCGGGACCAGAGGGAGACAGAGTGCTCAGACGCTTCCTGATGCTGCTATTCGGGAAGCTCCTCTTCGCGACTCGAGCGGATGTCATCAGCTACCGACTGCTGCCGATGATAGAGCACTTGCACAGAGTTGGGAGATACGCCTGGGGAGCGGCGGTGCTAGCGTTCCTGTTCGAGTCCCTCAGCACGACGGACCGGCAGACGATGCTGGGCAGCTTCTCACCTTTTCTACAGGTAAATGCAATTTAAATGCTTTCTATATTATGCAAAAGAATGCTATGCAAATGATTATGCAATTTGACTGACTTGATTTCTAAAATGCAGATTTGGAGCTATATGTATCTCCCGGGCATCGGGAGAGGTACACTACTCCACCCCGGCCACATCCCGATTGCGAGACGGTGGACGGTAGCGAGGGACACAGGGTCGATCATCAGATTGACCCGGACGATCCAGGACGACCTGGACTCCTACCCACACACGTCGGTAAGTCCAGGTTTCGAAATGATTTCTACATGCTTTTAAATGCTTCTACATGATGAACTTATATGCTGATGAATGGACTTAATGTTTCTAGGTGAGATGGACCCCGTACCGCGGCGAGGGTTACACGGGACAGCCGTGGGTAGAGGCGGCCTTGTCGTACAGGGGGCGAGACATATGGCTGCATTGCATCCACATCATCGAGCCTCTGCACTATAGGCTGATCCTGCGGACTCGGGGACTACACCAGCCCGAGGTGACCTTTCTACGCCACAGTGACGACCACCCAGGCAAGTCAGCACGAGGCATCAGCGGCAACGTGGATTGGTGCGCTCGGAAGGTGAAGTACATCCATGACTGGAACAAGCGGGGCAGAGCGGTGAAGGAGCGAGACGAGAGCGACGAGGCATATCTGAAGGCCTTCGCTCGACTCTACGGCGACCGGGTGTACCGAGGTACCCGACGACCGGTATACAAATTCTAAACTCAAAAACTCTTTATATATGCAAAATGCAACGAGCTAGATGTACTGACTTACATGCTTTCTAAATGCAGCTAGACCCTGAGGGACGGATAGCCGAGCTAGAGGGACTACTCCACTCCACCATCCAGCAGCGGGACGAGTACCGGACCGCCCTGGAGCTTCTGGTAAGATTCTAAAACTTAGACTTAAATGATTATGATTATGCAATGCATAATGATGCTAATGCCGACTAACCACGACACCTAACCGTGATTTCTAAATGCAGCGGGCCGAGGGAGCCCAACGAGCGGGACCGGATGGCCCATCGTCTTCCTCGCAGCCTGCGGGAGGCAGGGCTGAGCAGGAGGCCGAGTTTGCTCGGGCGGTTGCCCGGGCCGAGGAGGGGGAGGCCACCCTCGCGGAGCGGGTAAGATGCTAAAAAAAAAGCTTATGCTTTATGATTATGCCAATTAAATGCTTTATGATTATCTATGTGAAATGCAACCTACAGGCCAGAGAACTAGCCGCAGCAACGACCGAGACACAGCGACTCCGGGAGGAGCTGACTCGGTCACAGGCTGAGATCGAGCGACTCCGAGTTGGGACGGTAGATTTAGACCGCTACCGGACCGAGGCACACGAGGCTCGGCGCCAGGCTTACGATATGAAGATCGAGCTACGGACCCTCGAGAGGACTGTCCGGATGATAGGCCGAGGACCTGAGCGGAGTGTTTCGCAGAGCGGAGCACAGAGGAGCGTTGCTCGGAGCGGGACGGTGGCTGATTTCCTTGTGAGTTCCTCCGGCCAGCGGAGGAATGAGAGGGTGCAAAGAGGACAGCAGGAGGAGAGTGCCTCCATAGCACCGCCAGCAAGGAAGCCGGAGGGTGGAGATGAGGAGGGCGGCCCGGCGAACGAGCCGGCCGAATGATGCATTTCTTTTTTATTTTTGTACATGACTATATATATAGAAAAATGAAATTCTTTTTTGGCATTTTTGTTTTGTTTCATGAGTGTGAATGAATAAATATGCAGGAATGAATGAGTGAACGAATGGTTTGGCAGGTTTGAATGTGAATGCAAAAATGAATGATCGATTCAGATGATTTGAGTGCGAGAGATGTGTGTGAATGTACGAATGCATGTATGCGGAAAAAAATGAGTATGTATGAGAATGCGTGGATGATGAATGAGTTGTAGAATGTGTGAAAGACCGCCAGGTCTAACATAAGGGCAGGAAGAAATTGCCTGAATTCAGCAGTAGAGAAAGTAACGGTCTAGGGTTAGACCGTCATAATCAAATAACGCACTGGCTGAAGGGCGTTATACACAACAGAGGCCAAATTTGTAATCTGAGCTGCAGGAAAAGCGACGGCCCACCTCTGGTGCGTCAGAGGGAAATAACGGCCAATGCTAGACCGTTGATCATGGCAGAACGATGGGTTGTCAGGGCAACTAGCAGAAAATGCGACGGTCCACGGGAGACGCGTCGGGGTGAAATAACAGCCATATCCAAGACCGTCGGAAAATGTTGAACCCAAAAGCCAACATCTGAACGATCGAGAGTGTAACGGATCATGGTTCACGCGTTACAAGATAACGACGGCCAAAGACTAGACCGTTAAGCTTCTCAGAACAGGGTCGGGCCAAATCAAACCCACAGGAAATGCGACGGCCTAAGGATGGCGCGTTAGAGACAAATGACGGTCCCACGATAGACCGTTAGAGACTGAGTTGTGTTCCGAGACGGATTGAGCCGTGAGAGCCTAAACTCGAGATTTATCCACTTAATCTCCCACTAGAACCTATCTAGATTGAAGATAAAACCTTCCAACTCACGTCTTATCCTTCCTAAGCCAAAATCAAGCCTAGAAAACTTGGAAACTCCACCAAAAATCGTAGCTTTGCTAAAAACTTCTGCTCTAGGGCTGAAGAACCTCTCCTAAGGGCAGAAATTAAGATGAAGAGAAGCTTCGAGGTGATGGCTATGGAGGAGAAGGTCTACACCGGACCTAAAGCTGCCAGAAAAGAACATGGAGAGCTCCAACGGTTGACGTCAATTCCAAAGCACTTAAGCTTCAATGTTCAAAGGGTGGTAAGTTCCCAACAACACATCCAAGTTCAGAAAGATCTGCACTTTAATTCTCTTTATGACTTCTTCTTCTCCTTCTTTCTTCAAGCCTCTTCCTGGTCCAAGATGCTACTCTAATCTGAAGTGGGTGGCTCCCATGGTAAAAGCACTTCCTATAGAAGTCACATCCATCCTTAAAGTTTGGCACCTTCAACCTCTCTTGGTTTTAGGCAAAAATTTCAGAAATTATCCTTAGATTGGCCAAGTATTTCAGCTCGTGTAGAACTATGGCATCCACAAACTCATACTTTCATCTTCCCTTCCTTCGAAGCAACAGTCCTATTAGAAGAGGTAGAGACCTACCTAGCCTTTCCTAAGACTAAGGCGGGGGATGAAGACCGGGTTTGCTATACAATAGAGCCTATTGACCCGTCCTTGATCTTGAGTGATTTCATCCATAATCCAAAGGACGTGAGGACCATGATCAGCCTACACCACATTCATTTGATACCCTTGGCACAGTGGATAGTGTCTCATTGTAAAAACAAGTGGGAGAGACACGAAGCAATAGCCAAGGCGGTGGCGGTTTGCCTATGCGGAGTCTTCCTGTTCACTACGACCGACCATCTTCTAGACACCCAAAATCTCAGCATTATTAGTGGGTTGTGGCGGGGAATGTCCATCTCTCAAGCGATCCTTTCATACCTTTATGAAGGACTCAGCTCGGCTTGCCTAGGAGGACTTCTGTTCGGCTCCATGATACTCCTTGAGTGCTGGATGGGAGTAAGAGTCAAATTCCAATACAAGGAGGACCTAACTTCAACTAGCCGAATCTTTGGGAGCCACACTCTCTTCTTCATTGGAGGGGCATTTGGATACTCTTCACAGGTTGAATGTAAGACGGCGGATAAGAAAACGCGAGATGAATGGCGCCTCTTCTTCAACACTTTGCCAATAGATAAGTTCATCATACGACCAAGAATCCTTCGAACCACTCTTCTTAAAATACCGCGGCGTCAAGGCCTGGACCTCCAGCTAGTGGGGAACACCACCATGGCGATCTACAGCCCGCACCGGTGCCATCTTCAGATCGGACTTCCAAGAATCCAAGCTCCTGCACTATCACACTACTCTCCCCTTCTACCTAGGAAGACGGGGACCGAGGAGGATGAAAGAGCGATCCGGAACGCGCTGACCATGTGGGAGATCAGCAAAGTGCGCCCGTGGCAAGAAGAAGTTGAAGAGAACGACGAAGCACGCCGAGGCTACGTGAAAGAGTTGAGGAAGATCCGCCCTCTTGCAGATGAAAAACTTAATGTAGCTTGATTTTCTTTTTTATTTATGAGAGTTGTTGGTTGTATGACAAAAAGGTTGGAATTCTGTGAATTCATTTTTCATTAAGCCTGTTTGAATGAGATGAGATTGTCTCGTGTGAATGAGCAAGAGTTTTATGGCTTGATCGTCTGGAATGATGTGAACAGGCAGAGCCTCTGGAGTATGTAACGGATGGGCAGTGGGCTGCCGTAAAGAAACGACGGTCCGACGATGAGCCGTCAGAATGAAAGCCTTATCAATCCTGCTCTCTGAAGCATGTAACGGATGGGCGATGGGCCATTATATAGAAGTGACGGTTATGGACCAGGCCGTCAGAGTGATAACGGTTGACAGAACAAAAAAGCCCATGCCTGAAGAGAATTAACGGTCAAGGAGGGGACCGTTAGATACCTGTGACGGTCGAACACTGATGCGTTACAGACTGCATAGTTGTAATCCTGAACTTGATCCTGCTGTCTGCACATGCTAAAACATGAAACAAGTTAGATCCGTTCTTAAACTCAACCCCTTGCCTTGAAGTAAGGTAGATAATGACCGTTTCTTGATATTTGGTCAAGGGGTAGAGCCTTATTAAATAGGCGGAAAAACATAATGAAAATGCAATGCATGCTATGCACATGATAGAGTTTTGGAAAATATCTGATTTTTGTGGGATTTTTGAAAATATTCGTTTTTTTTGGATTTTGAAAATACTTGATGTTTTGGGATTTTGAAAATATTCGACGTTTTTGGATTTTAAAAATATTTGACGTTTTGGGATTTTGAAAATATTTGATGTTTTTTGATTTTGAAAACCAGTGCCTCTCCAGCAACGCGAACCCTTCCTTGTTCAGAATCGGGAGTCCCGAGGTTGGCGTGTAATATGGGTGACAACCCCTGGCCAAGGCCCAATTCACATGACGGTGTTTCTACCAAGGCCATACCCAGGGTACTAATCTTGGTCCTTAAAAAAAAAGGAACATGGGGGTAAGCTTAGGCCAGATATGGAAGTTTTTTTAGGACTTGATCTCCTCACCATACAACCCCATTAGAGATTTGGTCTGTTGCGCCGGGGCTTTGTGTCCGTCATCGAACCTTTGTCCACTCTAGGCATGCATGCGACCGGGCTCATGACGTCCCGCGGGGAACTATACTGCCACTCTTGTCATGCCTAGCTTTTCTGTTCTTGCATTTCTGGAGCTTTGGAGTTCAAAATCAGTAGACTTTTGAGATGATGCTTTTTGATTTTGTCGTGAAAAAGATTACTCCTTTTCTTTTCCTTTCCTTTTCTTGTGGCGTCAGGTCATAACGGACTTGCCCCTATTTGAGACCTTCTCTCATTAGGATGTTCGGATTGGTCGTCGCCTCCTTATTCACTCCTTGCCCCTGGATTCGGCCGAAGAAGAAGCGGACAGGGACTTTGATTTTCCCCTACAACATGGCCGAGGAGAGGCAATGTCTTTTAAAATGAAAAACCTGACCAGGGATGTCGTGTAGTGTGTGATTGCCTTACTCGGGACCCTTCTTAGTGAAACAGGAAGGAGCATCTTGCTGCCAGGGAAGCGCGTGGTTTAGACTCTAAGGAAAGAAACACTTAAGATACAACCCATTCCATGGGTGAGAGAGCTCCTCACCTTCCGCGTTTACTAGGCGATAAGTATTTCCTGGATAAGCTTCTTTTACGACGAACGGCCCTTCCCAATTAGGTTGTAATTTAGACCTAGGACCTGCAGACCGAATGCATTTTCGTTTCAAAACCATATCACCTTTTTGAAACTTACGTTCGATTACCTTCTTTTGAAAATAACGCAAAACCCTCTTTTGATAAACGGATACATGATCGGCCGCATTCATCCTCTTCTCATCTAAGAGTTCCAATTGGACCAGTAACGCCTCCCGACGTTCGTCGAGATTAAGTTCCTTATCGAGCTGCACTCTAAGGGAAGGGATCAAGATCTCATATAGGAGCACCGCCTCCATCCCGTAGGTAAGAGAATAGGGAGTTTGTCCCGTAGGGGTACGGACGGAGGTGCGGTAAGTCCACAGAGCTTCCACTAATCTTTCTGGCCAATCCGAAAATTTATGAGCTTCACATGTTTTCTTGATGATTTTAAGAAGGGTTTTATTAGTGGCCTCGGCTTGGCCGTTGCCTTGAGGATAATATGGGGATGAGTGATGCAATGCAATATTGAACTTCTTACATAGGTCCTTCAGCTCTTGGGAAACGAACTGGGGTCCGTTGTCGGTGATGATGCTGCTTGGCACTCCGAACCGTGAGATGATATTCTTCATAATAAAGCGGCACACCGTTGTAGCTTTGATCTCTGCGTACGCCTCGGCTTCAGCCCACTTGGTGAAGTACTCAGTGGCGATAAGGATAAAGGATTTCTGCTTGATCTGGGAGTTAGGATCACCGAGTGGGCCGACAACGTCAAAGGCCCACATAGAGAATGGCCAAGGAGCGGTCATAGGATGGAGAGACGAAGCTGGAGAATGAATTTTATCAGCGTGGAGTTGGCACTTAAGACACCTCCGGACATAGAGGGAGCAATCTTCCTCTAGAGTGGGCCAATAGTAGCCCTGCCTCAGGATCTTCTTCGCTAGAGCCTGGCCATTGACATGACCCCCACACTCACTAGAATGGGCTGCTTCAGCCACCTTCCAAGCTTCAACATCATCTAAACATCTCATGAGCATCCCATTAGTAGCGCGCCTGTACAGTTCTCCTGCGATAATAGTATACCTTGCGGCGGCTATTCTGATTGACTTGCGTTGCTCAGCAGTTGCCCCTTCTGGGAACGACCCCTCTTTGCAAAATAACTCGATTTCATGATACCAAGGCGACTCCTCTTCGTCCAGAATCTCCTCTAGCTCTGTTAATGAAACTTCTTTGAGGTCTTCCTTCTCAGCTCTTACCTCTACAGATTTCCTAAGATTGATTAACCAAGGGTCCTGAAGAGAGGGTGCGTCCAATCTCTGAATGACGATAGTCTCAGTGCTCCGACTGAGAGGGAAAGATAGGGAAGAAGCAAGGGATGCCAGGGCATCAGCTAGAATGTTCTGAGAACGGGGAGTATGGATATAGATCAGCTTACGGAATTGCCTGGCAAGGAGTGTGACCAGATCTTGATAAGGCTTGAGCTTGGGGTCACGAGTACGGTAAGTGGTCAGAACTTGCCGTAGGACGAGCTGAGAATCTCCTATAATGTTTAAATAACGCACGCCTAGGAGATAGGCATGCTTCAATCCGACGACGAGAGCCTCATACTCAGCGATGTTGTTGGTAGCAGGAAACCGAAGTTGATAAGCGAAGGGAATGGTCACTCCCTCCGGAGTAAGCAGAACAGCACCGATCCCTCGGCCTTGAGAATTGAGCGCACCGTCGAAGTGCAGAGACCAGAAGGGGTGATGAGAGATAACAGAAAGATGCTCATCAGGGAAATCGTCCTGGATGGAATCGGTGTGAGGAATGGGGAGATGAGCGAGATGCTCAGCAATGGCATATCCTTTGACCGCCTTCTGAACAACAAAGGTGATGTCGAATTGAGAGAGGAAGCTCTGCCAGCGAGCTAACCTACTAGAAAGGATGGGCTTTTCTAAGAGATAGCGAATCGGGTCCATTCTAGAGATCAACTTAACTGGGTGGGCAAGAAAGTAGTGTTTAAGCTTCTGAGCTACCCACACTAAGGCGGCACAAGTCTTCTCCATAGCGGTGTACTTGGATTCAGCTGGATTAAACAACTGAGAGAGATAGTATGCAGCCCGCTCTTTCCCTTCATCGTCCACTTGTGCTAAGACCGCCCCTAGGGAGTCCTCAATAACCGAGATGTATAGGATGAGGGGTTTCCCAGGGATAGGAGGTTGCAGAACCGGGGGATTGGATAGATATTCCTTAAGGTCCTCATAGGCCTTCTGACAATCTTGATTCCATTCGAACTTGACCCCCGCCTTAAGTAATTCATAAAACGGACGGCACCTTTGAGAATGCTGGGATATGAATCTTCTGATGAATTGTAATCGACCAATCAATCCTCGAAGTTTCATAATGTTCTTCGGTGGAGGCATGTCCATGACGGCCTGTGCTTTGTTAAGATCAATCTGGATCCCCTGTTTGCTCACTATGAAACCTAGCAATTTCCCTGAGGAGACACCGAACACACACTTCTTCAGATTCATCTTGAGCTTGTACTCCCTGACTCTCTGCAGCACCTTAGCCGGGATAGAGGGGTGTTCTTCCTTGATTCTTGACTTCACCAGGATATCATCCACAAAAGCTTCCATATAGATGTGCATCATGTCGTGGAAGATGGCCATCATTGTCCTTTGATAGGTGGCACCTGCGTTCTTCAGACCAAATGGCATAACCACATAACAGTACGTGCCCCAGGGCATGGTGAAGGAAATTTTCTCATGATCTTCCGGAGCGAGATGGATTTGATTGTAGCCTGAGTACCCGTCCATAAATGACAGAGCTTCATACCCGACAGTGTTTTCTACCAGGACGTCTATATGAGGCAGCGGGAAATCATCTTTAGGACATGCTTTATTAAGATCCCTGAAATCGATGCAAATACGCACTTTTCCATCCTTCTTGATAACAGGGACTATGTTTGCCACCCACTGAGGATATAAAACAACTCTGATGAATTTGGCCTTGTATAGCTTGTCGACCTCTTCCTTATCCTCAGGGCCATGTGGGGGTGAAATCTTCTTGACCTTTATTTTACAGGTGTTGCCCCTGGTTTAAGCACGAGTCGGTGTTCCACTAAGGAGGGGTCAAGACCCGGCATGTCCTCGTAAGACCAGGCGAAGGAATCGCTATACTCCCTTAGAACCTTAATCAATTCCTCTTCTACTCGTGAAGGGAGATTAGCAACAATAATGATGGGTCTTGGGTCTTCTTCAGTTCCTAAGTTGATTTCCTTTGTAGGTTCATCCACCGCCGTCGACGGCTCGTCGAATCTTTTCAATCCTTGTGCGTATAGGTCGGCGGTGTCATCTACATCGCTGTCCTCATTAATTGGATCCTTCTCATCCAAGATCTCATAGATGCCTAATCCGTCGTCGCTCCACACCCCT
Source organism: Amorphophallus konjac (assembly GCA_022559845.1). Classification (NCBI taxonomy): domain Eukaryota; kingdom Viridiplantae; phylum Streptophyta; class Magnoliopsida; order Alismatales; family Araceae; genus Amorphophallus; species Amorphophallus konjac. The sequence continues at coordinate 382,997,255 of CM040123.1, forward strand.
TCTATTTCCTCTTCATCTTCAATCACAATTACTGTAGCAACAAATTCCGGGCACTTCAAAAGAGCATGGCAACGCTGAGCCAAATCTTGCAAGAACCTATCAGGAACAGATCGGGAAGGATGAGCAAGCGAGCGCGGCTCAGAAGAGGAAGGGTTGGACGACCTAGAACAAGAACCTACTTCTCTAGACCTAACTAACTCCACTTCCCTAGACTCGACGGACCCTAATCCTAACCTAGGAGGGAGGAAGCCTAGTGGAAGGGAATGAGCAGAGGACTCGTGCCCCTGGGAGGAGGATGGAGACAGGATAGCGTAATCTTCCACTGAAAACTCCGTTTCAAATTTGACGTTTTTTTTTGGAGATCAGCAGAGATTACACAGCAAGATGGAGGAGGTGGGAGCTGCATAGGGAATAGCTCGGGGAAAATGCAGTCGAAGAAAGGATCAGAAGAGGAGAACCACATCTCGTGGAGTTGAGCGTTGGGAGGAGGAGGAGTGAAGAGAGTGGATAGATCAATGCGCGGGCACCTCCTGCAAGCACAAGGAACAAAAAGAATCTCGGGTGGATCAATGAAAGATGGATTTATCATGATGGGAGGAAGACGGGGTATGAAGTCCCCTTGCTGAAAAATAGATTGAAAGCGTGAGGGGGGCAAAGAAAAGACAATCGGAGAGCTCCCCTTTTCCTGTACATCAACTATAGGCTGCCTCTTCGGCCTCCACTGCACAAACCGAACTTCTTTTGGTTTCTGGCAATCTTCTTCATGAAACAGCCCCTGAAGGTCTTGACCATAATCAATCATATCATCCTCTGCTCCCTTTAGCACTGGAGGTGGACTTGCAATTGGATAGATTGTATTTCTTATTGGCAGAGCTGGCTGCGGAGCTAATGTACCAGGCTGGAGAGGCCCTCGAATAAAGTGTTGACGGTAGTCCCAGGTGAGTGGCCCAGAATCACCTATCACAGATAATGCGGTCTCTTTGTAGCCAAGACCTCTCCTGCCCATTTTTCTTCCCTTTGGTATGGGCTTTGTCATTCCTTGCAATTGTGCACCGAGGCCTCTCCCCGGCTGATAGCCCAGTTTCAGTATGATGTTCCAGCCCTTAGAATCACGAATTTGAGGCTTCACTTTGATGTTGACTGGAGTAGCGACGGGTTTAGGAGGCGTATAAGCCCAAGGGAAGTTCAAGTCGATCACTGACATGATGGGCCGGCTGCTGGGCCAAAGTGTGGGAAGAATCTGTTCTGAAATAGCCTTAACTGTCTGCACTGTTGATAGGCTTTTGACCTTGACGACCCTCCCCTGGAAAGGGAATTTGACATACTGATGTGCGGTGGAGGGCACGGCACCGAGTGTATTAATCCATGGACGACCCAGGATAACCTTAAACATGGGGTCAATGTTCAGCACATAGAATTCCACGGCCATCGTAAGGGACCCGAGCTCTGCTTGGATAGTAACCACCCCGTGACATGCTCGCCTTGAGTTGTCATATGCTGCTATAGTGGTGGGGGTAGGCCGTAGTAACTCTTCAGATATGTTGCATGCTCTGAGGGTACTTAGTGGGCACACATTGATTGAAGCCCCTGTGTCAACTAGCGCTGCTTCAATGCTGACTTTGTTCAGAGTGATTGTGATGCAGAGCGGCATCTGCCGTGCTTCTGGAGGTGCTAGCTCGGTTTCTAAAATGTAATTGCCGGCCCCTTTGAGATAGTTGCTAGTGTCGTTGGTAAGCTGTCGACTGCCATATCTTCACTGACCATTACCTTCTGTAAAAAGTCTCTCAGTGCATCCTGATGAAGAGTCGACCTTTTGATCAGCTCCAGCACAGATATTTTAGCGGGCACTCGGTCCAGATGATGCAGCAAGTCATATTGAGTACCCAGTAGAGGTTCAGTTTCTACCTGCTCGACTGTTGGCTGAGAGGACTGGGGATTGGAATTAGTAGGGTAGTTCCGATGGAACATCTTCCCGCTTCTTAAGGTGCAACTTGTAGCGGCCGCGGCATCGGTGGATAGTATGATGGGCCCTGCGGGGTGGATGAGCTGTGTAGGCTGTGCGGGGGAGATGATTTGGTGGGGTGTAAGGTTAGTGATGGTGGTGAGTGGTGGTGAGCGGATGATGGGTGAAGGATTGATGGAAGGCGGGATGGTGATGGTGGCAGAGGTAAATGGCGAGGGGTATGACGGAGTGGTGGGTGGTAGTAAATTTGTTGGAGTGGGCGTAAACGGGGGGACCAGTGGAGAGGATATTGGGTGTGAAGGAAGGACGAAAAAGGGGGTAAGAGGATTGCGGTGGTTGTGGTGGAGGTCCATGACTTGCGGTGTGGCACCATCGTCATCAAAAGACCACTCGACACTAGGGGCCGGGGGTTGAACTACGTTAACTTGAGCCGGTGCAGGCGGCTGAGGTTGCTGTAGAGCAGGCGGATGATTTGGCATCGGATTTTGATGGATCCCCAGATCTTGAGCCTGTTGTAGTTGATGTTGTGGTAGTGGCTGCTGCGGCTGTGGTGCTTGTTGCTGCTGTGCTTGCTGCCTCGGCTGCTGCCCTCTTTTCTCCTTGATTTCAACAATGGCCCGATGCATCGCGGCCCAATCGATTCTCTGTCCCTCATGGAGATCGTATACCAGATCCCGGAACTGATAACATCCTTCGATAGTGTGGCCTAGCTGCCTATGGAACATGCAATATTTCATCTGATCAACGGCTGGGTTCCAGTTAGGCCGTTCCGGAGGAAGTTGAATTGCATTCACCGACATAAGAGCCGAGAAGATATCCGTGAGGGTCTCTGGCAGTGGAGGATATTGTGCCCTCTTGGGAGCCGGGCGCTTATTGTTCGGATTGTTGTTATAGCCGTTGGGTGGAGGGACATTATGGAATTGCGGAGGTGGTGGTTGTTGCTGCGGAGCGACGAAGGCGTTTTGTGGAACAGTGAAGGCAGGCGGAGGGTTTTGTGGAGCGGCTTGAAAGTTCTGTGAAGCGGGATTTTGTGGAGTGCGGGGGTTTTGGGGAAAGTGGAATGGTGCGGCTTGGAATGGAAAGGCAACGGCTTGTACCTGTTCGTTTGTCTGGACCCCCTCGGTAACCGGCCCTTGTGGTTTCTTGTGATATTTGGGCTTTTGGTTTTCAAATAGGGCGTGTATGGGAGAATCCTTGAACTGGGTTTGTATGAAGCGCGCCCGGCTGTAGAGTTGATGCATGTTAGCTATATCATTCATTGCCAGGATGTTCCTGAAGGTCGGGGTGGCATTTGAAATGAGCAGCTTGACCTTCTCTTCCTCCGGAATGTGGCCAGGCACTCTAGCAGCCATCTGTCTCCACCTGTCTGCATAAGTGGCGAACTCCTCATCTGGCTTCATCTTCTCGGCTACTAGATCTGTAAATGAGTATTCCGGGCCGACCCTGTCTTGGAACCGCTGGATAAATTTGTCCTTTACTACCTTGAAACTTTCAGCTTCTTCTAGCGGTAAAGAGTAGAACCACTCCAGAGCAACACCATCCAAAGATCGGCGGAATAAGTACGCCATAAGGCGATCATCATATGGGAACTGCGTCGACTCATATAGAAAATCCCTCACATGAATGAAGGGATTGCCATTCCCATCGTACTTGCGGTAGTTAGGGAGTTCCGATTGCGGAGGGAACCGAATGTTCTGAAAGCTCGGGATAGGAACATCTGCCAAAGATTGTGGGCCAACCCGCTTCTGGAGAAAATCGAGTTGTTGCTACATGGTGGCCCATTTATCAAGCAAGTCCTACTCTCGGGAGGGAGCAAGGGCAGCGAAGGACGCTGATTGAATTTGAGGAGCAGATGGAACGATTGCGGCAGAAGGTGGAAGCCCATAGGCAGGAGTGGAGGGATAGACAGTAGAGATGGGGGGCCCATAAGAAGGATATTGGGCCTGAGATTGGCCCAGATTAGAATGGGCTTGAGCCACCCCTTGCCGAGGGTGCAAGAAATCGGAAGGGCCCATGAGAACTTGCGAAGCTATCAGAGTATATACGTGATGATCCATTTGAACAAAAGAGGGGATGGGCGACTTTCCCTTATCGAAGGATTGTTGGGCCGAATTGGAAGACTGGCCCGTTTCCATGCCCGCGAAAGTGATGGTCCGTGGTTGGACCGGGGTGAGATCAATTGGAGTGGGCTGAATGGGAAGCCCAACAATGGAAGGATTGGATTGATTTTGGATGATGGTAGAAGGAGATGCATTGGACCATTGCATGGCCTGATAAAGAGCTTGGAGTTGGGCCAGATCCAATTGGGCCATCATCTGAAGGACGGAGCCCGCGGAAGGAGTGGAGAAAGAAGGGGTGGCTTGACCACCTTCCATGGAAGTGGAGGATAGAAGAGCGGTAGTGCCCTCTCCAGAAGAAAAGGAGGTAACCCTGGGAGGGTTTTCAAGAAGCCCTTGAGGAAGGGAGTCCTCTTGGGAACGGGGAGGATTAAAGGATGCCATGGTGGACTCGAAAAGAGGATTGGAATAGGACTTGAAGAAGGAATTGACTTGAGGAGATGAGTCGGACGGACGAAAACAACTCCACATGCAACGGACAACCTTGACAAAATGCAAACAAACAACACAAACAATCACACAATGAGTAACCAAACTCGAATGTTTTTAGGAAAAGATGTAAGTGATAAAAGGTGAAGACACTCAAAGTCAACCAAGTTGTTTTAAGATGATGCAACACAATTCTTGTGATTTCTCCTTAGTGAATTGATTGAAATGTGCTCTCGACAATGGGTTCCTAACAGGAGATGGGTATGGGACTTGGTTTGACTCTAAGTGTAATCACTCCTTCACTTATGCAACTCTAGACACGGAGTGGGAAAGGTACAACCAGCCCGGCGTCCGTGTGGGAATCCACGGCTCGCGGGGACTTATGGAGGTCCCTGGTGTGATTTCCTAGTCGGCCCCAAGGAATATGGAGACGAGAGGTCCTCACAACAAGGTAGGGAGATGCAATCTATGATATGAATGTATGAATGCCCCTATGTGCACCGGAATGCATGCAAAGTCTAGCCTATGATCTAACAAACAATGATGCACGCAATGATATGGAGATATGAAACAAAGCAAGAAGGAAGTCAAGTATCACCCAAGCAAAGAGTCACAGCAGAAACTGCGGAAATAAATGCACCTCGGATGCGTACCTGTCTGGAGTATAACGGTCTAGGAACCCTACGTCAGAAGAAAATAACGGTCGAATGCCAGACCGCCAGAAATAATATAACACAGGGAGCTAGGACCGTCAAATGAGCCAGAAAACCAAAATCAACCAGAAGTAGCAGGAAAAACCGTGAAAGCTCTCAGCAGAACAGATGTGGCGGTCTAATGCCCCTACGTCAGAGCACTATAACGTAGGGACACAGGGCCGTCAGAGCACTCAGGGAATAAGGATTAACAGGAAATAAGAGGAAAATGGGAGGGGAACAACACAAGAAATGATGGCAGGTTTAACAGGAATCAAAAGCACGATTGGCACAAGTTGTCCCACCGTGATCGCCAAAAAATTATCTGTTGATTTTATTTTGCTTCTTTATCTTCTTTTTCTTGGGGTCTTAGTGATGATATGTAGCAAGATGACAAGCAAATAATCAAAGATCTGCACTCAACCTATGAACATGTGATCATGAACCTAGGCAACCAAAACAAGCTATAGCATGGGCATGCTATCTCAATCAAACTAAGCTAAGGAATAAAGGAAAAAACACACGTCGGGGCGTGGAGCAAGGAGTAAATAGAAACACACCGCGAGGGGTGAAACAAACAAGGAAATAAAAGATGTGAGATGCGAAAGAGAAAGCTAATGCCCAATACTTAAGAAAGATGTGATCGCCACCAAAGTAAAAACAAGCCAAAAACCTGAAAATACCTTGGAAATAGGTGGGTGAAGCACCCGCCCACGGGAGAGGAAAGATCAAAGAAACCTACAGGTCAGCTGAAAGTAACGGTCAGAACCCTGTGCGTCTCTTGGAAGTGACGGTCGCTCGATAGACCGCTGGAAGAATATGACGCGCCTGCACAAGACCGTCAAATAACCTGCAGTAACAAAACGTGAATCCTTTTAACTCTAACTCTTCTAGCCGGCTAGAAGACTTGGGCCTCGTACTGGTGGACCTGTAAACCTGTCAAAGACGTGGAAAGCAAGAGAAAACAACCCAAATTAGCCCTTTAGACAATATAGCATCAATTCTTCAATAAACACAATATCATCAAAAGGAAAGGGAAATACCGGGAAGTTTTGGTTTTTTAACCCCTCTGGGCGTTTTAAAAGATTGGGAGGATGTTTAGATGATGAAAACCAGTGAAAAATGTGGAGAAAGGAGAGAAATAATGCTTATGATGAAAGGGAGATGGAAAAGGAATTCAATATGCAAATATGAACTTTGGAACCAAGAGGAACAGATACTCCCTTCACCAGGCAGCAAACGAATGTGAGAAGCACTTCTCCTTGATCAAACGTGACTCTAAAATGCGGCAGCACTTCGACGCAACTCCAGAATTATCTCCCTCTCTAGCATGAAGTCAAGGGTTCTATTTATAGACCCTCAAACCCTCAGGTCGAGCAGAGGATAATCCATCAAGATAAAGGGATAACTCTTAACAAATCCTTGAAGATAATATCACCAAGAGTCCATAGAATCAAACAGAAGGTCATGAGGATCAGATTTGGAAGAGATATCGTCAATCCAAGTTCTTATCTCGACCACAGAGTAGCAGAAAAAAGGCATGAACTGCCAGGACTCTCTGAAGGAAGTAACGGCTGCACGACAGACCGCCACAGTGAAATAACGCACCAAGGATCATCCGTTACTTTCAACCTTATCCCAAAGAGATAAGATCAACAGGAAGAAGACCAAAGCAATAGGACTCTGTAAAGAAAGCAACGGCCAAGGCATGGGGCGTCACAATGAAACAACGGCTGCATGACAGACCGTTATATTCAACATGTAAGCCAAAAGATAAAGATTGAAATGGGACCTTAAGCCTTAGGACTCTTCAAAGAGTAACGACCCAGGACCCACCCGTTATAAAGAAACAACGCTCCTGGAGCAGACCGTTATTATCAATGGAGTTCAAAAGAAGAAATGATGGTTTTGCTAAGCCTTAGTCAAATGAAATGCCACAAAAAGCCACATCCAATCCAGGAGTCAAGACCCAAGAAATGATCTTCAACTAAACAAAGAGACTTGATGAAGAGTGAACAACTCGGAGCATCATATATAATGAATAAAGAGATGACCCGACTTATTGGTCATAAAACGGGTGTCAACAGTGTATACAAACTCAATATATGTAGTGAAATCATGATATGAAGAATCTTCAAGCTCCCCTACAACAAGATGTTACATGACAAGTGATATATGCACAAATATGCAAACAACCATGAATAGAATGCATGTACGGACATATGCAAGACTACATGACTATATGACTCAAAATGAATCAAAACCTTACACAATCATTGGAGAGAGTAGGAGAGATATCACCTGAATGCTCAGATTCAATTTTTTTTTATTTTTCTTCCAACCTGACTTATGCCACTTGACCCGTGTGCCTTACCTTCTTGATGAAAATAGATTTCATGCTTTACATTCCCAAGGCACACCTGTAAAACAGATTTCTCATTTGACATTCTTAGGTACCCAAATCCTTTTGGGTCCTTGTGAGTTAGCAGCAACATGGGAATGTGGTTTCCAACTTTTGACAACATTCAAATCATCATTTTTCTTTAGAAAACAGGCATGCTTAACATTCCTAGATTGACCAAAGTGATGGTAGAGGGCACGTGGCATCATATTCTTCCTTCTCATGGGTTCTACTGATTTGTGTGCGTGAGCATGATGTGTTGAGTGTGAGTTCTTTCTCTTCCACAAGAACCAACAATGTGAAGTTGCATGACCCCATTTACCACAATGATTACAATGCATGGGAGATTTTGTGGTGAAAGCTTTCTTTACATTTTTCAAAACAACTTGGTTTCCACATGCTTTCAAGTCATCATTCTTCATAGTGAAACAATCATGCATAAAATGTCTTGATTTACCACAGTAGAAGCATAAGAGTTTCTTTCTATGTGGTTGTGTGTGTGTGGCAGAAGTATGGTTAACATGCATGGAAGTGCTAGCGGCATTTTTAGATTTTTGATGCAAATTGATTTTCTGTGTGGATGCATGTGTGTGTGCAGCATGATTTTTCTTTTTCAGATTTTCATTTGATCTTTTTATTGTCAGTGAAGAAGATTGATTTGGGGACCCATTCGATGTGCTGGCTATGTTTGAACTGTGCACAAAAGATGTATAAATTTTATTTTCAAACTTCTTTTTGTTCACAGGATTAAAACCCAGCCCTTCCCTTTGAAAGTTCACTTTCGTCCCCAACAATTTGTCCAAGTTTTCCTGACCATTTACAAATCTAGACAATGAATCATTCAAGTCAAGAATTTCAGATTGAAGAGATGAAATTTGTAATTCAGAATTGGTAAGTTCTTCTTCACAAGTAGAAAGACTAATATTCAACATGGCATTGGTAGTCTTAAGGCATTCTACTTCTTGCCTGAATTCATCCACATTTTCACATTCTCTAACAATCACATATTTTTCTTTTTCAAGAGTCAACAATCTTTCAGAAATGGCCTTGTTCAATTCCTTCAGTTTCTCATTTTCTTTAACAAGCTCTTTATCATGAATCAGTTCATTTATCAAGGTTTGATCATCGGCCATAGAATTCAATTTTACAGTCATCTCCTTGTTTTCATTTCTTAAGGAACATATTTGATCTTTGTGAAATTCAATGTCAAACACATGAGCCTCAATCATTTCCTCTAGATGCAAGCATTTTTTACAAGAGGAATTACACTTGTTTTGTCCGGCATCCTTTTTCAATTTTTTGTTTTCAGATTTTAGCTTCTTGTATTTTTCAGCAAGATCATCATATGCAATCAACAAATCTTCATAACTAACTTCATCTTCATTATCAGAATCAGAATTTACCTTTGAGCTTGATTCAATTTGCTGATCACTCCCTTGATCGCTCGTACCTGCCACAAGGCATTGATCTTCATGCTCTTCCCGGACTTTCGTTAAGCCATCTAGGATATCCTTTGCGGACCTGCAATGGGAGACAAAAGGAAACTGATTAGAATTGACTGCAGCAGTGAATAGCTTTAAAACCAACCGATTTTGATCATGTTTATGCTTATGATTTTCAGCCCAGACAGCTTTATCTTTAGGCAATTCATAGGGACCACAAGAGACAAGCTTCCATAGCTTAGAGTCGTATGAATTGACTAGACTAAACATTCTTCCTAACCACAAATCGAAATTGCAACCATCAAACACCGATGAAGAATTCAAAGTATACATAATGGTAGTCATTGATCTGGATCACTCTAGATCGTTAGATCTATAAAAGAATTAGAGCCTTGGCTCTGATACCAATTGAAGTCCTGTGATCAATAACACCGAAGAGGGGGGTGAATTGGGTGTTTACAAATTTTACTAAAAGCTTTTGGCCTTTTTGTAATTTGTGATATAAAGCTAATCAATATGATCAAAACTATTGGTTCACAAATGAGATTTATCAAACTTAATTAGATGATGATGTAGATTATGTAGGATATACGTGGATAAATCCGGAATCACAAAAACACTAACACTCACGTAGAATGAAGGTAGACGAAATGGATCAAACCACACAATTCAAACCATACTGCACGACGATTTTTAAGGTGGTTCGGATGCAACGACGGCAATCCTACGTCCACCCCTCACCAAACCCGGTGAGGCTTCACTCGGGGATAAATCCCCAAACGGAGACAACGCTCCAACCACACACGCAGGACGACGCCTGCACACACACACGGGGACGCGCCCCAACCCACACACGGAGACAAGCTCCAACACACACACACACACACACACGGAGATGAACTCCAACACGATCCGACAACTGGATCAACAAGACACACACGCTACGACAAGTGCAGCAAACCACACACTAAAACAACTGGATCTAAGTAGATCCACACACACACACGTAGATCTAGGAAGATCTACGCACACACGAATCAAATAGAACACACACACAACCACGGATCCAATAACGATCTACACACACACAAGTTTTTGCAATTTATACAAAACATGAATATGAACTTAAAACACAATAAGGCACAGTTTAGAAATCCCCTGATTTGGGTTCCCTTGAATGCATGCTGCAGGGTTGAGAATGGATGAAGAACACTTGCTGCACGGAGTACTGTTCACGGCTACAGTACCCTTCTTCTTCACTTGGACAATCCTTGTATCTCCTTGATGCTTGTGAGTTTGTTCTCTTCCTTTGAGATTGCTGACTTCAACCGGAGCTAGAGTACCTTCAGATGATGCTTGAATGGATCCTTCTTCCTTGTAGCATCCTTCTTCTTCTTCTCTTTATAGGCTCCTTGGTTGATAGGCTCTCCTTCGATCTCTTCTTGTTGGATGCTTGCTTCTTCAGCTCATAGGAGGATGAAGGCTTCAAGAAGGATCTTGGATCTTCAGCTGCTGGATGGAACTTGATTCACGGACTACTGTTCATGCTACAGTAGCACTACTCCTCCTTCTTCTCTTTGACAGCCTCCTCTTGATCTCCTCTTGAATCCCCTTGGATGGTTAGGGTTGTGACTTCAATGAGATGTTTTATATCTCTTAAATGGTCCATAGACAAGCCCCAGACCAGATCCACAAATCATGGTGGATTGGGTGTCTTTAGGATTAAACAAATGGGTGGAAAGACCACTCCTCGAGCTTGAAACAAAAGTCAACAAAAGGGGCAGTTCGAGGCTAGCGGTCGACCTACAGAGGCCAGCGGTCGACCGCCATTGGCCATCCTGTAGCCATTTGGCTGCTGGGAAAATAGGTCGACCGCTAGCTCCTGGCGGTCGACCGCCAGGTTCACAGGTTGCCAATTTTTAGTTATGTGATTTCAGGTCGACCGCCAGTCTTCAAACCTGCAAAAGTCAAGTGTTAGCTGACTTGAAACTATCCATTGGTTCGATACTTGAAAAAGGGCTTGTGTTATAGTTGATTACAAGTTTGTTTAGACTCGATTTAACACATGGAATGATTCATGAACACAAGTTTGAAAAGGAGTGAATCTTGATGGTTTAAAGCATGAAGCTTCGTTTTAATACAAGGTAGGAGTCTCACCAATGGTTCTTGACAGTAAATGACATATACCACCTGTTTTGGATTGTAGGGAAGTAGAGTTTTGGTTCACCAGGTGACGGCCATGAGTTTGAACCTGCATGCAAGATAGTTAGGTTAATTGCATGCTTGTTGACATTAAAGAGGTTATGAAACCTCTTGCCTCTTGTAAAACTGATGTGAAACAAATGCCGAAGTCGATTCTGTCCGGTTCTGGAATCTGTGACCAGCAGCTGTTGAAGTGGCTGTGGATCGCACTCTGGAATTTTGCCGGAGGCGCGGTTGGTGCCGTTGGCTTCGTAACAGGGTAGGGATACAGCACAATTTTTCTGAATTTTGGTTCCGCCCGAACCTGGTCGCCACGGACGACTGAGCGGGGACCCCGTTCTGGTTCTGTGCAGGGGCAGCTTCTGAACAGCGGCTTGACAGGGACACCACGAGCAACCCCGAACTCCGTTTGGTGCGCGGCAGGTGGCGTTGGAATCGTGGGGACGACTACTTTCCAGCGGCACTGGTCTCGCCTCAGTCGGATGTCGGTGTGGACGTGCAGGTCCCGTTGAGTGGGGACTGGTCGGAGGAGACAGACAGGAGGCAGAATGGGGTCGTCGGGGTATAAAATTTGTAACTCTGGCCACCGACCTCTGATTGCGGTTCCGTCTTCTGATCCCGGTAGCTGACTTGAGGATGGAGAACTTTGATGAAGATCCTGGAGCCTGAATCCTTCAAAAAGAGGTCGTGGTTGCTGCCCCAAACCGCTTCAGGTCGCTGTCAGGCCTTCTCTGCGCAGTCGGGGAAGAAAGTCCCTTGTGGGCGGCCACGAACTCGGATCGACACGATTCCAACTCGCTTGCGAAGAGGACTTGTGGACGATCAACTTTGCTGAAGACCTTGGATGCAGACTCCACCTGGAACGAGCTGGAAGTTACTCTGCAAATTGGGCCAGAAGCTGCCTGCGGGTTTGGGATGGGCTTGTGGAGTGGGGGCTAAGTTTAGTGGTGGTGTTTGTGGGTGTAAGCTATGGGGATAGTGGGTGGACGTGGTTGGGGTTGCAGGGGGTTGTCTTGAGGCTGTGGAAAGGGGTGCAGTGCGTGTATGACGGGAACGGAGGTAGCGTGGGCGTATGAGGTAATAGCGTGGCCGGGAGGAAGAAGCTTAGAGGGTGAGGCAAGGAAGGTAGACTGCCGCAGCAGTGAAAGATTGGGTTAGAAGACAGGAGGAACTGGGGAACGGGAAGTTCGGCCAAGCTGTGGGGGTGAGCGGAAGATGCTGGTGGCTGGAGGAGAAGGGAGGAATGAAGGGCATCAACACCCGTGGCAAGGAGGGAAGAACTGGGCATCTCACCCGTGGAGAGGGAAGGAAGAACAGGCACTCACGGCCATGGGAATTAAAAGAGGGGGGGGGGGAAGAAGATAAAGGAGGGGAAGGCCCCTCCTACGTGGGCATCACATGGGGGTTCCAAAAATAAGATTTCATTCACTGTTTTTCAAATGAAAGATACATGACTCTTTTATAGACTCTCAAAGAAGACCAAAAGACACTATCCTAAACACTTAATGTCTACTTATTATAGTTCTCTTGGGGAGACCAAAAGACACTATCCTAAACACTTAATGTCTACTCATTATAGTTCTCTTGGGGAGACTAAAAGACACTCTATTGGAAGACTTAAAGACAAAAATATGAAAGGACTATTACATAATTGCTACGGACATAACCCATAAGGCCCATAAAGAGGCCCATTTATCATGAGACAAATAGATTGGCCATTTGATTGTGTTGATGAAGTTGATTGCCGATCCCCGTCAAATTTTTAAATTTTGAATCTTGAACCGAGGATTCCATCATACTCCTCCGCTTGGAGGAGGTTCGACCTCGAACCTCAAAGCTCAGGATCTCGGTCCGATGGGACGGCCCGATTCCCTAAGCTCTGATACCACTTGATGTGAAACAAATGCCGAAGTCGATTCTGTCCGGTTCTGGAATCTGTGACCAGCAGCTGTTGAAGTGGCTGTGGATCGCACTCTGGAATTTTGCCGGAGGCGCGGTTGGTGCCGTTGGCTTCGTAACAGGGTAGGGATACAGCACAATTTTTCTGAATTTTGGTTCCGCCCGAACCTGGTCGCCACGGACGACTGAGCGGGGACCCCGTTCTGGTTCTGTGCAGGGGCAGCTTCTGAACAGCGGCTTGACAGGGACACCACGAGCAACCCCGAACTCCGTTTGGTGCGCGGCAGGTGGCGTTGGAATCGTGGGGACGACTACTTTCCAGCGGCACTGGTCTCGCCTCAGTCGGATGTCGGTGTGGACGTGCAGGTCCCGTTGAGTGGGGACTGGTCGGAGGAGACAGACAGGAGGCAGAATGGGGTCGTCGGGGTATAAAATTTGTAACTCTGGCCACCGACCTCTGATTGCGGTTCCGTCTTCTGATCCCGGTAGCTGACTTGAGGATGGAGAACTTTGATGAAGATCCTGGAGCCTGAATCCTTCAAAAAGAGGTCGTGGTTGCTGCCCCAAACCGCTTCAGGTCGCTGTCAGGCCTTCTCTGCGCAGTCGGGGAAGAAAGTCCCTTGTGGGCGGCCACGAACTCGGATCGACACGATTCCAACTCGCTTGCGAAGAGGACTTGTGGACGATCAACTTTGCTGAAGACCTTGGATGCAGACTCCACCTGGAACGAGCTGGAAGTTACTCTGCAAATTGGGCCAGAAGCTGCCTGCGGGTTTGGGATGGGCTTGTGGAGTGGGGGCTAAGTTTAGTGGTGGTGTTTGTGGGTGTAAGCTATGGGGATAGTGGGTGGACGTGGTTGGGGTTGCAGGGGGTTGTCTTGAGGCTGTGGAAAGGGGTGCAGTGCGTGTATGACGGGAACGGAGGTAGCGTGGGCGTATGAGGTAATAGCGTGGCCGGGAGGAAGAAGCTTAGAGGGTGAGGCAAGGAAGGTAGACTGCCGCAGCAGTGAAAGATTGGGTTAGAAGACAGGAGGAACTGGGGAACGGGAAGTTCGGCCAAGCTGTGGGGGTGAGCGGAAGATGCTGGTGGCTGGAGGAGAAGGGAGGAATGAAGGGCATCAACACCCGTGGCAAGGAGGGAAGAACTGGGCATCTCACCCGTGGAGAGGGAAGGAAGAACAGGCACTCACGGCCATGGGAATTAAAAGAGGGGGGGGGGGGGGAAGAAGATAAAGGAGGGGAAGGCCCCTCCTACGTGGGCATCACATGGGGGTTCCAAAAATAAGATTTCATTCACTGTTTTTCAAATGAAAGATACATGACTCTTTTATAGACTCTCAAAGAAGACCAAAAGACACTATCCTAAACACTTAATGTCTACTTATTATAGTTCTCTTGGGGAGACCAAAAGACACTATCCTAAACACTTAATGTCTACTCATTATAGTTCTCTTGGGGAGACTAAAAGACACTCTATTGGAAGACTTAAAGACAAAAATATGAAAGGACTATTACATAATTGCTACGGACATAACCCATAAGGCCCATAAAGAGGCCCATTTATCATGAGACAAATAGATTGGCCATTTGATTGTGTTGATGAAGTTGATTGCCGATCCCCGTCAAATTTTTAAATTTTGAATCTTGAACCGAGGATTCCATCAAAAACCAACATGTGCAACCAGCATAAACAATAAGATGAATGAACACAATCATCAAGAACATGTGTAATCAACCATAAGTTTAGTTATCATCACGTAATCACACATTAAGTTTAGTTATCATCAAAATATAACTTAACAATTACAACAATCATCAAAACCATAACTCAACATGAGCAAGTATGAACAAGAATGTAACAAGAATGTACTAGCAATACCACGTAGTCATCATCCAAACATATTTTGCTTACGAGCAAGTATTTGGTGAACTTCTGTGGAATATGCTGTAACAAGCAAGAAAGTCATGTACAAGTATTTTCATGATGCCTGTGGATCTTCACTTATTTATAGAGAAAGTACTCCCAGCGCAATGCGATGCCAGTAGCATCATACCCCATGATTTATAATAGTATGTTTCCGATAATCAGCCGGGGGGACTAGCATAGAGCCCCTGAACACAATCAGTGCTCGATCGCATATTCAAGTATAAATCAAGCTATTTCCACGTTTCAAGCAATAAAATTATGGCCAAGAATGTAAATAAGTTCATGATAACAATAATCAACAATGAACGCTTCAACTTAGGACATGAGAGATCAAGGATGATTTAAGACAATGTCATGCTCATGGAAATAACTCGGCAGCATAACAATACATTTATTATCATTCATAATTTAAATTAAGTATCTTTAGATAATATGACAAGTCCTAGACCATTAATGCTCCATCCATGAACTTAGAATATCAACCCTTTGGTCAAACCTCGGGTTAAAGAATTTACAATAGTGACGGTCTAATACTGGGCCGTTACATGAACATAACGGTCTAGTGTTGGACCGTTAGAAAGGTTGAATCCAGAAGAAAATAGATATGGACTCAAACAATGTGACGGTCATATATTGGACCGTTATATGTTCCTGACGGTCGAATATAGATCGTTACATACCCAGAACCCGAAAACATCGATAGTGCTTTCTAACAATTGGGCTTTCATGGTACAACCAACTCGACGTCCTAGTGAGAATCTCAAGCTCGCGGAGAATTACAGAGGCCTTAAAACAAGATTTCCTACTCCATTAGAAGGAATATCCAATAGAGAGGTCCTCATGTTCAAGAATATGTTCCTATAGTGCAAAGTGTGAACTAATGGCCATATACTGGAATATATGCCATGTACTTAAAGAAAATGACTCTATAGAAGATAAAGAATGTGTAATGATATAAAATCATGATAAAACTCATCAATATCTTTTCTAAATCAAGGTTTAAATACGAAACTATAGTGCTTTGGCATGAAATTATCATATACTTAAAAATAACTCTAAAGTACCATAAATCATGCAATTTCTAACATGAATCAACACCTGAACTTAAAAATCATGAAAACATGTTAATATCTAATTAACTAGGTATATATATATATAATATTCGAGCCAATCTTAATTCTGCCTGAAGTTGACAGAACACAGTGTTGTGTAACATACTAGTCTGGGCGGGTCACAATATAGTAACGGTCCACTGTAGGTCCGTCAGAGTTCTCAGAACCTTGCAATCGTTTACAGAGGTGTGACGGATCAAGGTAGGTCCGTTACACGTCCCTGGCGGTCTTACGATAGACCGTTAGGTCCTCTGCTACCAGAAAATAGAAACTACAAGAACTATAGTTTAAAACATGCCATAGACTAACTAATCATGACAACGAAGTAAAGGTCATCTAGATGCATAAGTGACATGGAATTAACAAGAAAATATCTTTTATTTTGGATTTAGGCTAAGGATTGTGCATGTATGCATAGGACTATCAAAACATGAAATTGATAAACCATGATTCATGAAATCCAATAAAACTAGAGGGCTTTCATCCCTAACAAGGTGTTTTTGCCATTCATGAGATAACCTACCGTCTTATCGGCTTTAAAACTTCTAATTTTAGTCTTCAAGGGTCGCCCTAGTTCTTTTCTTCCTGTGATTTTTCAGCAACCTCACGTTGCCCTATCTCTCTAATCTCTTGACCTAAAGATGTGAAATTTGGAGGTTAGGAAGATGACATTAAGAGGAACAAAAAGTTCTAAAGCATCTAACTCTAATTACCTCATTTAGGCTCTCTAATTTCCTGATCTTCAGCACCTTGTTGCACAGTTTCCTGGGTTGGCGTGATGAAACCAGCAACTTTGGAAGATTCTAACTCTTGGATACTCGACCTCCTTACATGAAATTTTAAGAGTTGTCAGACCTTAGTATTAGAAACAAAAAGTTCCAAAGGACTTACCCGATATTCTATCTCCTTACCTTATTTCTTCACGAGCCAAAAGTAAGGGTCGCTCAGTTCAGAACTGGGTTCTATTTATAGAGTTTTGGCTAGGGTTCACGGATTTGAACTATTCTAGAGTCCTTGTTAAAGCTTAGATCGACTTCTAAGAGTCCTTAACACCTCTACTAGTCTTCCCATCTCGATCCCTAAGAGATAGATTAGCAAAATCTAATCTTTTTGCTCTTTCTTCACTTCACGGAACTAACAGAGCGTAACGGTCGAAGGTAAGCGCGTTACCTGACTGTGGTGGTCGCGCAATAGACCGCTACATCCCATGTGCGCAGAATTCAATAAAATTCAAACTCTTTTGTTTGTTTATCCAAAAAAAATGGTATTTATCCTTAAAATTCGTGAATAGGCTAAATAACCTTCTAGAATATGGGTCAAACTTAATGGGCTTGGTCCATAAACCTATTGGGTTTTAACTATTAAAGCTAGATTAGTTATTTAACATAATTGGGCCTTATAATCCCAACATTAATTCATTGGTTAATCTATTTTGCCCTTTATAAATTCTAGAAAATTCTATAAATAACACAACCAGAAAAAGCGGGATTTCAGACGGACGTTATCCGTCTCAAATCCGTCTGAAAATCCGTCGCAACACATATTTGTAACGGATTTCCGACGGATTTAAGACCGAACTCGACCGTCTGAAATTCTTAGTCACAAATTTGTGACAGTTAACTTTTCGGTCTGAAATTCCGTCTGAAATTAAGACACAAATAATTTCGGTCATAAATTCCGTCTAAATCTCACACGATAAAATTTCCGTATGTAATTATCAGTCTGAAATTTCCGTCTGTATTTCATACGGTTTTTAAGACGGATTTATTATCCGTTGTAAATACCGTCCGTAATCCGTCTGAAATATTGTCTGAAATCCGTCTCTATTTCTGCCGGATATTACGACGGATTACTTTGTCGTCGTAACTTCCAACGACGGTTCCATATGTTGTTCGTCCTAAATCCGTCGGTGTTTAAAACGTAATTCACGACGGATATAAATTCCGTCTGAAATTACCGTCTCTATTACAAACGTCATTTCAGACGGATTATAAATCCGTCAGAAAAAAAAAAATATTTTTTTAAAAATTTAAGTTTATTTATCTAATAAACCTGTTAAAAAAAATTGTTGGAACTAACCACAAAAAAAAACTCAACATCAACATACCCAAATAAATAAACACCACCGAAAAAATCTCAACATAACATAGATGTTCAAATAAATAAACACCACCAATAAAAAAATTCAACACCATGCTGACAAAATAAATACAAAGAAAAACACATTAACCCTGCTGATCCGTCTGAATAACATAAAACAAATATCATTAAACATCAAGAAATATCTGGTACAGCGTCAATATCCTCATCATCCATATCGTCACTGCCCTGCTCATCTCCTCTGTCGCTGCCCGCAGAAGGATCCCCCTACATTAAAAAAATAATAACATTCATTCATAGATAAAAAAATTAGTGCGAAGAAATGAGCATAAATATAAATCAAACATATCAAATTGATAACTGCAGATTTTATAGATCAACTACTAGCTTGAAACAATATTTAGACCCCCGGACCTGACCTGGGAGTTCATTTAAGCTAAGTTTATTTTAAAACTGAACTTTGAGTGCCGAGCTCAAACCGGACATCCGATTTGGATTCCGTCACTTCTGACAAGTCACTTTCATCTCCCCGGTCGCGTTGGAATGATCGGCACGGCCGTCCGACCGGTATTTCCAATTTTAGACCCCCGGACCCGACCTGGTAGTTCATTTAAACTAAGTGTATTTTAAAACTGAGCTTTGAGCGCCGAGCTCAAACCGGACATCCGATTTGGATTCCGTCAGTTCTGACAAGTCACTTTCATCTCCCCGGTCGCGTTGGAATGATCGGCACGGCCGTCCGACTTGTATTTCCAATTTTAGACCCCCGGACCCGACCTGGTAGTTCATTTAAACTAAGTGTATTTTAAAACTGAACTTTGAGCGCCGAGCTCAAACCGGACATCCGATTTAGATTCCGTCAGTTCTGACAAGTCACTTTCATCTCCCCGGTCGCGTTGGAATGATCGGCACGGCCGTCCGACCGGTATTTCCAATTTTAGACCCCCGGACCCGACCTGGTAGTTCATTTAAACTAAGTGTATTTTAAAACTGAACTTTTAGCGCCGAGCTCAAACCGGGCATCCGATTTGGATTCCGTCAGTTCTGACAAGTCACTTTCATCTCCCCGGTTGTGTTGGAATGATCGGCACGGCCGTCCGACTTGTATTTCAAGTTTTTGACCCCCGGACCTGACCTGGGAGTTCATTTAAGCTAAGTTTATTTTAAAACTGAACTTTGAGTGCCGAGCTCAAACCGGACATCCGATTTAGATTCCGTCAGTTCTGACAAGTCACTTTCATCTCCCCGGTCGCGTTGGAATGATCGGCACGGCCGTCCGACTGGTATTTCCAATTTTAGACCCCCGGACCCGACCTGGTAGTTCATTTAAACTAAGTATATTTTAAAACTGAACTTTGAGCGCCGAGCTCAAACCGGGCATCCGATTTGGATTCCGTCAGTTCTGACAAGTCACTTTCATCTCCCCGGTCGCGTTGGAATGATCGGCACGGCCGTCCGACCGGTATTTCCAATTTTAGTCCCCCGGACCCGACCTGGTAGTTCATTTAAACTAAGTGTATTTTAAAACTGAACTTTTAGCGCCGAGCTCAAACCGGACATCCGATTTGGATTCCGTCAGTTCTGACAAGTCACTTTCATCTCCCCGGTCGCGTTGGAATGATCGGCACGGCCGTCCGACCGGTATTTCCAATTTTAGACCCCCGGACCCGACCTGGTAGTTCATTTAAACTAAGTGTATTTTAAAACTGAACTTTTAGCGCCGAGCTCAAACCGGGCATCCGATTTGGATTCCGTCAGTTCTGACAAGTCACTTTCATCTCCCCGGTTGTGTTGGAATGATCGGCACGGCCGTCCGACTTGTATTTCAAGTTTTTGACCCCCGGACCTGACCTGGGAGTTCATTTAAGCTAAGTTTATTTTAAAACTGAACTTTTAGCGCCGAGCTCAAACCGGACATCCGATTTGGATTCCGCCAGTTCTGACAAGTCACTTTCATCTCCCCGGCTGTGTTGGAATGATCGGCACGGCCGTCCGACTTGTATTTCCAATTTTAGACCCTCGGACCCGACCTGGTAGTTCATTTAAACTAAGTGTATTTTAAAACTGAACTTTTAGCGCCGAGCTCAAACCGGACATCCGATTTAGATTCCGCCAGTTCTGACAAGTCACTTTCATCTCCCCGGTTGTGTTGGAATGATCGGCACGGCCGTCCGACTTGTATTTCAAGTTTTTGACCCCCGGACCTGACCTGGGAGTTCATTTAAGCTAAGTTTATTTTAAAACTGAACTTTGAGTGCCGAGCTCAAACCGGATATCCGATTTGGATTCCGTCAGTTCTGACAAGTCACTTTCATCTCCCCGGTCGCGTTGGAATGATCGGCACGGCCGTCCGACTTGTATTTCCAATTTTAGACCCCCGGACCCGACCTGGTAGTTCATTTAAACTAAGTGTATTTTAAAACTGAACTTTGAGCGCCGAGCTCAAACCGGGCATCCGATTTGGATTCCGTCAGTTCTGACAAGTCACTTTCATCTCCCCGGTCGCGTTGGAATGATCGGCACGGCCGTCCGACCGGTATTTCCAATTTTAGACCCCCGGACCCGACCTGGTAGTTCATTTAAACTAAGTGTATTTTAAAACTAAACTTTTAGCGCCGAGCTCAAACCGGACATCCGATTTAGATTCCGTCAGTTCTGACAAGTCACTTTCATCTCCCCGGTCGCGTTGGAATGATCGGCACGGCCGTCCGACTTGTATTTCCAATTTTAGACCCCCGGACCCGACCTGGTAGTTCATTTAAACTAAGTGTATTTTAAAACTGAACTTTGAGCGCCGAGCTCAAACCGGGCATCCGATTTGGATTCCGTCAGTTCTGACAAGTCACTTTCATCTCCCCGGTCGCGTTGGAATGATCGGCACGGCCGTCCGACCGGTATTTCCAATTTTAGACCCCCGGACCCGACCTGGTAGTTCATTTAAACTAAGTGTATTTTAAAACTGAACTTTTAGCGCCGAGCTCAAACCGGACATCCGATTTGGATTTCGTCAGTTCTGACAAGTCACTTTCATCTCCCCGGTCGCGTTGGAATGATCGGCATGGCCGTCCGACTTGTATTTCCAATTTTAGACTTCCGGACCCGACCTGGTAGTTCATTTAAACTAAGTGTATTTTAAAACTAAACTTTGAGCGCCGAGCTCAAACCGGGCATCCGATTTGGATTCCGTCAGTTCTGACAAGTCACTTTCATCTCCCCGGTCGCGTTGGAATGATCGGCACGGCCGTCCGACCGGTATTTCCAATTTTAGACCCCCGGACCCGACCTGGTAGTTCATTTAAACTAAGTGTATTTTAAAACTGAACTTTTAGCGCCGAGCTCAAACCGGACATCCGATTTGAATTCCGTCAGTTCTGACAAGTCACTTTCATCTCCCCGGTCGCGTTGGAATGATCGGCACGGCCGTCCGACCGGTATTTCCAATTTTAGACCCCCGGACCCGACCTGGTAGTTCATTTAAACTAAGTGTATTTTAAAACTGAACTTTGAGCGCCGAGCTCAAACCGGACATCCGATTTGGATTCCGCCAGTTCTGACAAGTCACTTTCATCTCCCCGGCTGTGTTGGAATGATCGGCACGGCCGTCCGACTTGTATTTCCAATTTTAGACCCTCGGACCCGACCTGGTAGTTCATTTAAACTAAGTGTATTTTAAAACTGAACTTTTAGCGCCGAGCTCAAACCGGACATCCGATTTAGATTCCGCCAGTTCTGACAAGTCACTTTCATCTCCCCGGTTGTGTTGGAATGATCGGCACGGCCGTCCGACTTGTATTTCAAGTTTTTGACCCCCGGACCTGACCTGGGAGTTCATTTAAGCTAAGTTTATTTTAAAACTGAACTTTGAGTGCCGAGCTCAAACCGGACATCCGATTTGGATTCCGCCAGTTCTGACAAGTCACTTTCATCTCCCCGGCTGTGTTGGAATGATCGGCACGGCCGTCCGACTTGTATTTCCAATTTTAGACCCTCGGACCCGACCTGGTAGTTCATTTAAACTAAGTGTATTTTAAAACTGAACTTTTAGCGCCGAGCTCAAACCGGACATCCGATTTAGATTCCGCCAGTTCTGACAAGTCACTTTCATCTCCCCGGTTGTGTTGGAATGATCGGCACGGCCGTCCGACTTGTATTTCAAGTTTTTGACCCCCGGACCTGACCTGGGAGTTCATTTAAGCTAAGTTTATTTTAAAACTGAACTTTGAGTGCCGAGCTCAAACCGGACATCCGATTTGGATTCCGTCAGTTCTGACAAGTCACTTTCATCTCCCCGGTCGCGTTGGAATGATCGGCACGGCCGTCCGACTTGTATTTCCAATTTTAGACCCCCGGACCCGACCTGGTAGTTCATTTAAACTAAGTGTATTTTAAAACTGAACTTTTAGCGCCGAGCTCAAACCGGGCATCCGATTTGGATTCCGTCAGTTCTGACAAGTCACTTTCATCTCCCCGGTTGTGTTGGAATGATCGGCACGGCCGTCCGACTTGTATTTCAAGTTTTTGACCCCCGGACCTGACCTGGGAGTTCATTTAAGCTAAGTTTATTTTAAAACTGAACTTTGAGTGCCGAGCTCAAACCGGGCATCCGATTTGGATTCCGTCAGTTCTGACAAGTCACTTTCATCTCCCCGGTCGCGTTGGAATGATCGGCACGGCTGTTCGACTTGTATTTCCAATTTTAGACCCCCGGACCCGACCTGGTAGTTCATTTAAACTAAGTGTATTTTAAAACTGAACTTTGAGCGCCGAGCTCAAACCGGACATCCGATTTAGATTCCGTTAGTTCTGACAAGTCACTTTCATCTCCCTGGTCGCGTTGGAATGATCGGCACGGCCGTCCGACCGGTATTTCCAATTTTAGACCCCCGGACCCGACCTGGTAGTTCATTTAAACTAAGTGTATTTTAAAACTGAACTTTTAGCGCTGAGCTCAAACCGGGCATCCGATTTGGATTCCGTCAGTTCTGACAAGTCACTTTCATCTCCCCGGTTGTGTTGGAATGATCGGCACGGCCGTCCGACTTGTATTTCAAGTTTTTGACCCCCGGACCTGACCTGGGAGTTCATTTAAGCTAAGTTTATTTTAAAACTGAACTTTGAGTGCCGAGCTCAAACCGGACATCCGATTTAGATTCCGTCAGTTCTGACAAGTCACTTTCATCTCCCCGGTCGCGTTGGAATGATCGGCACGGCCGTCCGACCGGTATTTCTAATTTTAGACCCCCGGACCCGACCTGGTAGTTCATTTAAACTAAGTATATTTTAAAACTGAACTTTGAGCGCCGAGCTCAAACCGAGCATCCGATTTGGATTCCGTCAGTTCTGACAAGTCACTTTCATCTCCCCGGTCGCGTTGGAATGATCGGCATGGCCGTCCGACTTGTATTTCCAATTTTAGACCCCCGGACCCGACCTGGTAGTTCATTTAAACTAAGTGTATTTTAAAACTGAACTTTTAGCGCCGAGATCAAACTGGGCATCCGATTTGGATTCCGTCAGTTCTGTCAAGTCACTTTCATCTCCCTGGTCGCGTTGGAATAATTGGCACGGCCGTCCGACCGGTATTTCAAATTTTAGACCCCCGGATTTTCTCAATTATTCTGAAGTAAATGAGTTTTAAAATTAATAATGAACATAATTGAGTAATTCCATCAAAATAAAAACTTGGCTAGAGACTCACCTGTGCGGGCTGTGCTGTGGTGGTGGTTGATTTCTGAGGGACCATTCCGCTCTGGGAGAGGAGGCCACTAATTGCCTGCAAGAATACTGACACTTGGCTAGAGATCTCTTGCTGGAAATGCTGCTGCTGCCGCTGCATATCAGAAATCTGCGATCGGACCATGTCCATCATGTCGCTGGCAGAAGCGCTGGGGGCAACGAAAGGTATAGTGAAGGCACTGCCACTGGAAGAAGTATAGCTAGAACTCGCACACGCTGATGTCACCGCGCTTGCGTCTAGGCTCTCCCCAAAACCATATATTTGGCCTTTCTTCGGTACGCCAGCTGCTGCCACCCACTCCACCGGATCGAACTCCGGCTGCTGCGTGTCTCCCTCCCCGTACTTCTCTATCACTGCTTTGCTATATGTTTCCTACAAATTGAATAAAATAAGTAGTCAATTTCATATGAATTACATGCCGATTTAAATGAACGGTACAAGTTACATATGTAGATAAACTTACCGCTGCTGACTTAGCTGTGTCACTCACAAAATCATTAGTCCCCTTCTTTTTGTGTGTTCTGTCGAACACCTCGAGGAACGACGGAGGTCGATTAAGCTCCACAGCCTGTTATACAATTCATAGTAAAAAAAAGTCAAATATTGGGATAAATTGTAAGAAGATAAATTGGTATATTACTTACCAATTTTTGTTTATGAGCCGCATAAGAGATGGACCCACTCGTATGCAAATTTGAACCTGGTTTTGACGCCCTGTTTGCTTTGACTTTTTCAGACTTTTCTATCCACTTGGGGTCGGCAAAATGGTCACAAGATATCTCCCAATCCTCCTGCCTCATCCATAGAGGGCGATGCGCCTTCCACAATTGTCGGTCTTCACTCCCCCCACTCAATTTTTTAGCGTGTGCTCGGGCCTCATGTATTTTCCTCTTGTAACTTGAGAGCATAGTAGACTCCCAGGCACGACGACATCTCGCCGCGTCATGTCCACATGTGAATTGAAAAGACCGCTGTAAATCAATTACTTTTCACACTTAGTATAAAGTTGTAAATAGACTTTGGGAAATACTTGAATTAAATGACGTAATTACTTACTAAGAACATGTTGTACAATGAATCGCGGACGGACATCGGAAAATCTCTGAAAGTGGAAGCTGCCCCGGGCACATGTGCCAACATGAGTTCGGTGGAATGATGGACAGCGCCATGGGGTTCAAATTTCATACTGCAATTACAAATGTCAAAATATTCATATTACACAGTTGAGGGCTAATTAATGTAATATAACCTTATAGATTTACCCGGATACCCAACACGGGCGACGTCTATCATGGGTCGTGCCTCCCTCGTGACAACTGCCGACATCGTCAAGGGGCTGACTGGTGGGGGTGGGCCCTGTACAAGTGGGAGGTGGTGGGAGGGCACTGAGACCTGCAAGAATTTATTGTCATGTGGAGTGATACATATACTGCAAACAGGTGGGAGGTCACTGAGACCTGCAAGAACTTATTTTCATAAGTAGAACAAATGTTCAAGAATTTAAATTAAAATATACATACCTGTAGCGGGAGGTGGTGGCGTATGTACAAGTGGTGGTGAGCCGACACTTGCACCTATAAATAAATTCTTTTAAGTTTGTAAATAAATAAAATATTTATATAGCTAACTTATTGATCAAATATACCTGTGTCTGAAGAAGATGGTAGCGAGGAGATAGTAGTGCCCCTCTCACTGCTAGATCTCCTCCCACCCCTACTACGACCTCCTCGCACCATTTCCCTATTAATAACAAAACAATTAATACATATTAATCCACAATTATATAAGGCTAGACAAATGTTATTTAAAATTATGCTTAAAAGTAAGAATCTTCTTACTAAATTATCAAAACATGCCTCCCTCATGTTGATATATCTAGCTCAACTTCATCATCTTTGTCATCCATAGTAGTCTCATGAGATTCAAAATCTTCATCTTCATCTGATTCTTCCTCCCCTCTAACATCAACATTTAGCTCCGTCGGATCGACTTCTTCCACGCCATCTCGCGTACGTAATGACAGTGGCTCATCAGATTCGTCCATATTAAACCTAGAGGAACCGACAACGCCAACTTCGTCTGATTGATAATATTCAGCACGAGCAACCTCTGAGACATCTCCACTCATAGTTAACTCATAAGTGGGAAAGAGTTTTGAGTTAACCCTGTAAACTGCCCACCAATCTCTATTCTTGGATGATGGATAGCTTGAATAGTACACTTGCTGGGCTTGTGCGGCTAAAATGAACGGTTCATAGGTCTTAAGTTTAAACCTATGCTTGACATTGACAATCCATAATTTGTGTCATGTAGAACAGAATTAGGATCAAACCATTGACACTTAAATATATATACATGATTGTCTTGTCCCAAATACTGAAGTTCTAAGACTTCTTCAATAATACCATAGTAGTCCAATTCCATTTCATTGTATAAATTTCCCTTCACACATACGCCGCTGTTCATCGTAGACTTATTTCGCCCATAATCCCTTGTATGAAATTTGTATCCATTCACAATATATCCCGGATAGGCACGTGTCTGGTTCGAGGGGCCATAACTTATCTGTTGTACTCTTTGATCAGTAATGAGACCTTGTTCAACCTATATTCAAATTAGAGTAGTTAAAATAATAACAATTACCTCAACATACGTAAATACAAACATATATATTCAGAGTTCACACTAACTCGGTTTCTTAGCCATTTGGAAAAAAACTTGTCGCGTTCTTTTTCAATCTCCACATCCTGGATATTTGGACATTTTTCAGCTAATTCTGAATCAAATTGTCTGCAATATAAATGTAGCACCCCGTAAAAAAAATGATTAAAAAAATTGATAAAGCCAATGTATAGACTTTGTGAAGTCAATGTTGTATAGACTTTGAGGAAGCCAATGTATAGACTTTGAGGAAGCCAATGTATAGACTTTGTGAAGTCAATGTTGTATAGACTTTGAGGATGTATAGACTTATGGAGTTGCTGGAAATGTGAATTAATATCTTACTCAACATAAGGTTCAATCTCGAGGCAATTCAAAAGAATATATATCTCAGCGGCGTGCAACTCTCTATCTTCGAGCGTGCGAGTCAAGCAACGTCCGAACGCACGTCCAGGATGTTTAAATATGGAGAGCCGATCGGACGATTCATCCACTCCCCCATCATCATTACGTGGAGGTCGAGTACGACGAGTTTGAATCTCTGGCTCAAAGTACATAGAACAGAAGTTCGAAATTTCTTCAAGAATGTATGCCTCAGCAATCGAACCCTCCACCTGTGCCTTGTTGCGAACTTTCATTTTTAATTCATGCATGCACCTACAACAACAAGTCAGATGGCAACAAAATGTAGCGGCTATGGACGACTTATAAGTTAACAAAAATTGTCACATACCTCTCAAATGGATACATCCATCGAAATTGTACTGGACCTCCGACGATAGCCTCATATGGCAAATGAACTACCAGGTGCTCCATCGAATCAAAGAATGCCGGAGGAAATATCTTCTCTAGCTTGCAAATGGTTGTGACAACATCTTGTTCGATAGTTTGTACATCCCGAAGTCTGAGTTCAGATGCACATAAAATCTTGAAAAATTGACTCATCTAAGCTAGTGCTCCCCATATCTGCTTTGGCAACAAATCACGAAATGCAATGGGCAGTAGCCTCTCCATAAACACATGACAGTCGTGACTTTTCATACCATATATTTTCCCCTCATTAACATTCACACAACGGGCTATGTTGGATGCATATCCATCTGGGAATCTCAGTTGTTTCAACCACTGGCATACTTCCTTGATCTGTGTATCATGAAGCACATAAGTTGCTTTAGGCTGCACAGTTTTGCCATTGACACTTTGTAGTTCCAATTCTGGACGTCTACAAAGCATCTTTAAATCCATACGTGCTTTGGCGTTGTCCTTTGTTTTCCCTTTAACATTCATGATCGTATTGAACACATTATCAAAAAAATTCTTCTCGGTATGCATGACATCCAGATTGTGTCGTACAAGAAGAGTTGACCAATAAGGTAATTCCCAAAAAATGCTTTTCTTGACCCAGTTGTGATCCTTTCCAAAATTAGGGAGTTGCCGTGTGCTACCAGACAATTGAACTACATCTGGTAAATTGTGCACCCGTGACGCCATATGTAGACCCGACACCCGTTGCAAGTCAGCTTCATCCATTTCAACAGTATTTTTTTTAAACGAGTCTTTTTGCCTTCGAAAAGGATGGTCACTTGGTAGCAACCGCCGATGGCAATCAAACCAGCAGCTTTTCCCCCCATGTTTCAATACAAATGATTTGGTATCTTCCATACAGTAAGGACATGCTAGCCTCCCATGTGTGCTCCAACCAGATAGCATTCCATATGCAGGGAAGTCACTTATTGTCCACATCAGTGCAGCCTTCATAATAAAATTTTTCTTCCTATATGCATCATAAGTAACAACTCCATCAGTCCATAAAACTTTGAGCTCATCAATCAACGGCCTGAGATATATGTCCAAATTTTTTCCGGGACTTTTTGGACCAGGAATTACTAGGGACAAAAACAGATTTTCTCGCTTCATGCACATGTGCGGCGGAAGGTTGTACGGTGTCATGAACACTGGCCAACAAGAATAAGCTGCCACTGAACCACCGAATGGATTAAAGCCATCTGTGCATAAACCCAATCGAACATTACGTGACTCCCTTGAAAAGGCAAGATGAGTACGACTAAAGTGAGTCCAAGCTTCACCATCGGCAGGATGACTGATTATATCATCGGCACGACGTACTCTTTCGGTGTGCCATGTCATATGCCGAGCCGTCTTTGAGGACATATACAGTCGCTGCAGCCTAGGCACAAGAGGGAAGTATCGCAACGCCTTGTAAGGTACATCTTTTGCCTTTGAATTGACCCCCCCCCCTTAGGTTTGAATCTGTCATGGCCACAAACTGAACATGATATCTTATCTGCATCATCTTTGTAATATAACATACAATGATTCGGACATGCATCTATTTTCACATATCCAAGTCCTAAGTCATTGACCATCTTTTTTGCACGGTAAAAAGTTTCTGGCAACTTCTCGTCTCGAGGTAACATACTCTTGATCAAGAGGAGGAGACGGTCAAAACAAGTCTCACTGATGTGAAATTCAGATTTCAAGTTCAACAACTGTGACACTGCAGACAATCGAGTGTGATTTTCACAACCATCCCACAGCGGCTCATCAGCATCCCTAAGTAGTTCATAAAATCTTCCGGCTATCTTATTCGGCACTTCATCGTGAATATTAAAACTAGGACCAGCAGCATCTACAACCATATCCACGTACCCACTTGTGCCTGCAATATTGTCGGGCTCATACCTCCCGAATTGCTCACCATGACACGTCCAATTCGTATAACCATCCACGAACCCTTTCGTGTACAAATGATGTTGCACATCCCATGTTGAACACCACCTCAAGTTTCTACAACTTGAACAAGGGCAACGAATGTGACCGTCGCGATCTATTGCTGCATTTGGATTCCCCAATGCAAATTGAATGAAACTCTCAACCCCAAGCTTAAAGTCATCTGACACCACCCGGTCAACTATTCTACGATACATCCATGAACGATCTGTCGACATTTTGCCTGCACCCAATAAATGACAATACACATCCTAACTTTCAAATCATTACTCATAATATTACACCCGACCCTTTCCTCACATCGTTCATCATAGACCATTTGCAGTTGGAAGAGGAATATTGATTAGATTATCACTTTTTAACCCATCCATGAAGGTTTGATCGCACAATCACTTACTATATGTGCTGCACGATTTGCTAAAAATTTCGGCATCATCTCCCCACACTTCTCCGATATACCAAATATATTTATTGATTTTGAAATTTTCTTAAACACTTACAAGTAAGTGGTTAAGAAAACACTCAAAATCAATAATGGTATATCAGAGAAGAGTGAGGAGACGCAACCGAAATTCTCAACAAACCATACAAACATATATAGTAAATGACTGCCTAAGTGCGATCAAACATTCACAGACTGTCCAAACGGGACAATTCAAGACTTTGAGGTAGATATATACATTCTCATAAATAAATGAGAACATACATATCAATCCCAAAGTCTTGAACGGGAAGGCACATTGACACGGTTTTAACGCGCTCTCCTGAGGTGCGTGTAATGTTAGGTCGCACCCACGCACCTCAACTCACAGGGAATACCCCATGCATTTATATAACATAAAATTAAATAACAACGCAATTATCATTATGCACATATCAAATTAAATAACACCCAAATTACAAAAATTTTCAAATGAATAACATCGAAGCAAAACAATCTACATTTTTGAGCTAAATTAACATCAAATTTCTATTAAAATCAGATTTAAAATTATATTTACATGCAATTAAAATCCACAAAGTTTTAAATCACAAAACGAATTTTTTGGGTATTTACCTATTGCTATAGAGAATTCTGATTTCTTTGCATTTATCCACATCTTTGTATATATGTACTACTTAAGATATGTGGTCATTCCATTTCTCTATATCTTCTTATCATCATAAGACAAGGTTCAAATGGGATCACTTTCAACCTCAGTGGAGCATGTACGGATGCCCCTCCCACAAAGCTCCCCCTCCTCCCACCCGCCCTCCTGCTCCCACTGAGCTCCCCCCCACTGGAACCCTCTCGGATGCCCCTCCCCCCTCCCACCGAGCGCCCCGTCCCACAGAGCTCCCCCCCCTCCCACCCCCCTCCCACAGAGCTCCCCCCCCCCACTGGAACCCTCTCGGATGCCCCTCCCCCCTCCCACTGAGCTCCCCCCCACTGGAACCCTCTCGGATGCCCCTCCCCCCTCCCACGGAGCTCCCCGTCCCACCAAGCTCCACCCCCCTCCCACAGAGCTCCCCCCTCTCCTCTGTATGCTGAACAGTCGAGCAAGATCCTACTTCAACTCATCATTGCCCGAAGACCGAGTGATATCTATTGATCTACCAATCAAAAAGCTGCTATCATTAGTGGAGTCACTAGAATTAAATGCCACATCTGGAACCCCAAAAGATTGAGAAACAATTGATGTTGAGAATTCTGCTTGAGTTTCCTTGGAGCCACTGGAATTGGAAATAATGTTGTTTGAAGTGAGATCAGTCTGATAGTCTTTGCCAGAGCTTATATTTTTTGCTAGTAAAGGATCACTAGGCATTGGTATCCCAAGAGGGTTATCAATGTCAACTCCAAAAAGGACATTGTTTCTCGGATCAGAAGTTGGAACTTCACTTTCCTGCATACCATCTGAACTAAAAACTAATGATTGTTGATTGAATGAAGGTTCTTTGATGGTGTTCTTGTAAACTCTGGCTATTTATTGCGTTTAGAATGTCACATGCCCAGGAAAGGAAAAATACAGCTATCATCAAGTTCTGTCCGGAGCAAGACTAGGAACATGTGTAGCATTTCACACAAGCGATTTATTTATTTTTTTAAAAAATAACCTGTGTATCGTTAAACTAAACCCATGGTTGTTCAGTCCAAATCAGTCTCCGTGGGTCCGACGAGTCTCCCCAGTCTAATTCAGTCCAAATTAATCAGGAAGAAGCTACCCAGGGAGATCCCAAGTGATGTGAAATTGTTCACAGTGGCCAATTTGGGCAGGGAGTGAGACGGTCACTTAGGCCACGGGTCCAAATTATCTATGACTCCGTTACGTGGAGTTTGGCTGGATTTGTGGGGATGAGTTTTAAAATTCTACTCATTAAAATATCTGACATCTCTATCATTTTAATCAAATGTAGTATTAAGATCTTGACTTATGCGCCCTGATAGATTTTTGGAGGAGAATAAGACATGTTCAAACTGAGTCTATTTTCGGAATTTGCGATATCTCACTCCAACGAGTTTTTAGATAGATTCTACAAATTAAAATACATCCACCTAATGTTCAAACTAGATTTTACAAGAACAGCATCATAATGAGAGGGGGAGAGGGGCCACGGACAGGGGAAGAGAGGGCAGTGGAGGGGGTGGGGGAGGGCGGCCAGAGGGAGTGAGAGGGAGAGGGAGTGAGGGAGCCGGACAGGGGAGAGAGGGCAGTGGAGGGGGTGGGGGAGGGCGGCCAGAGGGAGTGAGGGAGCGCGAGAGGGGAGAGGGAGAGGGAGTGAGGGAGCCGGACAGGGGAGAGAGGGCAGTGGAGGGGGTGGGGGAGGGCGGCCAGAGGGAGTGAGGGAGCGCGAGAGGGGAGAGGGAGAGGGAGTGAGGGAGCCGGACAGGGGAGAGAGGGCAGTGGAGGGGGTGGGGGAGGGCGGCCAGAGGGAGTGAGGGAGCGCGAGAGGGGAGAGGGAGAGGGAGTGAGGGAGCCGACAGGGGAGAGGGAGAGGGATTGAGGGAGGGGAACATGATCGGGAGAGAGAGAGGGAGAGCGAGGCCACTTACCGCGGGTTTTTTGCATGAAAATTATTGTTAGACGTGAATTTGTAAAAAAAAAATTACTCGTGAAAATACATTAATAGTTATATCACTCTGTATTAAGGGCTGTCAATGGGCCGGGCTTGGGCTGAGCTTAAGTTGACCCGGCCCGAGCCCGACTTGTTAATAATAAGCTCGAGCTTGGGCTGGGCCCGATATTATTTAAAAAATATAAAGCCCGACTAAGGCTTGGCTCGGCCCGACAACGTAAATAGAAAAATAAAAAAAATAAAAATTAATATATTTAATAATATAAAGTTTATAATCTCACTAAATTAATTAACAAATTGATATTAATTACATAATTTATGTGAAAAGAGAGTTTTAAATTTTCTAAGTAAGTAAAATAACATAATTTTAATTAAATAATTTTTAAATTTTAAAGTGGGAATAAAAAAAGAGAACGGGCCAGGCCGGCCCGCGGGTCAAACTCAAAGCTCGAGCCCGACCCGCGGGTCTAGTCGGGCCGGGCTTTTAGGTCCGACTAAAAACCCGCGGACCGAAAAAAATCTTGTGGCCCGGCCCGAAATCAAGCCAAACCCGAGGGCCTGTCGGATCGGCCTGCCCCATTGACAGCCCTACTCTATAAACCCTAATTGTGCAAAAATGTCATTGTCGTAATTATTCGTTATTGCCCGAGAATCTAACCATGATTAATTTTAACCAGACATTGAGAAAAAATTAACATATACCTAACTAAAATAAAATAAAATAAAATAAAATAAAAATAATTTGTAACACCCTCCCCAACCTCCCACCGAAATATGCCCCCACACTCACACCCCACCGTATGCTCCCCATCCCCGTCGGAGTTAAGCCCCCTCCACCACCCCACCCTGCCACTACAACCCCCCCTCCCCAGTCCCCACCAAGGTAAATCCCCCTCCATCACCCCACCTTGTAGTTGCAGCCCCCCTCCCTGCATGAGTAAGCCCCCCACACACCCCACATCTATGCTGCCTCCTCCCGGTGGGAGTAAGCCCCCCACCAACCCTGTTTGACCCCCTCCCCACTGGAGTAGCCCCCACACCCTACCCCCCTCCCCGCTGAAGTTAGCCCCCCCCCCACCCCCACACTGTGAGCCCCCCTCACCCACCAGAGTAACCCTGCCCCACCCTACCCCCTTCTCACCAGAGTAAGCCACCCCCACCCCCCACACTATATGAAACCCCCCTCCCCATCTGAGTATTCTCCCCAACCGACCCCCCCGTCCCCTCGCTGCCGGCCACCGCAGGAACCCCCTCCCCTTCCAAAACACCCGTCCCCTCATCGCCGGCCCCCCTCCCCTTCCCAAACCCCCATCCCCTCACCCCCGGCCGCCATGGGAACCCCCATCCCCTTCCCAACTGCCCTCCCCAACCGACCCCCCTCCCCTCGCCGCCAGCCGCCGCCACGGGAACGACGCCCCTCCTCTCCCCTTCCCCATCGACACCCCTCCCACACCCCCAGCGAGAACAAATGCAGGTTAAAAAAAAGACAGAGGGTGAGGGGGGACATACCGGCGGCGATCGTCTGAGCTTCGGCGAGGAAGGTGGGCACGGCTGCGAGCTAACACGAATGGCGGTGGGCACGATAGCAAGGACGTCGACGTTGAGGATGGCGAGGATGGCGACGGTGGCTTCTGACGACTTTGCGGCTCCGGCGGCTCCGGCGGCGACGACCGGAAGCAGAGGGCAGAGGAGAAGGAGAGAGTGAGAGGGAGAGTGGGGGGGGTGGAAATGGGGTCGGGTGGAAGGGGTGGGAGGGAGGGGCCGACGGTGGCGGGAAAGGGGGAATTTTGAGACGGAAATTTGGACGGAACTTATTTCCGTCTGAAATTTCAGACGGATTACTTCGTCTGAATATCCGTCCTAAATTTATGACGGATATAAAGACGGAATATATTCCGTCTATAATTATAGACGGATCTTCAGAGCGAATGTAGTCTGTCGTTAATAGAGATGGAATTTGTGACAGAAACTAATCCGTCACAAATACAGACGGATATTAAGACGGAAAATATCAGTCTGAAATATCCGTCTGAAATCTCACTTTTTTTGGTAGTGTAATCCAGAAATTACTTATAAATTTTGGGGCACTACATCCTTTGCGTTGATGGTAACCCCACATCAACAATGAAACATATGTGCATTCTCGGCGAACGGCTTTGGGCCTAAGCCACCGATACACCAACATCAATTCGGACCTTTTGTCTGGATAGATGATGAAACCATATCATCCTTTACGTTGGTGTTAACCCCACATCAACGATGAACTCGTTTACATGATCAAAAGGCCACTTCAGATATTACAAAAAAAGATATATATATATATATACATATATATATATGTATAAAATGGGGCTTAAACTATAGGTGTCTGTCCAGACTTGTTCAGACACCCTAGAAAAGGGTAAAAAGGGCTATAACCCAGCTGTGGTGAAAACCCGAAAGGGCGTTGCAGGCAAAATCGGGTACCCCGCCCCGTGAAAGTTTGAAAGGGCGCGTGGGTAAAAGCAAGAGGGGGCTAGCTCCGGTGAAAACCCGAAAGGGCGCGTGGGCAAAAGCAAGAGGGGGCTGGCTCCGGTGAAAACCCGAAAGGGCACTTGGATCAGTAATGTGGTTATTATAACATGAAAATATATGCTACACCTCTTGGCGACACTCCACCAGTTGTCCCACCAGTGATGAAACCTTTTGTCGGTCACAAGGCATCATCGCCTAGATCGATAATGAAACCTATCCAGAATAGACCTTCCGTCTACTCTGATGAAACTTATCAAATCCCTTGTGTCGGCATAAACCCAATGTCGATAATGAAACCTTCTGTCAGTCACAAGGCATCATCGCCTGGATCGATAAGGAAACCTATCCAGAATAGACCTTCCGTCCGTTCTAATGAAACCTATCAATTTCCTTGCATTGACATAAACTCAATGTCGATGATGAAACCTTCTGTCAGTCACAAGGCATCATCGCCTAGATCGATAATGAAACCTATCTAGAATAGACCTTCCGTCCATTCTGATGAAACTAGTCAATTTTCTTGCATTGGCATAAACCCAATGCCGATGATGAAACCTTCTATCGGTCACAAGACATCATCGCCTAGATCAATAATGAAACCTATCCAGAATAGACCTTCCGTCTACTCTGATGAAATTGATCAAATCCCTTGCATCGGCATAAACCCAATGTCGATGATGAAACCTTTTGTCGATCACAAGACATCATCGCCTAGATCGATAATGAAACATGTCCAGAATAGACCTTCTGTCTACTCTGATGAAACTTATCAATTTCCTTGCATCGGCATAAACCCAATGTCGATGATGAAACCTTCTGTCGGTCACAAGACATCATCACCTAGATCGATAATGAAATATGTCCAGAATAGACCTTCCGTCTACTCTGATGAAACTTATCAATTTCCTTGCATCGGCATAAACTCAATGTTGATGATGAAACCTTCTGTCGGTCACAAGGCATCGTCGCCTAGATCGATAATGAAACCCGTCCAAAATTGACCTTCCGTCTACTCTGATGAAACTTATCAATTCCCTTGCATCGGCATAAACCCAATGTCGATGATGAAGCCTTCTATCGGTCACAAGGCATCATCGCCTAGATCGATAATGAAACCTGTCCAGGATAGACCTTCCGTCTACTCTGATGAAACTTATCAATTTCCTTGAGTCGGCATAAACCCAATGTCGATGATGAAACCTTCTGTCAATCACAAGACATCATCGCCTAGATCGATAATGAAACCCATCCAGAATAGACCTTCCGTCTACTCTGATAAAACTTATCAATTTGCTTGCATCGGCATAAAGCCATAAACCCAATGGCGATGATGAAACCTTCTGTCGATCACAGTGCATCATTGCCCGGACTGATAATGAAACCTATCCGGAGTAGACCTTTAGTCTATTCTGATGAAACTTACCCATTTTCTGCCATCCTAATTCCCACCGACGATAAAACGCTCTATCGGTCACGAGGCATTATCACCCGGATCGATAATAAAACCTACCCAGAGTAGACCTTTTGTCTATTCTGATGAAGCACATCCATTTCCATGCATCCGCATAAACCCAATGCCGATGATGAAGCTTTTGATAATCATACGACACTTCACCTTGATCAATGTTAAACCCTATTTGAGATGGGCATTCTGTCTATTTCAATGTGACATGTGGACCCTTCATATGCATATCAGCAAGCATTCATACATCCGGCACTTCTGACCGATGAGACTTACACTTGTGTCGATTTGGCAACTCTTGGAATCTCGACACGCGGTGGAGCGATTCCCCCATCCTTTCTTTGAAAGGGTGGGCGCTCTCCTGTGATACAGACACGGGTATGCTTCCATACAAGTTTCCAGAATTGCTACAAGATATGACAGAATAAAGGTGTGGAGATGGGCACCGAAGACATTGAAAGAAAGATATATTCCATTGCAAAAAGGGGAGATAAAGATAATTGGGGCCCTTCAAGGGGGATGGATTACAAAAGAAGGATCAGCGAAGATCACCTAAAGATATCTTCAAAGTCAAGAAGCCCGACATGTGGAGCTGCTCCCAGTTCAT
Source organism: Amorphophallus konjac (assembly GCA_022559845.1). Lineage (NCBI taxonomy): Eukaryota > Viridiplantae > Streptophyta > Magnoliopsida > Alismatales > Araceae > Amorphophallus > Amorphophallus konjac. The sequence goes on from CM040123.1 coordinate 383,034,324, forward strand.
GGAGTTGAACTTCCTCCTCCTGAACACGAGTCATCTCAGTCTGTAAAGATGCAACTCGACCCTCCAGCAGTGTGGTCTCCTTAATACCCTGAGCTTCTGTCACCTCCAGCAGCGGTATCTCAGCTTCAATAGCATTCAATTCAGCTCGAGGCTCTTCCCGTCGGCCACGCAGGAATTGCGCGTGAGCAGCTGAAGCTTCAACCTGAGCCATGTTTCTGTGGAGATCAGAATTCAGTGACTCTAGCTCTGTCTGACAAACGGCCTTCTGCAATCTAAGGGTCGTCAGTCGGTCATTCATTGTCCACTCGAGAAAGTCTCGGCGATTCGCAAATTTTAGCAAGAATAGCACCCACTGGGTCCATATATCCTAAGGACAGCCTAGTGCTTGCAGACCGACCGTCAGCCATTCAGCCACTTCCTTCAGTTGGAGATAAGACAATGTCGGCTGAGATTCTACTACTCGGCGCAACATCTCCAAGTGCTGCCAGACAAAATCCTCTGATGAAGTGAAGCCAAGGGAGACTACTGGCACCACATCAAAAGTGACTTCACTGTCTATAGATGCCCATAAGCTAGTGTCTGGCTCAGAAGAAGAAGACGGAATTGCCACCAGAGCTGAAGGTGCAGGCACTTCGACAGTCTGCTCACGATCCGCTGGGCTCTTTGAAGATCTCTCTTCTACGAGTGTTGGAGGCGGCAAAGGCTTCGACTCTATTACTTGCACGGATGTAGCTACAGGGTCAGATGCAATAGTCATTATGGCCACTGGAACGAAGGCAGAACCTCTTGGCGGATCAACTTCGGCCCTCAATTCTGTCGCAGGCACTAGAGCAAAACTTTGTCCCAGTGAGATCAACTCTATTGATGATGCTTCAACGGCCGGTTGTATTCTCACTGGCACAAGACGAAGTACAATAACCGCCTATGGAGAAGATATGATGACAGGAGGCAGTATATCTAAAGCCCCCGATGAAATGATGACGTCGGAAGATGGTACCGGAAGGTGATCAGCTGTGCCAGATTCCTGAAACAAAAGTTTCAATAAGCATCAAGATGGCAAAGAAGAATGAAAAATCTATGCGGCTCGGCAAAGGGCGAGCAGAATTTACCATGGCTGCGGAATCCATGTCCTCAAATGCTTGTATAGAGGACGCCAACTCCGTAGAAGAAGCAACAAAAAGAGGGGTTATCTCCACCTCCATGTCTATTCCCGCAAATTCTTCGGGCAATATTCCCTCAGATGATGATGCTAGCAGTCTTGGGGGACTAAATATTGAAGGACCACTCAACAGCGTGGAGGGCATTACTGTCCCTTCGCTAGCTACCTCAGACGCCTACTCGTCACCTTCTGAAGAACCGTAATCAATTTCTTCATCAGAAGGGGTAGTAGAGTTGCTGGAAGAAATATCTATGCTAGGCTCGGGTTGGCTCGCCTCCTCTGTTGCCTTACGAGCTATTGAGCGGGTGATTACACGCCGCAATGGATGGCACCCTTCTTTAACACCATTTTATGTCCTTCTTGCTACAAAGGGGCGTCCACAGCAAGCGTCTCAATCGCGGTACTGACTACTCTTACCACTACAGCACAAAGACATGCATAAGGTAGGGTCGGAAGAGCATTAAGAAAAGAAGAGTCAGAGGGATCACAGTCACTTGGCTCACCCTCGGCTTCACTGGCTGGCGTGGGAGAAGGAAGTCTGACATCCTCCTCAATAGCAGGGAGATTCTCCCCTATGGGTTCAACTGCCTCAGTTGCCTCTACCAAGGCCACGGCAGAGGGTTCCACATCCTCCGTCGCATGGGCAATCTCCTCAGTACTCGTAGTAGCGGCAGCCGCTTCTTGAGCTAATACCCAACAAAGAAGGTATCAGAGAATGAGGATGCCACGGAAAGAACATTCCTACAGGCTGCAAAGAAAAGTGATGACACCTTCAGCTGCTTGCTGAGTGGCCTCCTACTGAATGGCGAACTGTTCAAATGATGGCACGATAGGCAAAGGAGCCTCAGTTACATTAGTCGATGACTACTTCGATAAGGCTTTCCGAGTTTTCTTTGCCCGTCCCAAGGCAACCTTCAGCAAAGAAGCCGCTCTCTTTCTGCTAGGAGGTAGCGAAGTTGTGGTTGGCGCTGGTGCAGGAGTGTCGAAATATTCAGGCTTCTGGGCTTGGGAGATGATCTTCCTATAAAGTCCCTGTTGCTTTATGTCTGGTCGATCTGCCAAAGGAGACGCATGTCGTTATAAAATGAATTAAAGAACAAGCTAAGCAACATGCCGATTGAAGAAAATTTTACCTGCCGGGCCATTATAAAAAGATGAGAGGGGCCAGTACTGATAAGCCACCTCCTTGCTTCAGGATGCCGCTTCCCGAACAAGCCAGTAGATGTCACCAATGTTCTTTCACTTCTCGGCTAGATCAGCCAAGTCCACATGACCATGGGAAGCAATACAATGATACAAGCCGAGGTGGTCAAGACCCCAGCCGTCAGCATAATGAAAAGATATGAACAAAGGCTTGTCCAGGATACTTGCTATAGGATTGTCGAGGGCCAGTCCATGGACATTCATCAAAACAAACAGCCAAGACGTATGCTGATAATACGTCGGGGCTCTATCTTCTCTCCTGATGAACGCCCGGTACGGGCAGAAGCGATCGACCTCACATTTCCATGAAACTGCTTTGGGGAGAGACTCCTCTATCGGAAAAGGATATTATTGAAGCTCTAGGTGGGCATCACCAATCTAGTACAGATGTTCTAGATTCTTCATGAAAACATCTTCATCTATGTCAGCAAGCATAGGCATCAACTGTTTAGTTGCATGCTCTTTCACGGCTCTCCTGCGTGCTATGTATACATCTACATCCTTAGGGTGCTGGGAGAATAGTCTCTTCAGATGGGCTTCATCAATATCAAAAACTGGCCCAGGCTACTGACTTAGAAAGGTGTGCTCGGCTACATCCCAACATGTCATCCTAGCATTGCGATAGAAGCTGGTTCGGGCATTCCACCATTTCACATATTCTGGAGTGACCCGAGGAACACGGTTCGGCCCCGATATTCTGAAAGCATTGGCATCCCGACGGTGGAAGTAATCCCACCAGGTGCGGCCTTCACTTGCAACGACCGAGCCATACTTTGACCTGCTGTCCAATGGAAACTGAGCAGCTGAAGGTGGAATGTGCTGATCATAGCCGAAATTTCTGCCAAATCTAAACGGGTAATGGGGTTCTAGATGAACCACACCCCCTTTTTTGAACACTAGAATACTGGGGCGGATTGGCAAGGCCCAATCAATAAGCTCAGGCTTCAAGATTGGCCGGGTCACTGTGGCACTCGAGATGAAGTGAGTAAAAGTCTCCACTGCCTCAATTTTGCACTCACGCTGACGGTTCACCAGCGGAGCAGAATGTGTTGCCAAATTCCAAAAATGAATAGTTTCAGCTGAGTCCATTGGAACCCTTGTTAACTGGCCTCTGATAGAGAAAAGTTGCTGCGACACTAGGCCAGGCTCGGCACTCACAAATTCCAGCATCTTGGGGTACAATGTAGCTGTCTGCATGGTCCTGGGAGCAAGTTCTGGGAACAGATTGCATACCCAGGCGTTGAAGAAATAAAACGGATCCACTATTCTGAAAGACCGAGGGATCCGATGCTTATATATATCTCCCAGAGATTTGTAAACTAGGCAAAGTGCAGCCAGACATAAAGCAAGCCGCATGCCCCAAGCCATCTGACATGCCGGATATATTGCCTCCAGCCTGATAACTGTTTCATCTCCCTGCGGGAGAGCAAAGGTGCACAGCCAAAATGTAAGGTAAGCGGCGCAATGAGTTAGGGCGTCCACTCCAACAGGATTCGGTCCGCCTCGATTGACTCGCTGAATGGAAGCGGGTAGCTCTGACTTGAACTTGGGAGGCTTACTTGGCTTACCCACAAGAGGAGCCACAGGAGGGAACTCATTATATTTCAGGGGACCGCCAAAGAAATACTATATCCAGTGCCCTACTCTGACTTTCAGTCTGCTGCTCTTCTCCCGAGTATGATATCCCTTAGATGATCCCCTGTGATGTGCCAGGCAAAGGGAGCGATATGCTTTCATCAAGTATCGATATGAAAAGCCGAAGTAATACAAGCCCTCTCCGTCAGTTTCATCTTTAATGAAGTCATGCAGGGAGACCTCTTCATAAGGTTCCCCGTCAATCGGCAGACCTGAAAGTTGTGACAAACTCCAGAGGTCCAAAGAAGTTTCACCCTATACTGTGTAGAAAGTATTAAACTGTGGGCAGAAGACTTCAAACATGCCGCAGAACAAGCCCTTGGAAATGGGGTACCTAAAACGGGATGCATACACACTATGATACACCCCAGCCCTGGTCAGCAAGGGAGCATATTCCTTCAGCACATATTCTGTAAACTCCACCGCTCCCACGCGGAAAAGATGAGCATCGGTCACTTTGGTGTCCGCGAACCAACCAGCAGCCAACTGAAACCTGAACTGGACAGCCAAGCAGTTCAGAACAAAGGGCTCATCTCTGTAGCCCCACTTGATGGGTGCCAAGAACAGACCGTAGCCGGGCTTTTCTCTGTTGACCTGACCTGCAGCAGTATCCCACCTGGCTGGTGTGAATTCAGGACCTCGTGTCAGCATCTTTTGCTCCACCTCCAACTAAGTTACTCCCAAAACAGCGTTCCACTTACGTCGCTCTCCCGGAAGATAGATGGTTTCTCCGCGATATACGGAGCCTTTCAAGCTGTCCCTATCCATCAACAAGGCCCGTTCCACCATCCGAGCCAGCATAACATCTCTCTTCCCGGCTACATTGAAAGTGCAGATGAATGACACTAGATGACGATCCTTCAGAAAATCCAGACGATAGCCGTCATCGCGGTTGAAGTTTAATCCATCCTCAGTAGGCAGGACGCGGGATGCAGACACTGTGTCCGTCTCAGAGTCAGAAGATTTGTCAACTATGGCGATCCTCCCAAGACCTCGGTCCAGCTGTCCGACGTTTAGCCAGGTAACAATAGGGCCAAGTACCCTACCCTGAGAAGAGGCACCAGCGTCAGCAGTTCCAGAAGCAGCACGGCTAGAAGTGGTGGCCATTTCAGCAACTGCAGATGAAAATCAAAGAAAATGAGACAATATTGAGACAGAAATAGAGGAAGAGATCCTAAGAAAATTTTGACAGCACCTCCCCTTATCTGGGATATGCCCAAAAGTCAAATACGATGAACATCCACCAAGAGGGGATGACTCCTTAATAGAGAGGGACGTGGTCCTGCATGTGAAGCAAAGGAAGAAACCTCATGGTGAAAAGAAGATGAGGAAGAAGGGGAAAAAATCCTCTGAAGAAGCTCACGCCGATCGCCGCCGCGGGGGAAGACTAAGAGAGAGAAAGCTCAGATTAAAATGAGCTTCCCTCATGCTCTCGGCGCTAAACAGGGTAAAACCCTAAGGCGCGACAAGAGCACCCCCGCGCCGAGAGCACCAGACAAGAAAAGGTGCACCGAGGCCCGTGCCGCGCCGAGAAGCCCCCAGCCAGGAAGCGTGCCCACTGCACACCGCGTCGAGGCCTATGCCGCAATGGGATGGAATGTGCCGAAACCGTCAACCGTGCCGATTGGCCCACGCCGGGACACTACAACCAGAAGATTAAGTCCAAATGCAGGTCATTTAAGACCCAAGAATCTGGCATTAGTCCAAAAATGCTTACAAAGTGCTGGGATTAAACAAACAAAGTGAAGATTCCAAGCTGTGAATGGACACAATGAATAGGAGCAAGCCTGAAGAAAAGTACAAAGTACATCACAACATGAACCCGCGGGTCCCGTGCCACTCATTCTTCGCTTAAGCCACCTGTAGGTGGGGGGCATTTGTTGACACCTAAAATGTACAAAGATAAAAGAAGAAGCTAAAGCAAGCCATGGGCTTTGAAGATCAATCAAGGGTGCGGCTCCTGTGTCATCCCTGGAAGTTATGAGAATCAGAATAGAAGAAGATCCATTACACCCGACACTCTGTCCGGCTGAAGCCATTGCTGGCCAAGCTGCTGTCCAGCACGGCTATCATTCAGATAGTCAGGCTGATGAAGACTACGTCAACCCCCGGGCAATCATCTGCCTACTGAAAGGATCCTCAGAATATTCTGATGCTCATAAAATAGAATTCACATAGCTTCGTACATGTCTGTTGATGTCGGATGCTAAGTAAGTAGCAAAGAGAACAAATGAGCACTTTAAGAAGCCCATAAAGCCAATGAAGAAGGCCCATTTTGTCCAGAATCCTTCTATCGGCGCCAATACACTAAGCAAATGGGCCCAATCCCAATACAACCAAGCGCGCCGAGAGGTCTGTTGCCTAGCGCGCTGACTGCATACCACCCCGGGAAGGACCCGTGCTGAGAGAAGAGGGCCAGCCCTCTATATAACCCGTGCCTTCGACGTGTATAAAAAAGGGGGAACGATCAGAAGAAGAAAAAAGGGTGATCTGAAGAGAAAGAAAAAGAGAGAAGGAAAGAGTCTGAGAGTCTGCTGAAAAGATCGGAGAGAAAGAGAGAGCTGCAGAAGCCCGTGGAAGGAGATTCAAGGTGGGGTTGGTTTTCAAACGCCTTAAGGGGATATATTCTCCCCTTCCTCATCTTGTGTTTTCGATCCATCTTCTCTTCTGTAGTTTGCTTTTGTTTTCTGTAGTATTGCTTCTGAGGCTTGTTCCTCCGTCGATGTCAAATGCCAGTATAGCCCGGTAGATTGTCAAGGGGCATCATCTGTATTTAGATTCACGTAGTCTGATTCCCCCTTCTGTGCTAAATGTATGCGTCCTTTGGAATGAAATGAAACATGAGATTCTGGAGTTGTCTCTCTCTCTCTCTGCCTCTCTGAAATTTACTGTATTCAATAGCCGTTGTGAATAAATTTGGTTCTACCATATGCACATCCCTCAGATCATCTGAGTGGTTTCTATTGCATCGTCTCTGTATTTCAACCTCACAATCACGATGAGAGCCTGAGACAGTCCATCTCATGGCTTCTCATTCGTGAAATGGTGAGGGATATGTTCGAGTCAAAGCTCATAGGATTCAATCAGTAACCTGTCTCCCAGTGAGGCTCCAGAGTAAAAGCCCTCTTCTCCTCGGGGTGATTTCTTCCAAAACCATCCTCAGTGGCCATCTCAAAGCCCGTGAATAAAACTCCTCAAAGCCCTTGCATAAAGCCTCCTAAAACCCTAAACAAAACCTCTCAAAAGCCCTTGAATAAAACCTCCCGAAACCCTAAGATAAAACCCCAAAATCCATAACCTCATAAACCCTCAAAACCCCTCCTATTGGCGCAGGAGAGCCTCCCGACGTGGCCCTCTCTTGGCACGGGTTCCGCGCCGAGTGGGGGGAGCGCCAAGGACAGCCTATGCGGGGTCACCCAGCGCGCCGATCACTAGCCTTGAACCTCCTCCATGCCGATGCCCTCTTTGGTGTTCCCTGTCGTGCCGAGGTTAGCCACACCGAGACACCTTCGTGTCGATGCCCTCATGATCCCCCGAACCTGATCATCATAGTATAAAACCATTGCCATCTCGGGGAGAAGCAATAGCCCTTCACTCAAGCCCATGGGAGCTAAATTAATGGGGTTAACCTCCCTACATTCCGTCACCCACTGACCTATGGAGTTCTGCCACTGCATGTTCTCTCATGGCCTCTTCAAGGGGATATTAATAAATGCCACGATGAGTGGACATTTTCCCGTCGGATTATGATCCTCTTGGATCTTGGGCTACGCCCATCTTTCTTTTGGCTTCCATCTCGGCACTCCGTAGATGGATGTCATATACTCCCCTTTTGGCATAGCCCAAAATAAGGGGAGATGCTGCCGAAATGAACTCTAATCTTCGGCATGCTACCTCAACTTCAAACCCCTTGGGATCCGAAGGGCCCTGCCTCTGCACGGCCTCTAGTGACTCCCTCTAGGGAATAGAAACATTTAATGAATGCCACGATGAGTGGACACTGTCCCGTCGGATTAGGATCCTCTTGGATCTCGGGCTACGCCCGTCTTTCTTTTGGCTTCCATCTCGGCACTCCGTAGATGGATGTCCTATACTCCCCTCTTGGCATAGCCCAAAATAAGGGGAGATGCTGCCGAAACGAACTCTGATCTTCGGTATGCTACATCAGCTTCAAACCCCTTGGGATCCAAAGGGCCCTGCCTCTGCATGGTCTCTAGTCACTCCCTCTAGGGAATAGAAACAATAAACACCTCCACGGATAAACATCGTCTCGGGTTAATCCGACTCAACTTAGTCCTGCTTCGTGTTATTCGGGCACTGGCATGCCCCGATCGTTGATGGATTCCGTTTCGCCTCTGCGAAGACAGTATCCTATTCCCATTTGGTATGATCCAAGATGAAGGGGACGTGCTGCCAGATTCGTTCCGTAATTCGTTTAGATGAGACCAAGAGATGGGCATGTAGTGCCATAATATTCTAATAAATCTTGTTGTTCTGTTTATGCTTGCATAGCTTCATAACGAATAAACATGTATATCTCATGCAACATTCTCGATATGATCAAACAAACTTAGAGTCATCCTCTCATGTGCTCTCGGTATATCAAATAATGCGCGGTTGAAGACCGGGCTACGCCCGATTGAAAGCCCTCATTATGCGTGAGAGTGGTTCTCGAACCTAAGTTCTCTACCCCCGTACTGGGAACCAGACAGATGAACCATAATAAAACCGTCAAATCGCATGAGCATGTGCATGCATCTCATATTCTGCAAATAAGCTAGCACGGTAGTCTTATCTTATTTTGCCCCCGGGGCCCCTCTCACTTTGGCGATTAATCAAGGGTTGTCCTTCTTTAGAAGGGCGTAATTAACGTCATAGTCTTTATGGTATGACGGACTTCCGGTCCCGACTCGGACTTCACAATCAACTGACCAAGTCAGATCGAGCGCATAATAAATTATCACTCCGGTGACTGGCATGGCTAATAAACTAACTAATAAATCAATAAATAAACAACTAAAAAAATAAAAAATATAATAATAATAATAATACAATAAATCAACAAAAGATCGTTCCACAGGTGTGATAGTGGACGCCCTCGAAGAAGTGGAGTAGATGTGTTAGGTTAAGGGGTTCACTTGGGAAGGGGTCGAAGGGATCAAAGAACGTGTGACCCCTCGAGCTGGATTCCCATAGGTCACGGTCCCATGTTTGGAATTCTTGAAGGTGTAGGTGGTCACCTTCATCCCTTATGGTAAGAGGGACGGTGAACTCATGGAGTAGATATGGGTCCTCCCTCGGGACGACAATACCGTAAGAGGGGGCAAAGTCAAGCTCATCAGGAATGGGGAAGAACAATAGGACCAAGGTTTACACCGAGGTAATAGACCCCAAAGCCGGGAGCATGAAGCTATGACTATAGAGTTGGTCAGACCCTAAGGCCAACATACATGTCAACTCCCATTGACATTCTAAACTCCTTAGTAGACCCTTCACATTTTCTATGAAGTAAAAGGACTGGAAAGAGGTGTGAAAGGAGTTAATGTGTACTACTGTGAGTGCTAGGTCCATGGAAGCAAGGCGGTCTAGGGACCAAGCCTATCTTGAGCCAACTAAGTAGTGGCTCGACGATGAATAGCTTTCCCGTTAGAAACACGGGTGGCTCCAAATGAGGTGGCTCCGAAGAAAGATCGGAAGGTGAGGGTGGCAAAGGAGCTCTAGGGGAAGGGTTCCCCGGCTGTGGTGGGTGAGGTCGCGGGGCAGGAGAGTCCTGCCTCGGGGGCTCATGTGGCCGTCCGACCGGCTCGGCACTCAGCTAAGAGATAGATGCTCGCCGAAGGGCAACATCAAACCTTGACTCGAAAGGCTCAACCTCTAGAGCGACCAGATAAGAATGCGCCAGAGTGGTCACGTCGCGGCAAAGTAATTCAAACTGGAAGTGAAGCCACAAACCTCTCCGGAATTGAAATGCGGTCGTGGTGCTCTTCTCTCCAACTCCATATCCCAACTGGTACTCATCGAAGTCCCTAATGTACTCAGACACGGATTTGTTGCCTTGGACGGGTCTGATCGGGGTTTTCTCTTTCATTGGGACTTGGGCGTAGGGGTTGGCCATAGTGGCAAAGAGATGGGAATTCGTTACCCTACGAGTAGGCATGCATTTGAACACTTTTTCTTTTTATTCTTTTTCTTTTATTTTTGCAAAACTTTTATGCAAGACTAATTTAAGCACCTAGACACGACTCTAAATGGTGAAAAGGGGTAAAATGCGGACTCGAATACAAACCTAGACTCAACCCATATCCGATACGTGGTGGAGGTTTGATCCAAAGATCGCACTCACGCAAGTGTGCTACCTTCCCAATAGGCGTAACCTATCATTCCAGGAACACCTTTTGATATACCGGGTATAGGAATGCAATGCGAACTTTGGACCGACTAACCGACTACCCTAGACTTGACTTAGCTCTGATACCAATTTGATGCGGGATGGGACGCGAACCTGGGACTCTAGCTCGCGGACGTCCCTAAGCGAGGGAAATGCGTGGAGCTGCGCCGTTGAGAAATTGACAATGAGTCTCGGGTATCGGCTTTTATGCATGCTCGGATTAAGTCACGGGACGGGTTCACTCACTCACTCTCGTAGCGGTGATTGAAATTTGACGAGCTAGTTATCCTAACACTCTAGCAGCGGCATATGAAAATATACAAGATAATACAAATGGCCGAGAGGGGAGCAAACACGATACCTCTACGCTCCGGGCGTGGGGAAGGCGACCCCGGCCGAAATTCGTACTCCCGGTATAAAAAATAATTAAATGACAGTAATGAATATTACTACCCACTCCACGCAGGGAGGTAAAGGGCTACACGTGGACCCGGGAGTAACGGGTTCGGGTTGACGGGCAGCGATTTGGGTAGCTTCGACGGTAACGCGTGCCGACAAATGTGGGGCCCACATCCTGGTCGGAGGGCCGATCGGGCCGGGAGTAGGCCTGTCAACGGAGCGGATACAAAGCGAATATATGACTATCCGTATCCGCTCCGTTTTAAAATTTGAATTATCCATTTTTGATCCGCTACCCGACGAATTATTGTAGTATTTATCCGTATTCGATTCGAATTAAAATTTTCGAATATCCAAATTATTTGCTCCGATTTCATAATACTCCACAAATTTAACATATTCTATACTTCACAAATTTCTTTTTACTTGGTCTTTGATTTGTCACAGGTTCAATGGTGATGTAACCTCATTAGCACAATGAAGTGACCAAGATACTTACGAGAAATAAAAAATTATTACAATCATGTGGAGACGAGAAGACAGATAGAGTGTTTATTACTTTATTGTTTATTTTAATTTTGAAAGTCAAATCGTCAAAGACTCAAAATGAGGTAGTTATTAATACAATTTTAAGAAGTGTAACAAATGCCATCTTTTGATCTTTTGATCCTTTATATTTTATAATATATTATTTAGAAATATATATATCATATGCTATATAATATTACAGACGGATATTTTACAAAACAGATATTATAATATCCGTATCCGCTCCGATTCAAATTCGGATATTATTCGTATCCGAAAAAATGAATACGGATTCGAATATTATCTGCTAATACAGATTCAAATTCGAAGTGGATCCGGATAATAGCCGAATCCGTTGACAGGCCTAGCCGGGAGTTGTACCGCTACAAAGGGGACCCATGGAGATCAATCCCTGGGAGGGGGACGCGCCGGTTCACCTTGTGGAAGGCAAGACGGTCAGCCTGTGGGACGTTGTTGCTTGCTATCCCCGGACCTGTGGTACAGTTTCAGCACTGTGCGACCTGGCAAAAACACCTGTTGCGACCAACTCCGATGTCGGATCGACGCGAAACCAGCGCCATTGCAAAGCTAGCTTAGAGATCTTCAACCACCTATTATTACAAGAATTTTTCTATCTCTGTATTTACCGTGGCTGAATTTTGAACAGGCGGACTCCTCTGACTCAGGGCTGGCTAGGCAGATTAGTATCTGCCTGAAAACTAGGTTTGACCGAGGGATAAACAATGGATCCGGGAGTTGGGATTTTTATGAGAGATAGAGGAGGAAGTAAGGAACACGAGGATAATTGTTTTGTAATTTTCTGAGGTGGTTTGAGAGGGGAAATAGATTTTATGGTGGAGAGGAGTCATATCTGGACTGCACAGGACAGAATAGAAACCGATTTTCACAGAGATTTTTATGAGGGGTAAATGAACTCCTAAAATCGTGGAAAAATTTGGGGAAAGGGGTTTTGGTGGGCAGAAAACACAGTCTAATTTCAGATCGATCTGAAATTAGGAATGGGATGAAAATGAAGAAGAGTTGGGCTGATGGAACACAACTCTGCACAGAGACAGAATCTGTAGATCGGGGGAATAAATGGTAAAGGAAGGTAAACAAGGGAGGAAAATGTGAATTTTTTTGTGGAGGCTGGGGGGAATGTGGGAAACTCAACCTCTAATTTTTAGCATGATCTGATCTCTTGATGGGGAGCTAAAAATTGGGCTTTAGACCTCTATCTAGCAATGGACAGATCTGCGATGGCGAGGCGGTGGTGGTGCGATGGCGGCTCGATGGCGACGACGGCGGAGCTTCACACTCAGAGGGGAGATACAACTTGAAATCCACCAAGTTTTCTAGGGAATCCACCCTAAGAATATAGCAATCCAGCTACAAGGGGAGAGGTGAGAGAGGGGGCACCCTTGGGCCAAGAACAATTCTTGATTTTCTTCTTCATTAATTCCATGAAATGTGAAAATACAAGGGTTATATAGAAATGGAAAAAAGACTTAAACTACCCTCAGATCTAGGGCTAGGGAGGGGCAAATAGGGTATGGAATAATTAATCTCTCATGTGGTCAAATGACCAAAATAAATAAAATACAACATGAATAAAATATATTACAGGGGGCTCCCCTTTGAAAATGGGAGGTAAAATTGGATTTTTCTTCCATCTTGTCTCCTTGGTCAAAGTCCAATCTTGGACTTTGAACCAGCCCCGCATGGCCCATGATCCTAGGTGGACCAGTGAGAAAGAGGGTGGGGGACCCTACTAGACCTACTGATATTTTACATAGAAACCCAAAGATTCTTAAATACTAACAAATTAGCTTATAATGCCTTATAATTGCAATCCCAATTACCTAAGGATATAAATGCAAAAAAAGGACACAAATGCAAAAATAAAATATTAGTGTCCGGTGTTAATTCCCATCAGAAAAATAGCTACAACAGCAGAAACAGCAAACCCGGTGGCTGGTAAAACTCGGCTCTACAGCTACTCCTACTGTACAGGAAAATACGCCCCGATCTCACAATCGGGGGACCATCGAACTAACGGGAAAACCTCTGCCTATACTGCCAGTGTTGGATATAGTGGAAAGTCAATCTAGAGGGGGAGGGGGTGAATAGGTTGACCCTTTAACAAATTTATAGTGCAATATCAACCAATTCGTTGAGTATGTTATTTCTAAATGAGAATGGAGAGTAAGTTAATGCAGCAGTTGGACCAACTCAAGCATCTAATCAACACACAAACCACGCAGATGAGAGCAAACCACAGATGAACACCAGGTTTTTAAGGTGGTTCGGTCTCCCTATGGAGACCTACGTCCACCCCTCACTTAATCATTGAGGATCCCTGCTGAGCCTTACAGCTTAGCTCAATAGAGGAACAATTCCTCACAAACACTGAGCACTATAGCTTGGCTTACAAGAGGAACCGGTCCTCTTACCCGCTGACAACCAGCTTATAGGCGAAACCCCAACCTCTTGATCTAAGCACAGCCCGCTTGATCAAGAAACCTCCCTCTACAATCACTAGTACAAGGGAGAACAGCAGTAATAGAGTTCAAAATAAACTGTAAAACATAAAATGGAAAACAGATAATTGAATGAGTTTTAGATACAGATCAGAGATCTCGAACTCAAAGATATGAAGGATGGAGCTCTTAATCAGCAGGCTTCCTCTTCCTTGACAATGGGATGTAGAAGGGCTCGCGATGTTGCACTCTTGATGTTCCTTCTATCCTTGTGTGGTATTCTGAAACTCTTCCTCTTCTTGTTCGTGGATCAAGCAGCACCAAAGAGGAAGATGATAATTCCCAATCTTCGGCTGCAAAACACCTTTCCACTTCTACCTTCGACTGCAACCTCTACCAGTTTTTCCCACGGCTTTTCCCCCTCATACTCGTGAATATTCCCTTGTGGGCCCCAATCGGATTTCCTGGTTGGCCCCAATGATTGTTCTCTCCCAGATGCTTCTGGAATCGTGAAGGAGAAGAGGCGCGTGCCCTTTTTTGCTGATGTGGCATTTAATTTATCCATTGACTGGGGTCCACCAATATACATGTGACGAAGCCCAGATGGCGTCAACCTTGTGTGCCTGAGAGGTTAACGCATAGTTGCATAACATATAAGACTGTAATGGTTGGAAGCATTGACGCATGAAGACCCTGCGTCAACTCACTGAACTAACCCAGAGCCATATTTCCTCTGATCATGAACTGATGCGTTGGCGCTATGCCATCGTAGCGTTAACGCACTAAGCTATGTCAATTACTCATTCTTCTAAACAGATTGAACTGTGGCGTGGACACTTTGAGCACCCTGCGTGGACGCTGTGTGTTCCTTCCAATTCAAGATAAACACATATATGTATATATGTTAATGAACCCATTTCATTATGCAAATTAAATTTAAGCACAGATTATCTAAATCATCATGCCTGTTAAACTCAATACCAAATCTCATGGTTGTCATCATCAAAACCAGGAGCACAACAATCTCCCCCTTTTTGATGATGGCAACTATGAGTTAGATGACATTGCATCTTTATCCAAAAAGAGATTTGTTGAATTAAACAAGGAATTCATTTCATAGAACACATCAACAATTTAGTCCATGGTCTAACACCAAAATAAAACAAGCAGGGCAGGAATTTCATTTCATAAACCACAATCACTTCATTTGAGTCCATGGTTTCTTACACCAAAAAGAAAAAAAAAAAGTATGGCACAAAGTTTTTCTTTCACATGATATGCAGATGCAAAATTTGTCCCAGGCCCTCTCCAAGGTGAGTTTATATAGATGACTCTCCCCCTTTATCATCATCAGGAAGGGGTGTAAGAGAGGAAGTGCCAAACTGAAGTATGTGAGCAGAAACATTATCCAGTTGTTGTTGAAGCTGAGCAATAGAGGAAGTAAAGCTGTCAAGTTTATCAGAAAACTGTTGATCTCTCTGCAGAACAAACTTGTGAAACTCGTGCACTTTGGTAGAAATGCCATCAAACCAGCTGTGTAAGATATCAAACAGATAATCAACTTGAGCTTTTTGTTGAGAGCCCCATTTTGGCTCAGAAGTTTCTGTGGTTGGTGGAGGGCAGTATGCTTCATGCTGATCTTCAAGTGTTGGTGGAAAGTGCTCTTTTAGAAGGTTCACAACATCCATAACTTCATCACCAACTAAGGTGGACCGTTCAAACAATTTAGCAAGATCTTCACCAAAGGAGGTAATCTTTGCAAACAATTCTTGAACTTTTTCACCAAATGCATTGTTCTTGTCTAGCAAAGCTGAATACTTCAAATTGAGATTCGACTGTTTGCCCTTGATATCATAATTATATGTCTGCACGGCATGCAGCTTGCCTAGAAAGTGCTGATGCATGCCCTTCAGATTGTGCATGACTGTCCCAGCTTTCTCACAGACTTGAAGGAGGGACTCCATAAACTTATGAAGTTTCTTGTCGGATTTGAATTTTTCATGTTGGGACTGTTGCCATCTGCTATCCAACTTTTGCTCAAGTTGTGTGATTCTCATGTCCATAGTTGAGCTCCAGTGCATTATGGAGGAATCAATAGTCTTAAACTTCATTTCCAGAAACTGAATCAATGTAGGGTTGATACCAGAAGTATGAGTATCTATCTTAGCAGATCCATCAACATTAGTTGGAATATCCTCCTCATGGTGATAAGTAGGTTCAGTATCCCTTCTAGGAGAAAGTTCAGGAAAGGGACCTTGTACAAGAGTGATATCTCTTGTGGAATTTGGGAGGATAGGAACATCATCTGGGGCAATGTTGTCTTGGACATGACTGGCTTCTAAAAGGTCCACTCTAGTAGGACTAACCTCTGGTTGGTCCACTCTAGAAGCACTGGCCTCTGGTATGTCTACTCTAGTAGCACTGGCCTCTGGTATGTCTACTCTAGTAGCACTGGCCTCTGGTCTTTCTAGACTTTCTGCTCTCAATTCTTCAGCAGGTGTCACAGAGACAGATTCATGTTTCTGACTTGGCAAGACTCTGACTGGCTGTCCATTCACAATCTTAAATCCCATGAAATTTTGAATGTATGACAAGGAATATCTATTCCCTTTAGGAATGTCACGTTTCTTCTCATTTCCAAAATCCACTCCAACTTTTCTAAAAATAGCAGTCAGTGGGGCAGCATAGGGAAGTGTCTGAGATTGTGAGAAACACGAGCCCATAGTTTGAATAATAACACCAGGCAATGAGATTTTGACATCTTTCAGCATACAGTACAATAAAAATCGTTGCATTTCAGTAACCCTTTCCCTACCACTGCTTTGGGGTGTAATAATGGATGTACAAATGTGATGCAACAGTCGTTTGAATGGAGGGAATCTATTTGCCTTCAGACTAGAGAGATATGTCTGTTTGACATTCGTAGGATCACTTGGCAGTTCTGTCAGGATAGCAAAAGCCTCATGTTCATCAATGTGAAAACTATGTAGTTCAATCCCACCCATTGGAATTTTCAGTGCTCTGGCAAACAATTTATTTGTTAACTCAAAATTGATATTTCTGACTGTTGAAGAAACCTTAGGAATTTGCGGTTCATATTTCAGATTCTGGTAAAACTCTCGAATAAGAGTAGGGTAATATATTCTATGGTTTGTAACAAAAGACCACCAACCCTGAAAATCTAAAGTGGGAAATAACTGCGGAAAAGCTTCAAGTAACTGGACATCAGAATCAACAATATACCGAGGAATAAGAACTTTCAGAGGTTCTCCAGTATTGGTGAGAAGAGATGAGTCAGGAGACCTTGCATGCGCATCCGAACTTCCTACAGGTTGTTCCCCTTTTCTGCAGCTGAGGATGAGGACTTTCTGGGAGCATCGTGAGAATCCTTCTGCTTCGCTGCCCTTGATTCTGAGAGTTTTCATTTCTTTGCCGGCGAGCTCTTCTCTTTCCCTTTACGTTTCCGTGGAGCTGACTGAGACGGCGTCTCCTCTTGAGCAGGTTGAAATTTGGTTCGAGGCACAATCGTGCCCTCAGCTGTGATGGGAGCTCTTCTATTCAGACCCTTCTTCTTCTTCTTGTCCTTTTCCCCTTTTTCCGGAGGAGCCATGGCAGCAAGGTGAATCACACGGCAACAGGGAAAAGATGGAAGAACAGAGGAAAGGGGGAAACGGTGAGACACGGAGAGAGGGAAGGCCCAAACGAGTTTGAGCGAGAGGTGAAAAGACAGAGGCATTCACGCTGAGAGGGTTTAAACAAAGGTGACACCCTAAATTTAAAGGGAAGTGCCTGTTCAATGAAGATGACCCGGACGAGTTTGACATAAGGACCGCTCAACAGCGTTACCGCGGTGAGATACTGAGTTGACGCAGCCAAAAAGAGATAAGAGCGACAGTGTTAAGGTGAGTTCAAAAAAAACACTGAAACATGAAACAGAGATTGCATTCGGGGATCTTTAATAGGTAAAAGTCAAATTCCTTTATAAGAATTATTGCAAAAGACCCTAATTTATTTAATGATGTGGAGAACAATGATCTCAAGAGATTGAAGCAAATCCTTGAACAAGAAGTGCATGTGTATAGAATAGAAATAGAACAGTCTGTGCAACAGGAACTTTCTCCAATCTATATCCCTTTATAGCTCAATTGCAAGAGACCCTTGTAGAGGTGAATTTAACATGTATTGAAGAGAAACTCTTTAGGGTTTTGTGTAAGCTTCAGGTCAACCACATATATATATATATATATGTGTGTGTGTGTGTGTGTGTGTGTGTGTGTGTGTGTGTGTGTGTGTGTGTGTGTGTGTGTGTGTGTACTTATTATTATTATTATTATTATTTATTTTATTAGCAGTCAAGTGTAGCTAGCTTTTTGACACGGGTAGACATGTTTATCAGACACCAGAATCTCCGGTTATTCAGCATAGCTAACTATTCTGCTTCACTTAGTAGAGAGTTGGTAACTCACATCATGACATGTTTCTCAGCACTTCATTGGTGCATGGTGACAATTTCTCAGTGAAAATTTACTATTGCTCTGTAGCAAGTTATTTTGTTATGCTGGGAACAGAGTTGGCAACTCACATCATGACATGTTTCTCAGCACTTCATTGGTGCGTGGAGACAGTTTCTCAGTGAAAATTTGCCATTGCTCTGCAAGTTTTGACATGATATATATATATATATATATATATATATATAAAGGTGTATTCCTTCAGCTTTTATTGAGCATATTCTGAGTTTGAAGTCAATACAATTATTAAATTCATTTTGAACGAAGTTGTCTCTTTGCTTTTGATTTTCATGGTTCTAGAAAAGATGGGTTCACAGTTTTATGAAACAGTTCTATAGCTGTTCCATATGTAAGGAACTTGCAGATTCAAGAAATTTAATGTTCAAAAGCATGAGATCATAAGACTCCAACCACTAAATTTGCAAGGGATCAGTCAATGAAGACCAAGAACTCTTATAAGGGAAGTATCATTTGAGCTCCCCCTGATTCTAAGATATCAAGTTAAATCTCAGTGTTTAAAGAAACTTCCCTTAAACTGGGGATTGACAAGTTCTTCAATTCGAAAGTTGGAAATTATGAGATGAATGGAACAGGAGAAATGGCTTGAAGAGGAAACGAAAAGAATCCAGGCAGCAGATTACCTTATGAAAAGTCACTTGAAGGGCTACCTGGTCAAACAGTAGGTTTTGAAGCACAACAGCCATTGCATCAACCCATTTCATCAGACAGAATCTCAGAAGATAGATTTTCCAGACCGGCGTTAACTCAATCCTCATTACTGTGTTAATCCACTCAAGCAGACAGAGTGACCATCAGCTCGGTTTTCATACAAATTCAGTCAGTGCGTTGACACAGGATTCATCCAGCGTTAACTCAGTCTACTTAACCAGTGACTTGGCTTAACGATCGGTGCAAAATTCACTACCCAACCATTTCAAAGTGCCAGCAAACTTTTCTCAGCAATCAAAATGTAATTCAAGCTCCCCCTTACTCCCTTGGATCATGCATGACAAGAAGTTCTAATGAATTTGTAATTCTCAACATGGTATGCCTTTTAGTCACCATATGACATTCATTGCAGAGGACATTATAAATGACTAAGCTCCACCTCAATTTGTGACTTATTTAAGAACCAAGCAGATTCTAATCGAACATGGCATGCAACCAGATTATTACTATGCAACATCAAGTAATCAGAATTCATGAAATGAGCTGAGCAATCACATTAGGTAACATTTTGAGGATTACACAATCCAAGCTCTCTTCTAAGACAGGTAAATCTATCATTACACAGAGGCTTAGTAAAAATATCAGCTAGTTGGTGTTGTGAATCCACAAACATCAATTTAAAGCTCCCTTTATTAACTTCATCACGTAAGAAGTGATGCCTAATTTCTATATGTTTGGTCCTAGAGTGCTGGATGGGATTCTTTGCCAAGTTAATGGCACTGGTGTTATCGCACAAGATTGGAACACACCCAAGATCAGTTTGATAATCTTGGAGTTGGTGTTTGATCCACAACACCTGAGTGGCACAACTCCCTGCAGCGACATATTCTGCCTCTGCAGTGGACAGTGCCACCGAGTGTTGTTTCTTGGATGCCCAAGAAACCAAACACCCTCCCAAAAATTGGCAATAGCCACTTGTGCTTTTCCTGTCAAGTTTACATCCGGCATAGTCTGCATCTGAATAAGATACTAGATCAAAAGAGCAAGATGCAGGATACCAAATCTTTAAATCTCGAGTTCCAGCAAGGTATCGAAAGATACGCTTAACAGAACTCAAGTGGGATTCTCTAGGATCAGATTGAAAACGAGCACACAAGCAGACACAAAACTGGATATCTGGCCTAGACGCAGTAAGATAAAGGAGTGATCCGATCATACATCGATAAGTCTTCGCATCTACTTGTTTACCTTTCAGATCTGCATCCAGGATTGTGTTGGTGCTCATGGGAGTTGTGATTGCTTTGAGATTCTCCATTTGATACTTTTTCAGCAGTTCAGAAATATACTTTGCTTGGTTGATGAAACATCCTTCCTTGCTTTGGGTGATTTGAAGACCTAGAAAAAATTGCAACTCACCCATTAGACTCATTTCAAATTCTGTAGTCATAAGTTTTGCAAATTCCTCACACATGATTGGTTTAGTGGATCCAAAAACTATATCGTCAACATAAATCTGGACAAGAAGAATATCATTATTTCTTACCTTGGTGAATAAAGTTTGGTCCACTTTACCTCTGGAATATTCCTTTTCAATAAGATATGAGCTGAGTCTGTCGTACCATGCTCGAGGGGCCTGTTTCAGCCCATAAAGAGCTTTGTCCAATCTATAAATATTGTTAGGACAGTCTATACACTCAAAACCGGGGGGTTGTTCAACATACACCTCTTCTTTTATTAAACCATTTAAGAAGGCACTTTTTACATCCATCTGTTGTAATTTTATTCCATGGCAGCAAGTAAATGCAAGCAATAGTCTAATAGCCTCTATTCTAGCTACTAGAGCAAAGGATTCTTCAAAATCGATACCAAATTCTTGGTTATATCCTTGAGCTACCAGTCTTGCTTTATTCCTAACTACAATTCAATTCTCATTTTGTTTATTTCTGAAAACCCATTTAGTTCCAATCACTGAATGTTCGGTGGGTCTTGGCACAAGGTGCCACACTTTGTTTCTTTTGAATTGATTTAATTCTTCATGCATTGTATTTATCCAAAATTCATCTTTCAAGGCTTCATCTATATTTTTGGGTTCAGTTTGAGAAACAAGTGCCAAATTATCCATTTCTTCAATGATCCTAAAGTGAGATCTAGTTCTAAGAGGGTCATGCAGACTACCAAGGACACTTGATAAAGGATGATCTCTTAACACCCTAACATTGGTAAGAGGATTACCTTCATTAGCTGCTGCATTACCTTGAGCACTTGATTCTGCTGGATTCTCACCTGACCTTGATTCTTTTTCTTGTAGATCTTGATCTTCCTTTACTTCAAGAAACTCTCCATCATCCTTGTCCCTGTAAGGTTGTTCATTTTCAGATTTAACATTCATTTCATCAAACACAATATGTGAGGATTCTTCTACAGTTTGAGTTTTGACATTCAGAACTCTATAGGCCCTAGAGTGATCAGAATATCCAAGAAAAATGGCTGGTTCACTCTTTGGTTCAAATTTATCCAAGTCTCGTTTGTCATTATTTTGAATAAAGTATTTTGATCCAAAAACTCTGAAGTGGGCAACTGATGGCTTCTTACCTTTTATTAACTCATAGGGAGTCTTTTTGGACAGAGGCCTTACCATTGCACGATTTACAATGTAGCACGCGGTGTTTACCGCCTCGGCCCAGAATTTCCTTGGAAGTTGTCCTTTGATTAGCATTGTTCTCGCCATCTCCACAGGAGTCCTGTTTCTTCTTTCCACCACTCCATTTTGTTCGAGAGTTCTTGGTGAAGAGAATTTGTGTAATATGCCTTTCTCCCTGCAGAAGACATCAAAGTTTGAGTTCTCAAACTCTCTCCATGATCTGACATGATAGATGAAATGGTGAACTTACCAGCCTGCTGGAATCTCTTGAAGAATGCCTGAAATTCTTCAAACGCATCATTTTTATGAGATACAAAGAATACCCAGGTAAACCTAAAAAAATCATCTATCAATATAAAACCATATCTACTACCACTTAGACTTGCTGTTCTAGTGGGTCCAAACAGGTCCATATGAACAAGTTCAAGAGGTCTAGAAGATTGGTTTTCAATTCTAGATTTAAAAGACTTCCTAGTGTGCTTACACAGACTTTATCATTATGTTTGAATGAGACATCAGGTAAACCGTTTACCATGATGAATTTTGCTAACTTATGCATGACACTATAGCTAGCATGTCCTAGCCTACAATGCCATAGCCAAGCTAGTTCACTTTTGTTCACAGCAAGACAAAGATTATTGTGTGCAGGATCATCTAAGTCTACCATGTACATATTATTTACTCTCTTTCCAATGAACTTAACATTTTTAGATTTCATTTCAAGGATGGTACATGCATGTGAATCAAACACAACATTGTGACCTCTATCACACAGTTGACTTATACTAACTAGATTATACTCTAATCCATCAACAAGCAACACATCATCAATGGAATTCAAGGGGTTTTTACCAACTTTACCTTTTCCAATAATCTTACCTTTATTGTTGCCCCCAAAAGTGACATACCCTCCTTCCTTTTCAACCAATAGGCAAAATTTGGCTTGGTCACCCGTCATATGCCTTGAGTAGCCGATGTCGAGATACCATCTGTTGTGTACAGCTGCAAGGCATTCCTGCACATCACATCAAACAAGAGACTTTAGAATCCAAATACACTTGGGTCCCATCAAACCATATATTTCTTTCAAGCAAGACATCATGTTTTTCGGAATCCATATCTGTTGTTTTGGAAATTTTTGGAATGTGGAATTCACAGGTTTGGAATTTTTCTATTTCATCTGATTGGATTATGTTTTGTTTGCGATGAATTATCTGGACCAGTTTTGTTGTTGAAAGGACGTGAATGTTCGTTCCAGTTTTCATTCCAATAAACATTAGGAATCCAGGATGCACTGGGAAATTTAGGATGATAAGCTCTATATGAGGCTTGAGTTCTAGAGGGAGCAGACCCTAATTGCGTTAACCCCCTAGCCTGGTTGCGTTGACCCATCCATCCAAAATTCATGTAATTGGGGTTCTGGTAGACAGAGTGCGTTGACGCACTGTAGTGACTGCGTTGACCCATTCCATTGTTTCTGAAGTAATACCCATTCTGGAAAGGTCTATGCATTGGCGTAGGGTGACTGGTGCGTCGACGCCACTGTCTAGTGCCAGTCCAGTGACTCCTGAGATTTCCATGAACATGATGTTGGTCTGAATTTGTGGAAGCCTTGGGTTGATTTGTTGTCTTACTCCTAAATTTTGGCATGCTTGTGCAATGATTGGTATTAATGGTAGAATCCAATTTCCCTTTCCCCTTTTTCTCATTGGTATTATTTGTTAGTTTGATTTTCTGTTTTGATTTTTCTTGAGTGTTCTCTGGGAGCTTCATTGTTGTCAAGGGATTTTGCTCAGATGGGCCCTGTTCTGGAACAAAGGTGACTAATCTCACTCCTAAATCCTTCTTCTTTGTAGGATTATATCCTAGCCCTTCTTTTCCAAAAGTGCTTTTAATTCCCATAACAGCTTCTAGATTATTTTTGCCTTGTGTCATTTTTTCGAGAGAGGCTTGCTTGTCTTGATTTTCAGCTTGCAGTGTTTTCAGGTTTTCTTGGAGTTCTAGATTTACTCCCTGAATAGCTTCATATTTTTCTTCAGCAATTTTTACATCACTTTCCAGTTTCTGTATTCTGAGTTTCAAATCATCAACTATTTTCTGTAAAAATTCATTCTCTCTTTTCATCTCACTCAGTTGGTTTTTGGGCTCATCACTTTCGACAAGAGACTTTCTTAAGTTGAAGATTTCTGTTTCTAAGCAAGTGTTTTTCTCACTTAAGGAAGTGTCTTGATTAGCCGAATTTTTCTTCTTCTTCAGTGATTTATTTTCTCTCTTCACATAATCATACTTATCAAGTAGATCATTAAATGCTTCTTCCCAATCACTGCATGAGAAGTTTTCAAATGAGAAGGTTACCTCTTCTTAATCGTCTCCCTTGGCCATAAAGCATAGCTTCACATCACTTTCTTCTTCAGATGTGCTATCTTCTTCTTCTTCTTCCTTCTCCTCATCACTCCAAGTACTCAGCATTACCTTTGGTTTCTTGTTCTTCCACTTTGGTTGAATTTTCTTCACATTCTCTAGACATTCAGATTTTATATGACCTTGTTTCCTACATTTGTAATAGACAACTTTGTCAGATTTCTTAAAATTCTCAGACTTAAATTTTGAATTCTTTCTTACCTGTGGTCTTCTGTTTCTTAGGACCTTACCTTCCTTCCTTAGGAACTTTCTGAACTTCCTAGTGAGCATTGCTATCTCACTTGAGTCATCCTCCGATGTAGATAACTCACTATCCTCTGAACTTTCTTTACTGCTCGGACCTGCCTTCAACGCAAGTGGCTTCTTCTTTTTCACATCCTCATCATTTCTTTTGAAGTTCAGCTCATAAGCCATCAGTGATCCGATGAGCTCATCAGGAGTAGTGGTAGGGAGATTCCTAGATTCCTCAACAACCGTGGCCTTAGTGTGCCAAATTGGAGTTAGGGATTTGAGAATTTTTCTAACCAGTTCATAATTACTGTAAGTTTTTCCTAAACCTTTAAGACCGTTAACTAACAGGGTTAGCCTTGCATACATTTCAGAAATATTCTCGTCTGGTTTCATTCTAAAAGCTTCATACTCAGATATTAACATGTTAGCTTTTGTCTCTCTTACCTCTGACGTACGTTCGTAAATGACTTCAAGTTTGTCCCACATTTCTTTAGCATTGGCGCATGAGGACACTCGTGAGAACTTTATAGGGTGCAGCGAGCATTGCATGATATTCATTGCATGCCAATTGAGGTTGGACTTCCGAATCTGCTCCTTGACCCACAGTTCCTCATCTCCTTGTAATTCATATGGTCCTTTGCTCACGACCCTCCAAATCTCATGGTCCTGAGCTCTAAGAAATACCTGCATTCGGTTCTTCCAATAAGCATAATTAGTGCCATCAAAGAAGGGTGGCCTATTCACAGCATACCCTTCAGGCATGAGCCCCTTGTTCTCCATTCCACTGAATCTCTATGGGTTGTGAAACCCTCAGCAAGAGAGCCGAGCTCTGATACCACGTGTTGGATATAGTGGAAAGTCAATCTAGAGGGGGAGGGGGTGAATAGGTTGACCCTTTAAAAAATTGATAGAGCAATATCAACCAATTCGTTGAGTATGTTATTTCTAAAAGAGAATGCAGAGTAAGTTAATGTAGCAGTTGGACCAACTCAAGCATCTAATCAACACACAAACCACGCAGATGAGAGCAAACCACAGATGAACACCAGGTTTTTAAGGTGGTTCGGTCTCCCTATGGAGACCTACGTCCACCCCTCACTTAATCAGTGAGGATCCCTATTGAGCCTTACAACTTAGCTAAATAGAGGAACAATTCCTCACAAACACTGAGCACTACAGCTTCGCTTACAAGAGGAACCGGTCCTCTTACCCGCTGACAACCAGCTTATGGGCGAAACCCCAACCCCTTGATCCAAGCACAGCCCGCTTGATCAAGAAACCTCCCTCTACAATCACTAGTACAAGGGAGAACAACAGTAATAGAGTTCAAAATAAACTGCAAAACATAAAATAGAAAATTGAATGAGTTTCAGATACAGATTAGAGATCTCGAACTCAAAGATCTGAAGGATGGAGCTCTTAATCAGCAGGCTTCCTCTTCCTTGACAATGGGATGTAGAAGGGCTCGCGATGTTGCACTCTTGATGTTCCTTCTATCCTTGATGACGGTATTCTGAAGCTCTTCCTCTTCTTGTTCGTGGATCAAGCAGCACCAAAGAGGAAGATGATAATTCCCAATCTTCAGTTGCAGAACACCTTTCCACTTCTGCCTTCGACTGCAACCTCTACCAATTTTTCCCACGGCTTTTACCCCTCATACCCGTGAATATTCCCTTGTGGGCCCCAATCAGATTTCCTGGTTGGCCCCAATGATTGTTCTCTCCCAGATGCTTCTGGAATCGTGAAGGAGAAGAGGCGCGTGCCCTTTTTTGCTGATGTGGCATTTAATTTATCCATTGGCTGGGGTCCACCAATATACATGTGACGAAGCCCAGATGGCGTCAACCTTGTGTGACTGAGAGGTTAATGCATAGTTGCATAACACATAAGACTTTAATGGTTGGAAGCGTTGATGCATGAAGACCCTGCGTCAACTCACTGAACTAACCCAGAGCCGTATTTCCTCTGATCATGAACTGATGTGTTGGCGCTATGCCATCGTAGCGTTAACGTACTGAGCTATGTCAGTTACTAATTCTTCTAAACAGATTGAACTGTGGCGTGGACGCTTTGAGCACCCTGCGTGGACGCCGTGTGTTCCTTCAAATTCAAGATAAACACATATATGTATATATGTTAATGAACCTATTTCATTATGCAAATTAAATTCAAACACAGATTATCTAAATCATCATGCATGTTAAACTCAATACCAAATCTCATGGTTGTCATCATCAAAACCAGGGGCACAACAGCCAGGAGACCATCATGACACCACTGTCATAGAGGCCCGTCTCACAGACAAAGGTCCAACTCAAAACCATGCGGTCTGGGTAGACACGATCATGACCTCGATGTCGTGACCCCTACACCGTCTATGGAAAACCCTTGGTGACGCTCACCGAAAACCCTACACCTCTATCTTGGGAAACCACCCAGAAACTACGAGTAACTAGAAACTCACGTCATGTGACGGGAGTACCTGCCCACCAGAAGCAAGGTCGGATGCGTCCACTGACAACTTAGTCTGTAGCCCAGTGTCTCCCTACACACCTTACGCGGAGACTGAGACAAACAACAGTAACCAGGAACACAAAAATAAGGACTAGCTGGGGTCGTGCTCGTCAGCGCAGGTCCGATGCCCCCAACCACATGTGCACACACAGACCATGCGTCTTAGGTCAGATCCTCTAGCTGGTTCTTCCCCAAAGTCCGGACTCAAGCTACGCGAAGGGGTCCTACGGTGACTAGTCTAAAAACTAGCTCTCTCTCGGGTAAGCGGCTGCACCACTCCCTGGTGGGTCAGCACACGCGTGCTGTAAGAATGCTACGACTAGTGGGGTGTCAATAACGTGATCACAGAAAGTCACGCACGCACCCATTGCGAGTAACGCGGAGTAACAGGTGGCTCGAGGACACCAGACTCTGGATGGTCCACTAAACCTACTAAACCCAACGATCCTTGAATCACGAGACTCGGGTCAAGACCGTTGCACGAGATGGCACAGCGTCGTCGATCTAGCCAAATCCCTAAGTTTGAAACCACAGTAGCATGATTCCCAAGGCAGCTCGCAAGCCGTCGAGTTGATCCCTTATCCAAGGAAAAGTGCGAAACCTCCAGCCCCAGGCAGGGTGACTGGACTCGCAGTCCAAGGGCTAAACTCACGACCCACTCGAAAAACACTTACCGAAATGCCAATGACGTGCAGGGATAGCCCTCCGCACTCACGCCGACTCACGCCTACTCAATCTAGCAAAAGCATGAAAACCCGAAACACAAGGGGTCACCCGGACCCTCAAAACCCACGGACATGCTAATTGAGGTAATCACGAGACCTCCCGGGTCACGAAGAATCACACTGACACCTTTTCCATGAAACCGTAACGCACACGAACACATCGAGGCAAGAAAACGCGAAACACGGCGGCCCGGGGGCTGATTGAGCTGGGCGGTCAAACACCTGGCCGCCTAGAGGCCTGGGCGGCCACACCAGTGGCCGCCCAGCACCAGGCACCCCATGGCCTGGGCGGCCACAACCCATAGGGTTGGGCGGCCATCGACCTGGCCACCCAGACCTGGGCCTTCGTGAGTGAGGGCGGCCAGGGTCTTGGCCACCCAATACCCCTGGGTGGCTAGACCTGTGGCTGCCCAGTGACCTGGGCGGCTTTGGTCTTGGCCGCCCTGATCATGGCTTAGACGGCCACCTATGTGTCCGTGTCCTGCATTTTAACGGAGACGGACCGAGCTCCGCCTTGAGCTCGGTTCCACGTCCCATTCTCCTCTCTGCGAAGGGGGAGGCAAGGGGAATTCATCCCCGGACATTCCTACCACAGAAAAACCAAATCAAACCCACAATCGGGCCTCGAATCGGCCAAAAATCGTCGCTCAACCCAAACATGCGATTTTGACCCCGGTGAGAAATAAACCCACTCTCGGCCTCGTCTCGGCCTATAAAACGCGAGGAAAGGAAGTACATGGGCTAAGGATCCATCCCCCTACCTCCACCGAAGATTCCGCGCACCGAGGATGCCGATCCGCCAAGGAAACGCCGCACGAACAGCCGCAGCACCCCGAACTCGCGGTCGAGCTTCACCGCGCCTCCACCACCTCAATCCTCATCCCATCCGCGCCCGCACCTCGCCGACGTCGCCTCCGCCTCCGCCTTGCCTTGCTCCGTCGGCCGCCTGAGAAGAGAGGGTAGAAAGAGAGAGCGTGAGAGAAGAGAGAGGGAGAGAGTGAGAAATGACAGATGGGGAGAGAGAAAGGGGTTTAATATATAGAAAATCCAAAATTTTTGGAAAATATTAAAAATAGGAAAAAATACTCCCCACGATCCTCGAAAAATGCACAATGCGCCTGCAACGTCCTGAAGTTGGAGAACGCAACGGTTCACCCTACACGGGGTTCCGAAGGCTCAATAGGGAAAAATACGCGTAAAACGCATAACTCAATCTGGGACCCACAAAAGTGATCCGAAACCCAAGGATCCTGATTCGAAATATATCCAAAAAACCTGGGACATTACAGCCCTCCCCCCTTAAACAAATATTGTACTCAAAATTTAGGACAAGCGCCATGCCATAGGGGGCGAACACCCCGAACCAACTGACAACGCTGTCAGATCTCAGCAAAGAAAATCTCGATTAACACGAAAGCACCAACCCTGAGGGACACAGCCAGACCTTGATCACGAACAACACCTCACTCCGCACACAGCACACATCTGTAATACCCCAAATTCTTTAGAAATTTATTTAGAAAGTTATTTAAAATTATTTGAAATTTATTTGAATTAATGAGAATTATTCGAAATTAATTAGATTAATTCTTTAATAAATAGAATAAGTCACTTTTCAACTATTTTATAAAAATCAATAAAAATCATATTCTTGTAGAATCAATTATGTTTAATAATATTTCCTTCTGTGGTCAACCCTAAAAAAAATCATTTATTAGGCCGAATTAGTGGATTAAGTCTTCCGAACTTAATATTTAACTATTTATGGAATAGTAGAAGTGGAAATTTTGTCTACCATATACAAATTCATAAAAATAGTAATTAAATAATAGATGCATCGACTAACATTTTTGTCTTCTATGACTAAGCCTAATAAAATCATTATCTAGGCCTAATCAGTGGGTTAAGTCCGACTTTCAACCCACCTAACCCGAAATTCGTGTTCACTATTCACCCCATTTTAAAACATCAAATTAGAGCTTGTTTCTCAACCAAATGAGGTGATTCCGGGAGACAAATGAAAGGTAATACATAGAGGATTAATAGCCCTCTATCAATCGAACCAAACCCTAACCCTAGCACATGGTGGCGGTCGAGTTTGGTGGAAGTCAACCTTGGCGGCGCCATTTTCAAACACCACCTTGCGTGATCGATTTCTCCCAATTCTGAAGTCTCCAGAAGCTCTATCTCCTATCAAAATGAAGCTCTACAAGTCTACATTCATTTGGTGTCTGTGGTGTTCACATTGGAGCTCGATCTAGGAAGTTCTTGGTCGTTTAGTGGAGGTGGGTCGGCTGCCGCCGTCCTCCTTCCTCTCCTCTTTGTTCCTTCGATTGAGGTAGGTTTCCTCAACCAAAATCTACACAAGAGTATATCAAATTGATCCTCTCGACGATCTCTTTCCAGTTGTTATAAAAGCCCTAAATTTTATTAGGTATCTCAGGAGATATCGAGGTTTTTCTAAGGTGCTGTCCGGTTCGTTCTTCATTCTAGGTCGTGGTTTTGTTCTTCCAAATCAGGTTGGTAATCTTAACCAAAATTCGTAAATAGATAGTCTATCTTGATCAGCTTGACGAGCTCTTTCATTTGGCAGTAAAAGCCTCAATTTCTATTGGGTATTCAGAAAAGTTATCAAGGGATCTTTGAGGGCTATCAAGGATCGTTGGGTATTTTTGTAGCTGGGTTTGATCTTCATTTAAGGTAGGTTCTAACAGACCTAACTTTAATTATTATACATGAATGGAATCCCCATAATGTTAGCTTCCTTTTAACGTTGAAAGCCCTAATTTTATCAATCATACTAGGTTAATTTCTCGATTTAGTAAGCATATGTCTATGTTAGGGTTTTAAGTGCACCTTTTAGGATTAAGCTTGATTTCACGTGGATAATCACATGCTAAACTTAAAATTGAGCATATCATCTTGTGCATCTTCCTCTTATCTTTCCATTGATATCTTGTTTGCTGAATTTCATCAAGAATTTTCATTGATATCTTGTGCATCTTCCTCTTATCATATTATTTCATATAATAGAGAATAAAAGCATATAAAATATATATATCCAGCATGTTAAAATATTCCTAATATCTAAAATTCATGAAAAATATATTCTGATATTATCAGCATGTTGAAAGTTAATTTCTGTGAATTAATGATATTTTTAACTCATAGAAATCTATTTTTATCTATATAATAGAGAATAAATGCATATAAAATATATATCAGCATGCTAAAATATTCCTAATATCTGAAAATTCATGAAAAATATATTCTGATATTATCAGCATGTTGAAAGTTAATTTCTGTGAATTAATGATATTTTTAACTCATAGAAATCTATTTTTATCTATATAATAGAAATAAATGCATATAAAATTATGTTAGCATGTTAAATTATTTCTTACAGCATGATAAAATTCTTCACAGCATGACGAAAATTCTTCCAGCATATTAGGATGATGACAGCATGATATAAATGATTTTTAGTATATTAAACTATTTATCAGCGTATTTCTCCTATTAAATGGATGATAGAATATTGAAAAAAATTACTTTTCAGCATGATAAAAATCTTATTGTTATCAGGAAAAATAAATAATCAGTATGATAACTTACTCCTATTAACTTATCCAAAAATTACGTAGAAAACTCATTATAGCATATTACGTGTTAGTTTTAACGCCTAATAATGTATTTTTAGTGTGTTAAAAATTAATTCCAGCAAGAAAAATATATTTTTATCACCTTACCAGTAGAATCATGTGCTGGAGCTATTTTAACATGTTAAGATATTTTCATCATGCTAGGATTTATTTCTATGAATTAAACTAAATTCTTAGCAATTCACTAAGATAATACAAAATAAATCTTTTTGTTTAAGAAACTAGTTCCTTGATATTAAAAGACCCTAAAACAACCCCAAAACTTGTTAAACCAACGGAATACAATGTTAAACTATGGAGTTAAGAGTATTCTAATGATTGCATTTTCCTACTTATCATTCGTTCTTGAATTCCACGACTTAATTGTCGTTAAACATGATGCCTAAATTTAACTCTCTACTCTTCTTGTTACTCTGATGTTTTGTCAGATCTGTACTTTTTACAATTTAGTTTATTCCTTGAAATTCATTGGCCATGATTACTTGAGAAAATGTCTAGACAACTTGGGATCCTTGATCCAATAAATCAATGCCATCGCATCATAGGGGCCCGGTCTGGTCCTAGGGAGAGCGCCCGAAAAATAAGTGAGCCCATGGGATGTTAATGACATGGTGAGGTATTGCACCGAGTACTTGACTAGTGTGACGTCTACGACATTCAATCTATTATTATTCTTGTACTTGATCGTGAATTACTTCATGTTTTAAATACTTGCTTGTTGGCCAATTATTATTGCAATTGCTCTTATTCAAATTCTTGTACTTGTCATTATTGTTAATTGTTATCTTTTAATTCTTGACCTTGCGAGATCTTATTATATTATCCTTGATCTCGTTATTTATTTCCTTACTTATCATTGCATACAACATGTAATTAAGTCATTAACTACGTAAATTTGCCTGTTATTACCTACTGAGCGTCAGCTCATAGTGTTGTTTTTCCCCTTTCCAGGTTATTCAGGTGGTGACGGTTACACAGACGGGGAGGGACATGAGTGATTCTAGAGTGTACTTGTACCTAGATGCCTACTGAGCGTCAGCTCATAGTTTTGGGAGTTATGTTTGATCGTGTTTAAACAGTGTTGATCATTGTAACAAAAGTATTCCTTCCTTAGCAATGTTTATTGTTAGTTTAGAATAAATGTTATTTCTAGCTCGTTATTGACTGTACGTCCCGATATTCCGCGTCGGGGCGTGACAGTTTAGGTGGTATCAGAGCCTAGGTTTAATAATCCTAGGTTTTCTAAGTGTCATCATAGGACCCCGACCTCGTCTAAGTTTAAGGACCTGACCTGGTGAGATTGGGTAGAACTCAGGTTAAGTTAATACATTGCTTGTGAAATTAACTATCTTATGACCCTAAATGATCTATTTCTTATGTAGGCATTTGAGATGGCAGCTGAACGTGCGGAGTGGAGAAACTTGCAACGCACGGTTCAAGGCCTCACGCAGGCGTTACAACAAGTGGCTCAAGCTGGAGCTGTAAATCATGGCACCGGTGATCTATACCGGAACTTCCGAGGGATGAATCCGCCAAGGTTTGCTGGTTCGACTGACCCCGACGAAGCCGAGCACTGGCTAGACGAGATGGGAAGGATCTTCGAAGTTATGCAATGCACCAACCAAGAGCGTGTCCTTTTATCTACTTTCCAACTGGAACGTGATGCACGTACTTGGTGGGATTCTATCAAGGCGACTCTGGGTGATCAGCAGGTTACGTGGGAAGAGTTCGAGGAATTTTTCAACGGCAAGTATTTTTCTGACCGGGTACAAGAGAAGAAAGCGGCGGAGTTCGCGGCCCTGAAACAGCGAGGTCTGTCCGTGGCAGAGTATGAGGCTCAATTTTCACGGCTTTCTCGTTATGCTACACACCTTATTTCCACCGAGAAGATGAAGGCGAAGCGTTTTCTCAACGGTCTGAGGCTGCATTATATTAATCAGTTGGCGCCGATGGAAATCTCTACATATTCTGAAATGGTAAGGAAAGCGCAAGTCCTGGAAGATACCTTAGAGATGACGGAGCGAATCCGTGGAAAAGGCACCAAGAAGGAGCAACCGAAGGATTTCAAGAATGCTAAACCCGGATATGGCACTGGCAAGAAGAGGCCCGTGAGTGGGTCTAGTTCGTGGACCGAATCTGGAACGTGGAAGGGCAAGATGCCAAAGCATGAAGACAAGAAGCCTAGCCCTGTTGTACCGTTCAAGGGCGTATGCAAATTCTGTGATCGTCCTGGTCACAAAATGGAGGAGTGCTGGCGCAAGCTAGGCGCCTGTTTGCGTTGTGGAAGCAGGGAGCACCGTATCCCTAACTGTCCCTTATTATCGGAACAAGCTACCCCGGCGAAACCTCAAGTCTTCAAGAAACCACAAGGCAAGCTCCAAGCTCTGCATGCAAATGAAGCAGAAACAGCCGAGGATGGTGGACTCGTCGAAGGTACTCTTATTATACTCGACAAGCCAGCATTTGTTCTTTTTGATACTGGTGCAACGCATTCATTTATTTCTCGGAGATTTGCTAAGTCTTTAGCTATGGAACCTGTTCTGATGAATTCTCCGTTAGAGATATCAACCCCTATTGGTTCTAGATCGGCAATTCAGCTTTTCTATCCTTCTAGTAAGGTTATGATTGATGAGCAGAATTTACCAGCTGATTTAGTTTGCATAGATATGAAGGATTACGACGTAATCCTAGGAGCTGATTGGTTGGCTAAGTATGAAGCCAATGTTCATTGCAGTTCTAGCTCGGTGTCTTTTAGTAGGCACCCGGAGTTATCTTTCATAGGAGTTAGACATCATAGCTCTATGTCGCTTATTTCAGCCCTTCGTGCTGATAAGCTAATGAGGCGAGGATGTGAGGCATTTCTAGCCTTTGTCCATGCTACTCCTGAGCAGCAGATTGAGATTAAGGACATTCCTGTTGTCCGAGAATTTCTTGATGTCTTTCCAGAGGAACTACCTGGACTTCCACCTGAGCGGGAAGTAATCTTCTCTATTGATGTTTTTCCTGGCTCATCTCCTATTTCTCAAGCTCCTTATCGTATGTCTCCTGCGGAGCTGAGAGAATTGAAGCAGCAATTAATGGAATTATTCGAGAAAGGTTTCATTCGTCCGAGTACTTCCCCTTGGGGAGCCCCTGTATTGTTCGTCAGGAAGAAGGATGGTTCGATGAGGCTGTGCATCGATTATCGGCAATTGAATCAGTTGACTATCAAGAACAAATATCCATTGCCAAGGATCGATGAATTATTTGACCAGATAGCGGGAGCTCATTATTTTTCCAAGATCGATCTTCGATCAGGATATCACCAGTTGCGGATTAAGGAGGAGGATATTTTTAAAACGGCTTTCCGCAGCAGGTATGGTCACTTTGAATTTGTCGTTATGCCTTTTGGTCTAACGAATGCACCAGCAGCTTTCATGCAGTTGATGAACAGTGTGTTTAGACCCTATCTTGATCAATGGGTCGTGGTATTCATCGATGATATTCTGATTTATTCTAAGAATAAAGAGGAGCATGCCGAACATCTGAGAACGGCATTGCAGTTATTAAGAGATCACCAGCTGTATGCCAAGTTCAGTAAATGTGATTTCTGGCTGCAAGAGGTGTCCTTTCTAGGGCATATTATTACCAAAGAGGGCATCTCTGTTGATCCTTCGAAGGTTGAGGCAGTGAAGAATTGGAGCAGCCCACTAGTGTGACTGAAATCAGAAGCTTCTTAGGCCTGGCAGGCTATTATCGCAGATTCATTCAAGATTTCTCCAAGATTGCGGTACCTCTTACCAGATTAACCCGCAAGGAGAACAAGTTCGAATGGTCAGAAGATTGTCAACGAAGTTTTCAGACTTTGAAGGAATGCCTAACTACGGCACCTATATTGACTTTACCTTCTGGTGAAGGAGGTTTTGTGGTCTATACTGATGCATCTGGAATTGGTCTAGGCTGTGTGCTTATGCAGCATGGGAAGGTGATTGCCTATTCTTCTAGGCAGTTGAGGAAGCATGAAGAGAATTACCCTGTTCATGATCTGGAACTTGCAGCAGTTGTGTTTGCTTTGAAGATTTGGAGGCATTATTTATATGGTGAAACATTCACGATATTCTCGATCATAAGAGTTTAAAGTACTTATTCTCTCAGAAGGAACTCAATATGCGGCAGCGCAGATGGTTGGAGTATTTGAAGGATTTCGACTTCTCGATCGAGTATCATCCCGGTAAAGGTAATGTTGTGGCTGATGCATTGTGTCGGAAGCCTATAGCTAAATTATCCAGTCTTATGTTGCATGAATGGAGGCTACAAGAACAGTTAGCTAGCCTGGATCTTAATGTTGACAATGATCGGGTGATGATTGCACAGATTCAACTTAAGCCCGAATTGTTGATAGAAATCAAGTCTTTGCAAGATAATGATCCCGAGCTGGTAGAAATCAAGGGAAGCTTGAGCAGTAGACCGGATTTCATGATGGCTGATGATGGAAGACTGCTATTTCAAGGACGAACGTGTGTACCTGATGTAGCTGAATCAAGAACAAGATTCTCGACGAGGCTCATAGATCCAAATACACGATTCATCTGGAGGTACTAAAATGTTCAAAGATTTGAAAAGATCTTTTTTGTGGCCGAATATGAAAAGAGAAGTGGCAGACTTTGTGAGTAGATGCTTAGTTTGTCAGCAAGTTAAGGCTGAACATTTCAGACCGACAGGAAAGTTGAAACCGCTCGACATACCCCAATGGAAATGGGAAAGCATTGGCATGGATTTCATTATGGGTCTACCTAAGACTCGTGGTGGTTTTGATGCAATTTGGGTGATCATCGACAGATTAACAAAATCAGCCCACTTCTTATCCATTAAGTCTAAATGGACAGTTGATGTCTTGGCAGCATTATATATGAAGGAAGTGGTAAGACTTCATGGCATTCCAGTCAATATTGTATCTGATCGAGACCCCAGATTCACTTCACATTTCTGGAAGGGATTGCAAGAGTCTTTGGGTACTCGTCTGAATTTCAGTACGGCTTTCCATCCACAGACAGATGAACAGACTGAAAGGACCAACCAGATAGTAGAGGATATACTTCGAGCCTGCATGATTGATTTTGGAGGTAGTTGGAGTGATCATTTGGCATTAGTTGAATTCGCCTACAACAACAGCTATCAGTCCAGTATTCAGATGGCTCCATTTGAAGCTTTGTATGGAAGAAGCTGTCGATCCCCATTGTGTTGGGAAGAGGTAGGCGAGAAGCAATGGCTTGGACCGGATCTTATTTCGGAATCATCACAGAACATCCGTATTATCCGAGACCGGTTACAAGTAGCCCAATCAAGACAGAAGAGTTATGCCGACACAAGGAGAAGAGCATTAGAATTTCAAGTTGGCGAGCATGTATTTCTGAAAGTCTCTCCTACAAGAGGGATTCGAAGATTTGACATTCATGGCAAGCTTAGTCCGAGATATATAGGTCCGTTCGAGATTCTGGATAGAGTGGGAGAAGTTGCTTACAGACTGGCATTACCGCCGCAGTTATCTGGCGTACACAATATTTTCATGTGTCTATGTTACGGAAATATGTGTATGACCCCACTCATATCATTCAGCAAGTGGATTTTGAATTGAAGGAAGATTTGACCTATGAAGAAAGACCTATCAAGATTCTGGACCGGAAGCAACAGCAACTACGGAATCGTTCTATACCTATGGTCAAAATTCAGTGGAGTCGGCGTGGAACCGAAGAAGCCACTTGGGAATCTGAAGATACTATGCGGAAGCGGTATCCCGACTTGTTCTAGGTGAGCTAGTCTTCCCCTATCTCTATATTATAGTGCAGTGAATTTGGAGGACCAAATTCTTTAAGTGGGGGAGGGTGTAATACCCCAAATTCTTTAGAAATTTATTTAGAAAGTTATTTGAAATTATTTGAATTTATTTGAATTAATGAGAATTATTCGAAATTAATTAGATTAATTCTTTAATAAATAGAATAAGTCACTTTTCAACTATTTTATAAAAATCAATAAAAATCATATTCTTGTAGAATCAATTGTGTTTAACAATATTTCCTTCTGTGGTCAACCCTAAAAAAAATCATTTATTAGGCCGAATTAGTGGATTAAGTCTTCCGAACTTAATATTTAACTATTTACGGAATAGTAGAAGTGAAAATTTTATCTACCATATAAAAATTCATAAAAATAATAATTAAATAATAGATGCATCGACTAACACTTTTGTCTTCTATGACTAAGCCTAATAAAATCATTATCTAGACCTAATCAGTGGGTTAAGTCCGACTTTCAACCCACCTAACCCGAAATCCGTGTTCACTATTCACCCCATCTTAAAACATCAAATTAGAGCTTGTTTCTCAACCAAATGAGGTGATTCCGGAGCAAATTAAAGGTAACACATAGAGGATTAATAGCCCTCTATCAATCGAATCAAACCCTAACCCTAGCACGTGGTGGCGGTCGAGTTTGGTGGAATTCAACCTTGGCGGCGCCATTTTCAAACACCACCTTGCGTGGTCGATTTCTCCCAACTCCGAAGTCTCCAGAAGCTCTATGACCTATCAAAATGAAGCTCTATGAGTCTACTTTCATTTGGTGTCTATGGTGTTCGCATTGAAGCTCGATCGAGGAAGTTCTTGGTCGTTTAGTGGAGGTGGGTCAGCTGCCGTCATCCTCCTTCCTCTCCTCTTTGTTCCTTCGATTGAGGTAGGTTTCCTCAACCAAAATCTACACAAGAGTATATCAAATTGATCCTCTCGATGAGCTCTTTCCAGTGGTTATAAAAGCCCTAAATTTCATTAGGTATCTGAGGAGATATCGAGGTTTTTCTAAGGTGCTGTCCGGTTCGTTCTTCATTCTAGGTCGTGATTTTGTTCTTCCAAATCAGGTTGGTAATCTTAACCAAAATTCGTAAATAGATAGTCTATCTTTATCAGCTTGACGAGCTCTTTCATTTTGCAGTAAAAGCCTCAATTTCTATTGGGTATTCAAAAAGTTATCAAGGGATCTTTGAGGGCTATCAACGATCGTTGGGTATTTTTGTAGCTGGGTTTGATCTTCATTTAAGGTAGGTTCTAACAGACCTAACTTTAATTATTATACATGAATGGAATCCCCATCATGTTAACTTCTTTTTAACGTTAAAAGCCCTAATTTTTATCAATCATACTATGTTAATTTCTCGATTTAGTAAGCATATGTCTATGTTAGGGTTTAAAGTGCACCTTTTAGGATTAAGCTTGATTTCACGTGGATAATCACAGGCTAAACTTAAAATTGAGCATACCATCTTGTGTATCTTCCTCTTATCTTTCCATTGATATCTTGTTTGCTGAATTTAATCAAGAATTTCCATTGATATCTTGTGCATCTTCCTCTTATCATATTATTTCATATAATAGAGAATAAAAGCATATAAAATATATATATCCAGCATGTTAAAATATTCCTAATATCTAAAAATTCATGACAAATATATTCTGATATTATCAGCATGTTGAAAGTTAATTTCTGTGAATTAATGATATTTTTAACTCATAGAAATCTATTTTTATCTATATAATAGAGAATAAATGCATATAAAATATATATCCAGCATGCTAAAATACTCCTAATATCTGAAAATTCATGAACAATATATTCTGATATTATCAGCATGTTGAAAGTTAATTTATGTGAATTAATGATATTTTTAACTCATAGAAATCTATTTTTTATCTATATAATAGAGAATAAATGTATATAAAATTATGTTAGCATGTTAAATTATTTTTTACAACATGATAAAATTTTTCACAGCATGACGAAAATTCTTCCAGCATATTAGGATGATGACAGCATGATATAAATGATTTTTAGTATATTAAACTATTTATCAGCGTATTTCTCCTATTAAATGGATGATAGAATATTAAAAAAATTACTTTTCAGCATGATAAAAATCTTATTGTTATCAGGAAAAATAAATAATCAGTATGATAACTTACTCCTATTAACTTATCAAAAAATTACGTAGAAAACTCATTATAACATATTACGTGTTAGTTTTAACGTCTAATAATGTATTTTTAGTGTGTTAAAAATTAATTCCAGCAAGAAAAATATATTTTTATCACCTTACCACTAGAATCATGTGCTGGAGCTATTTTAACATGTTAGAGATATTTTCATCATGCTAGGATTTATTTCTATGAATTAAACTAAATTCTTAGCAATTCACTAAGATAATACAAAATAAATCTTTTTGTTTAAGAAACTAGTTCCTTGATATTAAAAGACCCTAAAATAACCCCAAAACTTGTTAAACTAACGGAATACAATGTTAAACTATGGAGTTAAGAGTATTCTAATGATTGCATTTTCCTACTTATCATTCGTTCTTGAATTCCACGACTTAATTGTCGTTAAACATGATGCCTAAATTTAACTCTCTACTCTTCTTGTTACTCTGATGTTTTGTCAGATCTGTACTTTTTACAATTTAGTTTATTCCTTGAAATTCATTGGCCATGATTACTTGAGAAAATGTCTAGACAACTTGGGATCCTTGATCCAATAAATCAATGCCATCGCATCATAGGGGCCCGGTCTGGTCCTGGGAGA
This sequence comes from Amorphophallus konjac, assembly GCA_022559845.1. Taxonomy (NCBI): domain Eukaryota; kingdom Viridiplantae; phylum Streptophyta; class Magnoliopsida; order Alismatales; family Araceae; genus Amorphophallus; species Amorphophallus konjac. Next base: position 383,074,097 of record CM040123.1, read on the forward strand.
GCGCCCGAAAAATAAGTGAGCCCATGGGATGTTAATGACATGGTGAGGTATTGCACCGAGTACTTGACTAGTGTGACGTCTACGACATTCAATCTATTATTATTCTTGTACTTGATCGTGAATTACTTCATGTTTTAAATACTTGCTTGTTGGCCAATTATTATTGCAATTGCTCTTATTCAAATTCTTGTACTTGTCATTATTGTTAATTGTTATCTTTTAATTCTTGACCTTGCGAGATCTTATTATATTGTCCTTGATCTCGTTATTTATTTCCTTACTTATCATTGCATACAACATGTAATTAAGTCATTAACTACGTAAATTTGCCTATTATTACCAACTGAGCGTCAGCTCATAGTGTTGTTTTTCCCCTTTTCCATGTTATTCAGGTGGTGACGGTTACACAGACGGGGAGGGACATGAGTGATTCTAGAGTGTACTTGTACCTAGATGCCTACTGAGCGTCAGCTCATAGTTTTGGGAGTTATGTTTGATCGTGTTTAAACAGTGTTGATCATTGTAACAAAAGTATTCCTTCCTTAGCAATGTTTATTGTTAGTTTAGAATAAATGCTATTTCTAGCTCGTTATTGACTGTACGTCCCGATATTCTGCGTCGGGGCGTGACAGTTTAGGTGGTATCAGAGCCTAGGTTTAATAATCCTAGGTTTTCTAAGTGTCATCATAGGACCCCGACCTCGTCTAAGTTTAAGGACCTGACCTGGTGAGATTGGGTAGAACTCAGGTTAAGTTAATACATTGCTTGTGAAATTAACTATCTTATGACCCTAAATGATCTATTTCTTATGTAGGCATTTGAGATGGCAACTGAACGTGTGGAGTGGAGAAACTTGCAACGCACGGTTCAAGGCCTCACGTAGGCGTTACAACAAGTGGCTCATGCTGGAGCTGTAAATCATGGCACCGGTGATCTATACCGGAACTTCCGAGGGATGAATCCGCCAGGATTTGTTGGTTCGACTGACCCCGACGAAGCCAAGCACTAGCTAGACGAGATGGGATGGATCTCCGAAGTTATGCAATGCACCAACCAAGAGCGTGTCCTTTTATCTACTTTCCAATTGGAACGTGATGCACGTACTTGGTGGGATTCTATCAAGTCGACTCTGGGTGATCAGCAGGTTACGTGGGAAGAGTTCGAGGAATTTTTCAACGGCAAGTATTTTTCTGACCGGGTACAAGAGAAGAAAGCGACGGAGTTCGCGGCCCTGAAACAGCGAGGTCTTTCCGTGGCAGAGTATGAGGCTCAATTTTCACGGCTTTCTCGTTATGCTACACACCTTATTTCCACCGAGAAGATGAAGGCGAAGCGTTTTCTCAACGGTCTGAGGCTGCTTTATATTAATCAGTTGGTGCCGATGAAAATCTCTACATATTTTGAAATGGTAAGGAAAGCGCAAGTCCTGGAAGATACCTTAGAGATGACGGAGCGAATCCGTGGAAAAGGCACCAAGAAGGAGCAACCGAAGGATTTCAAGAATACTAAACCCGGATATGGCACTGGCAAGAAGAGGCCCGTGAGTGGGTCTAGTTCGTGGACCGAATCTGGAACGTGGAAGGGCAAGATGCCAAAGCATGAAGACAAGAAGCCTAACCCTGTTGTACCGTTCAAGGGCGTATGCAAATTCTGTGATCGTCCTGGTCACAAAATGGGGGAGTGCTGGCGCAAGCTAGGCGCCTGTTTACGTTGTAGAAGTAGGGAGCACCGTATCCCTAACTGTCCCTTATTATCGGAACAAGCTACCCCGGCGAAACCTCAAGTCTTCAAGAAACCACAAGGCAAGCTCCAAAGCTCTGCATGTAAATGAAGCAGAAACAGCCGAGGATGGTGGACTCGTCGAAGGTACTCTTATTATACTCGACAAGACAACATTTGTTCTTTTTGATACTGGTGCAACGCATTCATTTATTTCTCGGAGATTTGCTAAGTCTTTAGCTATGGAACCTATTCTGATGAATTCACCGTTAGAGATATCAACCCCTATTGGTTCTAGATCGGCAATTCAGCTTTTCTATCATTCTAGTAAGGTTATGATTGATGAGCAGAATTTACCAGCTGATTTAGTTTGCATAGATATGAAGGATTACGACGTAATCCTAGGAGCTGATTGGTTGGCTAAGTATGAAGCCAATGTTCATTGCAGTTCTAGCTCGGTGTCTTTTAGTAGGCACCCGGAGTTATCTTTCATAGGAGTTAGACATCATAGCTCTATGTCGCTTATTTCAGCCCTTCGTGCTGATAAGCTAATGAGGCGAGGATGTGAGGCATTTCTAGCCTTTGTCCATGCTACTCCTGAGCAACAGATTGAGATTAAGGACATTCCTATTGTCCGAGAATTTCTTGATGTCTTTCCAGAGGAACTACCTGGACTTCCGCCTGAGCGGGAAGTAATCTTCTCTATTGATGTTTTTCCTGGCTCATCTCCTATTTCTCAACCTCCTTATCGTATGTCTCCTGCGGAGCTGAGAGAATTGAAGCAGCAATTAATGGAATTATTCGAGAAAGGTTTCATTCGTCCGAGTACTTCCCCTTGGGGAGCCCCTGTATTGTTCGTCAGGAAGAAGGATGGTTCGATGAGTCTGTGCATCGATTATCGGCAATTGAATCAGTTGACTATCAAGAACAAATATCCATTGCCAAGGATCGATGAATTGTTTGACCAGATAGCGGGAGCTCATTATTTTTCCAAGATCGATCTTCGATCAGGATATCACCAGTTGCGGATTAAGGAGGAGGATATTTTTAAAACGGCTTTCCGCAGCAGGTATGGTCACTTTGAATTTGTCGTTATGCCTTTTGGTCTAACGAATGCACCAGCAGCTTTCATGCAGTTGATGAACAGTGTGTTTATACCCTATCTTGATCATGGGTAGTGGTATTCATCGATGATATTCTGATTTATTCTAAGAATAAAGAGGAGCATGCCGAACATTTGAGAATGGCATTGCAGTTATTAAGAGATCACCAGCTGTATGCCAAGTTCAGTAAATGTGATTTCTGGCTGCAAGAGGTGTCCTTTCTAAGGCATATTATTACCAAAGAGGGCATCTCTGTTGATCCTTCGAAGGTTGAGGCAGTGAAGAATTGGGAGCAGCCCACTAGTGTGACTGAAATCAAAAGCTTCTTAGGCCTGGCAGGCTATTATCGCAGATTCATTCAAGATTTCTCCAAGATTGCGGTACCTCTTACCAGATTAACCCGCAAGGAGAACAAGTTCGAATGGTCAGAAGATTGTCAACGAAGTTTTCAGACTTTGAAGGAATGCCTAACTACTGCACCTATATTGACTTTACCTTCTGTTGAAGGAGGTTTTGTGGTCTATACTGATGCATCTGGAATTGGTCTAGGCTGTGTGCTTATGCAGCATGGGAAGGTGATTGCCTATTCTTCTAGGCAGTTGAGGAAGCATGAAGAGAATTACCCTGTTCATGATCTGGAACTTGCAGCAGTTGTGTTTGCTTTGAAGATTTGGAGGCATTATTTATATGGTGAAACATTCACGATATTCTCCGATCATAAGAGTTTAAAGTACTTATTCTCTCAGAAGGAACTCAATATGCGGCAGCGCAGATGGTTGGAGTATTTGAAGGATTTCGACTTCTCGATCGAGTATCATCCCGGTAAAGGCAATGTTGTGGCTGATGCATTGAGTCGGAAGCCTATAGCTAAATTGTCCAGTCTTATGTTGCATGAATGGAGGCTACTAGAACAGTTAGCTAGCATGGATCTTAATGTTGACAATGATCGGGTGATGATTGCACAGATTCAACTTAAGCCCGAATTGTTGATAGAAATCAAGTCTTTGCAAGATAATGATCCCGAGCTGGTAGAAATCAAGGGAAGCTTGAGCAGTAGACCGGATTTCATGATGGCTGATGATGGAAGACTACTATTTCAAGAACGAACGTGTGTACCTGATGTAGCTGAGATCAAGAACAAGATTCTCGACGAGGCTCATAGATCCAAATACACGATTCATCCTGGAGGTACTAAAATGTTCAAATATTTGAAAAGATCTTTTTGGTGGCCGAATATGAAAAGAGAAGTGGCAGACTTTGTGAGTAGATGCTTGGTTTGTCAGCATGTTAAGGCTGAACATTTCAGATCGGCAGGAAAGTTAAAACTGCTCGACATACCCCAATGGAAATGGGAAAGCATTGGCATTGATTTCATTATGGGTCTACCTAAGACTCGTGGTGGTTTTGATACAATTTGTGTGATCGTCGACAGATTAAAAAAATCAGCCCACTTCTTACCCATTAAGTCTAAATGGACAGTTGATGTCTTGGCAGCATTATATATGAAGGAAGTGGTAAGACTTCATGGCATTCCAGTCAATATTGTATCTGATCAAGACCCCAGATTCACTTCACATTTCTGGAAGGGATTGTAAGAGTCTTTGGGTACTCGTCTGAATTTCAGTACGGCTTTCCATCCACAGACAGATGGACAGACTGAAAGGACCAACCAGATAGTAGAGGATATACTTCGAGCCTGCATGATTGATTTTGGAGGCAGTTGGAGTGATCATTTGGCATTAGTTAAATTCGCCTACAACAACAGCTATCAGTCCAGTATTCAGATGGCTCCATTTGAAGCTTTGTATGGAAGAAGCGGTCGATCCCCATTGTGTTGGGAAGAGGTAGGCGAGAAGCAATGGCTTGGACCGGATCTTATTTCGGAATCATCACAGAACATCCGTATTATCCGAGACCGGTTACAAGTAGCCCAATCAAGACAGAAGAGTTATGCCGACACTAGGAGAAGAGCATTAGAATTTCAAGTTGGCAAACATGTATTTCTGAAAGTCTCCTACAAGAGGGATTCGAAGATTTGGCATTCATGGCAAGCTTAGTCCGACATATATAGGTCCGTTCGAGATTCTGGATAGAGTGGGAGAAGTTACTTACAGACTGGCATTGCCGCCGCAGTTATCTGGCGTACACAATATTTTTCATGTGTCTATGTTACGGAAATATGTGTATGACCCCACTCATATCATTCAGCAAGTGGATTTTAAGTTGAAGGAAGATTTGACCTATGAAGAAGGACCTATCAAGATTCTGGACTGGAAGCAACAGCAACTACGGAATCGTTCTATACCTATGGTCAAAATTCAGTGGAGTCGGCGTGGAACCGAAGAAGTCACTTGGGAATCTGAAGATACTATGCGGAAGCGGTATCCCGACTTGTTCTAGGTGAGCTACTCTTCCCCTATCTCTATATTATAGTGCAGTGAATTTGGAGGACCAAATTCTTTATGTGTGGGAGGGTGTAATACCCCAAATTCTTTATAAATTTATTTAGAAAGTTATTTGAAATTATTTGAAATTTATTTGAATTAATGAGAATTATTCGAAATTAATTAGATTAATTCTTTAATAAATAGAATAAGTCAATTTTCAACTATTTTATAAAAATCAATAAAAATCATATTCTTGTAGAATCAATTGTGTTTAACAATATTTCCTTCTGTGGTAAACCCTAAAACAAATCATTTATTAGGCCGAATTAGTGGATTAAGTCTTCCGAACTTAATATTTAACTATTTACGGAATAGTTGAAGTGAAAATTTTGTCTACCATATAAAAATTCATAAAAATGGTAATTGAATAATAGATGCATCGACTAACACTTTTGTCTTCTATGACTAAGCCTAATAAAATCATTATCTAGGCCTAATCAGTGGGTTAAGTCCGACTTTCAACCCACCTAACCCGAAATTCGTGTTCACTATTCACCCCATCTTAAAACATCAAATTAGAGCTTGTTTCTCAACCAAATGAGGTGATTCCGGAGGCAATTGAAAGGTAATACATAGAGGATTAATAGCCCTCTATCAATCGAACCAAACCCTAACCCTAGCACATGGTGGCGGCCGAGTTTGGTGGAAGTCAACTTTGGCGACGCCATTTTCAAACACCACCTTGCGTGGTCGATTTCACCCAACTCCGAAGTCTCCAGAAGCTCTATGACCTATCAAAATGAAGCTCTATGAGTCTACTTTCATTTGGTGGCTGTGGTGTTCGCATTGAAGCTCGATCGAGGAAGTTCTTGGTCGTTTAGTGGAGGTGGGTCAGCTGCCGTCATCCTCCTTCCTCTCCTCTTTGTTCCTTCGATTGAGGTAGGTTTCCTCAACCAAAATCTACACAAGAGTATATCAAATTGATCCTCTCGACGAGCTCTTTCCAGTGGTTATAAAAGCCCTAAATTTCATTAGGTATCTGAGGAGATATCGAGGTTTTTCTAAGGTGCTGTCCGGTTCGTTCTTCATTCTAGGTCGTGATTTTGTTCTTCCAAATCATGTTGATAATCTTAACCAAAATTCGTAAATAGATAGTCTATCTTGATCAGCTTGACGAGCTCTTTCATTTGGCAGTAAAAGCCTCAATTTCTATTGGGTATTCAGAAAGTTATCAAGGGATCTTTGAGGGCTATCAAGGATCGTTGGGTATTTTTGTAGCTGGGTTTGATCTTCATTTAAGGTAGGTTCTAACAGACCTAACTTTAATTATTATACATGAATGGAATCCCCATCATGTTAACTTCTTTTTAACGTTAAAAGTCCTAATTTTTATCAATCATACTATGTTAATTTCTCGATTTAGTAAGCATATGTCTATGTTAGGGTTTAAAGTGCACCTTTTAGGATTAAGCTTGATTTCACGTGGATAATCACAGGCTAAACTTAAAATTAAGCATACCATCTTGTGTATCTTCCTCTTATATTTCCATTGATATCTTGTTTGCTGAATTTCATCAAGAATTTCTATTGATATCTTGTGCATCTTCCTCTTATCATATTATTTCATATAATAGAGAATAAAAGCATATAAAATATATATATCCAGCATGTTAAAATATTCCTAATATCTGAAAATTCATGACAAATATATTCTGATATTATCAGCATGTTGAAAGTTAATTTCTGTGAATTAATGATATTTTTAACTCATAGAAATCTATTTTTATCTATATAATAGAGAATAAATGCATATAAAATATATATCCAGCATGCTAAAATATTCCTAATATCTGAAATTTCATGAACAATATATTCTGATATTATCAGCATGTTGAAAGTTAATTTCTGTGAATTAATGATATTTTTAACTCATAGAAATCTATTTTTTATCTATATAATAGAGAATAAATGCATATAAAATTATGTTAGCATGTTAAATTATTTTTCACAGCATGATAAAATTCTTCACAGCATGACGAAAATTCTTCCAGCATATTAGGATGATGACAGCATGATATAAATGATTTTTAGTATATTAAACTATTTATCAGCATATTTCTCCTATTAAATGTATGATAGAATATTAAAAAAAATTACTTTTCAGCATTATAAAAATCTTATTGTTATCAAGAAAAATAAATAATCAGTATGATAACTTACTCCTATTAACTTATCAAAAAATTACGTAGAAAACTCATTATAGCATATTACGTGTTAGTTTTAACGTCTAATAATGTATTTTTAATGTGTTAAAAATTAATTCCAGCAAGAAAAATATATTTTTATCACCTTACCACTAGAATCATGTGCTGGAGCTATTTTAACATGTTAGAGATATTTTCATCATGCTAGGATTTATTTCTATGAATTAAACTAAATTCTTAGCAATTCACTAAGATAATACAAAATAAATCTTTTTGTTTAAGAAATTAGTTCCTTGATATTAAAAGACCCTAAAACAATCCCAAAACTTGTTAAACCAACGGAATACAATGTTAAACTATGAGTTAAGAGTATTCTAATGATTATATTTTCCTACTTATCATTCGTTCTTGAATTCCACGACTTAATTATCGTTAAACATGATGCCTAAATTTAACTCTCTACTCTTCTTGTTACTCTGATGTTTTGTCAGATCTGTACTTTTTACAATTTAGTTTATTCCTTAAAATTCATTGGCCATGATTACTTGAGAAAATGTCTAGACAACTTGGGATCCTTGATCCAATAAATCAATGTCATCGCATCATAGGGGCCCGGTCTGGTCCTGGGGAGAGCCCCCGAAAAATAAGTGAGCCTATGGGATGTTAATGACATGGTGAGGTATTGCACCGAGTACTTGACTAGTGTGACGTCTACGACATTCAATCTATTATTATTCTTGTACTTGATCGTGAATTACTTCATGTTTTAAATACTTGCTTGTTGGCCAATTATTATTGCAATTGCTCTTATTCAAATTCTTGTACTTGTCATTATTGTTAATTGTTATCTTTTAATTCTTGACCTTGCGAGATCTTATTATATTGTCCTTGATCTCGTTATTTATTTCCTTACTTATCATTGCATATAACATGTAATTAAGTCATTAACTACGTAAATTTGCCTATTATTACCTACTGAGCGTCAGCTCATAGTGTTGTTTTTCCCCTTTTCCAGATTATTCAGGTGGTGACGGTTACACAGACGGGGAGGGACATGAGTGATTCTAGAGTGTACTTGTACCTAGATGCCTACTAAGCGTTAGCTCATAGTTTTTGGAGTTATGTTTGATCGTGTTTAAACAGTGTTGATCATTGTAACAAAAGTATTCCTTCCTTAGCAATGTTTATTGTTAGTTTAGACTAAATGTTATTTCTAGCTCGTTATTGACTGTACGTCCCGATATTCCGCGTCGGGGCGTGACACATCGATCATCAGAGCAGACATACTATAAAATCATAAGTCTGACATCACCTCAGTCACAACGAAATCTAATCACGGCACCGCTGCCATGATCTCGCTCACCGAGGAGACACAATCCTCGTTACGAGAAACTGCCACCGACCCATCCATGCTCGGCGGACCTGTGACGACCCGAGGATCCGAGTACTGGAAAGGAACCGGCGCATCTCGAATCTCGGTCCGCCAACCCACGAGCCCGAATACTCGGAAGGGTAGAAAGGAGTGGTGTGGGGGTACAAGAGAAGTTGCAACGACCACAGAGAGAGCACAATAATCTAAAATAAAATGCACATAATATTATAAATAAATAAACTGCTACAAGGTCCACAGTGTCTCATGTCCAAAGGAAAGTACAGTCAACGGGAAAGAAAGTACAACAACACGGGGCATCCCCCGGAGTACAACTACACGGGGCATCTCCCGGAGTACAACTACACGGGGCATCCCCCGGCTCTGGCAGACTGGCGACTAACTCTGGCTAGAAGAACCACACTGAAACTCGGCCGCGCCTCCCCTCGACCCCGCCTCACCTGAAGAGCAGGGGTGAGCCTCATCTCATTGGCCCAATAGGGATCCCACGAATCCCCACCTCACACGGAAAACGAGAAAGAAGAAGATAAACCTACCAAATAAGAGTACGGTAGAACCGACAAGCTAAAATAAATAAACGGAAAAGTCGACTACTCTAATAGTACCGCACTACGGAACCTCGGTCCAACAAAACGCGAGTCCACACCTGCCAGTGAACAGGAGCACCACCCACTAGAAGAACGACCGATGCGTCCCCTGACGTCTTATACTGCGTCACAAGTGTCTAGCTACTACGCCCCTGGCGTGAGACTCAGACACACTCAGTAACCAGAAGTAACAGCAAAACAAGGACTAGCTGAGGTCACGCTCGTCAGCGCGGGTCCGAACCCTCAGCCTCGTGTGCACACTCAGACCGTACGCCCTAGCCCTGTCCTCTAGCTGGTATTTCCCCCTAAACCCAGACTCGGAAGTATGCGGGGGCCCTGCGGTAACCAGCCTACTCACCGCCTCTCTCGGGTACGCCGCTCAGCCACTCCCAGGCGAGCCAGCACACGCGTGCCGTGGGAAAGCTACGACTAGTGGTAGGGTCACTGGAAGTAAGGACTAATCCACGGAAACCACCGACCAAACACTAGCACCAACTCTCGATAACCATACAATAGGCACGGATGCCGAGGACACGCATGAGGTCCAACCATCCCTCAAGTCACATGGCACCCCTACCGAGGTAACTGATTCTCCGGGGAACCCCGGGTGCCCCTGTGGCTCTCACTGGGTGCCCACGGCATCCCTAGGGCCACACGCCACAACCGGGTCCATAACTCACCCAACCGGAGGTCACGCTACCCGCAAGAACACGGTTCGGGAGAGGGGGATGGTCGCGCTAGGTATCCCTAGCGCGACACCGAAGAACGCGCTAGCTATGGCTAGCGCGATCTTCCATGTCGCGCTGTCCAAAGCTAGCGCGTTCACACCTGAACGCGCTAGTCTTGGATAGCGCGATCTGGAGATCACGCTACCAGAACCAGGCGCGTTCCCCACCGCCTTATTGTTCGTCTTCTCAGACGGACACGCTCGGACGACACGGCGCGTTCATCAAGAACGCGCCACTGGACTATAGCGCGACAACGGGCCGAGCCCGGTTCGCGAAATACGCCCAGAAAATGCAAAACCACGCCCATTCACCACCCCTGGTGAAGGGAAAACAACGGGGGATCACCCCACAACGTCCTAGCATGCATCTAGAGCCCCCAAATTGATCAAAAACTCCACGAATCGACGGATCCGACGCTCAAACCCCAAGCATGAAAATGACCCTCCCGGCATGGATTTAACCCCACTCGGTCTCTCCACGGCCAAGAAATCACGGGGGATGCTATGAAGAGGGCAAGGATCCGTCCCCCTACCTCAAGGAAGCTCGAAATCCACCGAATCACCGCCGAAATCAAGGATGAAGCTTTTACTCCCACGAACGCCCCGCCTCTCGCCGCGAAAAGCACGCCACCGGGACCGCCTCGCCGCCCCCGCCGCTGCCACGCCGTTGCCGGAGTGAGAGGGGCCGCGTCTCGGTCTCCCGGGGAGAAGAAGATCGGCCGCGGGGGAATGGAGCTCTCACGGTTGAAGGAAGGAGGAAGAAGAAGAAAAGAAAAAGGTAAAAAGAAAAGAAAAAGAATTGATATATATAGAAAATCCGAAAAATCAGAAAAATCCCGAAAAATAGAAAAATACACCTCCTCGACCGTCTCGACGCGCTGATCGCAACGGCACCACTCGCAGGTTGGTGAACGACCCAGTTCACCCGCTACAGGGTTCCGAAGGATTCGCCGAAACCCGTACGCGGAAATCGGAAAACACGCACGGAAAAGTCGCGGACACACTCCGGGCCTCCGAAACGACTCCGGATCGCGCCGATCCAAACACAAAAGATGTCCGAAACGAAATTTTGGACACAACAGGGTTGGACACTCCGATAAAACAGATCCGGGACCCACAAGGAAGGATCCAAAAGATCCGAGACACTACAGGACCAATCAAACGTCAGCCTCTCTACCAGCTGACCACCACAAATTTATCGGCTCCCCTCCAAGGACCATCTTACACCTGGCAAGCCAAATGCCAACAACAGCACGGGACCAACCCTGCCAGAACACAAACTTTGACAAAGCCCACATCCCATTCTAGGAAAAAGGCACATCACAGAAACGGCCACTAAAGGCCTCGTTTGCACACGGCTCTCGCCATTCTCGATACACATCCACCAACATCTTCTGTCTGTGAAAGACCATCTGCTGGTCACCAGACACACATCAACGAGAAACCCTTGATTCACTCAACTTCTTCCTTCTTTCCTGGTCCTTCACCAGGTCTGAAGGGCACATTCCAAATCCCATCAGGCCATCCGTTGACTTCCGCATAGACCAATACTACATCTCTAACTCGAGCCTCACGCCAACTTTACCTTCTCAGGGGAGCACGATAGAACCAAACAACAAGAATCCGGAGTCTTCGATCCTCACCTCACTCGACTCAGACTTATAGGGAAATCCTCCCATGTTGCTCACCAGACCAAGGACCACCATCCAACGCCAACGTCCTGTGAACGACGTCACGCGGAGAGAAGGGATAGGATAACTGAAAGGGTGGCTTTTTATGTTGGTGGAATGAGGATAATGACACACACACGCTTGCTGATATAAAAAAGGGCAGAAATTAAATGGCCATGGCGGGAAGTGACTCGCCGCGGGCCTCGGGGGGAAGGGATGGTGCATAATTGAAATTACAAAATAAAATGGCAGAATTTAAATAGCCATGGCGGGAAGTGACTCGTCGCGGGCGTCGGGGGGATGGGAATGTTGCAGCCAACCCAAGACTTCCACAAATGCCATGACTTCCCCTCCAGCATGGACCATATCCCTCTCGTCCTCCACCACAAAATAATCCTCCCCAGGACAATATGCCTCAACCATTTCAACCCCAGCAATAACAACAACGTCTCCAGTACCACCAAGTTCCACCCCCTGGGAATTATGGTCCTCCCCAACAACAAATGAGGCCAGTTGGCCCCAAGAGAGCCCATTATCCACCATTGCCGGACATATTCAATGCCCTCATGGCTGCCAACGCACTCATCCTTCCCAAGGAAAGAGCTGTATGGCCCTTGAATGTTGACACTTCTAGATACTGTGTATACGACAGATAGCCCGGTCATACAGTGGAAAACTGCTTCCATTTCAAAGATTACATTTATGACATGAATGATGAAGGTGAGATTGACTGGGATGAAATGAGGTGATACATCGCCATCCTAAAGGCCAGGAGACCTCCTCCTAGACCACTGTTTAAACAACAACAGCCATAACAACAGCAACAACAACCACGGCAATAGCAGCAGCCTCAACAATCCCCGAAGCAGCAACTGAACATGGGCATTATTCAGAATCCACTTCCAGAGCACCCCCAGCCTAACCATCTGGTCAACCCCATCTCCTCTTTCCAAGAAGTTGGAAGAAGGCAGGGTTGGCATACAAAAAGCACCTCCGTTCTTGCCACCAACCATATTCCTAGCCAACCTCCGCACCTTACTCGGCCAACACCTCTCTCCCCACCACAACCTATAACGAGGCTTTCCCCATTCCCACAACCATCACGTTCCCTCATCCACATCCCTGCCACTAACTCCCCGTTGACCTACCAGCAAACGCCCTCCACCACGCCCTTAAACCCTCTCATCCTCTCTCATCCCTCCATCTCACCGCCTACATCCACCATGCCTCCACCAATGCCCTCAAAACCCCTCGTTATCCACCGTCCATCCGACACACCATCCACTTCCACTGCACCTCCACCGAACGAGCCTCTCATCAAAAGCCCTCTGTCCTTTATTGTCCCTACTCCACTAATTGTTCCTCCAGCATTACCCCTCGAACCTCTGCTAAAATCCACACCTAACACTATAGAGGTGCAACAAAAACCACAAGCTATGGTGCTCCGGAGTGGGAGGATCTTCCACCGGGTCTTCCCTTAGAATGGTCAAGCCCCCGAGCAGTCCCAGCTAGAGAAAGGCACTGAAGATCAGCCAGAAGAATCCATCCTTGGCACACAATATGATCTGTTGAAACACTTGGATAAGACACACGCCCGGATCTCTATCCTTGAGTTTCTTAAGAGATCCACGTCTCATCAAGAAGCTTTAAGGGAATATCTCCAGAAGGTTATGGTGAATGAGGACCACCCTGTAGAGAAGATCTCGGTGGTACTGACGTCGATGGACATACAACCAGCTATCACATTTCATGACCATGAGCTTGCTCCCAAGGAGGCTCGAAAATATGCATTGTGTGTTTCGGTAAAAATCAATGGAGTCCCTGTGGATCCATGCTTGGTGGACACGGGTGCATCTATAAACGTGATCTCTATAAGCACCCTCCAGTTGTGTGGAGTTGACATAGAACAAATAAGGCCCTCACCTATCGCAGTCACAGCCTATGACAATAGCAAAAGGCCGCCAAAGGGGATGATTACTTCGAGTGTAGAGTTAAGCCCCGCATTAGTCTCCGTAGAATTCCATATCCTTGGTATGGATCCCACATTCAAGGCTACACTAGGCCGTCCCTACATTGAAGTCATGAATGTTGTGCCATCCACCAACGACCAATGCCTGAAGTTTCCATAGAATGGGTGGATTATCAAAGTGATCAGTATGCCTATCCTTCATACGGTGGATGCTATTGATACCTCTCTGCCCTCTATTTGACCGTCTCATCAGCCCATACTGTCACTGCTGGACGTATATGACCCCTGCCGCACCCCGATAACACAAGAGAAGCCGCTTCCCGTGACGACGCCACATCTCCCTTTCCCTTCTAAAGGATGGGAGATTATGAGGAACATCGGCTATCAACAGGGCAAAGGCCTGGGGACATAATTAGAAGGAAGGTTGAGACCACCGAAGAAAATAAAGCTAATCCTCAGAGCTGGTCTAGGTTTTGAAGGGCCATTTGAAGCAGATGGAAAACCCCTCATATGGACCTTATCCTCTCATTTCAAGAAGGGGCCCGCCATTCAGATGGGGGATTACCAGCAAGAAACACATGGGAGGTTGCATACTGTATATTTGGCTGAAAAATGTTCAAGGGCCACCAAGAGAGGCAAGGTCGATGACCCAGAGTGCGAATGGTACAAATGGTTTGATATACAAGATATTTCCATCACACTAGAAAAAATGTTTTCACCTCCACATCTAGAAGGGCCACCTTTGATCTCTGAAATGCCAGGGGATACCACCGTTGTTGCCAGAATTCCGAACCATCCTCGCCAAGAGGACTTTGTCATCGACGGGTCGATGCCCGTCATCAACTTTGCCATCAACAGCTCATTAGCCGTCATCTCCGCTATTTGCTGATCTCAGCCTTTGTTGCTATCTTCTTCCTGGGCCATATGTTTGTCTGATGATCTTCCCAGGTCCCCTTCTCTACTTACATACCTGGGCGGGTTTCTTAATCCGCGCCAGGTTTTCAATCATGATTTGCTCTACGAGCCTCCCAACCCCCTAGCTATAATCCCTTTTCCCCATCCTCTGATTTCTTTTCATTATTTTGTCATTAAAAATGAAAATGAAAAAAATGCCAATTTCTAAGCTCCTCAACAGCACATTTTCATTGAGGAGACCTCTTACATCTCTCACGAGTGTGCCCCGACTTACGGGCCACTCATCCAAGGTCCCTTGAGTGACCTTCTTTATCCCTCCTCTGAGGGGTCTTTCCTTATACATTCTTCAAGGTCTTCTTCTTCTATAGGACAAGTCGGTCAGGTTAAGAATAATGGATCAAGGGTAGTACCCAAAAGAAAGTCCAAGGGCAAGGAAATCCCTCGTTGGTTCCTCCTTGATTTAGCCAATAAATGTCAAGCGTGTATAGTCATTCCTCAGCTGTTAGAAAATCCCATCCAACTGCTGTAAATAGATTGTGAGGAGAATTGCATGATTGATGAAGAGTATGGATGCTACGAGATCACAGGTGAAGAATGCCCTATTGAAGAAGGGGATGAAGATTATGAGGACGCGGCTGACATGTATGCTAGTAGAATGAGGAGATTTGACGAACCGTCAGCCGTTGTAGAAGAGTCCACCAAAGAAATCAACCTGGGAACCAAGTAAGACCCTAGGACCGTCCTCATAAGTGGTAATTTACCATCACCTGAAGAGGAGGCATTGATTGAGGTTCTCAAGGATTACAAAGACATGTTCGCATGGTGCTATGAGGATATGCTGGGCTTGGATTCCACCCTGGTCGAACACCGCTTAACTCTAAAACCAGGGTCCGTCTTGGTAAAGCAAAGGTTAAGATGTTTCCACCCTCAAATGGCTTTGAAAATGAAGGAAGTGGTCGACAAGCTCCACAAAGCTAGGTTTATTAGGGTCGTCCTTTATCATAGAAGGGTGACACCTTTAAAGGAGGTGTCAGGGAAGGGTGACACCTTTAAAAAAAAGTGGAAATGCAAAAAAAAGGAAATTTTAAGAAGGCATCATGGTGGGGTGACACCTTTAAAGGAGGCGTCAGGGCAGAGTGACACCTTTAAAAAAAGTGAAAAAATATTAAAAAGGGGAAATTTTAAGAAGACGTCATGGAAGGGTGACACCTTTAAAGGAGGCGTCAGGGCAGGGTGACACCTTTTAAAAAAGTGAAAAAATATCAAAAAAGGGAAAATTTTAAGAAGGCGTCATGGCAGGGTGACACCTTTAAAGGAGGCGTCAGGGCAGGGTGACACCTTTAAAAAAAGTGAAAAATGGCAAAAAAAAAAAGAAAATTTTAAGAAGGCGTCACGTCAGGGTGACACCTTTAAAGGAGCCGCGTTTAAAACTTTTTCCAAAAAAATTCTAAAAAATAGATAAAAGTACCAAAAAATAGGAAATCATCCAAGTAATTCAAAATGTGAAAGCCGCTTTGGGGAATCATAGTGTAATATGAGATTTACTCACGATAATGTCAAAAACGGTGTGTCTACATGTCCCTTCAGAGACCAAGCATAGGCATCATCTGATTGCCATCCAATCACAACTTATCTCAATTACTCCGAATGGACGCCTGCCGATCCTGATTCCGCTTTTACCACAGAGCCACGAGACACAAATTGAGCAATTCACGGCACACGACTCCAAGGCAACCAAGTGCCACTTGCTATCACAGCAACCTGGTCGACGACGCCACGATCAATGCACATGGGTCCCCAGACAATACATATCTTACCATGGTCGACCACTCGGTCAACCTTACCAGCCGCTCGCAGCTAGCACCTGGGACCCATAATCTCTCAGAGATCACTTCTCCAAAGCACGACCTCATCTGAGAACACAACTTCCAACACACGAACATGGTACTCATGCGGCGCACTTGCCAACACATTTCCCAAACTCTCCATCCTGCCAGTGCCATGAACCACACTATCTCAAGCAACGGCATGGCAATAACACGTCTCACACAACCGGAGACAATCTCATATCAAGGAACCAATCCTCTAATGCTCTACACATCCTCAGGAATCTGCCCGTAG
The DNA here is from genome assembly GCA_022559845.1 of Amorphophallus konjac. Classification (NCBI taxonomy): domain Eukaryota; kingdom Viridiplantae; phylum Streptophyta; class Magnoliopsida; order Alismatales; family Araceae; genus Amorphophallus; species Amorphophallus konjac. The sequence continues at coordinate 383,090,889 of CM040123.1, forward strand.
CAACCAACGCCACGATCCTGGACTTATGGGTCATGGGCCCACCAGACTTCCACTGCGCACTCTGATCTTCACGCACAGCCATTACAACGACTCAGGATCCTCCATCCCGAGGATCCACAACTCGGATGACTAACACCAGAAAATAGGGTGAGGAAAGCTCAATCACCTCAAACCCAGAGCACAGATTCTCTCTCTAAATCTGGCAATCCTCTGTAACTCTGTAGGCTCCGATCCTTAATACATCAGGAATCACAACACCAGCCGCAAATTCTCATGAACACCGCCCAACTGGCACTCGTCCTTCCAGAATAATGCCAACGCTCCCTCACACAACAAGGGAAATGGGCACGACTTCTCACAGGCAACCACCTTGCCAAAACATAGGACGTGTCTCGCACGGACTTCATGGCACACGAAGGCCAACCAATCCGAATACATGATGCAAGATGACGAACCTTGGCAAAACTCGATCTCCGCCAACCAAGGGAAAAACTCAATATACCTCCGACCATCGGAAGGTCTCCACGCTCGACCTGACCTCAAACCTCGGCCATGCTAAGAATCGCACCTTCCAGCACCCGAAAACCATCACTTCCGTCAGGTCAGCACCTCCAACAACACTTACCAAGTGTCTCGTCAGACCACCTTCACAGCATCTCCCGATGCACTACCACTGTAATTTCCCGAACTACAACACGCCACGCCAAGAGCCGCAACACGAGCCATAATCGGCAACCGCCAACGCTCATCTTCGAGTCTGGAACTCACCATGGAACCTTCACACCTCAAGCCAGATCCAGGGAGAACACAGCCCATCCACACGCAGAAGCACATGACTTAGAGCTCACGGGGACAACTCTGCCCAATCCTGCCTCAAAATCCGCAAAGATAATCGGGTCTGGCACGTCATTTCTGAGGTCACAAAGCATGACAATAACATTGGGCTCGACAATTAGTAGCTCAGCTAGAAGATCCTTCGCTCATCCGAGCACATCTCTCGATCAGAGCATCCGCTCGGACACCTCAAACCACAACCTCAACGCCTCAGGGGCTGGATAACCTCAAACTAGGGTGGCCAAACTCTATAACACCCTTAGAGCATGCTCACGGCCACTTAATCACAAGCAATCCTCACCAGCCACCTGACCTCGCTGCAAATCTCTCGAACGCAGCACCGTAGCAACACACGACTGCTAGCAACTCTGCCCACCGCAGCACGACTTAGGCCACCACCCATCGGGAAAAAATCTCTCTATCACATCCCTCGGGCCCCACGACAACACTCCAACGAGAACAACAACCACATTCACAGTGCCAACACTGCACCCTCAAGCTCTCACGCGAGAAAACAAGCGAAAAACAAGCATAAAACCCTATGCCAGCTGTCGACTATACTGGACCTTACGGTCTTTGATCACTGCGATATCTCGAATTCCCATGTACGTCCACAACCATTGCTCTAATACCAACTATAACGACCCAAGATCCGGATGCCGAGAAGAACCCGATACCATTCGAATCCTGGCCAGCCGCCCACGAACCGTAGGGCTTAGAAGGGCTGAAAGTAGTGTAGAGGTACAAAGAAATAGGAAATAAAGCATGATAATTCAACAATTAACAGAAATAAATAAACAACTACAACAGAGTCCAGACCAACAAAAGTATAGTCTAAGGTAGAGAAGCGTAACCAACACCGAGTGAACACTTGGCCCGGGAGCTGGCAACTAAGAACCTCCGCACAGCACCCTCGAACAACGAGGAAGAACCGCCACACCTGAAAAGTAGGGGTGAGCCTCCTATCACTGGCTCAGTAGGGGTCCCACGTAACCCCAACCGAAAATAACTATGGTATCGGAAAATAGCAACAACAGCAGGAACAGTAAACCTGGTGGCCGGTAAAACTCGGCGCTACAGCTACTCCTACTATACCAGAAAATACGCCCCGATCTCACAGTCAAGGGACCACCGAACTAACGGGAAAATCTCTGGCTGTACTGCCAGAAGACCATCACGACACCACTGTCGTAGAGGCCCATCCCATAGACAAAGGCCCAACCCAAAACCACGCGGTCTGGGTAGACACGATCATGACCTCGCCGTCGTGACCCCTACACCGTCTAGGGAAAACCGTCGGTGAGGCTCACCGGAAACCCTAGACCTCTACCTCAGGAAACCACCCTGAAACTACGAGTAACTAAAAACTCACGTCACGTGACGAAAGTACCTGCCCACTAGAAGCAAGGTCGGATCCGTACACTGATGACTTAGTTCGCAGCCCAGTGTCTCCGTACATGCCCCAGGCAGAGACTGAGACACACAACAGTAACCAGGAACATAAAATAAGGACTAGCTGGGGTCACGCTCGTCAGCATGGGTTCGGCTCTCCCAACCACGTGTGCACACACAGACCATGCGCCCTCGGTCAGATCCTCTAACTGGTTCTTCCCCAAGCCGGGACTCAAGCTGTGCGAAGGGGCCCTACGGTAACCAGCCAAAAAACCGTCTCTCTCTCGGGTAAGTCGCTCCACCACTCCCTGGTGGGTCAGCACACGTGTGTTGTTAGAAGGCTACGACTCGTGGGGAGTCACTAACGTGATCACAGAAAGTCACGCACGCACCCATTATGAGTAACGCAAAGTAACAGGTGGATCGGGGCCACCAGACTCTGGATGGTCTGCTAGACCAACTAAACCCAACGGTCCTTGAGTCACGAGACTAAGGTCAAGACCGTTGCATGAGATGACACATCACCGTCGATCTAGCCTAATCCCCAAGTCTGAAACCACGGTAGCGCGATTCCCAAGTCAACTCGCAAGCCGCCGAGTTGATCCCTTATCCAAGGAAAAGTGTAAAACCTCTAGCCCCAGGCTGGGTGACTGGACTCACAGTCCAAGGGCTAAACTCATGGCCAACACAACAAACACTTACAGAAATGCCAATGGCGTGCGGGGATAGCCCTCCGCACTCACGCCGACTCACGGTGACTCGATCTAGCGAAAGCACGAAAACCCGGAACACATGGGATCACCCGGACCCTCAAAACCAATGGGCATGCTAATTGAGGAAATCACGAGATCTCCTGGGTAACGAAGAATCATGCGGACACCTTTTCCATGAAACCGTATCCCACACGGACACATCGAGGCAAGAAAATGGGGAAAACGGCAGCTCGGGGGCTGATTGAGCTGGGCGGCCAAACACCTGGTCGCCCAGAGGCCTAGGCGGCCACACCAGTGGCCGCCCAGCTCCAGGCACCCCATGGCCCGGGGGGCTACAACCTTGGCCGCCCAGACTTTGGCCTTCATAAGTGTGGGCGACCAGGGTGCTGGCCGCCCAACACCCCTGGGCAGCCAGACTTGTGGCCGCCCAGTGACCTAGGCGGCCATGGTCTTGGCCGCCCAGACCAGGGCTTAGACGGCCACCTATGTGGCCGTCTCCTGTGTTTTCATGGAGATGGACCGAGCTCCACCTTGAGCTCAGTTCCACGCCCCATTCGCCTCTCTGCGAAGGTGGAAACAAGGGGAATTAATCCCCGGACATTCCTACCATTGGAAAACCAAATTAAAACCACAATGAGGCCTCGAATCGGCCAAAAACTGCCGCTTACCCCAAACATGCGATTTTGACCCCGGTGAGAAATAAACCCACTCTCGGCCTATAAAATATCGGTAAAGGAAGTACATGGCCTAAGGATCCATCACCCTACCTCCACCGAAGATTCCACGCACCGAGGACGCCGATCCGCTAAGGAAACGCCGCACGAACTGCCGCAGTGCCCCGAACTCGCGGCCGAGCTTCACCGCGCCTCCACCTCCTCAATACTCATCCAGTCCGCGCCCGCTCCTCACCCGCATCACCTCCGCCTCGCCCCCGCCTTGCTCCATCTGCCGCTGGAGAAGAGAGGGGAGAAAGAGAGAACGCGAGAGAAGAGAGAGAGGGAGAGAGTGAGAAATGAGATATGGGGAGAGAGAAAGGGGTTTAATATATAGAAAATCTAGAATTTTTGAAAAATATGAAAAATAGGGAAAAATACTCCCTACGATCCTCGAAAAATGCACTGTGCCCCTACAACGTCCCGAAGTTGGAGAACATAACGGTTCACCCTGCACGGGGTTCCGAAGGCTCGACAGGGAAAAACGCACGTAAACCGCAAAATGATAGTCACTAACACTTGTCGTTAAAATGTCGTGCACATAATTTCAAAAAAAGTTACCACACTCACTCACTAAAAAGATTTTAAATCCAAGTAATGTGATGAGCACGGGTCGAACCCACGAGGAGGAAGAAACGTTTGTTAAGTTAGAAAACTTCTTGTATTTTTTAGCAAATCGTGGAGTGAGTAGAATAAAGTAAAAACTTAAAATTTCTTGACATAAAATCTAACTAAAGAACGTTGGAGAGTTGAAGAAGAGAAAATAGAGAGGGAGACGAAGGGAAAGAAATAAAATTACACAAAATGAAACTTGTATTGCTATGAATTGAAAAGTACAATGTCTATGAAAATGGAGATTACAACCAATGTAAACTAAGAGAAAAGTGAAGAAACTAGAGCCATGAAAGGATGATGAACGCCGTCATCTCCTCCTCGCCGAGTCTTGGAGAGGATCGCTCCGCCTTGAAGGAGATCGCCGTGGAAAGAGAAGGATGAAGAAGCCGTCGTCGCCTATGTCACGAGCCTATGCCGCCGTAAAAGGAGAGTTGTGGAGGACAAACTTTAGAGAAAAATATAGAGAGGAATGTGGAAGGGTTTGTGTGGAGATGAAGAAGGAAGAAGATGAGAGAGTAAAACAGAAATACTAAAAATAAAGTAAGAATGTAATTAAAATAACTTTGAAATCAAGAAGAATTAGAGGATGACGAAGAAGAAGAAGTTGAAGAGGAGGAAGATAGGAAGAACTTTGATGAAGGGCGCAGAGGGGAAAAAAGGGTAGAAGAAGGGGGAAACGGGCAAAGAACAGGAGGATGCAGGTTTGGGTGAACAGTAAATGTGGAAGATAGAACCTTGAAATTGGAAGATAGCTTGAAAAATAAGGGGAATTAGAGAATGACGAAGAAGATAAAGTTGTAAGTATTTAAACATGAAGAACTTTAATGAAGAGAGTAGGATGAAAAGAGGAACAAAATGGGGTGAAAAAATGTGACTTATGGTTGAACCAAAAAAATCCCCTCGCAGAAAAGAAGAGATTGGCTATTTATTGGAGAATTGGATAGAATGAATGGTAGAGATTGTGTTTGAGGGAGATGAAGGGCTTAGATTAGATGTGATTAGGGTTATATGAGAAGAGGAGTTAGGCTTTGTGTGGAGAGAGGGGCGCCCTAGGTTAAAAGGGGAAAGGAAGGAGGGCGCCCCCATTGGTTTCCTAAAAGGGAGGGAACCTCCTCCTATTTTCTCTCCACAAAAATTTTCACAAATAAATCCCTTTCCTTATCTTTTTCTCCCATAAAAAAGGATGATGGCTACCTTGACTTGGTCAAAGTTGGAGAGGGGAAGAGAGGGGCGCCCTAGGGCAACCTTGCTCTTGGCTTTGTGATGCGGGAAGGGATGTGACTTGACACAAAAAGAGACACGAGCTCATGGGCATCTCTACGCGAGAGAAATGGATGGATCTCCGGGGTTGGGAAACCGGCAATGTGTCAGGGTGGTCAACTCTCCTTCGTACCCAAATCGGGTCACGGAATGGGTCACGTACACTCTCTCACAGCGGTGATAAAAATTTATCGAGCTAGATATCCTACCACTCAAGCAACAGCATAAAAATATATATGAGATAAGCAAAATGTCGAGAGAGAGAGATAGAGACGTTACCTCCACGCTCCGGGGGTGGGGAAGATGATCCCCGCCAAGACCCGTACTCCCGGTACAGTAAATAATCAATAATTACAGCAATGACTTTTACTGTCCACTCCATGCATGGAGGTAAAGTGATACAACAATGACCCGGCAGTATCGAACTTGGGTTGACGGGCGGCACGTCCGTGAAGCGCTCGGGACGGCGGTGGATTGCCGGTTCGGTTCGATTATGCTGGGCCCACAGGACAGCAATTGGGTCCGACTGCTGGGACGGCGGCATCCGGGCGTCTCCTTGCTGCGGCGGCTGGTTGGGACGTTGCTGGAGGGTCCCTGGTCAATCCTCGGGAGCGACGGTCGCTGGATCGGAGCCGGGAATTTATGGAAGAATTAACCGGCGGACTGCTTCTGCTAGACTGTCACGGGAAAGATCTGCGCGCTTCCACAAAGATAATTGTTGCGACCAGATCTGGAGGATGGATCGGACTGAAATTGACTCTGTTGGAAAGTAGTCTTGAAGGGCTACAACATATATTAATTTCACAACCATCCAGCAATCGGATTGGGAATGAAAAACTCTGTTCCACAATTGTTGCTTCTAGATCGGATTACTGACAGTCAGGACAGACAAGGATCTGCCTGAAAATGAAGTTTGACCGATAGGGAAATGGTGGATCTGGGTGCTGGGATTAATTTTGGTGAAAGAGGGGGATGTGAGGGACGTGCACAAATTTTTTTGTAATTTTCTGAGATGTCTAAGGGGGTGGGAAAAATATAACAACATACTACTGTCTCGAAGATCTACTGATTGGCAGACTGTGAGGGGTGGAGATAAAAATTGGAAAAATGGAGAAAATGACGTCTGATCATCATGAAAATTAAACTAGAAGAAGGGGAAAACACGTGGAACAAACTCTCAAAACCTCAGCTGGATTAGGTGGCTGGATCTGGAGATACAACCATTTCTTTGAGCTTCAGTTCTACATGTCACAGGTCTGGACAGTAGGATGGAGATTGGCCCGTCCGGCTCGATGGCGGCACGAACGGAGGCGGAGCGTTGGCTGGAAGTCGCATCCAACAGAAGTGATAGAGGTGGGAATCACTCTCTAAGAATGGCTCTCACACCCAGATTTGCTACAACTCTCACAGCTGCAAGAAGGGGGAAAGAGGGGCGCCCATATGCTCTTGTGTAAAATGTAATTTTTTCTCATTAATTCTATCAAACTAATGAAATACAAGGATTATATAACACAAGCTAAAAGACCTAAACTAACATCAGATCTTGGGTTAGGGAGGGGCGAATAAGGGATAAAATAATTTTCTCCCATGTGGTCAAAAGAAGAAATAAGAAAATGGGTAAATGGGGGGGGGGTATTTAATTCCCCACATGGGGACAAGAGAGGGGGGCACGCCCCCTCTTGGTGGTCAAGAAGGGTGGCTTGCTCAATATTCTATCTTGGACCATGCACCATCCCTATGGGCCCTAGAGAAGCTAGGTGGCCCAATGGGAGAGAGGGTGGGGGTCCCGCCGGGCCAACATGGCCTTTTGCAAAAAAACTAACTAATTCCTAATGACTAACCCATTGGCTTATAATTGCCTTACAATTAAAACTCAATTGACTCAAGGATATAAATGTAAATCAAAAAAGTTAGTGACCTTGCTTTGATGTCCCCATCAATTCTCCCTGGGTGGGAGAAATTTGACCCCGCCGAGTAAGGGGCGCGGCTGCTCATGTATCGCTCCTGCGGATCTGTATCTCTGCTCGGGGGATACACATGTCATCAGATGTGGGCCGTACTCTCCACCGCACCTAGTAGAGTGGGTACGCTCCACTCCTAGTAGTCATCACCTGCTCATCCCGTATATGTTCTATATGCTCACGCTGCTGTGGAAATGAGGCTAGTGGTGGACACTGAGGGGTGGGGTCACTCTCAAAGGGAGGAGACGGCTCAAAAACACATTAGGAATTACCGTTGGGTCCCTGTAGGAGACTAGATTCGAGGCTTTGAATGTAGAGCTGATCCCATATTCGTCAGGTAAGTCCACAACGTACGCATGAGATTCGACTTGCCTCACACTCGAAAGGGACTGGCACCGCGAGCTTACATTGGACTGACTCAACTTGACGCATGCAAATTCCCAACAGACTGGATGAAAATCAAAAAGAAAAGAAAAAACTCACACATGACCCTAGACTTACTAAGGAAGACTCGATAAGAATGTCGGACACCGTCTGCATACATTAAGTGTAAAGATAGACTGACCCATAACTTGATGCCATGAGTCTCAACTCTCGTCAACCATCTCCGGTTTGAGAAGACTCGTCCTCGGGTACGAAAGTGTAAGAGGATCAGGAGGCGGGTGACGGGAAGGTAATCTGAAAGTTTGGTGTGGAGCATGAAAAATGGGAAGTCCGGACATTGTCTCTCGTACGCATGGCAAAAATTAAACCATACCGCTTCAACATAAGGTGTCGACAGTGGTACGGTAGTCTATAGCGGCTGTGCTACCGTTGGAGAGACAGATAAAAGTGAGAAGGCTGATTGCATCAACCCTTTAACCCTTCCGAGCCTTTTGGCTCATGGGTGGCGGACTAGGATTCGAATGGTATCAAGTTATTCCTGATATCCGAATCTTGGGTCATTACAAATACCTCCCACAATGTCGGCCTCACCTCCCACTAAAAGCGAGCACACCCCACCAGCGCCGTAAGACTCGCCAGAGAACCGCCCGACTCCGGAGGAACGGACCCTCAACGGGAAACTCCCCATGATCGCGGGGAGGCGTTACTCCATGACCCACGCACTTTGCTGCTAAGGGACAAGCCCTCGCCCTTAGGACAACCCATATAAATAGGCCCTCGACGGACACGGAGGGGGCATCGACTGACGAATAGACATAAGCTAGAGAGAGACAACAAGAATCGACTAACCACCATAGTAAGAAGGGCCTCGACTGTCCATCCCTGGCGAGGGGATACCAGAAGGAGAGCGCGGGAGGTCTTTCGAGCGTCCTTACCATCCAGCGAGCACTCTCCGCGTGTCCACTGGGTCCGACGAACATTCCTTTGGAAGATAGACCGCTCCTCGAGACCCACACTAACGTTCTCCATCCCTCTTTCTCTCACTTTCTCTTCTTTATTCTCCATCTCCCCAAGTGCTAACTTAAGCATCGAAGGGTTGTCCCCTGGGGTAACGCTCAGGGCTCCTTCTGACGTCCTTTCTCTCTGGTGTTTACAAGCTTCCAAGGGTACCGGACGATCTTCCCCGATAAACAAATTTAAAAGTGTGACCTAAGGCCTAGGAACTAGTTTTCTGCCTCTACAGGTTGAAACCCTATTTAGACCAGTCAAGATTTAAAATCTGACTAAACTCGGTTAACTCGGCTCAACCTAATTAACCCGGTCCAACTCAGTAAAATCAATGTCACCCGACCAGATTCGAGACCCATTTCATATTTTCCAAGTTTCTATCATTAGGTTAGATTTTAATTTAACATGTAAATAAATATAAAAGATGAGGAGTAATCTTTAAAAGTATATCTTTTATGGTCTTACTATTTAATGGTATTAACATAAATTTTGGAAGTTGATAAATTCTTGATTCTAAATCTATTTTCCACTATGTGCATAAATAAACAAAGAAAACATAAGAGTCTAAAACCAAATTTAGTGAACTCTCGTCGTGACATCGTACCACAGTCACAAAGGAGGAAAAAAATTATAGAGTGCAGAAAAGAATGTGTCTTTTATATTTCTAAGTTACTAGGTAAAGTATGTTAAAATTTTATGGGTACTGTAGCGGCAGGAAAATGGTTCCTAGGTCACGTACCACCTTCTCTATTTATTTGTTGGGGAAATCATCTTGCGCCCGTGCAGGCCTGCAAACACCAAGAAACCAAAAGGGCGTCAGAAGGAGTCTCGGGTGTTATCCCAGGGGACAACCCTCCGATGCTTAAGTCAACAAGGGATCAATGAGCAACAGAGAAGAGCAAAGTGAGAGAGAAGTAGAGGTCGTAGTAGACGATCCGAGAGGCGTGTAGGTCCTCTGTACACGTGCTCGCCGCTCCCAGTGGGTACTTAGAGAGTGCTCGCTGGGTGGTAAGGCCGTGCTGGAGGAGGTTTCTCTATAGGCGTAGTGGGTAGCCTCTCTATCGTTATAGTAGGTCGGATTGCTCTATTCTCAGTAGGAAGCTCTTATGGCAGAAGTATCCACCGTCCCTCTTCTCTTTCATAGTAGTGTGGGATTTAGTAGAGGAATCTACCGTGTCTCTTCTCTTCTGTCAATGTCCCTTTTATGTAGGTTATCCTGAAGCGAGGGACCTCATCCCTTGAGAGGGAAGGGTCTGCTTAGTAGAGTAACGTTCCCCCGCTATGTTTGCAGGGGTTTCCCATTGGGAGGCGATAGCCTCGGCGCCGGTCGGTCCCTGGGCGAGTCTTACGGCGTTCATGGCGGGTGCTCGTCCGTTACGGGGTCAAGGCCGACGTCGTGGGGGCAACGGTCGATCATCGGAGTGTCTTCCGGTGAGAACTGCGCTTGGGCCGTGGCCATCGTGCGTCGCGGAATCCGATGCTTTGTTGGGCCGTGCCTCCTCTTATTGGGTTGAGTGAGCGTGCTTGTCCCCTGGCCGGGCTTAGCACGCTCCAACCTTAATGGGCCATCCGTCGCTGGGCCGCTCCTGGGTTAAACTAGATTTACCCTCCTCACTTCCCCCCTACTCTTAGTCGCCGATCACTCTGCGGGGGGCTGAGAGTAGTCCAACAGAGGGTGTTCCGGAGTGTAGGATCCGAATACGATTTCTTCGTACAACGAGAGTTGGTGGCTTCGAGAGCCTGCTTGGCGCGCAAGGCCCCTCTGGCGGTGGTAGAAGCCACGCTGGTAATGATGTCCCCGGGCCTTGTCTCGTTCTGGGGGCGTGGGCTCAGAACGGTCACCTGACCTCGGTAGCCGTACCGCCGTAGCGGCCGACGTCCTTTCACTTGCCCTTCAGGGGACACCGTCAAACTGTAGTGGGCGGTTATAAGAACCGCTGCGAGGTTTCTTCGCAAACTGTACCCATGTCTTGCCGGTTGTCGCACTTCATTGTAGTCGTCTTCCTCCCTTCGCCTGGTGAGGATCCTCCTTTCCCTGCATTCTTCACCTTCTGTAGCGATGCCTCCGCGTAGGAGAGTCCTCAGCGTCGATTCTTCCTCTTTAGAGGAGATGCCTCACGGTCGGGGCGGTATGCCGAGCACCTCTGGTGCGGGTACTAGTCAGTCTGGTTCCCCACCCTTAGTGGACTATAGGGTAGTCCATGGCCTGCGGGAGGCCTTCCAGATTCCCCATGAATACAGCATCTTCTTCCCCTCCGTGGGAGATGACATAATGAGTTACCCTTCTGACGGAATTATGATCCCGGTAGCCTCCTTTCAGGCGGACTTCCGCGTGCCAGTTCATTCCTTCATTGCATCTGTCCTCCACTACTATGGGTGGCGTCCTGGGAAAATAACCCCCAATTCTTGCAGCATCCTATGTGGGTTTGTCTATGAACGCCATAGAGCATCGGTGAAGCCAAGTGTCGATCTATTTCGGCACTTCCTCCTCCTCCAGAGTTGTCCGTCTGATACCTATTTCATCTATTTCAAGGCTCGCACCCACCAGCACTTCATCACAGTTTCCCGTACCGCGTCCAACCGCAAAGGCTGGGCGGAGCGGTACGTATACTTTGTCAAGTCGAAAGACTTGGCGGAAACTTCCGATAGTTGGATGCGCAGAGGCTGTCGCCACACTTGGCGTAGTACGAAGCCCTCTCTCAGGGTCAAGGACCGCCAGAAGTTAAAGGTTATTCTCCGGTATCCCCTTGCTGACGCAGACTTCTTTCTGACCCCAGCGCTGCTTCGGGAGCTGGGGTTGTGTCCTTCATTACCCTAGGGTAGTAGATTTATCCTTCTACAGGGTCGCGTCGGTAGTGACTGGCACTTGACCAATCCTTGTTCTATTTTCAGGGGCGGCGGAAGCGCAGGGTTGGACCTACGAGACCGTCCGGCTGCCGCGGCTTGCTCCTCGCCCCGTGGATCACGTTGCTCTTGGAGCAGGTCAGGTGTCGGTCGTCATCCCCCAAGCCTAGGTCACGTTCACCCCGAGAAGGCTGCAGTATCCCATCCCAGTTGGCATTCCTCTAGCGCGCTCGCCTGAAGCGTCTATGGCCAACAGAGGGCCTAGTCTTACGCGGAGTTCTCCCGAAGTCACCCCTAGCGCGTCGGGTGAAAAGCCCGCCATGGCTGGCGGTAGTCTAGCCTTTCTGACTGATGACAAGCTGGTGGAGATGGGCAGTCGTCACCGGTCGAGGAAGAGAGGGAGAGATTTGACCCCGGCCAGGAGTCGGGTCCACCTTCTTCTGAGGCGCCCCCCCAGTGCTCCTCCGCTGCCATCATTTGAAGTGCCGGTAGTTGCTGTTCCGGGGCCCACCTCCGGAAGGTGGGGGCGTGAAAGGGGCAAAGCTCCTGCTACTGTCGAAGTTGGTTCTCTCCCCCCGCCGAGGGTCCATTCGCATGGTCAGTCCTTACATCCCGAAGATTTGACGACGAGGCTGCCCGGGGTCGCCACTATCGTCGATCTCATGGTGCAGAGTGCTCGCTGGCACAAGCATGTTGGGGAGCTTGATCCTGAGATCGTAAATGAGTTGACGGCCATTGCCGCGAGGAGTACGTGCATGGTCGTCAGTGCCCTCGGGTTGTGGAGGCACCGCTTCATCGATGTCGTCCGCGAGCTGGAAGCGAGCCGGGCCCTTCAGACGGGAGTCGAAGGGTGTGTGAAGGAGTCTGAAGCTGCAAACGTCAGACTCCAAGAACAGTTGGCTCAGCTAGGGTCAGCCCTCGTTGGCATGAAGCACGACCGGGACTCCTTTCGGGCGCGGACGGATGCGGCCGGAGAGAGAGCAGCCAAGTCGAAGGCGGAGGTCCGAGCCATGGAGGCCCGTGCCGAGGAGGTCGAGGCAGAGCTTGCCAGGCTGCGTTCTTCCTTGTCGTTGGCTGGCGAGGAAGCTGTGGAGAACCTCCGCTCCTCCTTGGCTTACCGGGATGAGTTGACAGAGGTGGCTATGGAGTTCTATGGGCCAGCCTGTGACTGCGGCTTCCGGGAGGGCTGGAGCGCTGCTGTTAAGGCCACAGCGGAGAATCTTGACCTTGAGGCCCCGGACATCCCCCCTCCTTCAACTTCTTACGGCTCGGAGGCTAATGACGGGGAGGAGGGCCCGACCCCGTAGAGGCAGGCATCGAGGGGTCGGTGTCAAGCGCGGGTGAGCGAGCACTCGCGGATGTTGCCGTGGTGAACTTGATCGACGAGCCACCTTCCCCCAGTGCTGCTGCCGTACGTGTGCCTGTCGAACCCAGGGCTCGTGATGATGTAACTGGAGTAGGCCCTTGAGAGGATGCCCCTAGCTGTCTTTTCTTTTATTACTTTTTATTTGCGCTTTCCAAGGCTGTAGCCTTCTTTTGTAATTCCCTTACTTAGAAATGGAAGTCTTCCCTTTGTTCGCAAAACTTGAGATTTCTTCCGTGTACTTCCCTCTCCCTGAACTGCCGCGAGATCCTCTGGGGATACGAAGCGGTGTCCTTGGTGAGGGCTCTGAAAGGGCGCGACTTTCAGGATATGTCACCTCGACTTCCACAGATTTGATTGAGGCGGTAGGAGTCATATTTCTGGGAACTTCGCTTCCTCCTATAAATGGCGGCTTTCGTAGTGTTCCGGCGATCAACTTTGCATGAGCGAAACCTTGAGGGTAGCCTTCTTAGAGGATGTCATCGGGAGAGTCAGGTACTTCGTCAGATGACGAATTTCTGTAGGATCGTCGTCAACCCTTGGTCCTTCGGAGAAACCCAGTGCCGGTACCATGGCGCCTGTGGCCTGCGCCTGGAGAGGGTGGCCCGGTCCCTGAGCAGTACAGGCTCGGGTACCTGGACGGCTGGCGGGAGGCCTTGGAGAAGGTTAACCGCTTATACGCCGGCAGGGGGGTCCTGCTTCTTGAGCCGGATAAGTTTCACCCCTGAAGGGACAAAAAATCTCTGGGTATTGCGGTTTTCTGTCTCTCCGCTAGTTCTTGTCGCTTTGTCTTCGCAGCACATAACTACTATTTGTTTTCTGCAGGTGCTTGGTGAGATGCTTCCCGTTACTGGAACATCTTCCTATCTTTCGGTAGGAAGGGGCGTAAGGAAGGATGGGACCTATTTTCCCTTCTTCCACTTTGTAGACAATGCCATGTGGCTGGATGACGGCGGTGGACTCTTCATGCCTCTACCCGCCGCTAACGGGGACTCGTCGAACACTGGCCGAGGCGGGACAACCTCTCCATTCAAAGTGGATGCTGGTGGCAGCCGGGGCTGCGGGGTATTGTCTTCCAGTTTGAAGGCATGGCCAGTGCGTCGGAGTGGCCTTCACAATGTGTTGGCCTCGTGGTACTGCTACTCCCTGTTGGCTTGTGTAGGCCTACTTGTTCCCTGTAACGGGTGGACCTTGCTGCTCCACTGGCCCTCATTCGACCAGGCGCGGTCGGAAGAACCATCCTAGTTTTCCTGGTGTAGGTTTTCTACTAGTGAAGCCCTTTGCTGGTCTAGGGGATTTCGTCCCTCTTCTCTGGCATAGGAGGCTTCTCCGTTGGCACCCTTCCACAGAACAAAAATGGGTGCTCGGTGCCTGCTCAGAGACTCAGCATGATCGTTGGCAGAGGACGGTGCCCGGGAAGTGAACTGTTGGAGCCGTACATCACCATGGTCGATCACGTTCTGTTTTTCCACGTACTTGTATTTGGCCCATATGAGGGTATTTTGCTGATTTCTGGCAGCTTGTATTTTGACTAAAGAAATATAAATTCTTTATTTTTGAGCCAATACTATTGTGTACCTTTTACTGGAGTGCTTTTGCATGCTTTCTGGGTGGCTCCTTGTGCTCGCGTTCCACAATGTCTGTGTCCTCCATGGAAACCCTTAGGTTATCTTTTCATTTTCAAGGGGAGCAGTACTCACCTCTAGGAAGACCCTTAAGTTACCTTCTCATTTTCAAGGGGAGCGGTGTTCGCCTCTAGGAAAATCCTTAGGTTACCTTCTCATTTTCAAGAGGAGCAGTATTCGCCTTTAGGGAGCCCTTAAGCTACCTTCTCGTTTTCAAGGGGAGCGGTGCTCGCCTCTAGGAAAACCCTTAGGTCACCTTTTCGTTTTCAAGGGGAGCAATGCTGACCTTTGGGGAGCCCTTAGGCTACCTTCTCATTTTCAAGGGGAGCAGTGCTCGCCTTTCTAGGGAACCCTTAGGGTACCTTCTCGTTTTCAAGGGGAGTAGTGCTCGCGCCTCTAGGGAACCCTTAGGCTACCTTCTCGTTATTTGTAGGCAATTTACCTTAGTGGAGTACGGCTGGTGATGATTTACTGGAAGTATTTTCTGAGGTTGACGGAGTTTCACGTCCTGGGTACCTCTCTCCCCCCAGTGTCACTAGCCTGTATGCTCCTTTGTCAAGTGTCTCCGTTACCCTGTACGGGCCTTCCCAGTTTCGTGCGAGCTTTCCTGTGGCTCCTCGTGGGCCAGCCACGCTTGCTCGCCGCAGAACTAGGTCACCGGGGAAGAAGTGTCGCTCCTTAACTCTCACGGTGTAGTATTGAGCCCGTTTCTGTTGCTATGCTACGAGCTTTACCTGGGCGTTGGCTCTTCCTTCTTCGAGCAGGTCCAAATTTTCTCACATTACTTTATTGTTCCTGGCTTCATCAAAGTGTCCCACTCGTAGCGAGGGGTTGGATACCTCCACCGGAACCACTATCTCAGCCCCGTAGGCGAGATGAAAAGGCGTCTCTCCAGTGGAGGCTCTAGCGGTTGTTTGGTGGGCCCATAGAATGCTGGGGATCGAATCAATCCATGAGTCACCCGCTTGGTCCAGGCGGGTCTTGATGCCGTGGAGGAGAGTTCAGTTGGCGTTTTCCACCAACCCATTGGCTTGGGGGTGCCCCACCGATTTGTAGTGGATCTATATCCCCAACTCCGAGCACTTTTCCTGAAAAGCAGTGCTCATAAACTGTCTGCCGTTGTCGGTTGTGAGGACCCTTGAGATCCCAAATTGGCAAATGATGCTTCGCAGCACGAACTTCCAAGCTACTTCACTTGTTATCTTCCCCAATGGTTCAGCCTCGACCCATTTGGTGAAGTAGTCGATGGCGACCATGAGGAACTTCTTCCTCCCTTGTGCTTCAGGGAAGGGTCCCAGTATATCAATTCCCCACCGAGCGAATGGGCGAGGCTCCGTCAAAGTGTGGAGCTACGTAGCTGGCTGGTGGTGAAGGTGAGAATATTTCTGGCATTGGGGACACCTCCGAACATAATCGAGACAGTCTTGTTGCAAGGTGGGCCGCCAATACCCTTGCCGGATCAGCGTCCGCGGGAGTGCTCGCCCTCCCACATGGCTTCCGCAAAGCCCTTCATGGACCTCTCAGATGGCCTGGTTGGCCTCCGTGGGGAAGAGGCACTTGAGTAGAGGGGCTGAGAGGGACCGGCGATATAGCCGGCCATCCACAATGGTGAAGTGGACCGCTCTTGCTCGTGTGCGTCGCGCCTCGGCATGGTCACTCGGGAGTTGTTGCCGAAGGAGGAAGTCGAGGAGAGGATCCATACAAGAGGGTTCGTAGTCGATGGCGTTTACCTGGAGCATCGGATCACTTATGCTTAGTGCTGATAATTCCTCTATCAGGACCGATCTCGAACTGGAGACTGCGGTGGCTGACGCTAGGCAGGAGAGAGCATCTGCTCGGACGTTCTCTTCACACGGGATGTGGACCACCACAAAGTGGGTGAACTCGCTTGCCGCAGCCTTGGCCCTCTCTAAGTACTTCATCATGGAGGGGTCGCGGGCCTCAAACTCCCCCCTGACCTGGTTGGCGATGAGCATAGAGTCACTGTATGCTCGCACGCTTGATGCCCTCAGGTGTTTTGCCATGCGTAGCCCAGAGAGGAGTGCCTCATACTCGGCCACATTGTTTGTTGTTGGGAAGTTGAAACGCATGGCATATTGTAGCTCCAAACCTTCTGGCGAGAGTAAAACCAATCCTGCGCCACTACCCGCGGCGCAGGAAGATCCGTCGACGTATAGCTCCCAGGTGGGCCCCGCGGACTGCTCGGGAGGATCCTCGACGGGTAGGGTGCATTCGATGATGAAGTCAGCGAGAGCTTGGGCTTTGATTGGTGTCCTTGGTCGGAACTTGATGTCGAATTCTACTAGCTCGATAGCCCACTTCACCAGCCTCCCGGAAGCATCAGAGTTCTGAAGGATTTACCAGAGGGGCTGATCGGTGAGGACGACGATCGGGTGAGCTAGAAGTATGGCCGTAGCTTGCGAGTAGCCGTAATCAGCGCGAGGGTGAACTTTTCAATCCGTGAGTACCGGAACTCCGATCCTTGTAGTGCTTGGGTAACATAGTAGACGGACTTCATGACTCCTGCTTCCTCTCGCACGAGCATAGTGCTCATGGTGCTGGTTGTCACGGACAAGTACAGGAGTAGCTGTTCTCCCCTTTGGGGTTTGGCGAGGACAGGAGGAGTTGTCAGGCAGCGTTTCAATTCTTCGAACGTCTGCTCGCACTCCTGGTCCCAGTCGATCCATCCCTTCTTTTCTGGTGCCATGTTGGCTTGCTTGATCAGTCAGAAGAAGGGGAGACACCGCTCGGCGGCTCGGGATAGGAACCGAGCTAGGGCGACGACACGCCCGGTGAGGCACTGTACGTCCCTCACTCATTTCGGTCGCTCCATCTCTAACACTGCTCTGATCTGGTTGGGGTTGACCTCGATTCCTCAGTGAGTGACGAGGAAACCTAAAAATTTTCCCGACCGCATCCCGAACGCACATTTAGCAGGATTGAGTTTCATATTGTACCTTCTAAGTGTGACGAAGGTCTCCGCCAAGTCGCGCAAATGTTCGGTCGTTCGGAGGCTTTTTACGAGCATGTCATCGATGTAGACCTCCATGTTACGGCCAATATGTGAGTCAAACATATGGTTGACTAGGCGTTGATATGTAGCTCCAGCGTTCTTCAGCCCAAACGGCATGCGAATATAGCAGTATAGGCCATGGTCGGTGATGAACGCTGTCTTGTCTTGGTTAGGCTACTGCATGCTGATCTGATGGTACCCAGAATAGGCGTCGAGGAAGCTCAACATCTCGTGCCCGACCGTAGCGTCGACCAGCTGGTCGATCCGTGGCATGGGAAAACTATCTTTGGGTGTAGGCTTGTTGAGGTCGGTGTAGTCTACGCACATCTGCCACTTCCCGTTGCTCTTGGGCACCAGGGCCACGTTGGCCACCCAGTAGGGATATTGGGTAGGCCGGAGTAGCACTGATCGCAGCTTTTCTCCTACTTGCTCCCTGATGATGGCCTATCGCTCGGGGTTGCAACGCCTTCGGCATTGCTGCACCGGGCGACAGGTGGGATCCAACCTAAGTTGGTGTGTGATGACCTCCGGAGGAATTCTGAGGAGTTCATCCTCGGACCAAGCGAACACATCTTGGTTGGCCGTGAGGAAGCTTGTGTATTCTTGTTTATCGTGCTCGGTCAGGGTAGCGTCGATCTTCAGTGTTCTTCTTGGATCGTCCCCAACTTGGATGAGGTACAAGTCCTCGGCCGGAGCGCTCGTGCTCGGACCTGGACCTTCGGTGCATGCCCTCTTTTCTGGGGGCACTTCTTCGGGGTGTCGATCGTGGGTGGAGATGAGGTAGTACCTCCTGGACTCCCGCTGATCACCGCGGACTTCCCCCACCCCACGGGGAGTGGGAAACTTAAGCTTCTGGCGGTAGGAAGAAGGGACACCTCGAAGCGTGCCGAGGATCTCTCGGCTGATGATAGCATTGTACCCTGTCATTGCACGAACCACGATAAAGTCGGTGAGGAAGTTTACCTCTTTTGGTGCCATCCCAAATGTGATCGGGAGTGAGACAGGCCATTCTAGGCAGATAGTCGTGCCGGAGAACTCGTACAGCGGTGTGTGTAATGGCGCGAGTCGTGACACATCCACACCCATGAGTATAAGACAGTCATACGCAATAACGTCAGGTCCACTTCCATTATCTACCAGAATGCGTCGTACAGTACATTGGTTGATGGTGGCAGAAACCACCAGGGCGTCAGAATGGGGCGTAGCGACGCCTTCCAGATCATCCTCAGAGAAGAATATGGGGTCTCCCAGATGACCCGAGGGGGAGAGTTCCCGTGGAGTGCCATCGCCATGATATGCCGCGTTGATTGCCGTGACGTACCGTCGCCTTCTGCTCTCGTTATCACCCCCCGCGGCGGGCCCTCCATAGATCATCATGATCTCCTTCCTGTTGGGCCGGTTGTCGATCGGGGGAGGCGTCTTCTGTCTTCTTTCGGCGACCTTGGTGAGGAATTTGTCGAGGACCCCTTACGAATGAGGTCCTCGATGGCGTCTCTCAGGTTGATACAGTCGATGGTGTCATGACCGTGGTCTCGATGAAAGTGGTTGTACTTCTTATTCCTTGAATTTGGATCTGACTTCATCCGTGGGGGCCACTTGAGGAATGGCTCCTCGCGGATTTCCATCAAGATATGGTCGGGTGTAGCCGTCAGGATGTATAGTGGCGGTAGCCACCCCTTTCCTTCTAGGAGTGGTCGCGGCGGTCCCCGTCGCGTCTATCCCATTTACGCCGGCCCTCTCGTGGTGGGTCGGCGACTCTCTTTATGTCGTACTGGTCAGTCCTGGTCACGCGGCGCAAGGCCACGGTGTTCTCCTCGCAGTGTGCATGCTTTTGGGCCAGCGCGAGGAGGTCTGGATGTGTCGTCGGGGTTTCGACTCCGAGTTCACGCCGGAGGATGTGGTCCCCCGTCCCCTGGGTGAGTGGCGTGGTGGCGATGTAGACGTCGAGGTGGGGAATGTGGAGCACCTCCGCAGGGAAGTGAGATACGAAGTCCCATAGCGTTTCTTCTTTCCCCTGCCTGAGAGCGAGTAGGGTTACAACAGATTTAGCTACCTTTCGACAGCCCACAAAGTTCTCCTTGAACAGCTTTTTTGAGCTGTTGGAAGGAGGAGAACGTCTCGGCCGGCAGGGACTCAAACCATGCTCGGGTGTTCTCCCGAAGAGTCATAACGAACGCCAAGCATTTGACGGTATCCGAGGCCCGGTGAAACACCAGGTGGGACTCGAAGCCGTGTAAGTGCTCGACCAGATCAGTGGTGCCGTCATAGGAGGCGAATGACGGCAGCTGGAGCTTTAGCGGGATCGGGGCTTCCATGATTTCCCTGGAGAAGGGAACGTGGAAGTCTAGGTCATCGTTGATGAAGCCACAGTTCTTGGCGGCCAGGAGGACGTCGTCCAAGTATCGGACCTTGTCCTCTATCTCGTCGAACCGTTGGAGCCGGCAGTCCATTTCTGGGTTGGAATGAAGTGGGCTGCGTACCTTGGGTGCAGGCGCACTGCGTGACCGTCGGGTCCTTGCGACGGAGGCATGGGATGCCTCCCGCACCTGCCGGAAGTTCTCTCCGGTCTGTCCTCCTTCGCCCTCCCGTCGCTCATGTGGGGCGTATTGGGGCCTCTGGTCCCGGATCTCTCGGCAGAATTCTGCCAAAGCCCGGATTTCTTGGCAGAGCTCATCTAGGTCACCTGGGGTGACCTCTTGTTAGGGGCGAGCAGAAGAAGCTTCCTGCGATCCCCGGCGAGAGTTGTGTCCCTGGTGGGAGTCCCGTCCCCGGTTGCTGGCGTTGCGGAGTCTTCCATGGGGCGCCATAGTCTTTCGCTCTGGTTCTCACAGACGGCGCCAAGAAGTGTAGCGGTAGGAAAATGGTTCCAAGGCCACGTACCACCTTCTCTATTTATTTGTTGGGGAAATCATCTCGCGTCCGTGCAGGCCTGCAAACACCAAGAAACCAAAAGGGCGTCAGAAGGAGTCCCGGGTGTTACCCCAGGGGACAACCCTCCGATGCTTAAGTCAGCAAGGGATCAATGAGCAATAGAGAAGAGCGAAGTGAGAGAGAAGTAGAGGTTGTAGTAGATGATCCGAGAGGCGTGTAGGTCCTCTGCACGCGTGCTCGCCGCTCCCAGTGGGTACTCGGAGAGTGCTCGCTGGGTGGTAAGGCTGTGCTAGAGGAGGTTTCTCTCTAGGCGTAGTGGGTAGCCTCTCTGTCGTTGTAGTAGGTCGAATTGCTCTATTCTCAATAGGAAGCTCTTATGGCAGAAGTATCCACCGTCCCTCTTCTCTTGCGTAGTAGTATCGGGTTTAGTAGAGGAATCTACCATGTCTCTTCTCTTCTGTCGATGTCCCTTTTATATAGGTTGTCTAGAGCGAGGGACCTCATCCCTTGAGAGGGAAGGGTCTGCTTAGTAGAGTAACGCTCCCCCGCTATGTTGGCGGGAGTTTCCCGTTGGGGGGCGATAGTCTCGGCGCCGATCGGTCCCTAGGCGAGTCTTACGGCACTTATGGTGGGTTCTCGCCCGTTACAGGGTCAAGGCCGACGTCGTGGGGGTAACGGTCGGTCGTCGGAGTGTCCTCCGGCGAGGAATGTGCTTGGGCCGTGGCCGTCGTGCGTCGCGGAATCCGATGCTTTGTTGGGCTGGGCCTCCTCTTATTGGGTTGAGTAAGCGTGCTCGTCCCCTGGCCGGGCTTAGCACGCTCGAACCTTAATGGGCCGTCCGTCACTGGGCCGCTCCTCGGTTAAACCAGATTTACCCTCCTCATGTACATAATATTGATGTGAGAAGTTCTAGCCGTACGGATCATAGGTCAACTGACGCGGTCGGCATTGGAGAACGGATCCACGGTAGCTCCGGGATGGGAACAAGACAGGATAGTTACTGTCTCGCACAGCTCGACCTCACACCGGACGGTCTCACACCAGGCAATCTCTCACAACTCACAAGAAACTAAGAGGGAAGGGAAGCACACAAGGTAAAGGCACTTACGTGATATCAACTTTCAATCTATTCATATGTGTATAACAACACCCTTAGCCCCCTTTATATATAGGGAAGGTCATAACATCTAAACCTTTAGACTTTACCTATTTACATATATATCCTAACCTAATAAAATAAAATTCAACAATCATTATTTGACTTGTGGGTTTAAATAAAATAAAATACACACAATTTGACTTTGACTAGCCTAATAAAATAAAAGTAAATAATACATGTAGTAAAACATGTATTTTACACACAATACATACTCAATACATACAGAAACGTACTCAGGACGCCGAGTCTTCAAACGAGTCTCCGAGCCACAAGCTCGGTGCGACCGGGACGGTGCGGCGTCAGCTCCGAGTAGTGGGTCCGGTAGTGGGCCCACTGTCCCCGCCAACCCTGTCGGGGCGACTGGAACTCGACTCCGTCGAGTAAGGGGGGACACTGCTGTGGTAGTGCTCCAGCAGATCTGGATTGAGGCGCTGGAGATCTTCCCGGTTGATCCTGGAATCATCAGAAGGTGGACGGTCGCGCCAACGGACAAGGTAGCACTGGTATACCCAGCTTCGTGTAGTTGTCACCTACTCATCTAGTATCGTCGCAATTTGCTCGCGCGGTGCTCTCGAGACTGTAGGATGCATAGGGGTGGGCTCACTCGCAATGGGAGGAGAAGGCTCGAAAGGGTCACTAGGAATCGATGTGGGTTCCTTATAGGCCACTAGGTCTGTCACATTAAAGGTCGAGCTAATCCCATATTCAGGAGGTAAGTCCACAACATAAGCATTGGAGCCAATATTCTATAGAATTGAGAAGGGACCATCACTACGGACTTGCAACTTTTTAACGACTCCCGAGGGGAGTTATTCGGGTCGAACCCATACCATAACCATGTCACCTTCTTGGAATTCATGGTGACGCCTATGCGAATCAGCCAAGCGTTTGTAAGTCTCATTATTGAGGTTGATTTGCTTGCTAATTGACGCATGCAGACTTTTGACATCCTGTGTAAATTCCTCAGCTGACTTGGATGTTCTAGACTCGAGGGGAAGGGGAATGAGATCCACAGGCTTCCTAGGTTTGTATCCAAGGACGACCTCAAATGGATTCATACCTATGGACCTATTAATAGATCTATTGCATGCAAATTCGGCTCTGGGCAAAAGAAGATCCCAAGTGACAGGATGATCCCCTACAAGACACCTCAACAGGTTCCCTAAACTCCTATTGACGACCTCGATTTGCCCATCGATTTGGGGTGATAAGCAGTGAAAAATTTTAGCTTAGTGTCAACTAGGTGTCAAGGTGTCTTCCAAAAATAACTAGTGAACTGGACATCTCGGTCAGACACTATGGTTTGGGGGAGACCATGCAGACGCACGACTTCATCGAAGAACAGGTGGACTACTCTAGATGCATCAGATGTTTTGGAACATGCAATGAAGTGGGCCATCTTAGAGAACTTATCAACTACCACGAAGAAGGAGTCATGTTTATGAGCAGTGCGCGATAATCCAAGGATAAAATTCATGCTCACATCAACCCATGGTCTATCAGAGATGGGGAGAGGAGTGTAGAGACCAATGTTCTGTTTGACCTATTTGGCCATTGTGCATGTCCAACACTCGGCTATAATTTTGGTCACATCTCTCTTCAGGCCAGGCCAATAAAAATGCTCCTCTACAGAATGGATGGTCTTATTGCGTCCAAAGTGACCAGCAAGACCTCCATCATGCATTTCCCATATCAGAAAGTCCTGAACAGAAGTCCTCGGGAAACAGAGTTGCTGCTCTCGAAATAGGAAACCATCTTGCAGTAGATAGTCAGCAAAGGCTATCGAGGGTCTAGTAGACAAGGCAGAGTAGGCAGGGCCAAAATCGGGACACTCTCAATAGAGTTCCTTCATGCGGTCAAATCCAGTGACCTCTACCCGAACAGTGGAAAGAAGGGAGACCCTTCGACTCAAGGCGCCGGTCACCTTATTTTCTTTTCCAGCCTTATGTTTTAGGACAAATGTAAAAGACTGAAGGAATTCTACCCACCGACTATGCCTCGGGTTTAGGCCCTTCTGAGAGGTAAGGAATTTCAAAGACTCGTAGTCCGAGTGTAAGATAAACTCTTGAGGTAAGAGATAGTGTCTCTACTGTTTAAGGGCTTGGACCACAGCATAAAACTCCTTATCATAGGTGGAGTAACGAAGCTTTGCATCAGAAAGTTTCTCACTAAAATAGGCCACATGTTGGCTCTCCTGACTAAGCACTCCTCCTATTCCTACGCCAGATGCATCACAGGATATCTCGAAGACTTTAGAAAAGTCTAGTAGTCGGAGGACATGGACTTTGGTCATGAGCTCCTTTATGACACGAAAAGTCTGGGAGACAGCTTTGGTCCACTCAAAATTCCCCTTACAGATACAATCCGTAATAGGTGCCATAATGGTGCTGAAGCTTTTAATGAAGCGTCTATAAAAGGTGGCTGGCCCATGGAATCTACGAACGTCATGGACGTTCTGGAGCTCCGGCCAGTCGGCTAAGGGTTGGACCTTGGATTGGTCCACAGAAACTCCATGACTCGAAACCACAAATCCGAGAAAAGTGACCCGGTCTGTCATAAGTTAACACTTTTTGAGATTGACATATATGGTTTCTCTCCTCAACGTCTCACAGACTTTCCTCAGATGCTGGATGTGGTCTTGAGGGTTGTGGCTATAGATGAGAATATCGTCAAAATAGACGACAACAAAGCGACCGATGAGAGGGCGGAGGACTTCCGTCATAAGCCTCATGAAGGTGCTGGGGGCATTAGATAGCCCAAATGGCATGACGAGCCACTCATACAGACCTTCTTTTATTTTGAAGGCTGTCTTCCACTCATCCCCTGATCTGATACGGACCTGGTGGTAGTCACTTTTCAAGTCAATCTTAGAAAAGATGGTGGCTCCACTAATCATGTCAAGTATGTCATCAAGACGGGGAATGGGAAACCTATACTTGACAGTGATCTTATTGATGGCGCGGCTGTCAACACACATCCGCCAGATGCTATCTTTCTTGGGTGTGAGCAAGGCAGGGACAACACATAGGCTCTTGCTCAGCCCGAGGAAACCTTTTTGGATAAGGTCCTCGACAATCCTTTGGAGCTCAGCATGCTCCTTGGGGTTCAGTCGATAATGGGGAAGGTTGGGTAGGGTGGACCCAGGGACAAGATCAATGGCGTGTTGTACATCACGCATGGGAGGGAGTCTAGAGGGTAGGTCCTCAGGGAAAATATCCTTGAAGTCCTGCAGGATGCCTGGACTTCAGGTGGGACAGAGACTTGGGACTCCTCAGGTGTGATAGTGACGACAATAGCCCAAACAGGGGCACCCTCGGTAACCTCCCTATTCAGATCACGGACACCTATGAAGTTAAGGTGCCTAACCGGGTCATAACCAACCTTAGGGGCCTTAAGAACGGGCGTGATAGGTGCGGGGGAAGAGGGAATGGGAAGTTTCACTTCAGTGGGAGTTCGAGGACTCTCTTGAACCTTAGGGGTTCCAGTGGGGGTGGAGGTGGTGCTCTTTCCCGGGGTCACCTTTGGGGGTGCCGGGTAAAGCTGTATCTTCTTCTCACTGTGTGAGAAGGAACACTGATTGGACCGATCGAATGTAGTAAGGTCTACATCATAGATCCACGATAGTCCTAGGATGATGCTACCGACCTTCATTAGCACTACATCGCATAAGATCTGTCTTTGGTAGGACTGGAATTGAATGGGAATGACACATGTAGTGGTGACTAGGATAGAAGTGTCATCTACCCAAGCCATGTTGTATGGCCTAGGATGAGGATGGGTAGGTAGACCTAGACGGGAGACAAAGTCTGAAGAGACTGCATTGATACACCTCCCGTTGTCAAAGATCACCTTACAGGGTTGGGATTTCACCATAATGTAAGTTTGAAAGATGGAGGTTCGACGCCAGTCGTCCTCCTGGGGGTGTGTTAAGATGCAGTGAATTACACCCAGTCTTCTCTGGTTTGAACTCTCGGTAATTTCTCCCACTTGCATGTACTCGACATGCGTTTCATCATACCCTACATCCATTTCCTCAAACTAGGCAATGAGGTCAGGATCGGTCTCATACCTCTCAATGGCTTCTCCTTCCTGAGATAGAAGCTTCACAGGCTAGGGGTCGGTGATGACTAAGGCTCGGGTGGGGCAATTAGAGGCAACATGCCCTAGGTTATGGCACCTAAAGCAACAAATTCCCGTGACAGGGACTGGTTGAGAGGTGTTAGGGATGACTCCCTTTCCCTTGTCATCTGTCCTATCAGTTGGTGGAGTGTACTCCAGCCTGGGCACAATAGCGGGTGCAGGTAAGGGGTTCCGTGGGAAAGGAACAGTAGGGGCAACGGTCCGGAGTGGAGTAGCAGTAGGGACATATGAAGTGGAAAGGCCAGGCCTCTTAGAGTAGCGGACCACGGGGTTTCGGGACTCGGGTTGACGGTAGGTGGGGAGCCGAGGTGAGACCACCCTTTGAAACCGCTCGACATCTCGAGCAACCTGATAGGCGTGCTCGAGGGTGTTAACCTCATAGAAACAGCTCCCGCTGTATGCTCTCGTGTAGGCCAGCCCTAAATCGCGAGAGGGTGACAGAGGCATCCTCCATTACTCGACTCCGAAGGAAGAAGTCATCAAATTTGGCGATGTACTCGTCCACGAACTTTCCATCTTGGGTGAGTTTCTGCCATTGGTCTAAAAGACGCTGATCATAGGAGGGTGGCAGATACTTCTCCCTCAATTTCTCCTTCATTTCTTCCCACGTGCTTATGGGCTCCTCTCGTCTCCTTGCTAGAAGATTTTTGATGTTGCACCGGTAGGTCTTGGCTTCACCTAGTAGTTTCATTTTGGCAAACCTCACCCTTGTAGCAGGGGTCATGCGGCGATGTCAGTTAAAATATTGATCCATCCCGGTCTCCCAATCAAGGTATGTAGCGGGATTTAAGGACTCATCAAAACTCGGAGCGTCAATCTTGACATTCCGTAGGATGATATCATCATCGTCGTGGTCTCTCTCTCGAGACGCACGGGCCTCTTGCTCCCTACCGTGGGGAGCCTGATTCTGGCGGGCTTGGTCTCTCTCCTCCCTAGGATTAGCTGCGGGATCGCCGCTGCCATTCACTTTTCCTTCCTCTCCCTTCAGTCGTTCCTCTAAAGCCTGGATCCTCTCATCTAGCTCCGCTCGTAATTGGCCTATGGATTCTTCAAAGTGGGCCATAAGATTATGCTCGAGCTGGACTAGCATAGCACTCACGCTCTTCTGATCCATGGGTAGTGTTGAAGGGCGCTCTAGACGACCTGATGAATTCCTAGACCAGCGTGGTATGCACGGACTCGGACCTAAATGATGCGATCTTGAGACCGAAAATTAGCAAGGCTTAGACCCAATTTGTTGACTAATAGCCAAAGTGTCAATTTGAAGGGACCGGTCAGGGAGAGTTGTTTGCCCGTAGGCGGAATAGTTGTGGAACTACCTCCTGACAATTAGGATGCCATATTGTGACAGTTCTAGGACTTAAAGAATGGGTACATGCAAGCTCTCTCTCTCCGTCCACAGCGATGCACTCAGAAGACAGGCTGCATAGATCGGGTTCTCTCTCTCTTCGTCGCCCGGTAATTGAAAAGATACTAAATTAGC
Source organism: Amorphophallus konjac (assembly GCA_022559845.1). Lineage (NCBI taxonomy): Eukaryota > Viridiplantae > Streptophyta > Magnoliopsida > Alismatales > Araceae > Amorphophallus > Amorphophallus konjac. Next base: position 383,118,267 of record CM040123.1, read on the forward strand.
AAGCGATTGGAGCACGTACCTAGTTAGACTAAAAAGTTCAGCTTCGACCGGAGATGAAGGCTAGCGGAGACGTGTGTGCCAGCACGGCGTAGATGAAGCTTGGACGGTTACAACAAATTCACTCCATGCAGGGAGGTCGTAATTATTACAAAATCGCTTAATTTCCCGCACAGGGTAACAAATTAATTTAATTTCTCAGCGCAGGGAGACTCAGGGGCACTCACGCTCCGTAAGTTACGGATTGTGTGTCGGCGACCGGGCGACTCAGTCATCGGTCGAGCCGTAGTTGTGGACTCGGGTGCCACAATCAATAGTTCAATCAAAGGGTGAAAATATAACTATTAAATATATGTCTCTATTATTATATATATAATAGATATATATACCCACAATTTTAACCTACTTTTTTGACATTTTTTAATATATATTACATTTTTTTCTTTTCAAACTTCTCCTTTTTTTATTTTCAAACCTTCAACCCTTTCTTGCGCAAGTCACGGCGGGTCAAGACTGGCAGGCGGTCAAATGGGGCAGGCTTCACGCCGGTGCTGGCGAGCGCGGCACACGGTAGGCGCGGGGCGGGCGCTGCGGGCCGCGACGGGGCGCACGGCGGGCGCGGCCGCAGCACGCGTGCGGGCGCGGTCGCAACGCGCGCGGGCGCGGCCGCAACGCGCGCGGGCGCGGCCGCAACGCGCGCGGGCGGGGCACGCGGTGCACGCCGGCGGGGCACGCGGTGCACCCGAGCGGGGCACGCAGCACGTGGGTGCTCGCGCGCGCGCGGGCGGGAGCAGTGGTCCGGGCGCGTTGGGCGCGCTAGGCGGGCACGGCGGGCGCGCTGGGAGGGTGAAGGCACTCGGCGGACTGGCGCCGTTGTTGGACTCTGATACCAAATTTGACGCGGTCGGTGTCGGAGGACGGATCGACGGCAGCTCCGGGACTCGAACATGACATGATAGTTACTGTCTCGCACAGCTCGGCCTCACACCGGACGGTCTCATGCCGGGCAATCTCTTACAACTCACAAGAAGCTAAGAGGGAAGGGAAGCACACAAGGCAAAGGCACTTTCGTGATATCAACTTTCAATCCATTCATATGTGTATAACAACACCCTAAGCCCCCTTTATATATAGGGAAGGATATAACATCCAAACCTTTAGACTTTACTTATTTACATATATGTCCTAGCCTAATAAAATAAAACCCAACAACCATTATTTGACTTGTGGATTTAAATAAAATAAAATACACAGAATTTGACAATGACTAGCCCAATAAAATAAAAGTAAATAATATATGTAGTAAAACATGTATTTTACACACAATACATACTCAATACACAGAGATACATACTTAGGACGCCGAGTCTTCAAACGAGTCTCCGAGTCACAAGCTCGATGCGGCCGGGGCGGTGCGGCGTCGGCTCTGAGTAGTGAGCCCGGTGTTTCCACCATCAACTCGAACGATTAAATGATTGACCTATGACCTGGGTCAAAGTCCGGATCGTCTTTTAAAACATTGACTGCAACATTCATTATTCTTTAATTAAAGAGAAATGCTAGCTACACTCCTAGACGGGTAGAAAAGTTAGCCGTCCAATGCACTATTGGTCCATGTCATTGGCACGTGAGTCCCACCCATTAAATTCCTTAAATACTTATGTACACTTTCATCTATTTGTCACCCTTATTCATATATTTGTCAACCTTAGATAGCTATTTTTCACCTTTAGATGGCTATTTGTCATCCTTAAATAACATTGGAAGTCTCATTCGTCATCTCAGGAATACGCGAAAACTGATAAGTGTCGACTACTTGTCACCTTTACATAGCTATTTGTCACCCTTAGATAGCTATTTTTCACCATTAGATAATTATTTGTCACCCTTAAATAACATTAGAAGTCTCATTCGTCATCTCGTGAATATACGAAAATTGATAGGAGTTGACTATTTGTCACCCTTACATAGTTATTCGTCACCCTTAAATAGTTATTCGTCACTCTTAGATAGTATTGGAAGTACAATTCATCGCCTCGTGAATGCGAGAAAATTGAGCTATTTGTCACCTTTACATAGCTATTTGTCACACTTAGATAGTTATTTTTCACCCTTAAATAATTATTTGTCACTCTTAAATAGTATTAAAAGTCTCGTTCGTCGTCTCGAGAATGCGTAAAAATTGACATGAGTTGACTATTTGTCACCCTTACATAAGTATTGTTCACTCTTAAATAGTTATTTGTCACTCTTATAAATTAAAAATCTCATTAAAAATACGTGTAAAACTGGCAAAAAGTAAAACCCACACAATGTATATATGACCTAACGAAAAATAATATAGATAATAAACTTACTCTCATGCAGATAATAAATATTTCTCTTAATTAAAACACCCATGTCATCTCACACAGGACGTATCTATCGCCCCCCATCCTACTCCCATAAACATATAGTCTTTCTCTGCCTACGCGTGTGTCGAGATCTCCGGCTAGGTCTGTCAACGGATTCGATATTTTCTGGATCCGCTTCGAATTCGAATCCATATTAATGGATAATATTCGAATTCGTATTCGTTTTTTGGATACGGATAATATCCGAATTCGAATCGGAGCGGATACGAATATTATAATATTCGCTTCTAAAAATATCCGTTCGTAATATTATATATCATATAATATATCTTTTTAAATAATATATTATAAAATAAATAATATTGTAAGAAAATTTATATATTTTATAGTTATATTTTAATTTAAAGTTTATTTTATATATATTTTATATTTTATAGTTATATTTTATATATTTTTAATATTTTATAATTATATTTATATACTTTTGAATTTGAATCAGATAATTCAAATTTTAAAATGGAGCGAATACGGATAGTCATATATTCGCTTCGTATCCGAATTCAAATCAGAACGGATCAAAATTAGATAATTCAAATTTTAAAACGGACCGGATACGGATAATCATATATTCGCTTCGTATACACTTCGTTGACAGACCTATCTCCGACTTGCCTCCCGATAGATGCTTCGCGCCAGTGATGAGCAATGTCTCGGCCTCTCATTCTCGCACCCCCTCCTCCTCACCATAGATTCGATTCGAGCCATCCAGTTGCTTATATATTCTCCTCTATTTTTATCCGATTGGGAGGAAACATTAGCGGAAAAACAAGAAAAAAATCTTCGAAACGGGAAGGAACAGATGCGCTGTAAGGAGAGGACAAAAGGAGAACCAGACGTGCAGGAATGGGCCTGGCTCCCCCCACAGTACGTGCGCGTTCCTGATGAGGAAAGAAATCCGGGTCCGAGACGACACACAGCAGTACGTTCCTCCCAAACGCGGGAAGGGCGTCCGGTGTGGGGGCGGTGCAGTAATGGCGCGGAGCTGGGATTTGGTGGGGGTGGGGAAGGTCGAGGAGGGGGGCGGCCCGACGGTCCCGCTGGTCCGTGCTGGGCTGCCCTCTCTCTCTCCTTCAGAGCGGAGGCCCCCCCCCCCCCACCCCCCACAGTGGAGTCGTGTGGTCCGAAGAGCATGTGTACCGTGCCCGGGGGTGGTGCAAGTGTCCGACAACTCAACTCCTTCGTATGCCCTCTGCGCCGGTGGCGCATTTTGCCCGACGGATACGACGATGCCAAAGTTCCAACCATCTCCTCTGGTAGACTCTGATATTTATTACACCTCCGTTAACCAGACACGACACATCAACCTGAAAGGTCTCCCTCTACGTGGTTAAATAGTTTGTGGCTTGGTGGAGCCTCTTTCCCACGAATTAAAGAGGACTTTGAAGAAATAAATCTCATGCGATTCTATGCTTTTGCGGGCGACCTACGACTAGGTTTGTGTGTTCCCTAGGTTACGGAGGGTGTAAGAAAATTATTACTTCTTCTAATAGGACTCTATAAGTAATGTCCAAAGGAAATGAAAATGTCAAGGATCTCATTCCTTTTTTTCTTATTTTGACCACAGGGAAGATGAAAGCTCATTCTATGTAATCCAATGGCTAAAAGATAGATGCGTGCAGTTACATGCCCAACTAATAGCAAAGTGTCAACGTATATGTCTCAATATTGGTTCCCCCCTATTTTGATTGAACAATGAACATAATGGGCATGATTGAAACTCATATCTAATTTCCAAGGGAACAATATCTCCCATTGATCTCTTTGGTTTAGTCAATGAAAAAGTGTTTGAAGTTGTCGTGTGTGCTCCGCTGATCTCAGTCACGTGGCCGTTCTCCCGCCAAACCCAATACGCCCGCACGGTTTCGAGGATTAAAAACGCCATGATATCTGGCCAACGTGAGGCTCCACTTTGATCGGGGGATAAGTAGGAGTTAACCTATTTTTTATGACTAGGTTAACACTTTTTTACTTTGATAATTAGAACAAGATAACTAGGCTAAAAATATGGTTAACTTAGTTTTAGTCTGAAATTCAAAACCCACCTCAAATGGTTGGCTAACTCTAACCCAATGCATATTGAGGAGGGTCAAATCGGCTCGGTCCATATAAGGCCCAATTCCGTCGGGACTCATTCAGGCCCATGATCTACAACGTGCCCAAGAGCACCTGACAGCTGCGGCCCGTAAAGGCGCAGCCCGCGACAATTCAACATCTGATTCGCTAGCGGAGGAAGGGCTTCGAGCAGCCGGATGATTCTCCGGCGACCGAACGTTACCTCCCATGACCTCGGCCTCAACTCCACTAAGGGCGAGCACGCCCCCTGAGCGCCGTAAGACTCGCCAGAGGACCGTTTGACTCCGGAAGAACGGGCCCTCAATGGAAAACTCCCCACGATCACGGAGAATGTCTGTAAGACCCTGAGTCTTTCAGATCCTTATCGGAGAGTTTCGGATCGCTTTTGTGGGTTCTGAGTTGTGTTTTACGATCCACGCGGATTTTTCTCACGTACTAGTTACGGAACCCCGTTGTGAGTTTATTATTCAGTTCATCGACTCGAGGACGCTATAGCTGCGTTGCATTCTTTCCGAGGATCGTTTGGACTATTTTTCCGTATTTTTCTGAATTAGTCTATTTTCTGACCAAAAATTGGATTTTTCAAAAATTAGGAAATTCCTAATTTCCTTTTCCTTTTTATTCTTTTCTCTCCTTCCTCTCTCCTCATTCGCGCACACGTCACTCTCTCTCTCCCGTTCTCTCTCCTCGTCCCCCCTCAGCTCCGACTGCAAACGGAGGAGGCTCGGGAATGCTGTGGAGATGCCGTGGAGATGATCCGGAGCGTGCTGGTGCGAGGATCGGAGTGTGGTTGGCGCGATCCCGTTCAGTGGATTCAAAGTCGGCGTGACAGGCTCGTGAGATGATTTTCGGCGCGATTTAGTCGTTTCGGTGCGCGAGAACTTCGGTGGAGGTAGGGAGATAGACGCCCTACTCTTCTTCTGCGTTCTCCCGCGATTTTAAGCTATTCGGTGCGAGAACGAGCGGGTTTAGTCTCGTTTTGGGTGAAAGCATGCTCGGGAGATGTGAGACGAGTTCGCCTTCCCAGGCGACAATTTTTAGTATAATCGGTCTCATTAGATTCCCTGGCATGTTAGCATTCCATTTCTGCTGGTTTTGTGGCGATTGGTGGTCATTTGGGACCGGTGTGAGCCCGTGAACCCATGTGACTCAATTTGGGTCGATTCGGTAGAATCACCCGTTCTTTGTGTTTTTGGTGTCAAAATGATCCCTTCCGATCTGTGGAAGGCTTTTATGGCGTTTAGGGTTGCTTCCCCGTCATTTAGACGCGATTGGGGCGTGGAAAGGCCGGGATCGGCCGATCCTCTGTTTTACCCGCTGTATCGCCTTAGCGGTCCTTTCAGTGACCGCAAGAGTTTTCTAGCGGCCCTGTGTATGACCGTTAGGCTGCGTTGGGTGTCGAGTCAATCTTATGTCGGTTCGGGTCTTCGTGGTCGTGCGGTAGACCGTTTCTTTCGGATAGCGGTTCAGTGTATGACCGCTACTTCATGACAATGGTCGTACGATAGACCCCTAAGAAAGTTGAGCATGTCAGTTTAGCCAAGCGGCCTCACGATAGACCGCAAGGCTAGCTATGGCGGTTCATAGTTAGACCGTTAACGACTGTTTATGTCGATTCAGTAGGTTTAAGTCGGTTGGGCTAGCGGTCCTTGCCTTGACCGCTATTTGTTGTTAGCGGCCCCATGTGAGACCGCTATTAGGTTTGACGGGTTTAAGTCGGTTGGGGGTTGACTAGGATTAGCGGTCATATGGACTACCGCTACTATTCCCTAGCGGTCATGCGATAGACCGCCTACCCCTGTGGAATTGTGTTTCATCCCTTTGAGTCTCTGAGTGAAGCGGCCATGTCCTGGACTGCTTAGCTCAGTGAGATGGCTTGTTTATAAGCCGGTTGTCTTGGTGCGGCTCTTTCTTGACCGCCCAGTGTCTAAATTCTCTGTGTGAAGGTAGCGGCTCATGAGCTGACTGCTTGGGTTACCTAGCGGCCTGGCATATGACTGTTTACTTCCCAGAGCTTTGTTTTCCTGACATTTGGCCTCCATTTGTCTTGACCTTACCTTGTGGCTTGCCTGTAGTCCCGTGGATATCTTGGATGTCCTATGAGGGCGATGACCATGTTGTGAGGTGGCCGGGGAGTGCCAATGTATCCCGTGGTGTCCCGTATTGCTTTAGAGTCATTATTGGTGTCCGGTCAACCCGGTGTGATCCAGTGGTTGACATGTGACTCGTGAATGTCTTGGTGATCCGGTATGGATCGAGACATGAGTGTTGGACGTCTTGAGATATTACCTTACCTCGGTTTATGTGTCCATGTGTTTTGAGGGTCTCAGTGATCTCTCGGGTCTCCGTGATTTGTGTTATGCGGAGGCATGGATCAGGTGATCCTATGTCGTTTCTTTTATCGGTGTTTTGCCATGATTTGACTTAGGATTAGACTGATTGGCGACATGTGACCGCTATGAGCGACGATTTTGACGCCGAGTCTTCTGACTCAAGGAGCGTTGTGTCAGTAGGTCTAGTTGTTTGTCCTGAGTCGGGTGGCAGTCTGGTATGCTACCTCGTGTCTTGCGGTTGGTGCTTCGTAGTACGTGCGACAGTGCATGCTTAGCCTATCTATACTTCAGCACTGGTGTTTTGGAGTCTCTGTGTCCAGTGATCCTCCACTAGTCATAGCCTGACGACTCACACGTTCCAGTGTGTCGGCCAACCTAGGAGTGGTGGCGGGGCAGTTCCCGACAGACGGTTTGTAAGCTAGTTTTCGTGGGCTCCCTTGCCTTACAGTAGCGTCCTACTAGGGGAGAAAGCTAGCTAGAGGCTTGCCTCAAGGCATTGAGCTTGTGTGTGCACACGTGGTCAAGGGCGTTTGGGCGAGCGCCGATGGGCATGACCCTGACTAGTCACTCGTTACTGTTGTTCCTTGTACTCGGTTCTGTGAGTGTCTCAGTTACCGTCGTTTCAGACGTGTGGGAGATACTCGTGGCGCAGTGTAAGACGTCAGTGGACGCATCTGCCTGTTCTTCTAGTGAGGAGGTGCTCTTGTCACTTGACGCATGACTCTAGTGATTCTCGTGTCTCGTGACGTGTGTTTCTGTCATTGGATTCTGAGTAGCCGGTCGTGGCTTTACTCACGGTCCAGTCTTGTGTAACGTACATGACGATCTAGTTGTGTATATTCGTGCCTTTGACTGTGTAGGTCTTTTATAAGGCCTTTTTCCTGTTTTGCTAGGCTCCAGCTTTGGAGCATGTGTTTGGTTGACGGATCGGTAACGCCCCACTTCGTGAGATCGGGGTTGGCCTGTCTGTTGCCGTTTGGAGTAGCTTAGAGGATTGTGGTTTGGTCAGTGGCCGTGTTTCTGGTTAGTAAGGCTTCTCTCTTTCTCTATAGCTATTCTTTCTTTTGCTTACTCCTACTTTTTACAGCTTTACTTTGGTAGTTTAGTACTGCTGTTGCTCCTGTTCTTTCCTACTTTACTGTTTAGCGCTGTTATTTAGCGTGTTACTGCGCTGTTTCCAGTGGGGATCCACGTGACCCCTACTGAGTCAGTGACACAAGGCTCACCCCTACTTTTCAGGTGTGGACTTCTTCTTCCTCGTGGTTCGTGACGCGGTGCGTCAGTTCGTGGTTGCCAGCGTTGCCAGCGTTCTCTACGTTGGGCTTCCCCCGACTTCAGTGTACGTTTTACTTTCTGTTGGGCTGTACTTGTCTTTAATTTGGACTGGACTCTGTTTATTTAAATTGATAATTAAAAAGTAATTTTATTTCTTGCTACTTTAGCAAACCTGATCATTGAAATATTAATTGCTTACTACTTTATCTAGGACTTCAATGTACCCCAGTCACTCCTTTTATCCCTTCGGAGCTTTACCGCTCTTGGGAGGCCTCGCAGGATCCAAGTGTTATCGGGATTACCCGATATCCGAACCCTAGGTCGTCACAGATGGTATCAGAGCTGTGATTGGATGTGGTACATGGGAATTTGAGATATTGTAGTATTCAGAGTCCTTAAAGTCCAGTACAGCCGACAGTTGGCATTAGCGTTGGCATCGATTTTGCGATTATTTATCGTTTTGTTTCCATTTTTGGTCTTGTGCGTGCTTTGTTGGCATTGTGCGAGATGGTTTCGCTCTCGTCAGGATGTGACGGAGTGCTTTTCTTTTTCCGTGGTGTTTGTCTCGGTTATGCTGTACTTAGCAGATTTCGCTAAATCTGTGGTGCGATGTTCAAGATGTTTCTGTAATATGTTCTGGTGGCTGGTGACTTTCTCGTTGGTGTGATGGCCATGCACATTCTTATGTTGCTTTGGTTGTTTCAGCTTGAGATTTGTTTAGCCCCTGAGGTTGTAAGCTTGTGTCGTGGTGGTCGATTAGATGCCTTGTTTGGAAGGATGCTTGGGCGAACCTAGGATTCTCCTTCCTGGTGAGCTACTGTTAGTCAAGCTTGCTTCTTCTCACCCTGTTTGGTGGCGTCTTTTCGAGGTAAGCCTTGGAAGTGCTGTCTTGGTGAAGCCTTTGTCCTGTGTCTGCTTAAGTGTGGATAATGTTAATTCTGAACCTGATTTGCCTTTGTCTGACGGTTGCTTGGCTTTTGGCCCAGATTTTGTGTTTGAGAGCCATTGAGCGCCGTGTCTGATGTGCCGTGTTGAGCGGTTGTTGTGCTATGAAGGTTAAGTAATCATTTCAGGACGCGAGGATAAGCTGAGATTAGCATTCTTGGTGCTTTGTGCTGAAGCTGGTGCTCTTCATGGTATGCACTTTGGCAACTTGCGATCGGCTGTTAGCAGGATTGATGCTCGAGGCGTAGTATATTGCAATTTCATATATTACGATGGTGCCGAGTGTGTGCTGAGATGTGGGTGCCGAGTTTTCCTTGATACCTGTGTGCATGTGTTGAGAGTGCAGCAGAAGCATATGGGATGATAACCCACGGTTCAGGAACATGAAGTTGGCGGGTTCTGGCTGGCTGAGAAGTTGTTTCCTCGGCATATTTGTTGTCTTGGCTATGTCTGCCTTGATGCTGTTGGTTGCTGTGCCATTTGCTGGAGACATTATGATTGTTGGCATTGGCATGTGTGAGGATTAGGGGAATCTGTTAGCATATTTGCTGGTTGAATACCCTTTCCTTCCTCTGTATTTTTCTTGGATGGTGTGCTCTCGGGACGGATCGTGGTCCTTGAGATGCGTTCCCCAAGATTGTTGTTATTGTTGTTGTGGGTCCTTGTTAGTGAGCTGTTCGTTGCATGACTAATACATTTTTAGTCTTGTGTTCAGCTATAATTGTGCCTTGATGTGACCCAGCTTGCAGTTGTGTCCCGTTGTTCTATATTCAGTACGGAGCCGGGATTCTGCAAGTGCTGTTATTGTTGTCGTTGTTCGTCGGTGGTTGTGTTCAGCTTGGGGGGAGTCCCTGTGAGTCTGATCTGGTATTGTGTGGACCAAGATCTTTCAGTTAATTTTGCTGTACTCTTTTATCATGATGGAGTGGCATGCGACTCGAATCAGATGTAATAGCTGAGTGGGGACTGACTTGATTGTGCTCGTGGTCCAGTGTTCTCGTTGGCATTCTGCGTGCCAGTTTTATTGTTCTTGGCGCGGGAGCCGATGTTGTCGAGCTGTCAGCTGAGGACTATGCTTCCTTGTTTAAGCTGATGCTTGTTGTGTTTGCCGGATGTTTTATCAATAGTTGTTTTCGTGGCATAGGTCGTGTCTCTTTCCCTGCGAGACGTAAGCAATGTTGCCTTGTTTCAGAGGTGTCGGACTTGCGTTCACGTGGGTGCCATGCTCATTCCGTGGATCGATTTGTCTTGAGATCCAGAGCGTGTGCCTGTGATTGTGGTCTGGCAGTGTTCCTCTAAACTGTGTTTTTCATGATTTGTATTGCCGTGTTCTAGGTGTTGGTGTTGGCTGATGCTTGGAGAGCGTAGCCAATGTTGGGTTTGTTCTTCCCTGCTTCTTCTTCTAGCTCCTTTAATTTTGAGGACGAAATTCCTGTAAGGAGGGGAGGACTGTAAGACCCTGAGTCTTTCGGATCCTTATCGGAGAGTTTCGGATCGCTTTTGTGGGTCCTGAGTTGTGTTTTACGATCCACGCGGACTTTTCTCTCGTACTAGTTACAGAATCCCGTGGTAAGTTTATTATTCAGTTCATCGACTCAAGGACGCTATAGCTGCGTTGCATTCTTTCCGAGGATCGTTTGGACTATTTTTCCGTATTTTTCTGAATTAGTCCATTTTCAGACCAAAAATCGGATTTTTTAAAAATTAGGAAATTCCTAATTTCCTTTTCCTTTTTATTCTTTTCCCTCCTTCCTCTCTCCTCATTCGCGCGCATGTCTCTCTCTCTCTCTCTCTCTCTCTCTCTCTCTCTCTCTCTCTCTCTCTCGTTTTCTCTCCTTGTTCCCCCTCAGCTCCGACTGCAGACGGAGGAGGCTCGGGAATGTTGTGGAGATGCCGTGGAGGTGATCCGGAGCGTGCTGGTGCGAGGATCGGAGCGTGGTTGGCGCGATCCCATTCGGTGGATTCAAAGCCGACGTGACGGGCTCGTGAGATGGTTTTCAGCATGGTTTAGTCGTTTCGGCGCGCGAGAACTTCGGTGGAGGTAGGGAGATAGACGCCCCACTCTTCTTCTGCGTTCTCCTGCGATTTCGAGCTATTTGGTGCGAGAACGAGCGGGTTTAGTCTCATTTTGGACGAAAGCATGTTCGGGGGGTGTGAGACGAGTTCACCTTCCCAGGTGACGGTTTTTAGTGTAATCGGTCTCACTAGATTCCCTGACATGTTAGCATTCCATTTCCGCTGGTTTTGTGGCGATTGGTGGTCATTTGGGACCGGTGTGTGCCCGGGAACCCATGTGACTCAATTTGGGTCGATTAGGTAGAATCGCGCGTTTTTTGTGTTTTTGGTGTCAAAAAGATCCCTTTCGGTCTGTGGAAGGCTTTTATGGCGTTTAGGGTTGTTTCCCCGTCGTTTAGACGCGATTGGGGAGTGGAAAGGCTGGGATCGGCCGATCTTCTGTTTTACCGGCCGTATCGCCTTAGAGGTCCTTTCAATGACCGCAAGGGTTTTCTAGCGGCCTAGTGTATGACCGCTAGGCTGCGTTGGGCGTCGAGTCAATCTTATGTCGGTTCGGGTCTTTGCGTCGTGCGATAGACCGCTTCTTTCAGATAGCAGTTCAGTGTATGACCGCTACTTCATGATAGCGGTCGTACGATAGACCGCTAGGAAAGTTGAGTATGTCGGTTTAGCCAAGCGGCCTCACGATAGACCGCGAGGCTAGCTGTGGCGATTCATTGTTAGACCGCTAACGGCCGTTTGTGTCGGTTCAGTAGGTTTAAGTCGGTTGGGCTACCGATCCTTGCCTTGACCGCTATTTGTTGTTAGCGGCCCCATGTGAGACCGCTATTAGGTTTGACGGGTTTCAGTCGGTTGGGGGTTGACTAGGATTAGCGGTCACATGGACGACCGCTACTGTTCCCTAGCGGTCCTGCGATAGACCGCCTACCCCTATGAAATTGTGTTTCATCCCTTTGAGTCTCTGAGTGAAGCAGCCATGTCCTGGACTACTTAGCTCAGTGAGACGGCTTGTTTATAATCCGGTTGTCTTGGTGCGGCTCTTTTTTGACCGCCCAGTGTCTAAATTCTCTGTGTGAAGGTAGCGGCTCATGAGCTGACTCCTTGGGTTACCTAGCGGCCTAGCATATGACTGTTTACTTCCCAGAGCTTTGTTTTCCTGACATTTGGCCTCCATTTGTCTTGACCTTACCTTGTGATTTGCCCGTAGTCCCGTGGATATCTTGGATGTCCTATGAGGGTGATGACCATGTTGTGAGGTGGCCGTGGAGTGCCAATGTATCCCGTGGTGTCCCGTATTGCTTTAGAGTCATTATTGGTGTCTGGTCAACCCGGTGTGATCCAGTGATTGACATGTGACTCGTGAATGTCTTGGTGATCCGGTATGGATCGAGACATGAGTGTTGGACGCCTTGAGATATTGCCTTACCTCAGTTTACGTGTCCATGTGTTTTGAGTGTCTCAGTGATCCCTCGGGTCTCCGTGATTTGTGTTATGCGGAGGCATGGATCAGGTGATCCTATGTCGTTTCCTTTATCGGTGTTTTGCCGTGATTTGGTTTAGGATTAGACTGATTGGCGGCTTGTTACCGCTATGAGCGACGATCTTGACCCTGAGTCTTCTGACTCAAGGATCGTTGTGTCAGTAGGTCTAGTTGTTTGTCATGAGTCAGGTGGCAGTCTGGTATGCTACCTCGTGTCTTTCGGTTGGTGCTTTGTAGTACGTGCGATAGTGCATGCTTAGCCTGTCTATACTTCAGCACTGGTGTTTTGGAGTATCTATGTCCAGTGAGCCTCCACTAGTCGTAGCCTGAAGACTCACGCGTTCCAGTGTGTCGGCCCATCTGGGAGTGGTGGCGGGGCAGTTCCTGACAGACGATTTGTTAGTTAGTTTCTGTGGGCTCCCTTGCCTTACAGTAGCGTCCTACTGGGGGAGAAAGCTTGCTAGAGGCCTAGCTCAACGCATTGAGCTTGTGTGTGCACCCGTGGTCAGGGGCGTTTGGGCGAGCGTCGACGGGCGTGACCCTGACTAGTCACTCGTTACTGTTGTTCCTTGTACTCGGTTCTGTGAGTGTCTCAGTTACCGTCATTCCAGACGTGTGGGAGATACTTGTGGCGCAATGTAAGACGTCAGTGGATGCATCTGGCTGTTCTTCTAGTGAGGGGGTGCTCTTGTCACTTGACGCATGACTCTAGTGATTCTTGTGTCTCGTGACGTGTGTTTCCGTCATTGGATTTCAAGTAGCCGGTCATGGCTTTACTCGCGGTCCAGTCTTGTGTAACGTACACGACGATCTAGTTGTGTATGTTCGTGCCTTTGATTGTGTAGGTCTTTTATAGTGCCTTTTGGCTGTTTTGTTAGGCTCTAGCTTTGGAGCCTGTGTTTGGTTGACGGATCGGTAATGCCCGACTTCGTGAGATTGGGGTTAGCCTATCTGTTGCTGTTTGGAGTAGGTTAGAGGATCGTGGTTTGGTCAATGGCCGTGTTTCTGGTTAGTACGACTTCTCTCTCTCTCTAGTTGTTCTTTCTTTTGCTTACTCCTGCTTTTTACAGCTTTACTTTGGTAGTTTAGTACTGCTGTTGCTCCTGTTCTTTCCTACTTTACTGTTTAGCACTGTTGTTTAGCGTGTTACTGGGTTGTTTCCAGTGGGGATCCGCGTGACCCCTACTGAGCTTGTGACACGAGGCTCCCCCCTATTTTTTAGGTGTGGACTTCTTCTTCCTCGTGGTTCGTGATGCGGTGCGTGAATTCGTGGTTGCCAGCGTTGCCAGCGTTCTCTGCGTCTGGCTTCTCCCGACTTCAGTATATGTTTTCCTTTCTGTTGGGCTGTACTTATCTTTAATTTGGACTGGACTCTGTTCATTTAAATTGTTAATTGAAAAAGTAATTTTATTTCTTGCTACTTTAGCAAACCTGATCATTGAAATATTAATTGCTTACTGCTTTATCTAAGACTTCAATGTACCCCAGTCACTCCTTTTATCCCTTCGAACCTTTACCGCTCTTTGGAGGCCTCGCAGTATCCAAGTGTTATCGGGTTTACCTGATATCCGGACCCTGGGTCGTCAAAACATCACTCCACGACTCACTCCCTTCCCTGGTAAGGGATCGGCCCTCGCCACCAGGACAACCCCCTATAAAAGGGACTTTGACAAACAAGTAGAGGACATGGTGAACTTCACCAAGAAACGCACACCCAACTCCAATCAAGGGAATAGGAGAAGCCCATCTGCTATCACGAGAGAGACTCCACCGAGCCGCGGCTGCCATCTGAGCACCCTTACCTCCCAGCGAGCACTCTCCGAACACTCGCTGGTCACAGCGAGGATATCCCCCAAAGGCAGTCGGCTTCTCCGGTCTTGCATCTCCAGTCCCCAACTCTCTCTCTCTCCTCTCTTTGCTTCTCCATCTCTCGACGCTGACTTAAGCATCGGAGGGTTGTCCCCTGGGGTAATGCCCGAGGCTTCTTCTGACGTCTCTCTTTCTGGTGCTTGCAGGCTTCCACGAGTGTCAAACGGTTCTCCCCAGCAAATAAATAGAAAAGTGTGGTACGAGAGCTAGAGACCAGTTTTTTGTCTCTACACTTTTTGGCGCCGTGTGTGGGAACTCCGATCAAAAAGCCAATGACACCTCGTGGGAGCCACTGCAACATCAGCAACCGGGGCCGAGGGTGTAACGACCCAAGATCCGGATATCGGGAAACACCCGATACCATTCGGATCTTGGCCCGCCGCCCACGAGCCGGAAGGCTCGGAAGGGCTAAAGGGTTGGTGTGGATATGCATTGAAATTCTAAACAATAGTAGGAAAGTAAATCTATAATTCTGACAGAAATAAAATTACATTTTATAATAATTAAATAATCTACAGAGTCCAGTCCACAAGTACAATCAATAGGGAAAAGAACGTACCCAACGCTGAGTGAACACTCAGCCTGGCGAGTTGGCAACTAAAGAATCTCCAGCTAGCACACTCCGCTCCGAGGGGAACGCCACACCTAAAAAGCAGGGGGTGAGCCTCATCTCATTGGCTCAGTAGGGGTCCTGCAGGTCCCCACCACAACGAAAGTGGTAATAGAAGTGCAGCGACAGAAGGAACAACAATAAAGGAAAGCAGTAAGAACAGCAACAAAGAAAGCAACAGAGAAGGAACATCGGTACAACACGACAACGGTGATCAGAACCAGACGACGATCAACCAGGAGAAACACACACACCGGCCCTCTACGCAAATCCCACCCCACGGTCGGACATTCCGTCCTAGCCGACGGAACCGCAGATAAGGCCATACAGCCACACACTTTGAACCAACATTCTCGAGAGAATCTCTAGATCCCGAACTAGAACCAGCGGAAGAACCACGCCCCACACACACACACCGGGCAACACCATTCCTACGGTCAGAAGGCCACGCAAAGCAGAACAGACCGAGCCACTAGAACAGTAACTACACTGAAGAGAAACCCGCACTGAAACCTCTCAGGTGACATGAGCACTACCCTACTAACAACGAGATCGGAAGCGTCCTCCGACGTCTTACACTGCACCCTTAAGTGTCTCCCTACTCACCCTTAGGTAGAAATCGAGACACGGTACACTGTACCATAGAACAAGAACTAGCCGGGGTCGTGCTCGTCAGCACGCGTCTATTGATAGTTTTGTTATGTGTGATGAATGATGTGTGTATGAGTGATGTGATGTGAGACGTGTGTGAGCAAGTGGTGCACTAACTCAAGCAATTAACCAGCATGAAATTCGTGGGCATATCATCTCAATATTGCAGAAATGAAAAAGGAGAAATAAAAACACACGCCGGAGCGTGGAGCAAAGGAGGAAAAGACAAACACACACCGTGGGTGTGGAGTAACTAAAATAAAAGAGCAAATAAGCAAGATGATGAACAATGACAAAAGAATAATGTGATCGCCACCAAGGTAAACAATGTCGAAAGACCATAATATGTACCTTGGAAAGAGCTGAGTGAAGTCACCCGCCTGTGGGAGAGAGAAAACCAGGTGCTGTGACGGAAAATGGTTTTCCAGACGACCGCTAGAATACGGCAAACGGCCCTACGATAGACTGCCTGAAGTCTGCAGACGGTCCTTCAAGAGACCGCAAAGGCACCCAAAACAGCAATGTGGAACTTTGAATCTCCACCCCTCCAGGCCGGCCAGAAGAGCTGGGCCTCGTGCAAGTCCTGTAAACCTGCAGAAGAATGTAGACCCAAAGAAAAACGGCCCAATAAGCCCTTGGACTAGTGTAGTATCTACAATGCAATTAAACTAAAGTGCATAAAAGGAAGGGTGAATATTGATGGTTTTTAACCCCGGTGTGACGTGAAAAAGATAGGAGGATGTTTTAAAACGTGAATGGAATGCAGAGAACGTGGAAGAGGAAGAGGGAAAGAAGAGAAATTGATGCAATGATAATGCTAAGAAAGACCAAAACTAAGAGAGAAATACACAAAGACAACTAATGGAACTTAATACTCCCTGGACCAGAAGCCTTAAGGACATAGAAACGACTTCTCCCTGATTACTACTTGCTCCAAAACGCAGCAGCACTTCGTGGCAAGCTCAAGAAATCTCCTCCCCAAGCCATGAAGTCAAGGGTCTATTTATAGATCCCCAAACCCTAGGTTCGAGTTGTAGAGATAATGACACCAAAATAGGCCTGAACCTAGATAAATCTCGAAGATAATACTCCAAGGAGTCTATAGAAATAAACATAAGCCTTTGAGAGCCTCTATCCAGAGAGAAAATAACAAACCAAGGACTCTAGCTCGACCACGGCGAAGCAGAGGAAGAACAGATAGAGCAGGACTCTCTGTCTCCCCAAACGGTCTTGCGATAGACCGCAAGGCTCAAGAAATGGTCTAGCGATATACCGCATGGCTCAGTCGTCCAGAAAAGATAAGATCGAAGAAATCCAACAGGACTCTCCGCCTCCTAGCAGTCTAGCAAAAGATCACCAACGCCCACCATACGGTCGTGCGATAGACCGCTAGGCTAGTAGACATGGCAAAAGAGATAAAGGCCAATAAATCTCCAAGTTAATCCACAATAAAATCCTTATTAGCCCTTATCCAGGCCCAATAAGCTGAAAATGACGAGAAATCAATGGATCCAGCCCCAACCAGGGAAAATAACCCATAAAATAAGCCTAAAACTGACCAACAATGACCCTATAAGCAGTGAATAACTCAGGACATCATAGAAATTGATAAGAAGATGACCCAACTCATTGGTCATAAAACGGGTGTCAACAGATGCCCCTCCTTAACGTCCTCTTTGCAGGGGAACGAGCGGAGGTGAAGCGAAAGCGACATGAAACATGGAGATGAAGTGAAAATGAAGCGGGGTGGACTGAAAAGCGGGCTTTAAGGTAAACCGACACCCGTCCTCAACCAACAAGCGATAAGAATCTTCCGGAAAACTTCGAACCAATCACGAGGAACGACCAAATCGAAGGACGCATGTCTGGAGGAACTAACAACTAAAGGAGATAAAAACATGACCAACCTCCTCACTAGAACACACAGCTGATAGGCGGTCGGTGCAAACGGAAAAGTAAAGAGACGAGCAACTAAAACTCCAGACAGGAATCCTCAGGTAACCAAACCGAGCAAATAGACCGAAGGAAACCTTCCAACTCAGAGTGGAATGATTCTCCTTAGTCAAGACCATGGATACATAGTTATCCACCATTACTGAGACACTTTAGACAGATAAGGGCACATGAATGCTCAAAAGATGCGAATGATGCATGCTGGGCTAAAATAAAAGAAATCATCAAAACAAATATAAAGAAAATATAAATAGGAAAATACTCGAGAATAGTATTGCTAGACCGGACAAATCAGGGTCAAGACACTATCTGCAACCACGGAGTGTAAGATAGAACCATCGTCCGCCAACTCTTCCAACCTAACGGCCTATCCAACGATTAAACATGCGCGCCTAGATCATCATCGTTTTTATTAGAGAGGAACATCAGATCCCAGAACACATGAATGACCAGCCTGTTCTCGAGGTAATATATCATAGATACCATATAGTAATGCATTAAGGGATGAAGGATAGAGATACTTACCTGACTTGCCTTCCGGGCGAGATGTGACATGATGTGATATGATGGGATGAGGTGTTCATGCTTTTGACAAGAGGGGTTAGCCATCAACAATTGTATCCATATAAAACAAGGCATAAATAAGATATGAACCATAGCCAAGAACAAAGCATATATGTCATTTCAAATCACCATCATGCAGACACAAACGGTCTAGCTAACGACCGCAAGAAGACCCCTAACGGTCTAGCTATAGACCGCTTAGGCGAGGGCAGTTCACATTCTTCGATAAAGATGACCCAGATAACAAACGATCTAGGGGAAGACCGCCAAGGGGGTATAAATGGTCTAGCGATAGACCGCATGGCTCTGAGCGAATTTTAAAAAAAAAAATAGAAACGTCGTTCATTCTCCCCACACGCTCAATCCATTCCCATTCAAATCAAACCCATTCCGACCACCCCGACGACCAAGCCACCGACGACCACCGCAACCACCACACCCCAACCCATAAAATGGTGAAGAGAAGGGCTATTCGGCGCTTCCGGTGATGGATAGAGGAGGAGGAGATGCCTACGGCGGTGGCGGACAAACCGACGGCGGAGGAAGCTCCGACGGCCCATCCGGCGGAGGAACCAGGCGGTCTAGGGCACGATCATTAGGAAAGAAGAAACGGTCCTAGGATGACCATTTGGGAAGCATGATGTTTTTTTTGTGTTTTTTGTTTAAATGCAATGCAATGCATGAATTATAAACTACATGAATGACTGGCCTTGATTGTTTAAATGGATGCAGGGGAAGAGGCGGACCCGGATTTCCTGGCTGTAGGTCCGAACAATATACCTGGCACTGCCGGACTACCAGAGAGACAGATTGGCAGCGATGGGCTTCGGCGAGCTGCTGAGCATTGAAGTGATGAGGATCAACACTGCACTGCTATATGCGCTGCACGAGAGATGGGATCCGATCAGCCAGGCTTTTCTGTTCCCGTGGGGACAGATGATCCCGACGCTCGAGGATGTAGCGAGGATCATAGTACTGAGAGTGCACGGTGCACCGGTGATAGGGTGGACTTATGCTGATTATCGAGAGCTAGCGCAGGAGCTACTCGGGCTAGAGCTGCTGAGACCGGGGCGCCACTCGTCGATGCTAGGACGGGCGACCCTACAGGAGAGCCTGGGATGAGGGGAGCGGTGATAGCCGTAGGAGAGCTACCAGAGGAGCATCTCGGGAGATTGACGAATAGAGCCCGAGAGAGAGTAGCCGTGGGACCGGGACCAGAGGGGGACATTGTCCTACGTCGCTTCCTGATGCTGATGTTCGGGAAGCTACTTTTCGTGATGAGGGCGGATGGAGTGAGCTGCAGGCTCCTCCCACTGCTGCGGGACCTGGATGGAGTCAGAGAGTATGCGTGGGGCGCCGCAGTGCTGGCATTTCTTTTCGACTCCCTGAGCACTACGGACCGACAGACGATGCTGGGTGGCTTCTCACCTTTACTTCCGGTAAAATGCTTGACTCTAAATGCTTATGATTATGCTTATGATTTTGATATGCTGACATTTGACTAATGCAGGTATGGAGCTACCTGTACCTCCCCGGCCTAGGGCGGGGAAGGGAGGTATAGCCGGACCGGGTACCCATCAGGAGGCGATGGATGGCGGTTCGGGACATGGGGTCGCTGCGATGCCTAGCGTGGGCTATCCAGGATGACATGGACATGTTCCCCTATGAATCGGTAAGCTTCTAAACTCCAAAACTTCTAAATGCTCTTAAATGTTCTTATAAATGCTGACTTTGACTTAAATACATGCCCTTTTCAGGTGCGTTGGACACCATACCATGACGAGGGTCACGAGGGATAGCCCTGGGTGGTGGCGGCCCGGGCGTACATGGGGCGAGACATGTGGCTACATTGCATGAACACCATCGAGCCACTACACCACCGCCTGATCATGAGGACCAGGGGCGTGCACCAGCCGGACGTGGAGTTCCCTGCGCGTGATGATGAGCGTGTCAGATCATCCTTGAAGGGCATGAGCGGGGAGATCGACTGGGTCACCCGGGCGATCGACCAGGTGTAGGATTGGACCAGAAGTGGTCGGGTGGTTCGGGCCCGAGCCACCAGCGATGAGGCCTACCTGAAGGCCTATGCCAGGAGATATGGCAACTAGGTCTTCCGCGGTGCTCGACGACCGGTACAACTCTCTAAACTTAAACTTCGAAGTTATATTTAATGCATGGACACCTATAACGATGCACTGACTATTTGACTAACTATATGCAAATAGACCCCCAGGGTCGGATAGCGGAGCTTCAGAGACTCCTCCATTCCACTGCCCAGCAAAGGGACGAGCTCCAATGCTCTCTGGACCTCCTGGTGAGTTCTGATCCTTCAACTTAAATGCTAATGCTTATAAACTTGATTGACAAACTAAGTCCTCTAGATGCAGCGAGCCGAGGGAGCAGGACGGCAGGGACCCGATGCTCCGTCCTCATCTTCCCAGCCAGCGGGCCGAGCAGAGCGAGACGCCGACTTTGCTCGGGCAGTTGCTCGGGCCGAGGAGGCTGAGGCCACTCTCACGGAGAGGGTAAGCAACCGATCGACTTCTCTTAAATGCTATATGAAAATGCACTTTAACTAATCATGATGGATGCTCATGCAGATGAGGGAGCTGACTGCAGCACTTGGTGAGGCAGAGCGACTCTGAGCAGAGGCGGAGCGTCTCTGGGCCAAGGCGGCTGAGGTAGCCCATCTCCGTGCAGAGGCGGAGCAACTGAGCACGGGAGCGGCGGATTTGGAGCGCTACCGGACCGAGGCGAGGGAGGCTCGGCGCCAGGCGTATGATATGTGGATCGAGCTACGGGCCGTGGAGCGGACGGTCCGGATGATGGGCCGAGGACCTAGAGCTAGTGCGTCGCAGAGCAGCGCATGGAGCAGTGCTTTCCCAGACTTCCTTACCAGTTCCTCTGGCCTTCGGAGAAATGAGGAGGCGGAGAGGAGACGATGACGGCGAGAGGAGGGGAGTACCTCCATGGCCCCACGGGTGAAGACGCACGAGGGTACCGGGGATAGCGGGGGTCCAGGAGAGGGACCGAGTATAACGTGATTTGTACTTTCTCTATGCATACACATGTATATGACCTTTTGATTAGTAAATATGACCTTTTTTTGTCTTGTCAAATGCAAAATGTGAATGTGAATGCTAACTCACTAACAACGACCTCTAGGATTGACAAAGAAAGTAGGAAATAGAGAGGGAGAAAGAGGGAGAGAATTGATGATTAAAAACAATCCAAATGGGGAAACAAGGGAAAACGGTCTTCTGGAAGACCGCAAGGAAGAAAGAGACGGTTGGGCCATGACCGTTAGACGAGCGGGAGAGAAGGCGGTGGAAAAATAGAAAACGGTCGTCTGACGACCGTTTGAGGGAGCCTAGCGGTCGCTCGATAGATCGCAAAGGGGGAAAACCCAGTAAAGTGTGAGCAGGACTCTCTGTGAGAGTCCGATCCCGCGGCTAGAAGCACCTAATCCGTGTTAAGACTTATCCTAACTTAAGTTCAAAGCTAACTAGCCTCAATCCTAATGCATTAGGACTAGAATTAAAGCCCTATAATTAGGAATACACCCAGAATTCACAGCTCTTAGAAATCTTTGCTTTAAACCTGAAAAATTCCTCAAAATCCTCTAAAAACACCATGAAGAGGAGCTTTGAAGCTAGCACCATGGGAGAGGTGGCCTATACCGGGCCAAAGCTGGCTAGAAAGGAGCATGGGGAGCTGCAGCGGCTGACTCCTATTCCCAAGCACCTGAGCACAAGCCCTTCAAGAGAGGTGACTCCAATGATTCATGAATTTCCTTAAACTTCTTCTCATGGCATTTCTTCTTCTTCTCTTTTCCTCTCTTTTCTTCGTTTTTCTAGCTCCTTCTGGCCCAAGATGCTACTCTAGCTTGAAGTGGGTGGCTCCAATGATGAAAGAACTCCCTTTTGAGGTTACTTTAATCCTAAGGGCATGTCACCTTCAACCTTTATTAGTTTTAGCCAAGAATTTTTAGAAAATTTCCTATGATTAGCCTAGCATTTCATCTCTTGTGGAATTATGGCACCCTCAAACACACACTTTCATGTTCCCAACCTTTGAAGCCACTGTCCTTATAGAAGAGGTAGAGACTTACCTAGCCCTTCCTAAGACTAAGGTGGGAGATGAAGACTTAGTGTGTCACACGGTTGAACCCATAGACCCATCACTCATCTTGGGAGATTTCCTACCCAATCCAAAAGATATGAAAACCATGATTAGCCCTCGCCATATCCGTTTGATACCCTTGGCCCAATGGATTGTTTCTCATTTAAAAACAAGTGGGAGAGATATGAAGCCATAGCCAAGGCTACTTCTATTTGCTTGTGCGGGGTCTTACTCTTTTCTACCACCGACCACCTTTTAGATATCCAAAATCTCAGCGTCATTAGTGGGTTGTGGCGGGGTTTACCTATCTCCCAAGCTGTCCTTTCTTACCTCTATGAAGGCCTTAGTTCAGCTTCACTAGGGGGTCCCCTCTTCGGGTCAATGATCATCCTCGAGTGTTGGATGGGAATTAGGCTCAAATTTCTACCCAAGGAGGATTTGCCTTCAACTAGTCGCATATTCGGGAGCCACCCACTCTTCTTCATAGGAGGTGCATTTGGGTTCTCTTCTCAGGGTGAATGTCGGACCGCGGACAAGAAAGCACGGGATGATTGGCGCCTCTTCTTCAACACTTTGCCAATTGCCAAGTTCGTGATGCGACCTCGGGCCCTTCAAGGCACGACCTTCAGATTACCTCGGCGACTAGGCCTAGACCTACAGCTAGTGGGGAATACTACCTTGGCGATCTACAACCCACACCGGTGCTACTTGCAAGTTGGGCTTCCTCGTACTAAGGTTCCAGCATTATCACACTACCCTCCCCGTCAATCTAGGAAGATCGGGACCGAGGAGGATGAACGGGCGGTCCGGAGCACTCTGACCATGTGGGAGATCAGCCGGGTCCATACCTTGCAAGCGGAAGTGATAGAGAAATTAAAGAGAGGAGTATCAAGCTTATGTGCAAGAATTGCGCAAGATCCGGCCTTATGTGGATAGGAAATTGAATGTAATTTGAGTCTTATGATTATGAACTTGAATTTTATTAAAAGGATGATGTATCATGAACCTTGGGTGAATGAATAAGAAGATTGATTTGAAAGATGTGCAATAGAATCATCTCTTTGGCTTGATTGATTGAGTGAGGTAGAGTTTTTTGTCTGACAAACGGTCAAGCAAAGGGCCGCTACGGACCCCAAACGGTCTATCGATAGATGGTAAGGGGGAGCACCCAGAAAAACTCAGAGTTTTCTGGCTTTTGAAAATGGCAAACGGTCGCCATTAGACCGCTAGAAGAAGCTAAGCGGTCTATCGAATGACCACTAGAGAGGAGGAACAGAGAAACTTGAGGTTTCTGGTTCTCGGGTGAGGATAGCGGTCTCCACACGACCGCTAGGTCAGCTTAAGCGGTCTACTAAAAGACCACAAGCAACGAGAGATAGAGAAACTTGCAAGCTTTAAATCCTGGGCAATGGGACCTGATAGGATCGGTGCAAGGATTCAGAGGGGGGTGAATGAATCCCACCCTTAAAAAAAAACTTTTCGCTCAATAAAAGACTAGAACACTATCCAGGAAGAACAACCAATCTGAAGAACAAGTAGAATATTCTTTTAAACCAAAGAGCAAATATGTAACTCGCGCCTAAATAAACAACTAGCGGAAGCAGCACAGATATAAACGAGAATGCAATGCAACCTGTGAAGGGTGGTAGAAGATATGGAGGAGCACACCACAAAGCAACCAACCACTGCACAGTAGATTTTTTAGGTGGTTCGGTCACCAAGACCTACATCCACCCCTCACTCCCAACCGGAGTGAGGATTCCACTAGCATGAGCTAGAACGCAGACTCAGTCTGCAAACAAGAGCTGCCACACAGCTTGACCAGGGGAACAACCTCCCCTCTTCCTCCCAACCGGAGAGACACCCCAAGTGACTCCCAGCCACTTGGAAACCAGAGACACACAGTCTCTCTTCCTCCAAACCGGAGGGAACACCTAGTCTTGCAACCCACAAGACTAGAACCGGAGGACCAATCCTCCCTTCCTCCAAACTGGAGGGGAACCTAGAGACCCAAGTCTCTCTTCCTCTGAAACCCAGAGGGCAGCACAAGTGACCCCTAGTCACCTGCAAACTAGAGGTCTCGGACCTCTCTTCCTCCCAACCGGAGGGACCCCTGGACTCGAAACCTACAAGCCCAGAACCGGAGAAAAATCTCCCTTCCTCCAACCCGGAGGGAACCCGACCTCACACAAGAGAATCGGAGGAATAACTAGAGAATAGTTGAAAAGAAAAACAAAATGCAGCAACAGTAAGCTGGAAAAATGAAATGCACAAAGGCTCTCGCAGGAGCAGGCTGACCTGGATTTGATCCACGGTCCAGCAGGAACTGATCTTCAGTTGAGGCTTCCTTTGCTCTAGCTCTCTCTTCTTCTCACTCTTCTTTTTCTTCTCTTTCGCAGGCTCTCTCTCTCTCTGTCTCTTCTTCCTTCTTTCTTTTTCTTCTGCTCACTACCTCTCTGTATCATGGAGGCACTCACTGCTCTTCAGCTTTTCTTGATGGCTCACTATATTTCGATTTCCCTCAGCCGATGGAGGAGTCTCCATATATATACCAGCAGCAGGCAGCTAGGGCTTATGCTATTTTCGATTCCCGCCCAAGCTTCAGTGGTCTACGTGTCAGCATTTCAGCCTCTAGGATCACGTGCCAGTCTTAATAACCTCGTCCATTAATCCTGTCAGATAATCAGTCGAAGACAGTATCAGATGATGTATAGACTTGAAAGTTAACTTAGTGTACAGACTTCGTGTGAAGTAAGAGTGTATAGACTTGAAGCTTGATATCGAGTGTATAGAGTTGAAGCTTATCAAACGAATGTATAGACTTCATGTTAGCGAACGAGTGTATAGACTTAGTTGAGTGAGCATGCAGTGTACATACTTGAAACCCTTCAGCAACCTGAGTGTATAGACTTAGTGTTAACGTGCCAGAGAAACCAGTGTACAGACTTCCTGTTAACGTGCCAGACAAACCAGTGTACAGACTTGCTGAGCTTTCGCTAAGTCTGTATAGACTTGCTGAAAGAGTGCCTGGAAAGGCAGTGTACACACTTGATGGCGTGAAGGAACGAGTGTATAGACTTCGTGATGCCAACAGACAATGACTGTGCAGACTTGTTAAACCATGCACACTGTATAGACTCTTCATGCAACAATGTATGGACTTAGTTTATGTGCAACTAACAGATGTATAGACTTGCTTTCTGAACGATGCACAAAAGCAGTGTATGGACTTAAAGGTTAACACTCGAATGTATAGAGTTGAAGGCTTAACAATCGAGTGTATAGACTTCAAAGGACAAAGCATCCATAGAACAGACGATGTACAGACTTTGCCAATATGAGACACTGTACAGACTTAGTCAAGTGACTGGCTGTACAGACTTCAGAAGATGAAGACTCTGTATCGACTTGAAGACCATGAGCCAATGTATTGACTTGCCTTAACAATGAATGTGTAGACTTTGAAACAGGAGTCAGGAAAACGGATGTACAGAGTTGGCCAAAGCAGCAATGTATAGACTTTGAAACAAAGACAATGTAACGACTTTGAAACAAAGGCAGTGTATAGACTTGATGCAGTTCTGCTGCCAATGTACATACTTTGATTCCCAAATGCGATGTAGAGACTTTGTGAGAGGCACACGATGCAAAGACTCTATACAGACTTAATGGCATGCAGCAATACACTGGACGATGTATAGACTTTAGAGCAACAAAAGAATAAGTGTGTACACTGAGGGAGTGTACAGACTTTAACTTGAAGATCATTCAGGAACAAGCCATAGCAGTGTATAGACTTAAGCGTTCTGAGCATAACAAAAACCAATGTACAGACTTCATTCAATGCAAATGAATGTATGGACTTCGTTTCAAGCAACGTAGGTAAAAGAAGAGACACTGTATAGACTTTCACACAAAAAGTAGACAAAGTAGCATGGCGTCAACCCAGCTGTTCCACTGCGTCAACGCAGCAAGTAAACCAGCAACTACTGCGTCAACGCAGTGTCCTTGTAGCGTCAACGCAGCTAGTGAACAAACAGTCAATGCGTCAACCCAATCTCCAACTGCGTCAACGCACTGCATGAACAATTAGCCACTACGTTAACCCAATCTAGCCATATTCATGAATTAGCTATTCAAGCAAACAATCAGATATTTAAGCAGTCAAACAGTCATCTAAATTAATTAGCACACCTCAGTGTGACTCATGGTGTGTCAGCCATCATCAAAACCACACAGGGGCACAACAATCTCCCCCTTTTTGATGATGGCAACACTATGAGTTACACTGACTCAGATTAGATTCTTCTCCCCCTTTGCCTTCATCAAAAAAATGAAATAGGGAAACAATTCAGTAAAGCACAGGAATGTTATACTTCCCTTTGGATTGTTGATGGTTCGAAGGAGGCCTTTTCTTTGGAGACATCTATCTTCCAAATGTATCCTTTCAAGAGCTTCTCCCCCTGTAGATATGTCATATTTTCAATCACACAGGAGCACTGAAGTATGAAGAACTCAATCATGTAAAGAGTTAGGAGCTCAATAAAATGCATGAATCAAGTCTCCCCCCCTTTTTTTTAGAATTATTGAAAGAGCAGCTATTTTCTGACACCAATTGAAAGTTTCTGACATAACAAGTTTCCCCTAACGAAGTGGAGCATAGCAGCAAGCACACAGGGAGTTCGAATTGGATCTGATTCCAGGACTTCAGGAGTCGACCCATGGGGTCGACCCATGAACATAGTAAGCAGTGACTTATGCATCAGAACATAAGGTCATCTCAGTAAAAATAACATTGAAAATTAAATATATGAGTGCAATTAACTATATGAATGCAATCAAAAATCGTCAACTAGAAAGATGTTATGAATGCAGTGCAATTAACTATATGAGTGCACAGTCATTGACAATTCATGTAGGATATGAGAACTATGCATGAGTAAAAACCTGAAAGGCATGTTATGCAATTAGTTTGACTAGCTCCCCCTTAGTCATACAACCCTTATGCATCCACCATGCTTATGCAGGCCCAAGATATGAGTGGAAGTCAACAGTTGAGACCAATTGATAGAATTGAGTGCAAATGAATCAGTCAGTTTGGTCTGAACGACTGGAGTCCAATATGAGAGAGTAAAAAAGAATTCAGAAAGAATGAGAAAGATTTTCAATGGAATATCAAATTTCATGAATCTGATTTAAGATTACAGACTCTTCCATCATAGAAACCTATGAATGAACCTACGTTGACAAACCAGATCAGAATTTTATGTATGCAAGGTTTGAACATGAGCCTTTTCTACTCATATCTAAAATCAGTTTTCTTAATAACAAGTGAACCAAGTTTTCATATTGAGAGACCTTTTTAACCTTCTTCATTCTTACTCACTTAATTTCAAAGATTTCCTCAAGAAATGCAATCGATAGTATTGAGGATAAACAAACAAGAAACCATTTATTTCTGTCAAAGTTTCTATTGAAAGAAGATTCTTTTCCAAACAATTTCAGATGATATGCTAGATAGGCAACGAATTTTTAACAATAATGTTCAGGAGTAATTAAGTTAAGTACATCCTTACAACTGGAGGATACACGTTGTTTAGACGCAAGTATCCCTAAGCGCTTGGAAGGACTAACTGTCATGCTTCTTAAGAACAGAGATAGCATTTACACCTCATGACACACTGAAACTCATTTCTTTGATGAGGGACATGTATTTCTCAGTGTGCCTGCCATTGCTCTACCATATTTTTAATCAACATATTTAAGCAGAGTTAACTATGGCACTTCATGACATATCTCAATTCATTTCTTTGATGAATGAGATGTGTTTCTCAGTGACCAAAGACATTGCTCTGACAAGATTTGATATTTGACATAATCCATATTCCCTGATGTTTAAAAACAATATATATTTTCATACAAATCAGTCAAGGAAAATCATGATTTCAGAATTTCAGATTTCAGAAGAGTTTAAAAGACACAACATGAA
The DNA here is from genome assembly GCA_022559845.1 of Amorphophallus konjac. Classification (NCBI taxonomy): domain Eukaryota; kingdom Viridiplantae; phylum Streptophyta; class Magnoliopsida; order Alismatales; family Araceae; genus Amorphophallus; species Amorphophallus konjac. Next base: position 383,146,558 of record CM040123.1, read on the forward strand.
AGGGTTGGTTAAAGTTTATTAAGACTAACTCAGATATTTTTAAGAAGAATTCATAAGCAAACACAAGAAATACATGAAACTTCAACCGGCTGAAAGCTTCAGACATTCATAGTCCTATATGATAGAAATTTCCTTAAAAACAATGTTTTCAGATTTATGATCAAGATATGCGCAGAGAAATCTTTCTGGGACTTCAAGGAAGGCAAGAGCATTTTTCAGGTACAGCCAAGTCAACAAATGCCAATGGATACCAATTGATAGTATGAGTGACAATGGCTGACAAGAGTTGAAGCAAGAGGCTGAAATACAATGCATTTCACAATCACCAAGGAGTTTATCAAGATTGCAGTTCAAACAGGAAGGTGAGTATTAGTCATCAGACATGAGCTTTGATGAGAGGTATGATGGTCACATGCAATTACATGAATGAATAATGAGAAATGCTCCCCCTCACTAAATGCATAAACTGAAACCCTCCCTTTTCTTTTGAAAAATTTCATGATTAAATGATGCCACTCTAAGATGCAATTAGATGCATTAACTACTCATGAAGGGCATGAAGATCCTGAAGGGTATTAGACTAGTCAAATGTGCATGATATGCAGTGCAGCTCCCCCTGACGGTATGCATTCAAAACATTTGAAAATCATTCATGAGTCATGAATTCTAGATGTATGCAGTCACAGAATGAGCATATCCAGACGCAACAACTATTGCATGGAAATGCAAACATGCATGTTTAAACCACTAATTAACAAATCTATCTATATACCTAATGCCATCTAAGCAGACTCATTGAAAAGTCAAGAGACTTACCTAAGAAGTGCATGAGTGGGGTTTACCTTTTTAGGGTGTCTTGGTTTATTTGCCCCTTTTATTTCTCGTTCCCAAGACACACCTGCAAAAAGTTTCTCACTTGGCACATTTTGGTACCCAAGTTTCCTTGGGTCTTGCAGGGTTAGTGGCATTTTGATGGGATGTTTTCCAAAGCTTCTGAGCCATCATGTCATCATGCTTTTTCATATAGCAACTAGGCATGGAATGTCCAGACCGACCACTATAATCACATGAACCACTCGGTCTGAATTTCTTACTATGCATGTAAGCAGGTGCGCTAAATTCATGAGCATGAATGTTTCTGTTTTTACCACCACTTTGTTTCAGATGGTCAGAAAACCAGCAATCAGTCACCTTGTGACCTTGCTTTCCACACTCAAAGCATGTGAGGGATTTTCTTATTTGAACAGATTTGTTCCTACCAAACACACTTTGTTTAACAAATTTAGAGTTGACCTACTTTCTCTGAGAATGCCAACAGTCTTTGACTGTATGGCCAGGTTTCTCACAGTGATAGCAGAAGATAGAATTTCTTCTACCAACATTAAGCCAGCAGTCAACCGCCCTATGGCCTGACTTGCTGCAGGTGGAACACACCATGTGTTGGCCCCTGGACCCATTTTTGTTCCTTTTAAAGACATGCTGATTTTCATACAAATTGACATGATTAGAATTTGAAAAATATTTGCCTTTACCTTTGGCAAACCAACATTGTTCACTAACATGACCTGTTTTTCCACAATGATAACAATAACTTTTTCTTTTCTGTTCAACAGGACTGTTTTTGTTATTGTACTTCCTAGCATGCATTCTATCATCCTGTTCCATCAATTTACATTCATGCATCAAGTGACCAAACCTATGACAGTAATGGCATGAAATTTTCTTTTTATTTGCATGAATGTGTTTGTTCAATTTAGGCACAGCATTCTCAGTTTTATCATGAGAGTTTCTTGAATCTTTGTTCTAAACATGAACAGTCTTTTTCTATTTTTGAACTTGTTTCTCAGACTTAGGGCTGTCAGTGGAATTTTGATTCTTCTTAGCACTAAATTCAAAAATAGGCACATTCAATGTGCTGCCAGACTTAGAGCTACTCACGAATGAAGTTTGAAGCTTACTTTCAAAGCTCTTTTTATTTATTGGTTTGTAGCCCAAACCCTCTCTTCGAAGATTCACTTTAGATCCAAGAATTTTATCAAGATTTTCTTTTCCACTGATAAATTTCTCAAGAGATTTCCTCAATTCTGTAACTTCTGATCCAACCTTTGATACATGGATTTCATATTCATCAGCTTTCTTTTTATAGCAAACAACATCTTCTTTCAACATTTGATTAACAGTCCTAAGACTTTCAATTTCCTGTTCAGCTTTCATTAGCTCATCAGAGCTATCCAGGCTAACACTCTTCCCTTTTTCAAGAGTGATAAGTCTCTCAGACATAGCTGTATTTAACTGTTTTAGCTTGCAGATCTCCTGTCTCATTTTACCATTTTGTTCCAGGATTTCATCATCAAATTTCAAAACACTTAAGGAGGTCTGACATTCACTAAACACTTCTTGTTCATCTTCAGATTGAAGATTTTCAAGCCTTTTCTGAAGTTCTGAGTTTTCTGTTCTGACAGTCTCCAAAGTTTCAAAAATCAATCTATTTTCATTTTCAAGGCTCACTGATTTAGATCCAGATTCCTCAGTTTGTTTTTTGAGTCTAGCATTTTCAGATTTCAGATATTCCAGATCTGAAGTAATAGAATCAAGATCAGTCAGCTGTCTTCTAAATATCTGATTTTCAGTTTTCAGAGTATCACTATCCTCACCAGTAAGTTTAGAATTCTCAAACCTATCTAACCGTTTTTTCATAGATCTATTTTTCTTGCTCAATTTATTGCTAGATCTTAACAGCTTGGAATAAGCATCTACCCAATCATCTAAGGTATAGTCCGCAAAGGGTTTTACCTAAACTTCGTTCTCTTCTTTATCACTGTGGCTGCTGCTATGGTCGCTCCCATCAGCCATCATGCAGTTTTCCTTCCCTGTTCTGCAAGTTAGTTTCATCTTGTCCAGAATGTCCTTGGCGGACCTACAATCATGAATACAAGACCACAAGGCTCTGTCAGTAGCTGCTCTCATCAGGTTAAAGGCTTTCTGATTTTCTCCATATTTTGACTTGTGACTTTTAGTCCATTTGGACTTTTCCTTTGGCAATCTATGGGGACCTTGTGAAATTAACTTCCACAGATCCGGATCAATCAATTTCACATAACTATGAAGACTGCTAATCCATGAGTTAAAGTTAGAGCCATTGAAAATCGGTGGAGAACCCATTAATTAAGTCGGCAAGCAGATTAATGCAGCAAAGAATAAAATCAGAAATGCACCAATGGACAACAGGATCCTCTGCAGATCGCTGGATCTGATCAATCAGAGAACTGCTCTGATACCAATTGATAGGATCGGTGCAAGGATTCAGAGGGGGGTGAATGAATCCCACCCTTAAAAAAAAACTTTTCGCTCAATAAAAGACTAGAACACTATCCAGGCAGAACAACCAATCTGAAGAACAAGTAGAATATTCTTTTAAACCAAAGAGAAAATATGTAACTCGCGCCTAAATAAACAACTAGCGGAAGCAGCACAGATATAAACGAGAATGCAATGCAACCTGTGAAGGGTGGTAGAAGATATGGAGGAGCACACCACAAAGCAACCAACCACTGCACAGTAGATTTTTTAGGTGGTTCGGTCACCAAGACCTACATCCACCCCTCACTCCCAACCGGAGTGAGGATTCCACTAGCACGAGCTAGAACGCAGACTCAGTCTGCAAACAAGAGCTGCCACACAGCTTGACCAGGGGAACAACCTCCCCTCTTCCTCCCAACCAGAGGGACACCCCAAGTGACTCCCAGCCACTTGGAAACCAGAGACACACAGTCTCTCTTCCTCCAAACCGGAAAGAACACCTAGTCTTGCAACCCACAAGACTAGAACCGGAGGACCAATCCTCCCTTCCTCCAAACCGGAGGGGAACCTATAGACCCAAGTCTCTCTTCCTCTGAAACCCAGAGGGCAGCACAAGTGACCCCTAGTCACCTGTAAACTAGAGGTCTCGGACCTCTCTTCCTCCCAACCGGAGGGACCCCTGGACTCGAAACCTACAAGCCCAGAACCGGAGAAAAATCTCCCTTCCTCCAACCCGGAGGGAACCCGACCTCACACAAGAGAATCGGAGGAATAACTAGAGAATAGTTGAAAAGAAAAACAAAATGTAGCAACAGTAAGCTGGAGAAATGAAATGCACAAAGGCTCTCGCAGGAGCAGGCTGGCCTGGATTTGATCCACAGTCCAGCAGGAACTGATCTTCAGTTGAGACTTCCTTTGCTCTAGCTCTCTCTTCTTCTCACTCTTCTTTTTCTTCTCTTTCGCAGGCTCTCTCTCTCTCTGTCTCTTCTTCCTTCTTTCTTTTTCTTCTGCTCACTACCTCTCTGTATCGTGGAGGCACTCACTGCTCTTCAGCTTTTCTTGATGGCTCACTATATTTCGATTTCCCTCAGCCGATGGAGGAGTCTCCATATATATACCAGTAGCAGGCAGCTAGGGCTTATGCTCTTTTCGATTCCCGCCCAAGCTTCAGTGGTCTACGTGTCAGCATTTCAGCCTCTAGGATCACGTGCCAGTCTTAATAACCTTGTCCATTAATCCTATCAGATAATCAGTCGAAGACAGTATCAGATGATGTATAGACTTGAAAGTTAACTGAGTGTACAGACTTCGTGTGAAGTAAGAGTGTATAGACTTGAAGCTTGATATCGAGTGTATAGAGTTGAAGCTTATCAAACGAATGTATATACTTCATGTTAGCAAACGAGTGTATAGACTTAGTTGAGTGAGCATGCAGTGTACATACTTGAAACCCTTCAGCAACCTGAGTGTATAGACTTAGTGTTAACGTGCCAGAGAAACCAGTGTACAGACTTCCTGTTAACGTGCCAGACAAACCAGTGTACAGACTTGCTGAGCTTTCGCTAAGTCTGTATAGACTTGCTGAAAGAGTGCCTGGAAAGGCAGTGTACACACTTGATGGCGTGAAGGAACGAGTGTATAGACTTCGTGATGCCAACAGACAATGACTGTGCAGACTTGTTAAACCATGCACACTGTATAGACTCTTCATGCAACAATGTATGGACTTAGTTTATGTACAGCTAACAGATGTATAGACTTGCTTTCTGAACGATGCACAAAAGCAGTGTATGGACTTAAAGGTTAACACTCGAATGTATAGAGTTGAAGGCCTAACAATCGAGTGTATAGACTTCAAAGGACAAAGCATCCACAGAACAGACGATGTACAGACTTTGCCAATATGAGACACTGTACAGACTTAGTTAAGTGACTGGCTGTACAGACTTCAGAAGATGAAGACTCTGTATCGACTTGAAGACCATGAGCCAATGTATAGACTTGCCTTAACAATGAATGTGTAGACTTTGAAACAGGAGTCAGGCAAACGGATGTACAGAGTTGGCCAAAGCAGCAATGTATAGACTTTGAAACAAAGACAATGTATCGACTTTGAAATAAAGGCAGTGTATAGACTTGATGCAGTTCTGCTGCCAATGTACATACTTTGATTCCCAAATGTGATGTAGAGACTTTGTGAGAGGCACACGATGCAAAGACTCTATACAGACTTAATGGCTTGCAGCAATACACTGGACGATGTATAGACTTTAGAGCAACAAAAGAATAAGTGTGTACACTGAGGGAGTGTACAGACTTTAACTTGAAGATCGTTCAGGAACAAGCCATAGCAGTGTATAGACTTAAGCGTTCTGAGCATAACAAAAACCAATGTACAGACTTCATTCAATGCAAATGAATGTATGGACTTCGTTTCAAGCAACGTAGGTAAAAGAAGAGACACTGTATAGACTTTCACACAAAAAGTAGACAAAGCAGCATGGCGTCAACCCAGCTGTTCCACTGCGTCAACGCAGCAAGTAAACCAGCAACTACTGCGTCAACGCAGTGTCCTTGTAGCGTCAACGCAGCTAGTGAACAGACAGCCAATGCGTCAACCCAATCTCCAACTGCGTCAACGCACTGCATGAACAATTAGCCACTACGTTAACCCAATCTAGCCATATTCATGAATTAGCTATTCAAGCAAACAATCAGATATTTAAGCAGTCAAACAGTCATCTAAATTAATTAGCACACCTCAGTGTGACTCATGGTGTGTCAGCCATCATCAAAACCACAGAGGGGCACAACAGGACCTGTGTCTGCACACACTTAAAACAGGAAACAAGTTAGATCTGTTAGACTCAACCCCTTGCCTGCAGCAAGTAGGAGAATGACCAATTTCTTGATATTTGGTCAAAGAGTGGAGCCTTATTAAATAGGCAAGAATGGAATGAAAAAAATATGGATGCAAATGCATGCTATGCAAGGACGATGGTATTTTTGGTTTTCAAAATATCTGATTTTTTTAGATTTTGAAATATTTGATTATTTTAGATTTTAAAATATCTGATTTTTTTGGATTTTGAAACATCTAATTTTTTAGATTTTAAAATATCTATTTTTTTTAGATTTTGAAATATCTGATTTTTTTGAATTTTGAAATATATGATTTTTTGAATTTTGAAATATTTGATTTTTTTAGATTTTAGAATATCTGATTTTTTTAGATTTTTGAAAGCTAATTTCATCCCGACAATGAGAGCCCTACCTGCCACACTAGGAATCTTCTGAGGTTGGCGTGCTTAAGAATGTGACAATCTTCGGCCGGGGCCAATCTGTGTGACGGTGCTTCCACCGAGGCCATACCCAGGGTATAGTTGTAGTCCTAAAAAGAAAAAGGAATTTAAGAGGTAAGCCTAGGCCAGATATAAAGGTTTTTAGGGATTGAGTTCCTCTCATTGACAACTCCTTCAGAGATTTAGTCTGTTGCACCAGGGTTTTGTGTCCGTAATTGAACCTTCATCTACCCTAGGCACGCATACGACCGGGTTCATAACTACCCGCGGGGAAACTGTACTGCCACTCTTGCCATGCCTAGTTTTATACTTTTGGAGCTTCTGATCTTCGAGCTTTGAGCTTTTGGAATGAGCTTTCGGCTTTGCTTTGATTTTGCCCCTTTTCTTTCTTTTTCTTTATTTTTGCTTATTTTTTGTTACTGTTACTTTTCCTTGTGGAATCAGGATATAACAGACTGCCCCTATTTGAGACCTCCTTTTGTCAGGGTGTCTAGATCAGTCATCGCCCCCTTATTTACCTCTTGCCCCTAGATTCAGCCGAGGAGAGAAACGGACAGGGACTTTCACTTCCCCCAAGCATGGCCAAGGGAGACACAGGTTTTACACAAAATTGGGAAATCCGACCAGGGATGTCGTGAAGTGTGTGATTGCCAAACTCGGAATCCTCCTTCGTGGTCAAGGAAAGGGCACCTTGCTACCGGGCCTTCATTAGCCTGATTCTAAGGAAAAAAATAGTTAATATACAACCCATTCCAAGCGTGAGAGAGCTCCTCAACTTCTGCGTTGACCAGGCGATATGCGTTCCCTGGATAAGCCTCTCTAACGACGAACGGCCCTTCCCAGTTAGATTGCAATTTGGACCTAGGACCTCCAGACCTAATGAATTTGCGTTTCAAAACCATATCACCTATTTAAAATTTACATTCAATTACCTTCTTTTGAAAATAATGTGATACTCTCTTTTGATAAACGGACACGTGATCGGCCGCATTCATCCTCTTCTCATCCAAGAGTTCCAACTGGATGAGCAACATCTCTCGACGTTTATCGAGATTAAGTTCCTTATCGAGCTGTACCCTTAGAGAAGGGATTAGGATCTCATATGGGAGCACCGCCTCCATCCTGTAAGTGAGAGCATAGGGGATTTACCCCATAGGAGTACGGACGGAGGTGCGGTAAGCCCATAGAGCTTCCACTAATCGTTCATGCCAATCTAAAAATTTGTGAGATTCACACATTTTCTTTATGATTTTGAGAAGAGTCTTGTTAGTAGCTTCAGCTTGACCATTGCCTTGAGGATAATATGGAGATGAATGATGCAATAAAATATTGAACTTCTTACAAAGGTCCTGGAGCTCTTGAGAAATGAACTGGGGTCCATTGTCGGTGACGATGCTGCTTGGCACTCCGAACCACGTGAAGATATTCTTCATGATGAAGCAACACGCCGCTGTAGCTTTGATCTCTGCGTACGCCTCCGCTTCGGCCCATTTGGTGAAGTACTCAGTGGCGGTGAGGATGAAGGATTTTTGTTTGGTTTATGAGTTGGATTCACCGAGCGGGCCAACAATGTCGAAGGCCCACATGGAGAATGGCCAAGGAGCGGAGAGAGGATGAAGAGATAAAGCAGGAGCATGAATTTTATCAGCGTGGAGTTGGCATTTAAGACACCTACGGACATAGAGGGAGCAATCCTCCTCTAGAGTGGGCCAATAGTAACCCTGCCTAAGGATTTTCTTTGCTAAAGCCTGACCATTGACATGACCTCCACACTCACTTGAATGGGCTGCTTCGGCCACCTTCCAAGCTTCATCATCATCGAGACACCTCATGAGCATTCCATTGAGAGCACGCCTGTACAATTCTCCAGCAATGATAGTGTACTTCGAGGCGGCTCTTCTAATAGCCTTATAATGCTCAGCATTTGCCCCTTCTGGGAACAATCTCTCTCTGGAATATAGCTTGATTTCATGGTACCATGGCAATTCTTCTTCCTCCAGAATCTCTTCTAACTCAGTTAAAGACACTTCCTTTAACTCTTCCTTCTCAGCCCTAGCCTTTACAGTCTTCCTAAGGTTATCGAACCAAGGATCCTGAAGAGAGGGAGCGTCTAATCTCTAGATGGCGATGGTCTCAGTGCTCTGACTGAGAGGGAAGGATAGGGAGGAGGCGAGCGATGCTAGTGCATCAGCAAGGATATTCTTAGATCGAGGAGTTATGAATATAGACTAGCTTGCGGAATTACCTAGCTAAGAGAGTGACCAAATCTTGATATGGCTTAAGTTTCGGGCCACGAGTGCGGTAAGTGGACAGAACTTGCTGTAGAACGAGCTGAAAGTCTCCTAGGATGTTCAAATAACGCGCTCCTAAGAGGTAGGCATGCTTCAATCCAGCCAGGAGAGCTTCATACGCGACGATGTTGTTGGTAACGGGAAAATGAAGCTGATAAGTAAAGGGAATCGTCACCCCTTCCGGAGTGAGCAGAACAGCACCTATCCCTCGACCTTGGGAGTTGAGTGCACCATCAAAGTGTAGAGATCAGAAGGGATGATGAGTAAGAACAGAGAGATGCTCATCAGGGAAATTATCCTGAATAGAGTCCGTACAGGAGATAGGAAGATGTGCGAGATGCTCAGCAATGGCATATCCTTTGAATGCCTTCTGAATAATGAATGTGATATCAAACTGAGAGAGGAAGCTCTACCAGCGAGCTAACCTACTAGAAAGGATGGGTTTTTTCTAAGAGATAGCGAATTGGGTCCATTCTAGAGATCAGCCTAACTGGGTGGGCTAAAAAGTAGTGTTTCAGTTTCTGAGCTACCCAAACTAAGGCGGCACAAGTTTTCTCCATGGCAGTGTACTTGGCCTCTGCCGGGTTAAATAACCTAGAGAGGTAATATGCTGCCCGCTCTTTGCCTTCGTCGTCTACCTGTGTCAGGACAGCTCCTAGGGAGTCCTCAATGACAGAAATGTATAGGATCAGAGGTTTCCCAGGGACAGGAGGTTGCAAAACCGGAGGATTAGACAAATATACCTTCAAATCCTCATAGGCCTTCTGACAATCTTGGTTCCATTCAAATTTAACCCCCGCCTTTAGCAATTCATAAATCGGGCGGCACCTCTGAGAATGCTGGGATATAAATCTTCTGATGAATTGCAATAGTCCAATGAATCCTCGAAGTTCCGTGATATTTTTAGGCGGAGGCATGTCCATGATGGCCTTTGCTTTGTTAGGATCAATCTAAATCCCCCTTTTGCTAACTATAAAGTATAGCAATTTCCCCGAAGAGACTCCAAAAACACATTTCTCAGGATTCATTTTCAACTGGTACTCCCTAGCTCTCTGAAGCTAGCACCTTAGCTAGAATGGTGGGGTGTTCTTATTTAGTCCTTGACTTCACCAAGATATCATCCACGTAAGCTTCCATGTAGACATGCATCATGTCGTGAAATATAGCCATCATCGCCCTTTGATAAGTGGCACCCGCGCTCTTCAAAACAAATGGCATAATCACATAACAATACGTACCCCAGGGCGTGGTGAAGGAGGTTTTCTCTTGATCTTTCGGAGTGAGATGGATTTGGTTGTATCCTGAATAACCATTCATGAATGATAGTGCTTCGTACCCGACGGTGTTGTCCACCAACACATCTATATGAGGCAGCGGGAAATCGTCTTTGGGACATGCCTTGTAAAGATCCCTGAAATCAATACAAATGCGCACCTTTCCATCCTTCTTGATGACATGGACTATATTTGCCACCCACTGAGGATATAAGACAACTCTAATGAACCTGGCCTTATACAATTTATCGATCTCTTCTTTGATCCTTAAGGCCATGTGGGGGTAAAATCTCCTTGATCTTTGCTTCACGGGTGTTGCCCATGGCTTAAGCACTAGTTGATGTTCTACTAAAGAGGGGTCAAGACCTGGCATGTCCTCATAAGACCAGGCGAAAGAATCGCTATACTCCCTTAAGGCCTTGATTAAATCTTCTTCGACTTCTGGAGGGAGATTAGCGGCAATAATGATGGGCCTGGGGTCCTCGTTAGTTCCCAGATTTATTTCTTTCATAGGTTCATCCACTGCTGACGATGGCTCATCAAATCTCTTTAAGCCCTGCGCATACAAATCAGCAGTGTCGTCTACGTCGCTGTCTTCAAGATCCACTGGGTCTTTTTCATCTATGAATTCATAGACTCCTAATCCGTCGTCGCTCCACACCCCCCCTTGCTCCTCGTCTTCTTTGATCACAATTGCCGTAGCTGTGAATTGTGGGCATTTAAGAAGAGCACTACATCACTGAGCTAGATCCTGCAAGAACCTATCAGAATGGCTTTAGAATGTCGCGTCGACGGGCGCGGCTCTAGCATGGATGGGTTGGATGACCTAGAACAAGACCCTACTTCTGTAGACCTAACAGACTCTACTACCCTAGACTCGACGGACCCTACGTCTAACCTAGGAAAGAGAAAATCTAGTGGGAGGGAAGCAGCAAGGGCCTCATGCCCCTGGGAGGAAGATGGAGAGAAGATAGTGTAATCTTCCACTGAAATCTTCGTTTCAAATTTGACTTTTTTTTTGGGGATCAGTGGAGATCATGCAACAAGATGGAGAAGAAGGCGGAGGAGGAAGCCTAAGGGGATATTTAGATGGACAACAAATGTCGAGGAAGGGATCGGAGGAGGAAAAGAAAGGAGCAGATAGATCAATCCCGTATATATTCGATATGCACACGCTGCTGTGGGAATGAGGCTTGGTGGTAGACACTCTAAGGTGGGGTCACTCTCAAAGGAAGGAGACGACTCAATGACTCACAAGGAATCACCACTGAGTCCCTTTATGTGACTAGATCCGAGACATAGTGATGGGGACATCACCTCCCATGCCCACGTTCACAGCTCGTCTCCTCGCCCCGGTTGCATACGGCATGGTCTAGTTATTTAATTTTGAGTCCTATGTAATTTTTATTTGAGTCATTTGATGTATTTTCCCTTTTATTTGAGTCATGTCCCTAGGTCTTTTGTGTATTCCCCTAAGTTTGAGTGTCATTAGGTTGATTAGATTAGCTATTGGGCCCAATTCATTGGGCTAGGCCCAGGGGCGCCCCCTACCCCCTTGGTTATTTATCTTTGTAGCAAGAGTCATGGACTTTTTGTAAAATGTGGGTTGCCTATATATAGGACCCCATTCCCCCCCATTTCAAATTAATGAATGAATGAAAATTTACCACTTTGTGAGTTCTAACTTCAGATTTATTGTGTAGTGAATCCATTAGTGAGGTGAGAAGCCTTAGGGAGAGAATCTCACCCATCCCTCTCTTAATCTCTCTCTTCCACTCCCCTTTCTCTCTCCTCCACACCCAATTTCAAATTTTTTCTCTCTCCTCCACCTCACCCTCCACATCAACCCTAGCCCATCCACCTAAGCCACCCCCCCAACCACCTCTCCACTTCCCTAAGTGCATTCACTACCACCTCCCCAACTACCACCTACCCCCCTCCTTCCCTAGGAGCATCTTGTCCTTCCCAACACAATCTCCCTCTCCCCAACACAATCTCCTCCTTTCCCCACACAATCTCCCAACTCCCTAGAAAAGTTTGAATATTTTCCCTCCACTCTCTCCTCCCCCATGCCCTAGACTCCCCATGAGAGAGAGATCTCCCTCTCTCTCACCCTCCAACACTAAATTCGCAGCTCTCCCTCCCACCACCTGCTAGACCCCCTTCCAGTACCCATTCTCCCCCTCCCTCACCTTGGTTTTCCCCCTTTCAGACCCCCTAATAGCCTGGGGTCGCCCCCACAGCCTACCATCACCATCTCATGTTCATCCAAAGCTGCACCGGCGAACCTGTGCACATCTGAGAGTCCTGCAGAGAAGCAGCATCTTGTAGAGCCGGCCACATCTTCATCCCGGCGCCCCTAGAAGCACAAGAGGCCTTTCCGAAAGCGTCTTCCAGTCGTCTTCGCAGCGGCAGTGGTCTCGCCTCCGTCTGAGCTTGGAGCTGTCCGGTAGAGCCGATCTTCGCCGACTGCGCAGAGGAGGTCCGGCCAGCAACCTGAAGCCACTTTCAGAAGCTCCTCCGGCCACTCCTTTGCAGTTATGCCCACAAAACTTGGCTGAGAGCTTCTACATCGAGTCTTCTTCCAGTGCCAAGAAGCGGCACCCCATTTGGCGTCCGGAGCTGAGAGTTCTCATTTTTCTCCCTCGGGTGCGCTGTTCTGTCCACTCTGGGACTGAGCAGACACCTGTCCACTATTTGGGAGCTCACCATCTACTCTGACATCCGCTGGCATCCCCGTTGGTCTCCGTTCAAAGAGGACTCATCCACGAATCCATCGCCTCTGACCTCGTCAGAATCGGAGCTTGGGAGCGGCCGTGGTGACTTCATCTTCCTGCTGCATCGATGCCAGAGCAGTCAAAGCCAGAAGGCAGTGACCCTGTTCACGGCCCTGCCCCGACCCGCACCGCTGATCAGAAAATTCCAAAAAATTCAGAGGCCATCCTGATCTAGTCCCCAAGGATTTCCATCGGTCTCGTCATCAGCAAAATTCGGGAGTGGCCGCAGCAGCGTCACCTTCAGCTGTCTGTCCACTGTTCCTGAGGGGGGACAGAATCGGCATCTTCCACCCAATTGGGTTCTATTTCGGCATTCCCCTCCCCGCCTGGCCGGCTTGCCGCCCCTCCCTGTGGGAGGTAGTATTTTGATTGTAATTTTGGCTTCCCTTCTCCAAGTTCAACCCCCTTGCATGGGGAGTAGTGTTGTAAAGCTTTGAGCAGGTCGAAGCTTCACCGCCGCGGCGTGTGGGGAACCCACGCTTCCCCGCTAGCCCACGTCTCCGAACGGGACCGGTTTCTTCAAGCCGGTCGAGTAAGTGCTCCATCCCTTGCTCACATTAGGTGTCTTGTTCTTCAATATTAGTTCTTAGCTTCGCTGGTCCGTGAGAGTGAGTGCCCGGTTCTCAAGCTCCTTTGCTTCGAGAGACCACCGTGGGAGAGAGTGTGACCCGTGCCCTCGGCACCCGGTTGGCCCCCTTGAATTGGACCTCCACAACCTTGGGAAGAACATTGGTCTTGCTGGCCCTCTACCAGCAAGGGTCCAACCCCACAACCTCGACTCGGCATTGCCGAGTTACCCCGGGTCTTGGGTGAGCGCCGGGTGAGTGGCCGCCGATATCGGCCCGTTCGATGTGCGAATTGTGCTTGCTTGCTTAAGTCTAAGGGTGTGTCACATCAATTGGTATCAGAGCAAGTGCTAGACTTGTCTCTACTAAGTATTATCCTAGGGCCATTGCATTTATCCCTCCGATCATCATGGCCACTTCCTACTTAACCTACTCGCCACCCATGGACTACATTCTAGATGACGACATTACCTTTGATGGATCACGTTCTAGTGATTATGTTAGGTGGGAGGCTACCATGGAAAGATACTTTGAAAAGACTTGGGTATATGGACCCGCGAGAGTCCGCAAGGCTAAGGGACAATTTCGGGGTCAAGTCAAGAGTAAGTGGGAACACATATAGGGATTAAGAAGGGTTAGGAGGAAAGAGCCCATTTCTTCATGGGATGATATGAAGGAGTAACTTAGGAAGATCTACATCCCCAAATATTTCCACCCCTCCTACTCAAACACCCCTAGCCCATGGAGCACTACCACTCCTCCATCCCCACCCGGCCAACTTGAGACCACCTTTAGGCCTCCTCCCCCACCACTCCCAACAAATTCCCTCTCAACTATCACCACTACACTTCACCACCAAATCCTATCCCTTAAGACCCAACTAATCCAAGCATCCACCTCCCCAACTAACCCCATGAGGATCCCCACAACGGCAACCATCCCCCAACCCACAATTCCCCACAAAACCCATACTCCACAAGCCCACTTGGTCCCCACCACTACCCCTCCATCTTCCCCTATGAGGGACACTCCCCCCAAGACCGACCAACCCAAGCCACACAAACCAACCCATCTCCCACTCCCTCCCCCAAAACTCCCATGTCCTAGGCCTCCACTACTTCCCTTACCAATCCCAGCCCAAGTCCAACCTTGCCCACCACCCCGGGTGCGCCATGCACCAACCATCATCACCCTGCCACCAAAAGACCCTCTCACCTCCTTAGAGGAGGAACCCATACCCGACCCCATAGTGGTAAACACTCCGGACCCTATCCCCACCACAGAGACCACCCATGTCCAAGTGGAAGAAGAAACCTCACATGGTGGCCTTCACCTTACACCACCCTCTCTAGTTGGGGCCGAGCTCATCTTAGGAGAACCCCTTATTAGTTGGCTAAATGAGAGCCCAATTAGAAAGATCCCGGCCCATGTTTTCCTTCCCATATAACAAAACCTTCCTATAGTGCCCTTCTTCTCCTATCACACCACAATCCAAGCATCCTATCAAGCGGAGACCTTAGAAGATCTTCTTAAGGGCTTAGCATGGCAAATTGAGTTCACTAGCATGTTGACCCCTATGACCGAACAAACTAGGAGCCTTGGCCTCCTACACATATGCATCAGGTCTATCACCTCGGTTTGCACCATTGGTTGCTACACTAGCGACCTCCTTCTATTCCTCCCCACACCCGATGAGCCCGACCTTCTCCTCAATTTGGAGCTTTTTATATCGGGTAGAGAGCTAAGCCCTCCCCTCATGGCTAACCCACTCACCAAGAACATTGACCCAATTATCATTGAGAGGGATGACTTAGCACCTTTTGAGGACCTTGAGGACATGGAGATCCTTCCCCTTAGTAACCCATTTTATGATCTCTATGATCCATTCCAATGGGAGTCAAGGAACCCGGGTGACCCAAACACCTTAACCACCACCTACCTTTCCCTATCCCAACCCACCATGTTTGGCCCAATCCACCCCGTCCTAGATTCGGGTTACACCATGGGAGCCATTACTATGGGCAATATACACCTAGGGATCGAGAAAGTGCCCCACTTCATGATATCTACCTTCCTAGACCCCTTTGACCCATTCCAATGGAAGTCCAAAAGCCCACACATAGGAGACCTCTTTGGCACAAGAGTGCATAAGTCTTGGCGTACAACACCACTTGGCATGATTCATAAGTCGGGTCCACTCGTTCATATCACCCACATGTCAAGTAGGATGCATGATTGGTTCATATTCGGGTGTATCGACCTTCCCTCATTTAGCATTGGTCATACACATGTCAAAAGCATCTACGAATGTCCGGGTCCCCCGACATTCATCACCACTTTGCATGATAGGTTCACCTACGGGTGTCCCGGCCCACCTAGGCCCACCAAAGTCTACATGACAGCATTGCATGATAAGTCAACATATGGTTGCCCCGGCCCTCCTAATTCCATCAAAGTCTTCTTGGCATCAAAGCATGATTGGTCTACTTTTGGTTACCCAGGTCCACCCATCACCCCTAGAATGTCAGCATTCACAAAATTGCATGAAAACCTTAGCAAGCACATTTGCAAAAAGAATGAGACTTATAAAAGGCAGGCCGACTCTCATCGACATCACCAAGAATTCCATGTGGGTGACTTTGTGATGGTGAGGATAGAGAGACTCTCCCCAGGAGCCATCTCAAAATTGAGGCCTCATGGGGCTGGTCCCTTCCAGGTTCTGAGACGCCTTGGCACTAATGCCTATGAGTCAGATCTTCCCGAGGAGTATGGAGTAAGTCCCACATTCAATTTAGCCGACTTAGTGCCATATAAGGGGCCCACGGTGGTATCCATTGAGAATATTGAGCCTATTCCTCCTATTGAGAGAGCACCCACCCGTGAGGAGAGACCACCAGCCAAGAGAGCCGAGCGTGAGCACATTGAACGAATATTGGATGAACAAGTCACTACCACCAGGAGCAAGGTATACGAGCGCTATCTCGGCAGGTGGATGGATCGGTCTCGTTCAGAAGACTTGTGGGCAGTACCACTTCTACACCCTCCAAGGAGGGAAGGACACTTACTCGACGGAGTCGAGTTCTCCGCACCCCGGGAATATGATGGGGACATCACCTCCCATGCCCACGTTCACAGCTCGTCTCCTCGCCCCGATTGCATCCGGCATGATCTAGTTATTTAATTTTGAGTCTTATGTAATTTTTATTTGAGTCATTTGATGTATTTTCCCTTTTATTTGAGTCATGTCCCTAGGTCTTTTGTGTATTCCTCTAAGTTTGAGTGTCATTAACTTGATTAGATTAGCTATTGGGCCCAATTCATTGGGCTAGGCCCAGGGGCGCCCCCTACCCCCTTGGTTATTTGTCTTTGTAGCAAGAGTCAGGGATTTTTTGTAAAATGTGAGTTACCTATATATAGGACCCCATTCCCCCCATTTCAAATTAATGAATGAATGAAAATTTACCATTTTGTGAGTTCTAACTTCAGATTTATTGTGGAGTGAATCCATTAGGGAGGTGAGAAGCCTTAGGGAGAGAATCCCACTCATCCCTCTCTTAATATCTCTCTTCCACTCCCCTTTCTCTCTCCTCCACACCCAATTTTAAATTTTTTCTCTCTCCTCCACCTCACCCTCCACATCAACCCTAGCCCATCCACCTAAGCCACCCCCCCAACCACCTCTCCACTTCCCTAAGTGCATTCACTACCACCTCCCCAACTACCACCTACCCCCCTCCTTCCCTAGGAGCATCTTGTCCTTCCCAACACAATCTCCCTCTCCCCAACACAATCTCATCCCTTCCCCACACAATCTCCCAACTCCCTAGAAAAGTTTAAGTATTTTCCCTCCACTCTCTCCTCCCCCATGCCCTAGACTCCCCAAGAGAGAGAGATCTCCCTCTCCCTCACCCTCCAACACTAAATTCGCAGCTCTCCCTCCCACCACCTGCTAGACCCCCTTCCAGTCCCCATTCTCCCCCTCCCTCACCTTGGTTTGCCCCCTCCTAGACCCCCTAATAGCCTGGGGTCGCCCCCACAACCTACCATCACCATCTCATGTTCATCCGAAGCTGCACCGGCGAACCTGTCCACATCTGAGAGTCCTGCAGAGAAGCAGCATCTTGCAGAGCCGGCCACGTCTTCATCCTGGGGCCCCTGGAAGCACAAGAGGCATTTCCGGAAGCATCTTCCAGTCTTCTTCGCAACGGCGTTGGTCTCGCCTCCGTCTGTGCTCGGAGCTGTCCGGGAGAGCCGATCTTCGCCGACTGCGCAGAGGAGGTCCGGCCAGCAACCTGAAGCCACTTTCAGAAGCTCCTCCGGCCACTCCCTTGTAGTTCTGCCATGAAACTTGGCTGAGAGCTTCTACATCGAGTCTTCTTCCAGTGCCAAGAAGCGGCACCCCATTTGGCGTCCGGAGCTGAGAGTTCTCATTTTTCTCCCCCGGGTGAGCTGTTCTGTCCACTCTGGGACTGAGTAGACACCCGTCCAATATTTGGGAGCTCATCGTCTACTCGACATCCGATGGCATCCCCATTGGTTTCCATTCTAAGAGGACTCAGCCACGAATCCATCGCCTCCGACCTCGTCAGAATCGGAGCTTGGGAGCAGCCGTGGTGACTTCATCTTCCTGCTGCATCGGCTCCGGAGCAGTCAGAGCCAGAAGGCAGTGACCCAATTCACGGCCCTGCCCCGACCCGCACCGCTGATCAGAAAATTCCACAAAATTCAGAGGCCATCCTGATCCAGTCCCCAAGGATTTCCCATCGGTCTCGTCATCAGCAAAATTCGGGAGTGGCCGCAGCAGCGTCACCTTCAGCTGTCTGTCCACTGTTCCTGAGGGTTGATAGAACCGGCGTCTTCCACCCAATTGGGTTCTATTTCGGCATTCCCCTCCCCGCCTGGCTGGGTTACCGCCCCTCCCTGTGGGAGGTAGTATTTTGATTATAATTTTGGCTTCCCTTCTCCAAGTTCAACCCCCTTGCATGGGGAGTAGTGTTGTAAAGCTTTGAGCAGGTCGAAGCTTCACCGCCGCGGCGTGTGGGGAACCCACGCTTCCCCGCTCGCCCACGTCTCCGAACAGGACCGGTTTCTTCAAGCCGGTCGAGTAAGTACTCCATCCCTTGCTCACATTAGGTGTCTTGTTGATGTGGACATCACCTTCCATGCCCACGTTCACAGCTCGTCTCCTCGCCCCGGTTGCATCCGGCATGGTCTAGTTATTTAATTTTGAGTCCTATGTAATTTTTATTTGAGTCATTTGATGTATTTTCCCTTTTATTTGAGTCATGTTTCTAAGTCTTGTATTTATTTCCCTAAGTTTGAGTGTCATTAGGTGGTCTAGTTAGCTATTGGGCCCAATTCATTGGGCTTGGCCCAAGGGCTCCCCCTACCCCCTCGGTTATTTGTCATTGAGTCTATTGTCAGGGACTTTTGTAGAAATGTGGGTTTCCTATATATAGGACCCCATTCCCCCATCTCAACTTAATGAATGAATGATGAATCAATGAATGAAAAAAAAAATGCCATTTTGTGAGTTCTATCTTTGTTTTTATGGTGGAGTGAATCCATTAGTGAGGTGAGAAGCCTCAGGGAGAGAATCCCACCCATCCCTCTCTTAATCTCTCTCTTTCACTCCCCTTTCTCTCTCCTCCACACCCAATTTCGAAATTTTTCTCTCTCCTCCCTTCCCAACCACCACTCTCCCACCTACCCCCATTAAAGGCCACTCCCCTTCCCCACACATCCCATTACTCCACCCCCTAGTCCCAAGGGAGCATCCCCAATCACTAAGCCACCCTCCAACCACCTCATCCCTTTCCCAAGCACCCTTCCCTCTCCCCCATGCAACCCTCCACCTCCCAAGACCATTTGAATTTGAATATCCCCTTCCCTCCATAGCCCAAAGTCGCCCAACTCATTTCCCCATTGAGTAGGCCACCCCCATCCCCTTCCCTCC
Organism: Amorphophallus konjac; assembly: GCA_022559845.1. NCBI lineage: Eukaryota > Viridiplantae > Streptophyta > Magnoliopsida > Alismatales > Araceae > Amorphophallus > Amorphophallus konjac. The sequence goes on from CM040123.1 coordinate 383,166,024, forward strand.
ACTCCACTCTACCAAGAGCAGCCACCCCATCACCCTTCCTCCACCTTGGCTGAGAGCCTGCAGAGAACCAGTGGAGTGCAGCAGCGACCCCGTCTTCCCCCTGGTGTCCCTGGAGGTCCAAGAGCTATCTTCGGAAGCGTCTGCCTATCTTCTTCGCAACGGAAGTGGTTTCGTTGTCGTCCGAGCACCGTGCTGCCCGGGAGAGCCGTTCTCCCTCGACTGCGCGAAGCTCTCCTGACAGAGCACCTGAATGTGATTGGAAGCTCTGCCACGACAAATCCAGCGTGAATCAAGACAAGAGCCCTTCTGAAAAGTTTTTCCTCCTTCTGTCTACTTTCAGAATCAAGAAGCAGAACTCCGTTTGGCATCCTGTAGCAAGAGTTATCAATTTTCTCCCTCAGCCACGCGGTTTTGCTTCCCACAGTCTGCAGCGACTTGTCGTCATTGTTCAGAGTTTCCTGGTCTTCTCCGGCATCGTTTAGCTTCCCTGTTAGTTTTTATGTGAAGAAGACTCGTTCACGGTTCCAACGACTCCAACGGTGCTCGATTCTGAGTTCGGGAGCTATCGGGGCAACCTCTGCAACCTGCTATTAGAAACCAGGAGCTGTCAGTCCGAGAATCTGCGTCCCTGTTCAGGCCTCCACCCAGACCAGCATCGACGACAGAAGAAATTAATAAAATTTGGACGACTCCCCCGGCCTACTACGAAGATTTTTCAGGTGGTTTCGTCCTCAAAAAAATTCGGTAGCAGTTGCAGCAGTCAATTCATCAGTCTCATGTCAGCACCCACAAAACTGGGCAGAATCGGCAACCTCCTATCTTCGGTGTTCCCTTCTCAAATTCCCCTCCCCGCTTGGCCGGCTGAAGGCCCCTCCTGATGTGGAGGTAGTGTTTGGATGTAACTATCATCTTCCCTTCCCCACGATCCCCCCCTTGCATAGGGTGTAGTGTTGTAATAGCTTAAACAGGTCAAGCTATCCCGGCGCGGCGTGTGGGGAACCCACGCTTCCCCGCTCGCCCTCGTCTCCGAGCGGGACCGGTTTCTTCAAACCGGTCGAGTGAGTGCTCCAAAACTTTGCTCTAATTCATGCTTGTTCTTTCAATGTTAGTTCATAAACTCTGCTGGCCGTGACGAGAGCCCGATCCTTAAGCTCATTTGCTATAAGTGATCATCGTGGGAAGAGAGTGGAACCCGTGCCCTTTGGCACTTCGTCGGACCCTTGATTTGGGCAGCCATACCCTTGGGGAATCAAACCTTGGCCTTGCTGGCCCTCTACCAGCAATGACCTAGCCCACACAACCTCCCCTTGGCATTGCCAAGTTACCCCGGGTCTTAGTGAGCATCGGGTGAGCGGTTGCTATTATCGGTCCGTTTTGAATGCTTAATTGTGCTTGCTTGTTGAGTCCTAGGTTGTGTCGCATCAATTGGTATCAGAGCAAGTCATTGACTTGTCTCTATCAAGTCAAGTCCTAGGGCATGCTTGCATTTGTGTCATCATCAATCCGACCCTTTCATTGATCCCCCCGATCATCATGGCCACTTACTTAGCCTACTCACCACCCATAGACTTCATCCTAGATAGGGATATTACCTTTGACGGATCACGTTCTAGTGACTATCTTAGGTGGGAGGCTACCATAGAAAAGTACTTTGACAAGAATTGGGTATATGTATCCGCGAGAGTCAGAAGGGCCAAGGGACAGTTTCGGGGTCAAGCCAAAAGTAAGTGGGAACACATAGAGGGATTAAGAAGGGTTAGGGGGCAAGAGCCCATCTCCTCATGAGAAGAGATGAAGATAGAACTTAGAAAGATCTACATCCCCAAACATTCCCACCCCTCCCACTCAAGCACCCCTAACCCGAGAAGCACTACCACTCCTCCATCCCCACCCGGCTAACTTAAGACCGACCTTTGGTCTCCACCCCCACCACCCCCAACAAATCACATCTCAACCATCATAGCTACACTTCGCGACCAAGTCCTCTCCCTTAAGACCCAAATAAACCAATCAGCCACCTCTCCACCAAATCCCATGAGGATCCCCCCACCCCAACCAAAACCTCCTCCCACAAACGTCACTATCCAAACACAATTGGCCCCCACCTCCACCCCCCCACAACTGGCCGATCCTAAGGGGAAGAGACCCCTAACTGACCAAGTTTCCCCAATAAGGACCACCCCTACCCCTCCATTTTTCCCTATAAGGGACACTCCCCCCAAGACTGACCAACTCAAGCCACCCCAACCAACTCATCTCCCACTCCCTCCCCCAAAACTCCCATGTCCAAAGCCTCCACTACTATCCTTACCTATCCTAACCCACGTTTCCCCCCACCTATCACCCCGGATACACTATGCCCCAATCATCACCACACCCTCAAAAGCCCCTCTCACCTCCTTGGAAGAAGAACCTGTAATACCCCGGTTTTGAAAATCTGAAATTTAATTGAAATAATTGAATTTTTCACTGAGATAAATGAATTTCAGAATTTAATATTTAATTCCTTAGAAAATAGAATGGTGAAAATTAGACTACTTTATAAAAATCTGAAAAAATACTAATTGGGTTAAGCACGATGTGGTTAGCAACTTTATCTTCTGGGTTCAACCCAACAAAAATCCGTAATTAGGTCTAATTAATGGATTAAGCCCAAAAATATACACTAAGTTAACTGTACCTAGCCTTTAACTTAAAACGCGAAATTTGAGCTTAATGCTCAACCAATGACTCCAAATTCTTTTATAAATTTAATTAGAAAATTATTTGAATTTATTTAGAAATTATTTGAATTTATTTGAACTTATTTGAATTAATGAGAATTTATTCGTAATTAATTAGATTAATTCTTTAATGAATAGTACAAGTCACTTTTCGACTATTTTATAAAAATCCATAAAAATCATATTATTGTGTAATCCATTTCGTTTAACATTTTTATCTTCTAGGGCTAAGCCTAATAAAATCGTTAACAAGGCCTAATCAGGGGTTTAAGTCCAATTTCTATACCTACCAACCCGAAATTCGTGTTCACTATTCACCCCATCTTAAAACATAAAATTCGACCTTAATACTCAACCATTTGATCTGACATTGGTGTCAAACTAAAGGCCATGATCTTAACTTCAATAGCCCTCTAAAAATTGCTCGAAATCCTAACCCTAATTGAGGCGGCTGGTCGAGTTTTGACTTGGTCTTGCTTGGCGGCGCCTTGTCCAACACGTCACTTGTGGCGTCGAGTCCTCTCACCACAGATCATCCCAGAACGTGTATAAACTATCAAAATAAAGCCCTTCCAGTCTATTTTCATTTGGTAGCTGCGGCAGTCGCTGAAGTTTTCAGATCTGGGAGATATCTCGTGTTGAGTGCGTGGGTGTCGGCGTCCTTCTTTCTTTCCTCCTTCTTTGTTCTTCCTTGTTCTTCATCAAATTGAGGTAGGTTCTCTCGGGCTCAAATCTTAAATGATATATCAAAATGTTCAGTATGCATTCCTCTTTCTTTTGATATATAAATCCCCAATTTCTATTAAGTGTAGCATGCGAATTTAGTCATTTAGTGAGCCATGTTAGAATCATGTTAGAACTAGGGTTTAAGTTGTTCTTCCTTAGATTAAGTGATGAATTCAGGCTGTGAATCAAAAAGTAATCCATGCATCTTATAAAGTTTTTCATGCTCGTCATTTTGATAGTAAAATCCCTAAATTATATTCTGTATATTGAGAGTATTTTACGATTTAATAACAGCATGTCAAGTTAGGGTTTTTACTGTTCTTTCTTTAATAAATCTCGATTTAAGCATGTTAATCTGAAATTGACCTTGCTATTAGATAGTATTTTTCATGAGCTTTCCATCGGTACCAAAAGCCCCAGTTTTTATTGGGTGTATTCCGCGAATTAAATCATTTAGTATAGACAAGTCAAAATTAGGGTTTACTAGTTCCCCTTTGATTTCTGTATTGATTCGGGCTTTAAAACATGAAATTGATCCATGTATCTTGTAGAACTTTCTGTGCTCTTTCTTTTGACTGTAAAAGCCCTAATTTTGATCGAGTATATTGTCCGAATTTGTGGTTTTATTGAAACCCTAGAAAATATGAGGAATTAGGCAAAATTTGGAAAAATATATTAAAAATTGGAATCTGCCTGGGATGGGCGGTCTCGCGATAGACCGCCCAACCCCAGCGGCCCTGGGATGGGCAGTCGCCCCTGGACCGCCCAACCCCAAACCCTGGGATGCGCGGTCGCCCATGGACCGCCCAACCCCTGTGAAACCCTAAACGGCCCATAACAGACCGTTTAACCCCAGAGACAGTTTTCGCGCCCGATTTCACCGTTTAACATCCCGATTACCCTAGTAAATGCATGTTAAGGCAGTAATTTTATATTTCTGTCCCAGAAATGTATTTTTCATAGAAAATGATTTAAATGTGGGTTTTGATTATTAATTAGTATCTTAATCGCATCTTAATTGCTAATTAGTATCTTAAATTGATAATTAGTGTTTTTAAGTGTTAAATTAGTATCTTAATTACTGTTAAGACAGTAGATTTACATTTCTGTACCAGAAATATATTTTTCACAAAAAATGATTTAGTGTGTAGATAATTTGTATTTTTAATTGTTAATTAGTATGTTAATTGCTAATTAGTATCTTAAATTGATAATTAGTGTTGTTAAGTGTTAAATTAGTATCTTAATTATTGTTAAGACAGTAGATTTACATTTCTGTACCAGAAATATATTTTTCACAAAAAATGATTTAGTGTGTAGATAATTTGTGTTTTTAATTGTTAATTAGTATGTTAATTGCTAATTAGTATCTTAAATTGATAATTAGTGTTTTTTAAGTGTTAAATTAGTATCTTAATTACTGTTAAGACAGTAGATTTACATTTCTGTACCAGAAATATATTTTTCACAAAAAATGATTTAGTGTGTAGATAATTTGTCCCTTAACGGGACCACGGACACGGACAAGCAGACGGGACCACGGACACGACAAGCTCGCGATCGTCCCTTAACGAGGGAAGCGTCGGATGTGCGCGGTTGAGAAACCGGCAATGAGCTAGGGTGGTCGGCTCTCTTTTGTGCCCGGATCGGGTCACGGGACGGCTTCGCTCTCTCTCGCAGCAGTGATATTATAAATTGAAGGCGAGCTAGGTATCCCTACACATGCTCTCTAGCAGCGGCATATAAAGCATATAAAGAATTAAGCTAATGCCAAATGTAAGGGTGAAGGCGATACCTCCACGCTCTCGGCGTGGCGAAGATGGCACCCGGCCGAAGCTCGTACTCCCGGGAACTTAGTACATTATGTTTACAGCAGTACAAATAAGCCCACTCCACGCAGGGAGGTAAAGGGCGACACAAGTGGGCCCGGGAGGACCAAGTTCGGGTTGACGGGCGGTTTCGGGCAATGCTTCGGCTTCACGCGTACTCGTGCTAGTGGGGGCCCACGTATTGACCGGAGGGGTCGTGTGGGGCCTGATGACTCCTCTACTGTGGAGACACCTGGAAAGCGTTCCCCTGGGATGGCGAGCTGCTGGAACGACCGCCGGACGCCGGGCGGCCCTCGGACGACGCTCGCGGGAACTCGGCCACGAATCTGAAAAGTCTGTTTGCAGGCGCGCGACTCGGAGAAAACTGCTGCTGCGATCAGCCCCGTCGTCGGAATGCGACAAGGTTAGCGCCGTTGGAAAGCTGCTCAGAATACCTTGACGTAGGGGTCTTCAAAAAAAATAATCAGATCTGTATTTCTGATCATGCATTTTACAAGCTTGCTGGAATCTGGCCAGAACTGCAGGGGCAGGTTCTGACTTATCTGAAGATCGACGTTGAGCGGGGAGAAGACCTCCGAATCTGGAAATAATTTCTTCAGAAAAGTTGAAGATCTCTGAGAGAGGAATCCGGGATGATTTTGGTTTTTTGATTGGAGAAGAAATGGATTTTCTGGGATTTTGTTACTAGACCTGGGTCGGATCTGGGAAACTGTGGGCAGACTGTTCTTGGGAACTTGGACGAATTTTGTAAAATACTTGGAGGGTGAACCAAAAATTAGGAAAATTCCTGGTGGTAGAGGGATGTGGACAGAACTCCCAGTAACTTTGGACGTCCCAACAAAAATCAAAAGATGGTTCGAATGGGGTAGACTCAGAGCTGATGAACAGTAAACAGAACCATGACAGATCTGGAACTTGGACTTGGACGAAAATCAAAAAATAGCTAAAGGATGAATTTTGACGTGATTGTTTTTGTGGGGATAAGGGTTCTAGAGGGGAACCAAACCTGAAATTTCGAGCTTCAGAAGATGAAGGGAGTGGTAGCAGGAATTCGGAGAAGAAGGTTCTGTCCTGAGTGGACAGAACACCGAAACTGTTGGCGACGACGCGTCGGCGGCGAGACGATGGCGGCGGCGATCACCGGAGTTGCTTCAGATGCTGGAGGGGATCAAGGGGGAAGGGATTACACTCTAGAAAGGGGAGAGGGGGTGGAGGAACCAGGGAGAGAGAGGGGAGGGGCGCAAGCTTCCTTGGGGGCAAATGCCTTTTTTTTCTTCATTAATTCATTCAATATGAAAAATACAACCTTATATAGGATGCCAACCAAACTCACCCTCAACCCTTGGATCTAGGGGTTTGGATTGAAGGGCTGGGATACAATGTAAATCACACATTAAATACATTAGTTTAATCTAATTTGACCATGCTTATTCTACCTTGGACTAGATCCATTCAAACACCACCTAATACACACCAACCATGCCTAATAAGGCCAAAAGAGGGGGCGCCCCATTCATGGGCCTCTTCTTGGGCCAAGTGTGGTTAAAGGCCATGTAACCAGCCCACCAACCATGCTAGACCCTTCCAACCTAGTTGGCCCATGAAGGAGTGTAACCCAATTTGGGCCTTAAGTGCATTAATGACCCATTAGACACCTAATGACCCAATATGGCATAAGCTCCTTAATGGACTCTACTAATGGCAACCTAGCCATGGACTTGACATAACAAATGGCCCATTGGCTTGATATAAGCCTTACAAGGAGCCCAAAAGAAAGAAATTACACAATTACAACTTCATACAAGCCATAACACACAAATACACTTCACCCGTGTATGGAAATCGCCTTTGATGCCCCATCAATTCTCCCCGGGTGGGAGGAACTCGACCCCGTCGAGTAGGGGTATGGCTGCTCCGGTCCTCCGGCGGATTCATCACCGTGCTAAGTAGCGCGGGTATGCTGCACTCCAAGTGATCGGCACCTGCTCATTCCATATATACTCGATATGCGCACTGCTATGGCTAAAGGTGGTCACTCCGAAGGGGCACTCTCAAAGGAAGGAAACAGCTCGAAGACTCACTAGGAATCACCGCTGAGTCCCTATAGGTGACTGATCCGGATATAGAAGTAAAACCGATCCCATACTCATCAAGTGAGTCCACTCGCCTCTTACTCGTAAGAGACCGACAACGAGCTTGCACAAGACACATGCAGACTCACCATGCACTGACACATGAATGAAAACCACGCAAACAATCGACTCAAAATCACCACACAAACAAACCACAGAAAGAAAACACACCGACTCATGCATGACTCTAGACTAAGGTGGTAGCATCGAACCCACTAGGTGGCGACATCCTGGGCGGCCGAAGGGTCGCCCAGCTCTTCCCCCATGGCATAGTATTCATCGGCCAGTGCCTCATCGGCCTCGTAATCGACATGCTCAAGCTCGGGAGGTGGGGATCTGCCAACACCTAAGGCTAGGGTGGTGCGAGCGGGACACTCACTAGCAATGTGGTCGTACCCGTGACAGTGGAAACATTGTATTCGCGATCGACTACTCTCCCCGATAAGAGGGGCCTTACCCTTATCATCCCGCCGGGTAGGGGGTGTAGGCAACAATGGGGGAGATGTAGGTGCCTTGGACAAGAGTGGAGGGGGTGCCGGTGCCAAAGGACGGGCTATAGGAGCTGGGGGACGGGCAAAGGGTGCCGGTGGTTGGGATGGAAATAGATCCCGGGGTGGAGGAGGGCGAGGCCGTGGAGCGAAGTGCTCCTGACGGGTGGGCTCCTGAGGTCGAGCCATGGGAGGCCGCTGATGTGGGCCTATAGAGTGACGGGGCTCGGTACTACGGAGAGGGGTGGGGCCCAACCGATGGCTAGACTCGAACTCTCCCTCAAATTGCTCCATCTCGAGAGCAACCTGATATGCCTCTTCCAACGTCTTGGCATTGCGGCGGAAAAGCTCATACTGGTAGTGTGGCCGCAAACCACGTCGAAAGCGGGACACGGGCATGGTACTCTCCTCCGTGACACCACATCGTAGAAAGTACTCATCAAACTCCACGATGTATTCGGAGACGGACCGGTCTCCCTGGCTAAGACTTTGCCATCTATCGATGAGTCGCTGGCGGTATGTGGGAGGAAGGTACTTTTGCCGAAGTTTATTCTTCATCTCGGCCCATGTGTCGATCGGGGGTTCTAGCCGCTGAAGTAGCAGGCTCTCCACATTCTTCCAATAAGTTTGCGCCTGCCCCATAAGTTTCATGGTGGCAAATCGGACCCTTCGACGCTCCGGCATATCATACCATTCAAAATAACGGTCCATGCCAAACTCCCAATCTAGGTAGACTTTCGGATCCAAAGACCCGTAAAAAGCGGGAGGATCCGCTCGCACGGTCTTAAGGACCCGATCATCATCCTCATCTCGTTGTGGCTGAAAACCACGACGGCGTTGACCATACCCCTCGTAGGCATTGTCGGACCCATAGTCCTCGAGACCAAGGTCACGGTGTGGTAGTTGGGGAACCCGAGGAGGGGCGGGTGGAGGAACCAGTGGTGGCTGGTTTTGGGCCGCGGGAGCGGCCTGGACTTGGGCCATGGGAGCGGGTTGGACTTGGGCCCCCGCGGGAGGAGGTGCGGGTGGACCTTGGGCTGCCCCAGGAGGGTCCCCGTGAGACATCCTATCTAACCGCCCAACGAGGTCTTGGACCGACCTATCGGAGTTCTCCATGCGTCCCTCCATGGCCCTAAGGCGACCATCCATATTCTCGGAGAAGGTCCGAAAGTTAGCATCGGATTGGTCCAACCTAGCCATAATGGCCATCATCGCCTCTTGTAGGGAGTGGAAGTCTCCCGAGGTATCCCGTGGGTTGGCCATAGGTGGGGGTGGGGGTGAGTACTGAGTACCCCGACGAGTGGGCATGCAAACACACCGACTAGAAGACACCGACTAAAGCAAAACACACTAATGCAAATGATGCGCCTAGACTTAACCAAAACTCGATACGCGGCGGAGACAATCGACCCGAAGGTCACTCGCACAAGTGTGCGGCTTTCCCGATAGGCGTAACCTAACGGTCGGACAACACCTTTTTATATACCGAGTAAAGGGATGTATGCGACCCAAAAATGACTCTTTTTGTTATTTTGAAAATATGATGATCCTAGACTCGACTTAAACCGACTAATGACTAGACGTAAATAACACTCTTTTTTTTTTTTTTTGACTTTAGACACCCTAGACTCAACTCGCTCTGATACCAAATTGATGCGGGACGGGACCACGGACACGACAAGCTCGCGATCATCCCTTAACGAGGGAAGCGTCGGATGTGCGCGGTTGAGAAACCGGCAATGAGCTAGGGTGGTCGGCTCTCTTTTGCGCCCGGATCGGGTCACGGGACGGCTTCGCTCTCTCTCGCAGCAGTGATATTATAAATTGAAGGCGAGCTAGGTATCCCTACACATGCTCTCTAGCAGCGGCATATAAAGCATATAAAGAATTAAGCTAATGCCAAATGTAAGGGTGAAGGCGATACCTCCACGCTCTCGGCGTGGCGAAGATGGCACCCGGCCGAAGCTCGTACTCCTGGGAACTTAGTACATTATGTTTACAGCAGTACAAATAAGCCCACTCCACGCAGGGAGGTAAAGGGCGACACAAGTGGGCCCGGGAGGACCAAGTTCGGGTTGACGGGCGGTTTCGGGCAATGCTTCGGCTTCACGCGTACTCGTGCTAGTGGGGGCCCACGTATTGACCGGAGGGGTCGTGTGGGGCCTGATGACTCCTCTACTGTGGAGACACCTGGAAAGCGTTCCCCTGGGATGGCAAGCTGCTGGAACGACCGCCGGACGCCGGGCGGCCCTCGGACGACACTCGCGGGAACTCGGCCACGAATCTGAAAAGTCTGTTTGCAGGCGCGCGACTCGGAGAAAACTGCTGCTGCGATCAGCCCCGTCGTCGGAATGCGACAAGGTTAGCGCCGTTGGAAAGCTGACTCAGAATACCTTGACGTAGGGGTCTTCAAAAAAAATAATCAGATCTGTATTTCTGATCATGCATTTTACAAGCTTGCTGGAATCTGGCCAGAACTGCAGGGGCAGGTTCTGACTTATCTGAAGATCGACGTTGAGCGGGGAGAAGACCTCCGAATCTGGAAATAATTTCTTCAGAAAAGTTGAAGATCTCTGAGAGAGGAATCCGGGACGATTTTGGTTTTTTGATTAGAGAAGAAATAGATTTTCTGGGATTTTGTTACTAGACCTGGGTCGGATCTGGGAAACTGTGGGCAGACTATTCTTGGGAACTTGGACGAATTTTGTAAAATACTTGGAGGGTGAACCAAAAATTAAGAAAATTCCTGGTGGTAGAGGGATGTGGACAGAACTCCCAGTAACTTTGGACATCCCAACAAAAATCAAAAGATGGTTCGAATGGGGTAGACTCAGAGCTGATGAACAGTAAACAGAACCATGACAGATCTGGAACTTGGACTTGGACGAAAATCAAAAAATAGCTAAAGGATGAATTTTGACGTGATTGTTTTTGTGGGGATAAGGGTTCTAGAGGGGAACCAAACCTGAAATTTCGAGCTTCAGAAGATGAAGGGAGTGGTAGCAGGAATTCGGAGAAGAAGGTTCTGTCCTGAGTGGACAGAACACCGAAACCGTTGGCGACGACGCGTCGGCGGCGAGACGATGGCGGCGGCGATCACCGGAGTTGCTTCAGATGCTGGAGGGGATCAAGGGGGAAGGGATTACACTCTAGAAAGGGGAGAGGGGGTGGAGGAACCAGGGAGAGAGAGGGGAGGGGCGCAAGCTTCCTTGGGGGCAAATGCCTTTTTTTTCTTCATTAATTCATTCAATATGAAAAATACAACCTTATATAGGATGCCAACCAAACTCACCCTCAACCCTTGGATCTAGGGGTTTGGATTGAAGGGCTGGGATACAATGTGAATCACACATTAAATACATTAGTTTAATCTAATTTGACCATGCTTATTCTACCTTGGACTAGATCCATTCAAACACCACCTAATACACACCAACCATGCCTAATAAGGCCAAAAGAGGGGGCGCCCCATTCATGGGCCTCTTCTTGGGCCAAGTGTGGTTAAAGGCCATGTAACCAGCCCACCAACCATGCTAGACCTTTCCAACCTAGTTGGCCCATGAAGGAGTGTAACCCAATTTGGGCCTTAAGTGCATTAATGACCCATTAGACACCTAATGACCCAATATGGCATAAGCTCCTTAATGGACTCTACTAATGGCAACCTAGCCATGGACTTGACATAACAAATGGCCCATTGGCTTGATATAAGCCTTACAAGGAGCCCAAAAGAAAGAAATTACACAATTACAACTTCATACAAGCCATAACACACAAATACACTTCACCCGTGTATGGAAATCGCCTTTGATGCCCCATCACACCTTCTTAGATCCATTCGATCCTTTCCAATGGGAGTTCAAAAGTTGTCCCACACCTATACACATGGAAGTCACCTTTGGGAAAAGCATGTATGTGTCTAGGCTTATCACACCCCTTGGCATGAACACTATGTTGGGTCCATTCATTCATATCACCCACATGTCAAGTAGAAAGTATGAGTGGTCCATATTCGGATGTCATGGTCCACCTTCATTCATCATGGGTCTTAAGCATGTCAAAGACATCTACGGATGTCCGGGTCCCCCGATGTTTATCACCAATTTGCATGATAGGGCCACCTACGGGTGCCCCGGCCCACCTAGGCTAACCAAAGTCTACACTACATCATTACACGATAGGTCTACTTTTGGTTGCCCCGGTCCACCCATCACCTCTAGAATGTCTGCATTTACAACATTACATAAAGAGATCCGCAAGCACATTAGCAAGAAGAATGTGACTTATAAAAGGTGAGTCGATTCTCATCGATGTCACCAAGAATTCCATGAGGGTGACTTTGTGATGGTAAGGACGGAGAGGCTCTCCCCGGGAGCCATCTCCAAATTGAGGCCACGTGGGGCTGGTCCCTTCCAGGTCCTGAGGCGCATTGGTGCAAATGTGTGGAACGTGGATTTTATTTTATTTCATTGTATTATTTATTTATATTTTTATTTGGGATTTTTGATTTATTGATTTATTAGGCGTGCCAGTCACGTGTGTGACGATTTTATTGTGCGCTCGATCTGACTTGGTCAGTTGATTGTGAAGTCCGAGTCGGGACCAGAAGTCCGTCATACCATAAAGGCTATGACGTTAATTACGCCCTTCCAAGGAAGGACAACCCTTGATTAAACGCCAAAATAGGAGGCCTCGAGAGGCAAACATGTATTCATGTGCGCAAAATGGAACTTCATACCAGAGCCAGGAAGGCGGGCAAGATAACAACATCACCTGTAGAAGCAGACGGTATCGTTAAGCCAGCGGCTCAGAGACGATATCGTTAAGTCAGCGGTTCAAAGACTGAGCCGTGGCCATGATGGAGGTTTAAAGCATCGATCAGTATTTCGACAGCATTTCCCCTTAATCTGGATTATGCCCAGGGGGAAATAGGCTATCACCCACGGAGTGCCGGGATGAAAGCCGAGAGAAAGAGAGAGGCCAAACCTCCCTACCTATATATATATGCCATGGGGCAATGTTTGATTTCCCCTTAGGGGAAGCCGGCGGAACTCATGCAGTGGCATAGCCCTCCCGAGCTAAAGGGGTTACTCATAAATCCGATGCGGGACGACAGAATGTAAATGAATTCTCAATGTCGCGCCCTCGCACGCGGATCAACCTGCGCGGTCAGGTCGCGGGGATCGACCTGCTCGGTCAGGTCGCGGGGGTCAAGGGGGCAGCGCCCCTTGCGGGGGTTTCCGGAACAAAATTTGGATTGAAGACTCAGTAATACAATTTGAGTAGGTTATCGGTGCAGTTCAACTGTGCATAGGTTCCCGGCGCAAAGGCAAGATGGCCAAGGTTCCCGGCGCAGGAAGGGGAGTTCCCGGCGCGCCCAGGAGATGGGGTTCCCGGCGCGCCCGAGAGATGGGGTTCTCGGCGCGCCCAAGAGATGGTTCTCGGCGCAAAGGGAAGCCAAAGGGGGGGTTATCGGCGCAAGGGCCGAACGGCCAGGGGTTCCCGGCGCACTAATAGCAGGGCTCTCGGCAGGAGGCCAAGGAGGTGGGCTTCTCGGCGTGGGGTTCCCGGTGCGGGCCACGCCGGGAGCTATGGCGCCAGCAAGGTTTGATGATATTGGGTTTGCTGGTAGGTCAGGGGATTTCCTGGAGATCCAGGTCAAAGTAGATGGGCCCTGGGTGATCAAAATGCATCTATTCATCGGGCCTCAACTGATTTTGGTTTGTGCTTCAAAAGAAGGCCAGATGTTGAGAGGAACTGAGGAAGACCAATCCAGCATAGAGGACCTCTTTCACCATTGATGTGCAGAGTCCCGGGGATAGTTCAATACTGTCTTTCATCATCCCGGGAGAATTTTGGCAGCACCTCCCCTGGACTTAGCATTTGCCAGGGAATGATAGACGATCACCCACGGAGTGCCGGGATGAAAGCCAGAATAAGGGGGGTATGGGACCCCTAGCCCGTGTATGTGCTTGCAGCACCAGCTTGATTTCCTTTTTGAGGCCATTAAAGCTTATGCAGTGGCAGAGCTTCCCTGGCTCATAAGGTTATATAAGGGGTTATCCCCATTAATCTTTATCCCTTAGGTACATATGATGATCTGGGGTATCCTTCAACAGAATGCAAGGCTAGGTTGATCGGACTTCAAAGGGCATCTGTGTGGTTCCTTGGCATGTAGCAGGAAGGCTTTCATCCGGGGTTCAAGGAATAGAGAATTCACAGCGTAAAGAAGGGATGGCAGGAAGGGTAGTTCCCGGCGTGGATTTTATTGGCCAAGGGGGGGAGCTCTCGGCGCAGGGGTTCTCGGCGCGCTCGTCACCGCGCCGGGAACCTGGCGCCGGGAGGCCCCCGGGCCGGGAAGGCTGTATTGCAAAGGGTTTTATTGATTTGCTGAAGGGGCTAAAGCAAGGGACCTCTCGGCGGCGTAGCTCTCGGTGGGGAAATGACCACGCCGGGAAGGGGCTAAAGGGTTTATGGCTTGATTGCGATACTCTGCTCAGGAGATTTTTAGGATTTCTGGCTCGGATTGAGGCAAGATCTGGAGTGTAGGAGGGGATTACATGGAGGTTAGTATCAGTCGAAGGGCAGACCATCCATTATCGAATCCTCGTGGGACGTATGGCATTTTCTCTACTCACCTGCTGCTCAGACGGTCAAGAGATTGATGTCTCTGACCCTGAACGAGATGGGAGCTTGACAGAAATTTATGATATTCGAGAAAACCATGATCCGAGGGGAGGGAAAAGGGGAGTGATGGTGTGAAGGTGGATCTTGGCCTGGGTTTTATTGGCCAAAGAAGGAACCTCGAAGGAAAACTCGAATGTATATCGGGGATCTGCCATCGAGACAGGAGGGGAGAAGGAAACAAAACCCAGTAACCCATTAGATGAGGGTAGGGGCCCTATCTTCATTCCTCTTCGAAGAACAGACTCGTAGAAACGACTCTGAAACCCGAATCGTTTGGACATTTAAATAAAAGATATATGCATAGAAAGACAGAGGGCAGATACTTCAATCACCCAGCGCCCAAACGGGCCATTGGAGCGTTTCATTTCATAATATCATTCCAAGACTCAGACCAATTACAAGGAGGGAGTGAGGGAAAGAAGATAAAACAGAGGCCGGGATATCCCGGTTACATCCGATGCATCGAGATAAAACTCGTATAATTACATGAAGAAGAAAAGAAAACATGGGGGAGGGCGGAGCATTGACTCCTCTCCCTCCCCAGCTGCCTGCCCACCTGGAGCTTCTTCTTTTTCTCCTTCTCTTCTGATTGATCTCTTTATCTGGCTATCCTTTTCTTTTTCTTTCTTTTCGATCCTCCTCCCCTCTTCTCATGGGAGAAAAAGGGGTTATATAACCCTGTCCATCGCAAGTGATTCTCGGCGCGCCTATAGCAGGGGTTCCCGGCGCGCTCCCATGGAGGGGCTTCCCGGCGCGCCTGTGGCCATGGGGAGGTTCTCGTCGCGAGGGGTATCAGGCCCATCCTCAATAGCATGTTAACAGGCCCATTCAACAGGCCCATTTTTAAAGCCTATATTCTGTTCAGCCTTATTGATTTCCTAACACATATCAGAACCGACGAAGGCCCCTTTCTTATGGTGACATGATCTCCCCGGAAACAAATCCAAGGTTCTCAGCGCTTCATCAGTATCGTCGTCTGGATGATGATAACACCGGACATCAGCCAGGCCTGAGAAGGTCCTGGCCGGGCAATTAGTCGGTAGTGAGGGTCCTCCCTCAATCCTGACTTTGCAGGCATCTTCCAGTCTTCGTTGCTGGTCTGGTCCCATCTTTATCTTTGTTCATATTTTAGCTGTCAACAAAATGCCTATGAGGTAGATCTCCCCGAGGAATATGGGATAAGTCCCACATTCAATGTCGCCGACCTAGTGCCATACCAGGGTCCCACGATGGTACCTAGTGAAGATATTGAGCCTATTCCCTCCGTTGAGAGAGCACCCACCCGTGAGGAGAGTCCACCAGCCAAGAGAGCCCAGCGTGAGCGCAATGAACGAATATTGGATGAACAAGTCACTACCACCAGGAGCAAGGTATACAAGCGCTATCTCGGCAGGTGGATGGATCGGTCTCGTTCGGAAGACTTGAGGGCAGTACCACTTCTACACCTTATAAGGAGGGAAGGACACTTACTCGACAGAGTCGAGTTCTCCGCACCCCGGGAGTATGATGTGGACATCACCTTCCATGCCCACGTTCACAGCTCGTCTCCTCGCCCTGGTTGCATCCGGCATGATCTAGTTATTTAATTTTGAGTCCTGTGTAATTTTTATTTGAGTCATTTGATGTATTTTCCCTTTTATTTGAGTCATGTTTCTAAGTCTTGTGTTTATTTCCCTAAGTTTGAGTGTCATTAGGTGGTCTAGTTAGCTATTGGGCCCAAGGGCTCCCCCCTACCCTCTCGGTTATTTGTCATTGAGTCTATTGTCAGGGACTTTTGTAGAAATGTGGGTTTCCTATATATAGGACCCCATTCCCCCCATCTCAACTTAATGAATGAATGATGAATCAATGAATGAAAAAAAAATACCATTTTGTGAGTTCTATCTTTATTTTTATGGTGGAGTGAATCCATTAGTGAGGTGAGAAGCCTTAGGGAGAGAATCCCACCCCTCCCTCTCTTAATCTCTCTCTTTCACTCCCCTTTCTCTCTCCTCCACACCCAATTTCAAAAATTTTCTCTCTCCTCCCTTCCCAACCACCACTCTCCCACCTACCCCCATTAAAGGCCACTCCCCTTCCCCACACATCCCATTACTCCACCCCCTAGTCCCAAGGGAGCATCCCCAATCACTAAGCCACCCTCCAACCACCTCATCCCTTTCCCAAGCACCCTTCCCTCTCCCCCATGCAACCCTCCACCTCCCAAGACCATTTGAATTTGAATATCCCTTTCCCTCCATAGCCCAAAGTCACCCAACTCATTTCCCCATTGTTCATGCTCCCCGAGCGAGTCTTCCGCTGTAATAAAGGCTCGGGGCGCGACAGTTAAGTTGGTATCAGAGCCTAAGTCTCAGGACTTAAGGAAAAGAGTCATGTCATAAGATAAGTCCAAGGTTAAGGACCCCTACCTATGAACTAAGGAAAAATTCCACACCCATGTGAGGATTGGGTAGAACCTGGGATAAGATAGCTAATTAGCTTTAAGAATTATTTTGATTCATTCCAATTTCATGAGAAATAACAAGTTGTTATTTTCTCTCAGGTACCTTATTATTCTTATCATGGCTCATCGTGTAGATTGGGACGGTATGCAACAAACTGTTGCCGGCCTCACCCAGGCACTGCAAACTATAGCACAAGGTGGTGCGGGGGCAAGGGCAGGAGACCTTCATCGTAATTTCCGGAGTCTAAATCCTCCGCGTTTCTATGGATCTTCCAATCCAGACGAAGCAGAAAATTGGATCGACGAGATGAATAGGATATTTGATGTTATTCAATGCACTGATCAGGAGAAAGTCCGTCTAGCTACGTTCCAATTAAACAAGGACGCTCGCACTTGGTGGAAATCGGTTCCGGCACCTCCAGCTGATGCGCCACATACATGGAATGTTTTTTTTCACTTTATTCCGTGCCAAATATTTCTCCGAACGTGTAAAGGAAAGGAAGGCTCGGGGCGTGTTGCCTCCCTTCGTCAAGGGATGATGTCCGTGGCAGAATATGAGTTGCAGTTTTCAAGACTAGCACCGTATGCACCACATTTGATTAGCACAGACTTATTAAAAGTAAACCGATTTATGGACGGGTTACGGCCCGATTTCATTCAACAACTGGGGACATAGAATATCCGCACTTATGCGGAGATGGTTCAAAGGGCATATTTATGCGAGAGGACCTTAGAGAAGGTCGAAAGGTTGAAAGGAAAGGGAGAAGAATCTAGCCGGCGCTCTGATCGGCATTATAAGAAGGAGTTCAGCATCACGGAACCATACAAAAACTGTGATAATAAGAAAAGATCAAGGAACAGGAACGGTGGAAATTCTCAAAAGAGTAGTAAAAAGGTGAAGGAAGAAAAGGAGCAAGTCGCCTCAGCGTGCACCTTTTGTGAGAAATTCGGCCACTCGGCTGAAGAATACTGGAAGCGCCTAGGTGCTTGTTTGCATTGTGGGAGTAGGGAGCATCGTGTGCCAGATTGCCCCCTTATGAAAGACCAACCAAATAATGGAGGACGTAGGAGGTAGGCTCACCTCAATGCAGTTATAGATGAAGAAGAAGCGCCCAGGGATCAAAATGATGGGCTCATGGAAGGTACTCTTCAAATCTTTTCTCGTCCTGCATTCGTGCTATTTGATACTGGTGCTTCTCATTCTTTTATCTCCACCACTTTTGCAAAAACCTTACCAACTGCATCAGTTCCCCTACCTTCAGATCTCGCTATTACTACACCTTTAGGATCTGGAACTAAACTTACCAACTATTATCCTGATTGTGAGGTAGTGGTAGAGGGACACAATCTCCCTGCAAACTTAGTATGCCTTGATATGAAAGGTTATGATGCCATTTTAGGGGTAGATTGGCTTGTAGACCATGATGCTTACATCAACTGCCGAAATAGGATTATATCTTTCCGAAAGCCAGGTCTTCCAAGATTTTCCTTTCTTGGCATCAAATACAAGAAGCATCCTACCATTATATCTTCTCTACACGCTTGCAAACTTATCTCGCAAGGATGTAAAGCTTTTCTTGCTTCAGTCATTGTCACTGAATCTAAGGAAATTATCCTAGCAAACATTCCTATTGCAAATGAATTCCCGGACGTATTCCCATCTGAACTACCTAATTTACCGCCCGAGAGGGAAGTAAACTTTACCATTGAACTCATTCCAGGCGTAGCACCTGTTTATATAGCCCCTTACAGGATGTCCCCCACAGAACTCAAGGAATTAAAGAAGCAATTACAGGAACTTCTAGACAAGGGTTTCATCAGACCTAGCACATCCCCTTGGGGTGCGCCGGTTCTATTTGTCAAGAAGAATGATGGTTCTCTCAGGTTATGCATTGACTACCGGCGATTGAATCAACTTACAATCAAGAACAAATACCCATTGCCGCGTATTGAAGAGCTCTTCGATCAGCTTTCGGGAGCAGAATATTTTTCTAAGATTGACCTAAGATCAGGTTATCATCAGCTTAGAATCAAAGAAGATGACATTTACAAATCAGCTTTTCGAAGTCGTTATGGCCACTATGAATTCGTGGTAATGCCGTTTGGGTTAACTAATACCCCAGCAGCATTCATGCAACTTATGAACAGTGTCTTCCAGCCATATTTAAGTCAGTTCATCGTCGTCTTCATCGATGATATCCTGATATACTCCAAGACTAAAGAAGAACATGAAGAACATCTAAAGATAGCTTTGCAAACACTTAGAGAACATAAACTTTATGCCAAACTCAATAAGTGTGAATTCTGGCTCAAGGAAGTCTCATTCCTAGGCCACATTATTTCAAAAGAAGGTATTGCTTTAGATCCTTCTAAGGTAGAAGCTGTCAGAGATTGGAGCCGACCAACGACTATATCTGAAGTTAGAAGCTTTTTGGGTCTAGCAGGTTATTATAGAAGGTTCATAAAGGACTTTTCAAAGATCACGGTTCCTTTAACTAGACTTACCAGAAAAGAAAATCCTTTTATCTGGTCGAAGGACTGTGAAAAGAATTTTTAAAATCTTAAGAATCATCTTACAACAGCCCCTGTTTTGTCATTACAAATAGAGGGTGCTGGATTCGAAGTATATACAGATGCATCTAGAATTGGCTTAGGATGTGTCCTTATGCAAGATTGAAAGGTGATTTGCTATTCTTCAAGACAATTGAAACGTCACAAAGAAAATTATCTTGTACATGATTTGGAATTAGCAGCAGTTATTTTCGCCTTGAAAATTTGGCGTCATTATCTTTATGGAGAAAAATTCACTATCTATTCGGACCATAAGAGTTTGAAATGTTTATTTTCTCAAAAAGAGCTTAACATGAGGCAGAGGAGATGGTTGGAATATCTTAAAGACTTCGATTTCGCTATTCAATATCACCCTGGCAAGGTAAATGCTGTAGCAGATGCACTCAGCAGGAAACCAATTGGTATGTTATCAAGTCTCCTGATTAGTATGACTAACATTGTTCCTCAATTTGCTCAATTGAATCTAGATGTTGACATTAAGGAAGATAATTCTTTCATGGTAAATATCCGAGCTCAACCAACATTGATTGAGGATTTGGCCAAGTTACAAGAGGATGACCCAATTTTACTGGAAATTAAGGCCAATATTGAACAAAGACCGGATTTTTCTATATCCGAAGATGGAAGAATGCTATTCAAGGGCCGAATGTGTATACCCGATCATGACGATACAAAGAAATTGATCTTAGAGGAAGCACATAAATCAAAGTATACCATTCATCCAGGAGGTACAAAAATGTATCAGGATCTCAAAAGAAACTTTTGGTGGCCCAATATGAAGAAGGAAGTAGCTGACTTCGTATCTCGATGTCTCACATGTCAACAAGTGAAGGCGGAACATTTTAGACCCGCAGGTAAATTACATCCCTTAAGTATTCCGGAATAGAAATGGGAGAGCATAGGAATGGATTTCATTATGGGACTACCTAAGACAAGAGGTGGACATGATGGAATATGGGTAATTATAGACCGATTGACTAAATCTGCATATTTCATACCAATAAAAAGTCGATAGTCTGTAGATATTCTAGCAGCACTATACATAAAAGAAATTGTCAAGTTACATGGAGTCCCTATCGCTATTGTATCAGATAGAGATCCCCGATTCACATCACAATTCTGGAAGAGCCTACAACATTCACTTGGGACTAGATTGAATTTTAGCACCGCTTTCCATCCACAAACTGATGGTCAAACAGAAAGGACAAATCAAGTGGTAGAAGATATGCTCAGGGCTTGTGTCATTGATTTTGGAGGAAGTTGGCATGATCACTTGCCTTTGGTAGAATTTACATATAACAACAGCTATCAAGCAAGCATACAAATGGCACCTTTTGAAGCTCTATATGGAAAAAGTTGTCGATCACCAATATGTTGGAATGAAATAGGGGAAAGGTAATTTCTAGGCCCCGATTTAATCAGGGATTCTACAGAGAAAATCAAGCTCATTCAGGAAAGGATGAAAATGGCACAAGATAGGTAGAAATCTTATACTGATAATTGAAGGCACGACTTGGAATTTCAAGTAGGAGAACATGTATATCTAAAGGTTTCTCCGGGTCGTGGTATTCGAAGATTTGGCATTAAAGGAAAGCTAACTCCAAGATTTATCGGTCCATTTGAAATCCTCGAAAGGATCGGTGAAGTGGCTTATAAATTGGCTTTGCCACCACAGTTAGCAGGAGTTCATGACGTATTCCACGTCTCGATGCTGAAGAAGTATGTGTATGATCCAGATCACATTATCACTTATGACAATCTGGAGATTCAGAAGGACTTGACATATGAACAAACGCCAATGAAGATTTTGGAACGAGAAGTACGTCAACTCAGAAATAAGGTCATTCCTATGGTGAAGATTCAATGGAAGAAAGCATGGCCTTATGAAGCAACATGCAAAATCGAATCAGCTATGAAGAAAAGATTCCTGGAATTATTTAATTATAAGTACACTCTCCTCAATCTATGAATTAAATTTGGGGACCAAATTCTTCTAAGTGGGGGAGGGTGTAGAGCCCCAAAAATTTATAAAAGTAATTTCTAGTTATTTAAATAATATTCTGGCAATAATTGGGCTAAATAATCAATATAAGGCTAAAATTGTGTTAATCAATTAACCCAACCCACTTAATTGAAGTCCAAAAGGGTTTAGGACCTAGACCATTAGGTTTGACCCATATTCTAGAAGGTATTTAAGCCTATCCACGAATATTAAGGATAAATGCTAATAATATAAGATAATGATTTGGATAATTAATAAAAGAGTTTTTATAAATTGAAACTCCAAGCTACGATGACTGTAACGGTCTATCGTAAGACCGCCACAGCCATGTAACGCATGGGCACTCGACCGTTACATTCCTGTTAGTTCCGTAAGTGAAGGGACTCATGAAAAGATTGGAACTTGATGTTCCTATCCACTATGGATCGACTTGGGAAGGATTGTAAAGACTCGAAGGACTCTTAGAGATTAGGATTTGATGAAATAAGGACTCTAAACTCGATCTAATCCTCAAACCCTAGCCTAAACTCTATAAATAGGGCATAGTTCTGAACTGTGCAACCCTTACTTTTTGGACGTAAAGAAGCAATGTAAGGAGTCATTATCTCAGGTAAGTTCTTTAGAATAATTTGTTTACAATACTTTAGACTAACTCCCCTCCGAATTTCACATCTTTAAGTCAAGAGGGCGTGGAGTTAGAGCCTAAAGAAGTTGCTGAAAAAGTCACAAGAGAAGGAAGGGATCTAGGGCAGGGTTCTCAACCAAATTCAGAAAGTACAGTCTAAGTAAGAGGTAGGTTATCTCATGAACGGTAAAAACAGCATGATAGGACTAAAAGCCCTCTGGTTTGATTGAATTCCATGCATTATAGAGCATTGATTTCATGTTTTAATTGTTCTATGCACATCATGCACCTCTTAGTCAAATTAAGAAATTAAAACATGACTATTCATCTATTCATGATTACCTATGCATGTAGATGGCCTTACTTCGTTAACATGACTAGAAGCTCATCATGTTTTGATAAAAGACATGATGTGCGTTGATCTCTTAGTTTCTATGATTGTTTTCTGTTAGCAGATACTGTAACGCACTAGCATAGGACCGTCACTTTCAAGTAACGGCCCTACGACAGACCGTTACACACTCTGTGATATTTGAATTGCACTGTTGTTTCTAACGCGTTTGGATAGACACGTTACAATCATGTAACTGCTGGGTCCTGACCGTCACTTTCACTGTGACGTCCCATCTCCAGACCGTTATATCCTGTGTTCTGTCAACCCTATGACTGAATACAACCTGCCAATCTTATTATGGTTAAAACCTAGTTACCTAAGTTTTAAACCTAATCATGTGATTTTAAGGATATTTGATTATTCATGATAGGTATTGCATGTTTTGTCATCACTTCTACTTAAGTTATGTTAAACCAAATTCCATAGTTTTGTACTATAAAGCATGACTTTTTAACATTGTATTGACGGAGTTTTTATCATGATGTTCACATTGAATATACATATCTCTCTCTGTCAATAGAGTCAATTCTATAAGTACATGGCACATATTCCGGTATGTTGTCATTAGTTCACACTTTGCACTATAGGAACACAATCTTGGACATGAGGACCTCTCTATTGGATAATCCTTCCAATGGACTAGGAAATCATTGTTTCAAGGCCTCCGTAATTCTCCGCGAGCCTGGGATTCCCACTAGGACGCCGAGTTGGTTGTACCAATGAAAGCCCATTAATTAGAATACTCTATCATGGTTTTGATTCTTGAAATGTAACGGCCTTGAACTGGACCGTCAGGATCACGTAACGGCCCAGTGCCTGACCGTCACATTCCTCTGAGTATATTTTTATCTTTCTGGACTCGAATCACTGTAACGGCCCATTACTGGCGTGTTACATAATGTAACGGCCCAGCATATGACAGTTACATAGCTTGTTTATGTTAACCCAAGGTTTGACCAAGGGTTGATATTCCAATGATTCTAGACAAACCTTGATGATCTAGAACTTGTCATATTGCTTAAATTGATCTAAAAGAAATGGAAGTTAAGGAAAATACTGTTATGCTGTCGATTTATTCTATAAGCATAACTTAGTTTAAATATCATTCTTGATCTCATATATTCAAAATTGAAGCATTCATTCATTGATTTTAGTTATCATGGAATTATTGGAAGTGCTATATTCTTGGCCATACGTTACTGTTATACTACGTGGAAGTAGCTTAATTTATAACTGAAGATGCGATCGTGCACTGATTGTGTTCAAGGACTCTATGCTAGTCCCCTCGGCTGATTGCCGGAAACATACTATTTTATAAACCATGGGGTATGATGCTACTGGCGTCGCATTGCGCTGGGAGTACTATTTCTATAAATAAGTGAAGATCCACGGCACGACATGACATTCTTGCTTGATATTCCACAGAAATTCACGAAGCACTTGCTCTTAAGTATAAGATGCTAAAGTGAGGAATATGTGGCTTGCTAGTACAATCTCGTTACATTCTTGTTCATGGAAGGCCAATATCATGTTCTTGTTATATTCTTGCTAGCTCATTCTTGATCATTCTATCTTACATGGTTATCTTGTTTCTATTGATTTGATCGCATGATTGATTCGCATTCACATGATTTTATCTTATTTCTTTAGAGCTAAAATGATAATTACTTAAATAGTGCCTTCATGTTGATGCGAAGATACCTACTGGGCAAGTGTGCTCATGACCTATTTTCCAATATTTTTCAGGAGATGGAAATAGTTCGGATTCGGATTCGGGCTATACTAGTAGTGGATCCGGAAGCAAGTGAAAGTGTTATAAAGATGAGAGTGAAGACTTAGGAAGTTAAAGTGTCTAGATTGAGTCAATGTAATTTTCCTATTTCTTGAGTCTAGTAAAATGGAAATCAAATTAGTGATTGTATCTTGAATATTGATCATTTATGAAATAAAGTTGGAATTTGAATATTATTGTGCAATTGCATTTATTTATGTGATTGTCTTACGCTCTGATTGATTCTTGCTTGCAAGAGGCTTACCATGCCGGCTGTTTACGCTCCCCGAGCGAGTCTTCCGCTGTAATTAAAGGCTCGGGGCGTGACACCCATGCATATGCTATGGTGGACCAGGACATCCGAATGTGTGCCACGCATACACTAGATGCAATCGGTGGTTGACGGAATGGGGGACTCCTAGACATCCTAGTATGTCCCTAGCATGCGGCTGCCCTTTGGGTTTGAGAGGTTTGGGAGGGCTAGGAGTGCCGAATGCACCTTCTTTCTTACCCCTATATGATGACCGTGGAACGGTCCCCTGGCTGAGTGTGGGTGGACTAGCCCGTGGGAAAGGGGTGTGGTAGTGGACTTCCCTAACAAGCTGGAATGGATAAAGTGGGTCATAAGGCTCACTAGGGAAGGGGTCGAATGGATGAAAGAAAGTGTAACCCCTCGATATGGGTTCCCTCATGACACGGTCCAAAGTCAGAAGTTCTTGAAGGTGTAAATGGTCACCTTCGTGCACTTGGGTAAATGGGACGGTGGTCTCAAGTAGAAAGTATGGTTCCTCCCTCGGGCAAAAGGGTATGAAGTTGGGCTCGGCCGGCGTGGGGAGGAATAAGAGGACCTCCATGGTGACGTGACCCACGGTGCACATGGAGGTATTGGACCCCCAAGCGGGATAGGTGAACCTACGACCTGTAGGTCAGTCGAAGCCTGGGGCCAATAAGTGCGTCAACTGCAACTGTCGATCTAATCCCGTAAGAAGGTCATCCAATGTATCCACATGGTGACTAGATCGGAATGTGGTATGGAATGAGTTGACTGGCACTAAAGGTAATGTGGGGTCTATGGATGGATAGCATGATGCTCTATGGACCAAGCCTATCTTGAGCCAACTAAATAGTGGCTCGGCGATGAAAAGCTTTCCCGTTAGAAACACAGGTGGCTCCAAATGCGGTAACTCTGAATGAGGTGGCTCCGAATGATGATCGGACGTTGGTGGCAATGGAGCTCTAGGGGAAGGGTTCCCCGGCTGGGGTGGTGGAGGCTGTGGGGTAGGCTGTGTGACCGGTTCGGGACTCGACTGAGAGGTAGATGCTTGTCGAAGGGCGTCATCAAACCTTGCCTCGAAAGGCTCATCCTCTAGAGCGACCAGATAAGACTGCGTCAGAGTGAACGCGTCGCGGCAAAGACATTCAAACTGGAAGTGAAGCAGCAAACCTCTCCGGAACTGAAAGGCGGTCGTGGTGCTCTCCTCTCCAACTCCATATTCCAACCGGTACTTATCATGTTAAGTTATGGTTTTGATGATAACTAAACTTAATGTGTGATTACGTGATGATAACTAAACTTATGGTTGATTACACATGTTCTTGATGATTATGTTCATTTATCTTGTTATTTATGCTGGTTGCATATGTTGGTTTTACAAGAGGTAAGAGGTTTCATAACCCCTTTAATGTCAACAAGCATGGCATTAACCCTGACTATCTTGCATGCAGGATCAAACTCATGGCAGTCACCTAGTGAACCAAAACTCTGCTCCTCTACAATCCAAAACAGGTGGTATATGTCATTTACTGTCAAGCACCATTGGTAAGATTCTTACCTTGTCATAGTCATCAATCTCACCATGGGTATTCCATATACCTCTCATTTCTAAACTTCATTCATGATATTTGAGGTTCACAATGATAACTTGGTTTGATAACTTACAAGTTCACTCTTCAAATGCATTAGTTTCTCATTCCAATCATGGTAACATGCTCAAATGGTCTTCATGTTTCTAATGCATAAACCAAGTGAAATCCAACCCCCAAATGTATGAAATAAACATCTACTTAAAGTCATTGTTATTTGGAGGTATCTCATTGGGCTAACACTTCAACTTTGCAGGAGTAGGTCATTCCGGTCAACCAGAATCGCCAAACGCGAAAAGTCTCATAATGCAGAACTGGCCGTCGACCGCCCAAGGTCGACTGAAATTCCAGGGATCAAATTTCTACAGGGTTTCTCAGTAGCGGTCGACCGCCAGCTTCCACAGGTCGACCGCCAGCCCCGAGCTAACAAAAGTTGACTTTGCTCTCCACTTCGAGAAGAGCCATTCTCTTGTATTTCTTTAATCCTAATGACACTCAATCATCCACAAAACGTGGATCTGGTCTGGAGGATGTCCAAGGACCATTCAAAGGTTATAAAACCTACACAAGATGGGTTGGAAACCCTAATGCTTCAATTGGAATAAGAGAGATCAAGGGAGACTAGAGGAGGTGATTCACGGGTACTGTAGCACCTCCGTGAATAGAGCTTCGGGCTGGAGTTCTCCATCCATTCCAAGGTATTCAAGGTTAGATCTAAAGCCATCAATCTCCAAGCAAGTGTAGAAGCAAGCAAGCCCTTAAGGGAGATCAAATCTGCATCCTTAAATCTCTCCATCTCCAAGGTGTTTCAAGCCAAATCTGAAGCTAGCAACCTCCAAGGAAGAGAAGAGCCAAGGAAGCAAGCAAGGATTCCAAGAAGAGTGCCTAAGAGAGAAAGAAGAGAAGCCAAGCAAGTAAGAAAGGAGAAAAGTCAAGCAAGCATGGATTGAAGCTCCGATCAAGTGAAGATACGTTCAAGATCCGCAACATGCATTCAAGGGGAACCCAAAACAGAAGCTTTCTAAACTAAGCCTCATCGTCTTTATGTTTTGGGTGTTGTAATTGTGTTCATCATAAACTGCAAACTCGTGTGTGTGTGTGGATCGTTGTTGGATCCGTGGTCGTGTGTGTGTGTGTGTCATATTTGATTCGTGTGTGCGTAGGTCTTCTTAGATCTACGTGTGTTGTGTGGTTTTATTCAGATCTTAGTGTTTGTGTGTGTGGATTGCTGCACTTGTAGCAGCAAGTGTGTGTGTTGTTGATCCGGTTGTTGGATCGTGTTGGAGACCTCATCTCCGTGTGTGTGTGTTGGGGCGCGTCCCCATGTGTGTGTGCAGGCGTCATCCTGCGTGTGTGTTTGGAGCGTCATCTCCATTTGGAGATTTATCCCCAAGTGAAGCCTCACCAGGTTTGGTGAGGGGTGGACGTAGGATTTCCGTCGTTGCATCCGAACCACCTTAAAAATCACTGTGCATCGTGTTTTGAATTGTGTGGTTCGATCCTTTTCTTCTACCTCCATTCTACGTGAGTGTTAGTGTAATTGCGATTCCGGATTTATCTACATATATCTTGCTTAATCCATATCTTCATCTATTAAGTTTGATAAATCCGATTTGTGATCAAATAGTTTTGAATCTCTTATCTAGCATTCTATCACATATTTTAAAAATGGTAAAAGCTTTTGTAAAATTTGTAATCACCCAATTCACCCCCCTCTTGGGTGTCATTGATCGCGGGACTTCAATTGGTATCAGAGCCAAGGCTCTAATTTTTATAGATCTAACGATCTAGAGTGATCCAGATCAATGACTACCATTATGTACACTTTGAATTCTCCACCGGTGTTTAATGGTTGCAATTTCGATTTGTGGTTAGGAAGAATGTTCAGTCTAGTCAATTCATACGACCCTAAGCTATGGAAGCTTATCTCACATGGTCCTTATGAGTTACCTAAAGACATATCTGTCTGGACCGCAGATTCCAAGCTTAAACATGATCAAAATTGTTTGGTTCTAAAATTGCTTATTGCTGCAGTCGATTCTAACCATTTACCTTTTGTCTCCCATTGCAGATCCGCGAAGGATATCTTGGTTGGCTTAACTAAAGTCCGGGAAGGGCATGAAGACCAATGTCTTGTGGCAGGCACTAGTGATCAAGGGAGTGATCAGCAAGTTGAATCAAGCTCAAAGGTAAATTCTGATTCTGATAATGAAGATGAATTTAGCTATGAGGAGTTATTGATTGCATATGATGAGCTTGCTGATAAATATGAGAAGGTTAAGTCTGAAAATAAAAAATTGAAAAAGAATGTTGGACAAAATAAATGTGATTCTCCATGTAAAGAATGCTCACACTTGAAGGAATTGATTGATGGTCATGTGTTCGACATTGAAATTCATAAAGATCAAATTTCTTCTTTGAGAAATGAAAACAATGAGCTGAGAGAGAGAGAGTAAGTCTTATGAACAATGGTCAAAATGAGTTTGCTGATGATAACAATCTTGAAATAGAAAATGAAAAACTAAAGGAATTGAATAGAACCATTTCTGAAAGATTGCTTGCTCTTGAAAAAGGAAAATATATAAATCTTCATGAATTTGAAAGAGTGGATGAATTGTTGCAAGAAATTCAAAGTCATAAAACCATCAATGCTACTTTACATGATCAAGTTAACTCTTGTGAAAATAAGATGGCTTCCTATGAATTACACATTTCATCACTTGAAAGAGAAATCTCTGACTTGAATGCTTCATTATCTAGATTTATAAATGGTCAAGAAAACTTGAATAAATTGTTGGGGATGAAAGTGAATTTTTAAAGGGAAGGGCCGGGCTATAATCCTGTGAAAAAAAATAAGTTTGAAAATAAAGTTTATACATCTTTTGTGCACAGTTCAAACATAACCAGCACATCAAATGAAAATCTGAAAAAGGAAAATTATGTTGCCACACACACACAACCAACTAGAAAGAAACTCACATGCTTTTATTATGGAAAACATGGACATGCTATGCATAATTACTTCATTATGAAGAATGATGACTTGAGGGCATGTAGGAACCAAGCTATTTTAAAAAATGTTAAGAAAATCTTCACCACAAAATCTTCAATGCATTGCAATCACTGTGGTAAAAGGGGTCATACAACTTTACATTGCTGATTCTTGCTGAAGAGAAAGAACTCCCACTCAACACATTATGCTCACACACACAAATCACAGAACCCATGAGAAGGAAGAATATAATGCCACGTGCCTTCTACCATCACTTTGGCAAATCTGGGAATGTTAAGCATGATTGTTTTCTAAATAAAAATAATGATTTGAATGTTGTCAAAAGTTGAAAACCACATGCCCATGTTGCTGCTAACCCACAACGACCCAAGATGGTTTGGGTACCTAAGAATATCAAATGAGAAATCTATTTTGCAGGTGTGCCATATGAATGAAAAGTATGAAATCTATCTTCATCAAGAAGGTAAGACACACGGGCCAAGTGGCATAAGTCAGGTTGGAAGAAAAATCAAAAACTGAATTTGAAGATCAGGTGATATCCCTCCTACTTTCTGTAGTGACTCTGTCATGTTTTAACTTATCTTGTGTCATATAGTTATGTAATCTTGCATATGTCTGCACATGCATTTCATTCATAGTTTTTTTTTTACATATTTGTGCACATATCACTTGTCATATAACATCTTGTTGTAGGAGAGCTTGAAGATTCTTCAGATCATGATTTCACTACATATATTGAGTTTGCATACACTTTCATACTCTATCATGCAAAAGTTGAACATTGTGTATTCATGCCATAATGTATTGCAAATCCTCCTGCCTTCATCATCCTCGACTACATAGTATATCAAATGGTGACATGTGAAAGGGCATGTTAAGCCTGTCTAAAAACTATCACTACGCGTGAGGTGATCTTCGGATCTAAGTTCTCCACCTGGCACTATGAGTCATATACTTAAAAGGCTGCATATGGCATTGGATTATTACTGAACATCTTGCATTCATACACACACTAAGGGGGAGCAACCACATTCGTCATATGAGCTTAATGTTTAGGCTCACACATGAGTCATGCATTACATCTAGAGCTGTCTAGAGGATGTTGGTTGTTTAAATAATTTGTCATCCTATTGCTAATGAATTTGAATTGAAATTGACAAATCAAGTCTCTTGTTCTTTGGATGTAAATTACACTCCCCAAGTCCAAGTGATGCTGGCCATCCATAGTCAGGCTTGAATCAACTAAAGATATACCTTGCAAGGATGAAAAATGATGAGAACATCTCAATTGCCACCAGGAGATGGGATATCAGAACTTGAACAACCTCCAGGATCGACTCAAGCACAAGCTGGTGAAAGTCCTTGTACGTGCTAAAGCAAGTACCCAAGGTATGGTATGAAAAGCCCGCATTTTTGATTCAGAAGGCTTGAATCAAAATGCATTCTCAAGGCCAAGGTAATAAAATAAAAATCTGAAATACTAACCTTCGTTAGGTTAGTGATTTTGGTGCTTGAAGGCCTATGGTATTGTCTTCTGAACTAAGGTAATTCACCCTCTTGCTATGGAAATGGAAATTCATGTATTAGTCTATGGGACTTTGTGATGTTATTCTGATGACATGTATTATTTCTACATATCTGAAATGATTGCTCCTCCATTCTACTGTGATTAACTTGCTTATTGGTTAAATGAAACTGAAAATCTTGAACTTTGTGTTGACCCTTGAACATCCTTCAATCTGATTGCTTGAGCACATTTAAGTCTAATTGAGTATCTGGTATATCAAATACCGAGTAGTGAAAAGGTGGATTATCTTCACCTGGAAACTCTCACTATGCGTGAGTTGGTCTTTGGATCAAAGTTCTCCGCCTTATACCAGAATTGGAAGAAATCGATTGTTTGACCTTGAAAGAATTTTCTGATGTTATTATTTGCTCCTTGTTAGCTTGTCCCATGTCATAAGAGAAACATTGCACTTTCACTGAATTTTTCTGAGATTCATGTTTTTGTCAAAAGGGGTCTTGCTAGCTAAACAAGTTGAAATGAATGCTATTTCATTCTCTATTGACTGAGTGATCTTCAATTGAAACTTGCGACATGTTCATGATGAATTGCTTCAAAATGTCTAAAATTGATCCTTATTGAAGTGAAGAGTTCTGTAATGGAAATGTCAACTCCTAAATGACTTGTGATTGATTTCAAAACCTTTGAAAATCTATTCTTAACAATCTCTGACAATAAATGGTCTCTATTGCATGCCAAATGATTTCTGCACCTTTGTATATAAATTACTTGTGATGAATAATGTTCCATGCTCATCTTTCAAATCTGAACTCCTCTCTTGTATAAAGTGTCATTTTTCATCTTGCATTCCATTCTCATACAGCTATAGGATGCATGCATCAGAACCCAATGCATTAGGTGCATTTAATTCACTCAAATGAAAAAATTTGCACCCATGTTAAATGTTGCATTGCATTAGATATCATGCATTAGTCGCACTTAGTTCATTCAGTTGGCATCCATTCAATTGGTATCAAATTGTCCATTCCATTGCTATCAAATTGACATCACATTGCTCGCATGCATGTCATAGTGCATTTGCATAAACTCCCAATGTGTGCTTGTGTGCTATTATATGCTATTCAACCCCATCCTTTGGCACTTCTACAGCCTTATCCTTTCTTGCTAAATAATACTGCATTTGAGTCATTATTGGAGTGTTTCATGTCGTACACTCTGGGGGAGTTCTTATTTCATAAGTGTATCTATTTAGGGGGAGTTGCACTATTATGTATTCATGATATTTCCGTATACATGCTGAATCAAATTTGCACACTTCATGTACAAAATGTGAAAATGAGTGTTAATGATAAGAATATATGAATTTCGTTTCAACACTCTCTAGATGTTAAACTTGCTGCATGTATGTTGAAGAGACAGTTGAAGAAAAAGCTGCCTACCCATCATTGTTAAAAAATCTGAAATGAAAATGAAAGATAGAGCAATGCTCGGTCTCACTGAGTAAACTGGACACATGTCACCTGAGACGTGATGTGGTTCATATCTGAAAAGTGTTGACTAATATCTCTGTTTAAAATGAGGTGAAATGGTTCAGTATTCTGAGTAACCGAGGATTCTGGCATGAGCTCCATGCGTCTACTCGTGTAAAAAAGAATTATTTGAACCTGATCACTCTTGAAAAATTTTGACTATCATGTGATATTGGTTGAGTTAAAAAATGTTGGTGAAAACTCTTTGTGGTAGACCGTAGCCTCCAATACGCTGTTCTCAAAATTGAAGTGCAGTCTGTAAATTATCTCCTTGTGTTAATCTAAAAATCTGAATATCCATATTGCAACTATCACTTTTCATGTTACTCACATACACATCTGAAATTTGATTTATTATGTATTCAGAAAATTGATTGACTGCATTAGTAATTACATGAATCTCCTATATGATTGCACAATCTCCCATGTGCTACGCATGTGCATTCCGATTGTCATGACCCTCATGCACCCTTCCTATACCTATCCTCTCTTAAATAAGTACGGGGGAGCTGAGTTGCATGTACATATACGTATTTGTTTGATTGTACATCTCACATGGCATCACTTGCATGTGTTGCATTCATGCATTTCAAACCAAAATATAAAAATCAAAAAATTTAAAAATCAAAGAAAATCCTTTTGATATGCCCTCCTGCTCTTGTTTGTTGTGAAAATCTGATATGGGATCTTGATTTTGAATGCTACCATGCTGATCACCTCATCCTGTGCACATCTTCTTCCACTGGTTCATATCCTTGAGGCCAATCACCACCTTCAATGGGTATCAGTACATGCTTGACTGTATTTGCTTTGGATGGTATCATATTGATTTGTGAGAATAATCACCAATTGGTCTCTTCTGATTAGAATCATATTGTTTTGCTCGTCCATGATTTGCCCTTGTTTCTTCTGATTTGATATGATGGGCTATTGCTGTTTCAAAGGGGGTTAATCTTGTTCTTCCTTATTTTGCTCCTTCCAACTCGCTTGATACTGTTATTGTGGGAGCAAGAGTTGCATTATCCCGCTTTTTGATTATGTCAAAGGGGGAGAAAAATTAATGATTGTGTGTGACAAGGGGAGAAGAACATTTGTGCCATTCTGTTATATCATCATAAGTTTATCATTAAGTTTGTCATCATCACTAAGTTTGTCATCATCAAAAAGGGGGAGATTGTTAAGTTATGGTTTTGATGATAACTAAACTTAATGTGTGATTACGTGATGATAACTAAACTTATGGTTGATTACACATGTTCTTGATGATTGTGTTCATTCATCTTGTTGTTTATGCTGGTTGCATATGTTGGTTTTACAAGAGGTAAGAGGTTTCATAACCTCTTTAATGTCAACAAGCATGGCATTAACCCTGACTATCTTGCATGCAGGATCAAACTCATGGCAGTCACCTGGTGAACTAAAACTCTGCTCCTCTACAATCCAAAACAACTGGTATATGTCATTTACTGTCAAGCACCATTGGTAAGATTCTTACCTTGTCATAGTCATCAATCTCACTATGGGTATTCCATATACCCCTCATTTCTAAACTTCATTCATGATATTTGAGGTTCACAATGATAACTTGGTTTGATAACTTACAAGTTCACTCTTCAAATGCATTAGTTTCTCATTCCAATCATGGTAACATGCTCAAATGGTCTTAATGTTTCTGATGCATAAACCAAGTGAAATCCAACCCCCAAATGTATGAAATAAATATCTACTTAAAGTCATTGTTATTTGGAGGTATTTCATTGGGCTAACTGATGAGGGCATCTCACGACACTCCCTCTAGCTCGGGTTGACTACACACTCTTGATGTGGACTGATTGTGATCCACACTTGTTATCTTCATTTCCTTAGATTCATTTTATGTAGTTTCCTTTTATTGAGTCCTATCATTGTATTTCCCTTTATTGAGTCATGTGGTTCTAGTCCATTTCCCTTGGTATGCTTAATTGGGCCTTATTACCGTAGTCTTGGCCCATTGGATTGAGTCTAGGATATGCTCGGTCTTTTTCCTTATTGTCAGGGGCATTTTGGTCATGTAGAGAATGGTTGCCTATATATAGGCCCATCTCTCCTCATGTACTCAACTTTTGATGAATATTGAAAAGCATTTGCCATCTCCCTCTCAATATCTCCCTCTCTCTCTCTCTTACTATCACTCTCTCTAAGTGGGTTGTACCCCCTCTCTCTCTCCTCCCCACCCCAATTTCGAAATTCATTCTCTCTCCTCCCCATTCACCCCTCATTAAGGCCCCTTCCCCTTCCCCATGCACTCATTCAATTCCCCCTCCAACCCCTAGGTGGAAACCCCTTCTCCTAGGCACCTTTCCACTTTCCAAAGCACCCCACCACCTTCCCAAGGCTGAATTAACCCCCCCAAAGCCCAAATTCAAATTTCCCTCTCCCTAGGGCTGTGCCCTTCCATCTCCCCACCTCCTTAATCACCCTAGGTCGAAATTCCCTTCCTCCCTACAGCCAAATTCGCCCCCCACCTCCTCTCTCACTCATCCTCTCTCTAGTGCACATCCACCCCCCATCTCCACCTCTAGCTGCTCCAGCCCCCCTCTCCATCTATCCCTGCCACTCCAGACCCTCCAGAAGCCCTAGCCACGTCCTTCCCATATCCACAAACCATCAGCCATCACCCCAAGCTATGCTACTCTCCCTCCCACTCCCTTTGGTCTTGCAAGATTGGAGTTTCAGGTTGCAGGGCACAGGCAGCAGAGTGGGGTCCTGAAGTTGCATCGTCTCCGGCTGCTCCCTGATACTCCTGGTGGCAAGGCCTACATCTCTGGAAAGGTCATCCAGAGAGCTTCCAAGGCGAGGTGGTTTCGTCGGCATCCGAGCTCCGAGCAGTCCACAGCAGCCATTCTCCCGCGACCTCGCAGAAGCTCTCAGGCAGGGAACCAGAGCTGCAGTCACAGTCCGATCACAGCTTCCTCCCTGAAGATCTGAGCGCCATTTTCAGAGGGCTGAAACTACTACCAGTTAGCTGTCATCTCCAAGAAGAAAGACTTCATTCGACCTCCGGAGCTTCCAGTTACCATTTTCTTCGTCGGGGTGTGTCGTCTGCCCCCTGTGGGTCCAGGTTTGACCTATCCCTGCTCATCCAGCTACCTCGCTCTTCCCCGACCTCCGATTGGGGCCCTGTCAATTCCTGCTCGAAGCTACTCCTACCACGATCACGTCACCACCAGGCTCGCCTCATTTGGAGTTCAGGAGCGTCCGTGGTGCCATCTGCAACTCGCTGTACCTGTTCTACACCAGCCAGAGGAAGAAGTTGCTGACCTGTTCCAGTCGCCGGCCCGACGAGCCCTGAGTTCCAGAGCTCCTGTCAAAATTCAGACACCATCCCCGTCCTGTTGGGGAACTTTTGGCACAGGTTTCATCAAGATCCACGCACTGTGGAATTTTTGGCAACATCAACACCGCCCCACTGTTCGGCGAATTTGCAGATTGGTAGAACCGGCGGGATTCGACAATTCGGGTTCCTTAGCTTAATTCCCCACCCCGCTTGGCCGGCCGAAGGCCCCTCCCTGCGTGGAGGTAGTTTTGAATGTAATAAGCCTAATCCCCATCCCCAAGATCACCCCTCATGCGCGAGGCGTAGTGTTGTACACCTTTGCATTTTCAGGTCAAGCTACATCGCCGCGGCGATCGGGTGTATACCCTCGCCTCCCGGCGCGCCCTCGTCTCCGAGCGGGATCAGTGTCTTCACACCGATCAGGTGAGCCACTGATACTAACCTTGATAGCCTTACTTCTGCAAGTTTAGTATTGCTTTGAGTGCTCGTCGGACGGTGAGAAGAGGGTCCGTTCTTGTATGTTCATTTGTTGGTGCCCACCGCGGACCGGGAGAGAGTGCCACCCCAAACCCCGCCCTGCGGGCCAGCTGCCCACTAAGTTGGGAATCCTAGACTCTTTGGGGTCAGCCTAAGCCAACTAAGTCCATTAGACTCATTGGGTCCCGCCTCGGACCCTTGCCATCATCCCCCGGCCCCGCCGGGTGACCGCGTGTGCCGTGTGAGTGAGACGCTATTGTGAGAATCATTGGAGTGCTTGTATGCTTGTGGATCTAGGTCCTAGGTTGTTCATCACATGCTTAGTCATCCTTGGGCTGTGCCACATCAAGTGGTATCAGAGCGGTCATAGGCTTGTCCTTACAAGTCTAGTCTTGGGTCACACTAAGTCTTTCATAGGTGCATCCGCACACCCATGCATAGCCCACCCAACTTTGCATGACCACTCGTAGTGGAACTCATTATCAAGTCAATTCATCATCTTCCAATAACACTATGAATCCCAATCCCCAAGGAAATCCCGCTCACAATGAGCATGAGCTTCCCGACCACATGAGATTTCTTGTGGAAGGCATGACCAATATTATGGGACGACTTGATGATATAATGGCCCGACTTGAACAAATTGAGGAAAATTGGCCTATCCCAAGGGCAGAAGATAGGAGAGAACCACCTCCACATGTGGAGCCAGCCATAGGAGAGCTCAATCTTGACCACCCTCCCGAACCGGAAAGGGACCCACCTCCTAGAAGGAATGAGAGACTCCCCCGGGACAACCCGGATGACCAACTAATGAGACTTGTGAAAGTCGATGCACCCACCTTTGATGGATCTCATCATCCTAGCATCTACTTAGATTGGGAGGCAGCCATGGACCAATATTTTGATTGGTACCCAATGACCGAGGATAGGAGAGTCCGGCTTGCAAAGATGCAACTTACCAAATTAGCCAAGACTCATTGGATGAATGTTGAGGCATTAAGGATAGTTAGGAGGGAAGCTCCCATCAGCACATGGGGGGCCATGAAAGACCAACTCAAACTCAAATATGTCCCACTCTCCTACCATCAAAACCTCCTAGATGAGTGGCAAGCCTTGACCCAAGAGGGAAAGACCGTTATGGAATACATTGAGAAGTTTGACTACTACCTCCTCAAGTGTGGAGTCCAAGAGGACCCCGCCATCACCCTCTCCCGCTTTAAGAATGGACTTCAATTCCATATAAAGAAGGAGTTATTCATGCGTCAAGTAGCCACTTTAGAGCAAGCCTACCAAGTAGCTCGGGATGCCGAGAAATTCTCTCGGTATACGCGAATGGTTCCCCCTCGGGGGATGGACCCCAAGACCATGGCACCTCGGGCCAACCCTCCACCTCCCCAAAGAGGTCTCCTTCCCACACCCATGGGAGCTCTTCCCACCCGGGCCACCCCTCCTAGTGGCACTCCACCACCCCGTCCCACAAGTGGGCCCCTAAACACAACTCCCAATAGGCCCAATCCAACACCCACTCCCCCTCACACTAAGTTGACCCCAAACCATCAAAGTGGGCAGCAATGCTTTAGGTGCTATGAGTATGGGCACTTTGCCAATCAATGCCCCTCCAAAGGAGCCTCTAACTTGCTCATAGAAGAGACCAACCCCCAACCCCAAGCCGAATTTGAAGGGGAAGTTGAGATATATGAACCCTCTCTTGAATGGGAGGAGGAGTATGAGAACCACTACATAGAGACCAACCAAGAACAAACCCCTCCACCCCCCGACTCCTACCTCGGAGTGGTTAGATGCACCCTCACTCAAACCCAAGAGCATGATTGGAGGAGAAACACCATATTCCATACCTACATACGGATAGGGAGCCATGTTAGGAAGGTCATCTTGGACAATGGAAGTAGTGTGAATGTGGTGTCACCCGACACCGTCAAACTTTTGGGCCTTACCACCTCCCCACATCCCCACCCATATCGGGTAGCATAGATTGATACCACCTCCATACCCGTTAGTGCTCGTTGCCTTGTCCCCATTACATTCCAATCTTATCAAAGCCAAGTGTGGTGTGACATCCTACCTATGGAATTTGGGAGTATACTCCTAGGATGACCTTGGATCTACGATGTAGATGCCACCTTTTTAGGAAAGACAAACACTTGCATCTTCATTCATGAAGGGAAGAAAATCCAACTCAACCCTTCTCCACCTCGCCCCCTTCCCAAGAAGGCATCTCCCTCCCTTGAGGGATCCCCTACCCCTCCCACTATTCCAAACCCACCAAACCCCACCCCACCAAGCCCTAACCCTAGTATGGTCAACAAGCCTCCTAGGAGCCTACACCTCATCACTAGGAAAGAGCTTGAGGAAGAAGTCAACCAAGGGGAACATGTGTGTGCCATTGTTATTTGCCTTGGGGAATCCACCCCAACCGACCCACACCCAATAGAAATTCAACAACTCTTGGAGGACTTCCATGATGTGTTTCCCGAGGAGCTTCCAGATAAGCTACCACCCATGCGCGATGTGCAACATGCCATCGACCTTGTGCCCGGAGCTACCTTACCCAACCTCCCACACTACCGCCTCAACCCCACCGAGCATGCCGAGCTCAGGAGGCAAATTGAGGAGCTCATCAAGAAGGGCTTCCTCCGAATTAGCAAAAGCCCTTGTGCCGTCCCGGCTCTTCTTACACCCAAAAAGGATGGAACTTGGCGCATGTGTGTGGATAGCCGAGCCATCAACAAGATAACGGTCAAATATAGGTTCCCCATCCCTCGGCTTGATGATATGTTAGACATGCTAGCGGGAGCCACCATCTTCTCTAAAATTGACCTCAAGAGTGGCTACCATCAAGTCTGCATTAGGCCCGGGGACGAGTGGAAAACCGCCTTTAAGACTAAGGACGGTCTCTATGAATGGCTTGTTATGCCTTTTGGCCTTTCTAATGCGCCAAGCACCTTCATGCGCCTCATGACCGAGGTCCTCCGGCCCTTCATTGGCATCTTTTTAGTTGTCTATTTTGACGACATCCTCATATATAGCCAATCCAAGGAAGCCCACCTCGATCACCTCAAACAAGTGTGCACCATTCTTAGGAAGGAGAGTCTCTTTGCTAACCCCGGGAAATGTCATTTCTTGACCAATCAACTAGCCTTCCTAGGATTTATTGTCTCATCCCAAGGGGTATCCATGGACCCCGAAAAGGTCCAAGCTATTCTTGAGTGGCCCGAACCCAAGACCCTTCATGAGGCCCGAAGCTTTCACGGGCTAGCTACCTTCTATAGGAGATTCATCCGTGGGTTTAGCACAATCACCACTCCTATCACAGATTGTCTCAAGGAAGGCACCTTTGTGTGGACTAGGGCAGCCTCAAAAGCCTTCCTAGAGCTTAAGGAAAAGATGACCCAAGCCCCGGTCCTTTGCCTACCCGACTTCTCAAAAGTCTTCGAAGTCACTTGTGATGCATCCGGGGTAGGGATTGGGGGCATTCTTAGCCAAGAGGGTCACCCGGTAGCCTATTTTAGTGAGAAACTTTGTGAGACTAGGACTAGGTACTCCACATATGACAAAGAGCTTTATGCCGTGGTTCAATCCCTTCGGCATTGGAGGCACTATCTCCTACCCAAGGAGTTTGTGATCTTCTCGGACCATGAGGCCTTGAAATATCTCAACACCCAACAAAAACTCAATGCCCGACATGCCCGATGGGTATAATTCATTCAAGCCTACACCTTTGTCCTCAAGTACAAGATGGGTAGTGAGAACCGCGCAGCTGATGCGCTAAGTAGGCGAGTAGCCTTACTCTCCACCATCCAAGTGGAAGTAAACGGGTTTGAGAGAATCAAAAGAGAATATCCAAATTGCCCCGACTTTGGGACTCACTACAACATCTTTTCCACTCAGCCCCACAAGGAACATGAGGGGTTCATACTTCAAGAAGGGTATCTATTCAAGGGAGCTAGGCTTTGCATACCCCGGACTTCACTTCGGGACTTCTTAGTTTGGGAGTTACACAGTGGGGGCCTAGCTGGACACTTTAGGGTCCAAAAGACCATAGAGTTAGTTGAAAGACAATTCCATTGGCCTAGTCTCAAGAAAGATGTGGCCCACATTGTGGGACAATGTCGCATTTGTGCCTCAGCCAAACAAGTGAAACAGAATACTAGACTTTACACACCCCTACCCATACCAGACCGACCATGGGAGGATTTGAGCATGGACTTCATCCTTGGCCTACCTAAGACCTTGCGCAAACATGATTCCATCTTTGTAGTGGTTGATAGGTTCTCTAAAATGGCCCACTTTATCCCATGTTCCAAGACCTCCGATGCTTCTAGGGTTGCCCGATTATTCTTTGATGAGGTAGTCCGACTCCATGGATTACCTAAGACTATTGTGTCTGATCGGGATGTGAAGTTTACCAGTTATTTTTGGAAGACTCTTTGGCACCTATTGGGAACCCTCCTCAAATTCTCCACTGCTTACCATCCTCAGACCGATGGCCAGACTGAGGTCGTCAACCGAAGCCTTGGGAACTTGCTCCGTTGCCTTGTAGGGGACCACCCTGGGAATTGGGATCTCCTCTTATCTCAAGCCGAGTTTGCCTACAATGATTCTGTTAATAGGTCCATAGGCAAGAGTCCATTTGAAGTTGTGCATGGTTATAGGCCTAGAAAACCGTCCGATCTTATTCCCCTTCCCCCACATGCTAGAGTGTCGGTCTCAGCTGAGTCCTTTGCACAGCATATCAAAGAGTTGCATGATGACATCCGCAAGCATATAGGAAAAAGCAATGAGGCTTACAAGAGGCAGGCAGATGCTCACCGGGGCCACTACGAGTTCCAAGTGGGAGATTCGGTGATGGTGAGGACGGAGCGGCTCCTTCCGGGGCCTGCCTCCAAATTGAGGGCACGGGGTTCGGGACCCTTTCGAGTTCTGAAACGACTTGGCAGTAATGGTTATGAGCTAGACCTACCCGAGGGCTTTGGGGTGCACCCTACTTTCAATGTGGCGGATCTGGTACCCTACAAGGGCCCCGCGGTGGAACCCAGCGAGGATCTTGAGCCTTTACCCTACCTTGAGAGAGACACTCCCGGAGGGACTCCACTTTCTAGCTTGAGAGACCGACGAGAGCAGGTAGAGGCAATACTGGATGAGCAGAGTATCATTACTAGGCACAAGGTGTATCAGCGCTACCTGGTTAGGTGGAGGAACCGTCCCCCGATAGAGGATACGTGGGTGAGTCGGGAGGATCTGCTGCGCTTGGACCCTGACATGCTGGAGCGTTACGACAGCCAGGCGGACCCATACTCGACAGGGTCGAGTTCTCCCCACCCCGGGGGATTTGATGAGGGCATCTCACGACACTCCCTCTTGCTCGGGTTGACTACACACTCTTGATGTGGACTGACTGTGATCCACACTTGTTATCTTCATTTCCTTAGTTTCATTTTATGTATTTTCCTTTTATTGAGTCCTATCATTGTATATCCCTTTATTGAGTCATGTGGTTCTAGTCCATTTCCTTTGGTATGCTTAATTGGGCCTTAATACCGTAGTCTTGGCCCACTGGATTAAGTCTAGGATATGCTCGGTCTTTTTCCTTATTGTTAGGGGCATTTTGGTCATGTAGAGAATGGTTGCCTATATATAGGCCCATCTCTCCTCATGTACTCAACTTTTGATGAATATTGAAAAGCATTTGTCATCTCCCTCTCAATATCTCCCTCTCTCTCTCTCTCTTACTATCACTCTCTCTAAGTGGGTTGTACCCCCTCTCTCTCTCCTCCCCACCCCAATTTCGAAATTCATTCTCTCTCCTCCCCATTCACCCCTCATTAAGGCCCCTTCCCCTTCCCCATGCACTCATTCAATTCCCCCTCCAACCCCTAGGTGGAAACCCCTTCTCCTAGGCACCTTTCCACTTTCCAAAGCACCCCACCACCTTCCCAAGGCTGAATTAACCCCTCCCAAAGCCCAAATTCGAATTTCCCTCTCCCTAGGGCTGTGCCCTTCCATCTCCCCACCTCCTTAATCACCCTAGGTCGAAATTCCCTTCCTCCCTACAGCCAAATTCGCCCCCCACCTCCTCTCTCACTCATCCTCTCTCTAGTGCACATCCACCCCCCATCTCCACCTCTAGCTGCTCCAGCCCCCCTCTCCATCTATCCCTACCACTCCAGACCCTCCAGAAGCCCTAGCCACGTCCTTCCCATATCCACAAACCATCAGCCATCACCCCAAGCTGTGCTACTCTCCCTCCCACTCCCTTTGGTCTTGCAAGATTGGAGTTTTAGGTTGCAGGGTGCAGGCAGCAGAGTGGGGTCCTGAAGTTGCATCGTCTCCAGCTGCTCCCTGATACTCCTGGTGGCAAGGCCTACATCTCTGGAAAGGTCGTCCAGAGAGCTTCCAAGGCGAGGTGGTTTCGTCGGCATCCGAGCTCCGAGCAGTCCACAGCAGCCATTCTCCCGCGACCTTGCAGAAGCTCTCAGGCAGGGAACCAGAGCTGCAGTCACAGTCCGACCACGGCTTCCTCCCTGAAGATCTGAGCGCCATTTTGGAGGGCTGAAACTACTACCAGTTAGCTGTCATCTCCAAGAAGAAAGACTTCATTCGGCCTCCGGAGCTTCCAGTTACCATTTTCTTCGTCGGGGTATGTCGTCTGCCCCCTGTGGATCCAGGTTTGACCTGTCCCTGCTTATCCGGCTACCTCGCTCTTCCCCGACCTCCGATTGGGGCCCTGTCGATTCCTGCTCGAAGCTACTCCGACCACGATCATGTCACCACCAGGATCATCCGTGGTGCCATCTGCAACTCGCTGTACCTGTTCTGCACCAGCCAGAGGAAGAAGTTGCTAACCTGTTCCAGTCGCCGGCCCGACCAGCCTTGAGTTCCAGAGCTCCTGCCAAAATTCAGACACCATCCCCGTCCTGTTGGGGAACTTTTGGCGCAGGTTTCATCAAGTTCCACGCTCTGTGGAATTTTTGGCAACATCAACACCGCCCCACTGTCCGGTGAATTTGCAGATTGGCAGAACCGGCGGGATTCGACAAGTCGGGTTCCTTAGCTTAATTCCCCACCCCGCTTGGCCGGCTGAAGGCCCCTCCCTGCGTGGAGGTAGTTTTGAATGTAATAAGCCTAATCCCCATCCCCAAGATCACCCCTCCTACGCGAGGCGTAGTGTTGTACACCTTTGCATTTTCAGGTCAAGCTACATCGCCGCGGCGATCGGGTGTATACCCTCGCCTCCCAGCGCGCCCTCGTCTCCGAGCGGGATCGGTGTCTTCACACCGATCAGGTGAGCCACTGATACTAACCTTGATAGCCTTACTTCTTTAAGTTTAGTATTGCTTTGATTGCTCGTCGGACGGTGAGAAGAGGGTCCGTTCTTGTATGTTCATTTGTTGGTGCCCACCGCGGACCGGGAGAGAGTGCCACCCCAAACCCCGCCCTGCGGGCCAGCTGCCCACTAAGTTGGGAATCCTAGACTCTTTGGGGTCAGCCTAAGCCAACTAAGTCCATTAGACTCATTGGGTACCACCTCGGACCCTTGCCATCATCCCCCGGCCCCGCCGGGTGACCGCGTGTGCCGTGTGAGTGAGACGCTATTGTGAGAATCATTGGAGTGCTTGTATGCTTGTCGATCTGGGTCCTAGGTTGTTCATCTCATGCTTAGTCATCCTTGGGCTGTGCCATATCACTAACACTTCAACTTTGCAGGAGTAGGTCATTCCGATCAACCAGAATCGCCAAACACGAAAAGTCTCATACTGCAGAACTGGCGGTCGAC
Source organism: Amorphophallus konjac (assembly GCA_022559845.1). Taxonomy (NCBI): domain Eukaryota; kingdom Viridiplantae; phylum Streptophyta; class Magnoliopsida; order Alismatales; family Araceae; genus Amorphophallus; species Amorphophallus konjac. Next base: position 383,209,933 of record CM040123.1, read on the forward strand.
CGCCCAAGGTCGACCGGAAATTCCAGGTATCAAATTTCTACAGGGTTTCTTAGTAGTGGTCGACCGCCAACTTCCACAGGTCGACCGCCAGCCCCGAGCCAACAAAAGTTGACTTTGTTCTCCACTTCGAGATGAGCCATTCTCCTTGTATTTCTTTAATCCTAATGACATCCAATCATCCACAAAACGTGGATCTGGTCTGGAGGATGTCCAAGGACCATTCAAAGGTTATAAAACCTACACAAGAAGGGTTGGAAACCCTAATGCTTCAATTGGAACAAGAGAGATCAAGGAAGACTAGAGGAGGTGATTCACGGGTACTGTAGCACCTCCGTGAATAGTGCTTCGGGCTGGAGTTCTCCATCCATTCCAAGGAATTCAAGGTTAGATCTGAAGCCATCAATCTCCAAGCAAGTGTAGAAGCAAGCAAGCCCTCAAGGGAGATCAAATCTGCATCCTTAAATCTCTCCATCTCCAAGGTGTTTCAAGCCAAATCTGAAGCTAGCAACCTCCAAAAAGAAGAGAAGAGCGAGGGAAGCAAGTAAGGATTCCAAGAAGAGTGCCTAAGGGAGAAAAAAGAGAAGCCAAGTAAGCAAGAAAGGAGAAAATCCAAGCAAGCATGGATTGAAGCTCTGATCAAGTGAAGATACGTTCAAGATCTGCAACATGCATTCAAGTGGAACCCAAAACAGAAGCTTTCTAAACTAAGCCTCATCGTCTTTATGTTTTGGGTGTTGTAATTGTGTTCATCATAAATTGCAAACTCGTGTGTGTGTGGATCGTTGTTGGATCCGTGGTCGTGTGTGTGTGTGTCGTATTTGATTTGTGTGCGCGTAGGTCTTCTTAGATCTACATGTGTTGTATGGTTTTATCCAGATCTTAGTGTTTGTGTGTGTGGATTACTGCACTTGTAGCAGCAAGTGTGTGTGTGTTGTTGATCCGATTGTTGGATCGTGTTGGAGACCTCATCTCTGTGTGTGTGTGTGTGTGTGTTGGGGCGCGTCCCCGTGTGTGTGTGCAAGCATCATCCTGCGTGTGTGTTTGGAGCGTCATCTCCGTTTCGGGATTTGTCCCCAAGTGAAGCCTCACCGGTTTGGTGAGGGGTGGACGTAGGATTGCCATCGTTGCATCCGAACCACCTTAAAAATCACTGTGCATCGTGTTTTCAAATGTGTGGTTCGATCCTTTTCTTCTACCTCCATTCTACGTGAGTGTTAGTGTAATTACAATTCCGGATTTTTCTACATATATCTTGCTTAATCCATATCTTCATCTATTAAGTTTGATAAATCCGATTTGTGATCAAATAGTTTTGAATCTCTTATCTAGCATTCTATCACATATTTCAAAAAGGGTAAAAACTTTCGTAAAATTTGTAATCACCCAATTCACCCCCCCTCTTGGGTGTCATTGATTGCGGGACTTCATATCATAGTCCCGAATGTACTCAATCACGGACTTGTTGCCTTGGATGGGTCTGATCGTGGTACATGGGTTGGCGATTGTTGGCCCAGACTAGATGGCAGACAAGAAGGGGGGTTGAATTGTCCCCCTTTGCCTAGATGGCGGCTTTGAAAAATAATCTAAACTGATCATAGTGGAATAAAGATTAACTACGTTAATTAGCATAAACTCAAGTGAGATTAGAAGAATGCTCTCAATCTTTCCAATCTCACACGGATATGCAATGCAAAGAATGAGTTAACTATGCCCAAATACAAATAGCAGAGGTAGCAGTGTGTAGTGGAGCAGTGAATAAAAATCTATAAATTGACCTGTGAACGGAGATAGAGGAAATGGACAATCACACAGGCATTCACAATGGACACAAAGATTTTTAGGTGGTTCGGGACCACGATGGGCTCCCTACGTCCACCACTCACCGAAACCCGGTGAGGCTTCACTACACGCTACTAATGTAGCAACACGGGGATGAACCCCAACACTACATACGCTGCTTCCGCAGCAATGCACACACGGGGCCTAGCCCCAACACGTTGCCGCCACAGCATACACGCACGCACATTCGGGGAACACACCCCGGGCACTGAAATCCAACAGAGACGCAGCTCCGTCTACTCACACATAGACTTGGGGAAACTTTCCTCACAGTAAAAAAAAAACCACACACGCAGAGTCGTAGCTCTGCCCATACACAACAATGTATCAAGTTCTATGAATTTAACAGATATACAAGATCTGCTCCAAATGTAAATCTATGATCAAATAAAAGGGTAGAAATGAAGGAACTAGAAATCCCCCTCAGTCCCTCAGTGAAAGCCCGTAGATGAGGTGGATAGGTGCGTTGGAAATTTCATCTGCGGAGTGGAAGTCGTCCAAGTTCATAGGCGATGCCCTCGGTGGAGATAGTTCAGCAACGGCACTCACTATGGATCTGATTGGCAAAGAAAACCTCATGGATGGCATTCTCCATTTCTTCCTCTTCCTCCTCCAGATGTTGGCGACGCCCCTCTCTTCCAAGTTCTTCTTTTCCTGCAAGCAAATGGAAAAAATTAGCCAAAGGTGCTCTCCGTCGATGGATTTTCGCAACATACATATACCGGCAAGTTAGGTTGATCAAAAGACCATATTGCCCTTGCAAAACCCTAACAAAACCACTCTAATATGTTCATTAATAACCCAAGGGCATTAGGGTAAAATTTCAGCCCATTTGGAGTCCATTTGGTTGGGCTACGGTGGCCCACAGAAAAGTCGCGCGGAGCTGCGAACGCAGATGGGACGTACCATCTAGCAAGTGGGTCGTCCCATCTAGTGGGCAGACTCTGTTTGCTACAACAGAGTTACAGGGGTCGACCCATCTGAATTGGGGGTCGACCCATCTGGCCGACAGTATTCTTTCTAGGCAGTTTCATGCCCAGGGGTCGACCCATTGAGTGGGGGGGTCGACCCATTGATCCAGGGACCTTAAAAAAATATTTTTAATGCATTCCAAATGACCCAGACATGCAACCCAACGTAACCAATCATGAATTACATTAAAAATAAATTCTTACCTTGTCTTTCATCATTGGACATGTTCTTACAACCTGCACATTATAGAAGCTCAATTTCATCATTCTTTCATCAATGCAAAATGAAAAGAGCAACTACCTTGCATTTTTGTCATGTGAATGGATCTCTTAACCTGCATATTGAGCTTTTGCAGTTCAACAACATATGTCTTTGATTCAAAGACTTTTACTCCAAAAAAAAACCACACAACCGATTGTAAATTTTCATGCTTCAACACAAATACATCAATAACCATGATCAACATGAGTTCTAGGAATGATTAGCCCTGTGAAAATATGGAAGCCATTCAATCAAAATAATAAAACAACCATCATTCAATCTTGGTTTCAATAAGGAGAATGGGAAACAAAATGAGCAAGGTACTACCTCAAGCCATATAAAAGAAACATGCATGAGAACACATGGAAACCCAGATTTTCAGCTCTTAAAAGACCATGTTTTAGAACCAAAGGATATACAAGGGTTCTAAATGTTCAATGAAGTTCCAATCAAAGCTTACCCAGATTCCATCAACCAATTAACATTCAAATTTAAATTCTTACCTTTGGGATTGATGCAATAGATTGGATTTGAATCCTTCCCATCAATTAAAATGCTTGAAATGGCATCGAACAACATGAGTTCCTTGATATCAGAATGCTTGAACTACATTATGCAAGAGCTTGCAATCCAAGGAATATGATGGTCTTTTCAACAAGAGATTTGAAATTAAATGGCTATGCATCTACACAAAGCCATGCAACCAATTTCATATCCATAAGAACTCAACCATTCCACACTAGTATGGGCATTAAAGCACGAATCTTAATCTCAACAGTCCCATACAAAAACATGCTTCAAACTCAAGAATACCAACTTTGTGTTTACATGAAGAGCACAAGCTGGACTCTTCTAAAACAAGACTCTTTTCTTAAAGATGGCCACACCTATCAATTATCACAACGCAAGGCATTTTCACATTACATGGCAAAGGTGTGATAAGATTCAAGCAAATGAAAAGCCTAGCAAGACATTCCAGTAAACCATTTGACAATCCATTGAAAAGCACAGTTTTCACATGAAACCTCGAAAGACTCATGAGCAGCATGGATGAGTCAAAGATATATACAGGAAGGACCAAGCTTCACAACCCAGTAATGCAACCTGCAAAGTAAGATAGCAACATATGAGTTCATGAAGCAACAACGGAACAGACATTTTCCACACCACTTACACATAATATTTTCACTTCTATTCATATGCAAGTCACACAATATATTGTGATCATCAAAACCATTATCAAAGACAAAGAGGGAGCGCCACGAACCCAACAATCTCCCCCTTTTTGATGATGACAATATATTGTGGCAATCCAGAACTCTCTCTCCCCATTTGGCATTATCAAAAAGTGGGGGACGCGGACAGAAATGAAATTCCAACATGAATGATATAGAATGAACAACATTTTTCTGATATCAATTGTGAAATTTAAACATGAATGAAATGGAATGAAAAACTAATGATGCATGAACCCAGCAATGACCGACCATTACGGAAGGTGTGTGAACCATGAACATAGAACATGAGAATGAAATTTGAAGTGCAAAATGCAAAGGTTTTTAAAATATGTGCAAATGCTCTATTTTTGGATTGTATACAAATGTGTGACTAAATATGCACCAAATGTATGACCAGACTGAGTTATATGCAAGTGTTTGACTTGAAAGCATATTATTCTCCCCCTATTGTCATGAACAAAAACGAACTGACATTGGGATTATTTAACCTATTATTTGCAAGTATAAGCTAAAGATGCATCAAGATGAAGTGTGATATGAACAAACCGAATCAAGCAGTCAAGCATTCAAGCATGCATAATAAGATATAGACTCATGCAAGTCCCTTCGGGACGGGTGTAAGGATTATGCAATCGATTATAGAACATGATGTGCATGTACTATACTAAGAAGGTCGTGCTTACATAAATAAAGTACTACATTAACCATGAAAGATGACCGATTCATAAAGGACATTTAAACAATCACACCCAAAGTGCATATGTGAAGATTGAGCAATGAGTTCCAAGGTAATTTGGAAAATCATATTTTCTAAAGAACACTAAACGGAACATATCATCCATACACTTCCATACACAATGCTCGAATATTGGTAGCTACGTGTGACCCCAATTTTTTTTAATTATTATAAATGGTGTGACTAACCTTTTGACATGAGTCATGCCCTTTGTTTCAGGGGCAATTCCCGGTTACTCAGTTTCGTCACTTTTTATGATGTGGATGAGACACTTTTCGACGCGAGTTGTACCCTTTATCTCAGGGGCACTTCTTGGCTACTCTATGGCAAATCACACTTATTTTCATATGGATTAGTTTCTCCTTTTGACGTGAGTTTTCTTCTTTATTTCAAGGGGGATTCCCGGGTACTTGGATCCACGTTCCACTTATACGACTTTTGAAGGGGTAAACAGCTTTTACCTCACGAGACATGTGATTTCTATGTAGAGAATCAATAGTCCTCTAAAGTGTAGAGTCGAAAATAGTAATCCTTATTAGATGAATCATTATCTCAAAAAGGTGAATTTTGTGTGGGTGGTTGTATTGAATGTAAAAGATGAATTAGTCTCATCACAGTAATGTCTCCCCCTAAATGCATGCACGGTTATAAAAAATCTCCCCCTTAATATATGCCATGTAACAACATGTCTAAATAAATGCAATTCATTTAGCAAGGTGATGAGTCATAGAAGGAGTCAAAAAGATGGGTATATATTATTTACAATCAAACATGCATTGAGATGAATTTGTCACACAAATTGATCACTGGTACGTGGCGGAGATAAAGGTCCAATGACCCTACTCACACATAAGGAAAGTTTCCAGGTGGACGTAATCAACCTTTCCACTAACATCATTTTATATACCGAATGACCATGGCATTCAATCACTCAACATGGAGAGTATATGTAGACATATGCATGTAAATTGAAAAGATGATCATGAATTTTTTATTTACAAGTATGCAAGGTGTGTGTATGATATGTGCAATGTATCATGCAAGTAAGCATATAAAGTGAATTTGTAAAAGTGAATCATTATTTGCAGGATGTGATTAGAAGAATGAAAGATTTTATCCATAGACCAAAGCTTTCAAACCTAAACTGTTATTTGCAAGAAGCAAAGTAAGAGGTGTATATGAAAGAAAAGTCATGTATGTCAAAGATGAAGTATTCAAGAACTGAATTTATTCACAAAATGTGAAACAGAAACTGTTCAAATGGAGGTACTAAGTTTTTCTCAAGATTTAAGCTCTTACCAAGGTTAAGTAATCCAATAGGAAACATTATACCAAATTCATTACCTGATAAGCTCATCATTTCCTTGCCTTAAAGGATCTTTATTTGTCATTGGTTTCTTCCTTCTCAAGGCACCCCTACAAGATAGATTCTCATTTTGGAGTTTTGGGTACCCAAGCCATCTTGGGTCCCGAGGGGTTAGTAACAACATGAGCAAGTGGATTCCCAAATTTCCTAGCATAGCGATCATCATCAAATCTCATTGTGGCACAGTCATCCATTAGATGACCATTCTTACCACAATAATGACAATAAGAAAATTTTCTTTTCATGGACCATTTTTCATCATTTTTTATTAGAGAATAATTATTCATTATGTGTCCATGTTCACCACAGTAATAACATGAAAATTTCTTTTTGAAAAACCATTCATCATCATTTTTCTTTGTGAAACAAATTTCAAAAATATGTCCATGTAACCCACAATAGAAGCAATGATTGTTGAATCTTTTCTTTATGGGTTTTTCAAGATTTTTGGACTCATCAACAATTTTCATTTGTGATTGCAATGCTTGTTCATCATCAGATTTTATCAGGAGACAGTCATACAGGTCATGACCATACTGTCCACAATAATAGCATGAAACATTTCTCCTTTTATTTGTTGCATGATCCTGTTTAATAGATGAAATTTTTTCATGCACACAAGAGCATTCAACAACATCTTTTTATTTTTCAATTCATTTATCACATAAATGTAAAGATTCATTTAAACTCTTGATTTCATTTTGTAGATTCAAAATTTGCAAGTGATAGTTAGCAACCTCTTGTTCACATGAAGCAATTTTCTCATTCAACAGAAAATTAACAGTTTTGTGACTTTCAATTTCTTGTTCAAGAATTTTCAAATTGTCACAATCATTAGTGATTACATATTTTCCTTTCTCAAATTTTCAAGACTTTTCAATTTACTTTCAAGCAATGAAATTTGAATCAACAACGCACTATTTTCATTTTAGAGGTTTTCAAAAGAATTTTTGTTCATAGAAGTGTGTTCAAGTTCTTTCATTTGAAAATTCGCATTTTCATCAACCATTCTACCCATGACAAATTTCTAAAGCTTTCTATTTCCTTTATAAGTTCTTTCAGCTTATTAGACTTATCAACATTTAGATTTGCTTTCCCTTTTTCCAAAAGAAGGACTTTTTCAGATAGAGAGGTGTTCAATATTTTCAGCTTCTCATTATCTTTCTCAATGTGTTCAAATTCTGAACTTTTATCCAATAAGGATTTGTTTTCAGATCTAAGATTTTCAATCATTTCTTTGAGTTCTTCTTCAACAAGCATGTGAGATTCAATTGGTTTTTCATGCTCAATGCATTTTTCACATGCAGAATTATCAACACACGAGTTTTCAATTTTCTTTTTGAGTTTTCGATTTTCAGATTTTATTATTTTATATCTTTCAAGCAACTCATCATAGGCATCCATTAATTCTTCAAAACTTAATTCATCATCAGAATTTGAGTCAGAAGATACCTTGGAGCTTTCCTTACTTTGACGCTCAATGTCATTGTTTGCCACAAGGCATTCGCCATTCTGAATTTCTTTTTGGGCTTCCTTTAGCCCGTCCCAAATTTCTTTTGCTGACCTATAAGAGGAAACAAATGAAAACTGATTAGAGTCCAAGGCAGCCTTAAGAGCATTCAGAACAAAAAGATTATCAGAGTTCATCTTCCTATGTTCATCGGTCCATCTTGACTCATTTTTTGGTAAAACATGAGGACCATGAGTAATTAATTTCATAAGCTTAGGATCAGTACCATAAATCCAAATAGTGAATTTTCCAATCCAAGATATATAATCAAAACCATCAAAGACAGGAACAGAATTCAGACTAGCCATCATAAAAAGATCTTTTCTCCTAGACCGTGAGGTCTGCTGAATAAAAATCAGAGACTGGGCTCTGATACCAATTGTTGGCCCAGACTAGATAGCGGACAAGAAGGGGGGTTGAAATGTCCCCCTTTCCCTAGATGGCGGCTTTTAAAAATAATCTAAACTGATCACGGTGGAATAAAGATTAACTGTGTTAATTAGCATAAACTCAAGTGAGATTAGAAGAATGCTCTTAATCTTTCCGATCTCACACGGATATGCAATGCAAAGAGCGAGTTATCTATGGCCAAATACAAATAGCAGAGGTAGCAGCGTGTAGTGGAGCAGTGAATAAAAATCTATAAATTGACCTGTGAACGGAGATAGAGCAAATGGACAATCACACAGGCATTCATAATGGACACAGAGATTTTTAGGTGGTTCGGGACCACGACGGGCTCCCTACGTCCACCCCTCACCGAAACCCGGTGAGGCTTCACTACACGCTACTAACGTAGCGACACGGGGATGAACCCCAACACTACACACGCTGCTTCTGCAGCAATGCACACATGGGGCCTAGCCCCAACACGTTGCCGCCGCAGCACACACACACGCACAATCGGGGAACACATCCTGGGCACTGAAATCCAATGGAGACGCAGCTCCGTCTACTCACACATAGACTTGGGGAAACTTTCCTCACAGTAAAAAAAAAACCACACACGCAGAGTCGTAGCTCTGCCCATACACAACAATGTATCAAGTTCTATGAATTTAACGGATATACAAGATCTGCTCCAAATGTAAATCTATGATCAAATAAAAGGGTAGAAATGAAGGAACTAGAAATCCCCCTCAGTCCCTCAGTGAAAGCCCGTAGATGAGGTGGATAGGTGCGTTGGAAATTTCATCCGCAGAGTGGAAGTCGTCCAAGTTCATAGGAGATGCCCTCGGTGGAGATAGTTCAGCAACGGCACTCACTATGGATCTGATTGGCAGAGAAAACCTCATGGATGGTGTTCTCCATTTCTTCCTCTTCCTCTTCCTCCTCCAGATGTTGGCGACGCCCCTCTCTTCCAACTTCTTCTTTTCCTGCAAGCAAATGGAAAAAATTAGCCCAAGGTGCTCTCCGTTGATGGATTTTCACAACATACATATACCAGCAAGTTAGGTTGATCAAAAGACCATATTGCCCTTGCAAAACCATAGCAAAACCACTCTAATATGTTCATTAATAACCCAAGGGCATTAGGGTAAAATTTCAGCACATTTGGAGTCCATTTGGTTGGGCTACGGTGGTCCACGGAAAAGTCGCGCGGAGCTGCGAACGCAGATGGGGCGTCCCATCTAGCAAGTGGGTCGTCCCATCTAGTGGGCAGACTCTGTTTGCTGCAACAGAGTTACAGGGGTCGACCCATCTGAATGGGGGGTCGACCCATCTGGCAGACAGTATTCTTTCTAGGCAGTTTCATGCCCAGTGGTCGACCCATTGAGTGGGGGGTCGACCCATTGATCCAGGGACCTTAAAAAAAGATTTTTAATGCATTCCAAATGACCCAAACATGCAACCCAATGTAACCAATCATGAATTACATTAAAAATAAATTCTTACCTTGTCTTTCATCATTGGACATGTTCTTACAACCTGCACATTATAGAAGCTCAATTTCATCATTCTTTCATCGATGCAAAATGAAAAGAGCAACTACCTTGCATTTTTGTCATGTGAATGGATCTCTTGACCTGCATATTGAGCTTTTGCAGTTCAGCCACATATGTCTTTGATTCAAAGACTTTTACTCCAAAAAAAAACCACACAACCGATTGTAAATTTTCATGCTTCAACACAAATACATCAATAACCATGATCAACATGAGTTCTAAGAATGATTAGCCCTGTGAAAATATGGAAGCCATTCAATCAAAATAATAAAACAACCATCATTCAATCTTGGTTTCAATAAGGAGAATGGGAAACAAAATGAGCAAGGTACTACCTCAAGCCATATAAAAGAAACATGCATGAAAACACATGGAAACCCAGATTTTCAGCTCTTAAAAGACCATGTTTTAGAACTAAAGGATATACAAGGGTTCTAAATGTTCAATGAAGTTCCAATCAAAGCTTACCCAGATTCCATCAACTAATTAACATTCAAATTTAAATTCTTACCTTTGGGATTGATGCAATAGATTGGATTTGAATCCTTCCTACTAATTAAAATGCTTGAAGCGGCATCGAACAACATGAGTTCCTTGATATCAGAATGCTTGAACAACATTATGCAAGAGCTTGCAATCCAAGGAATATGATGGTCTTTTCAACAAGAGATTTGAAATTAAATGGCTATGCATCTACACAAAGCCATGCAACCAATTTCATATCCATAAGAACTCAACCATTCCACACTAGTATGGGCATTAAAGCACACATCTTAATCTCAACAGTCCCATACAAAAACATGCATCAAACTCAAGAATACCAACTTTGTGTTTACATGAAGAGCACAAGCTGGACTCTTCTAAAACAAGACTCTTTTCTTAAAGATGGCCACACCTATCAATTATCACAACGCAAGGCATTTTCACATTACATGGCAAAGGTGTGATAAGATTCAAGCAAATAAAAGCCTAGCAAGATATTCCAGTAAATCATTTGACAATCCATTGAAAAGCACACTTTTCACATGAAACCTCGAAAGACTCATGAGCAGCATGCATGAGTCAAAGATATATACAGGAAGGACCAAGCTTTACAACCCAGTAATGCAACCTGCAAAGTAAGATAGCAACATATGAGTTCATAAAACAACAACAGAACAGACATTTTCCACACCACTTACACATAGTATTTTCACTTCTATTCATATGCAAACCACACAATATATTGTGATCATCAAAACCATTATCAAAGACAAAGAGGGAGCGCCACGAACCCAACGGCCATAATTGCACATAAGATGGGAATTGGTTCCCCTAGGAGTGGGCACGCATTGGCATTTTTTTGTTTTTGTTGTTATATGCAAAGCTTATGCAAACTAAAACACCTAGACCCGACTCAAAATGGTGAAAAGGGTAAAAAATGCGGACTCGACTACAAACCTAGACTCAACCCATATCCGGTACCTAGCGGAGTTCCGGGATCCGAAGATCCTCTCATGCGAGTAAATCACCTTCCCGGTAGGCGTAACCTAACGTTCGGACAACACCTTTTTATATACCGAATAAAGGAAGGCAAATGAGACACTTAGACTTAGACACTCTCTAGATGACTCTTTTTTTTTACTTTAAGCAAATACTACCCTAGACTCAACCTGCCTCTGATACCAATTTGACGCTGGATGGGACGCGAACCTGAGACTCTAGCTCACAACTCGTCCCTAGCGAGGGAAACGCGGGATCGTGCGCGGTTGAGAAACGAGCAATGAGCCTCGGGTATCAACTTTTCTGCGTGTACTCGGATTGAGTCATGGGACGGGTTCACTCACTCACTCTCGCAGCGGTGATAAAACTAAATATTGAGCTAGTAATCTTATCACTCTAGCAGCGGCATTCAAAAATATACGAGATAAGCAAATGCGAGAAAGAGGGAGGCGAGTTTACCTCCACGCTCCGGGCGTGGGGAAAACGACCCCGGTCGAAGCTCGTACTCCCAGTGTACAAATATTAACAATAATTACAGAAATGGTTTTAAGGCCCACTCCACGCAGGGAGGTAAAGGGCAACAATGTGGGACTCGGGAGTAGCGAACTTAGGTTGACGGGCAGCAATTTGGACGATTCTCAGGTCGAAGACGGGCTGCTGCTCGAAACGGTTCTGCGGGGCCTGCGGGACAGCAGGTGGGTCCGGCTGCTAGGATGGCGGTACCCGGGCGTCTCCCTGTAGCTGCGGCTTTCTGGGGTGCTACTGGAAGGTTGTTGATCGATCCTCGGGAGCGGCGGTGACCGAGTGTGCGTCGGCGTATTTTCCGAGGAATTAATTCCCGGACTGATTGTGCTAGCTGGGCTCGGATCTGCTCTGCGCGCCTTCACGAAAAGATTTCTTGCGGCCAGATCCGATGTCAGATCGACGCAAACTTGGTACCGATGGATAGAGGACTAAGAGGGATACAACATATAATTATTTCAGATCCATCAAGTGAATCGATTGAAAATGAAAATGACTGTAACACAAATATTTTCTGCTAGCTCGGACTGACAGACACACAGGACAGACTGAGTTTTCCCTGAAAATGAATTTTGACCGATAGGAAGACGATAGATCTAGACCCTAGAAAAATTATGGGTGGAAGGTAGGAAAGTGAGGAAGACGCATGAATTTTTGGGGACTTTCTGGAGATATATAAGGGGTGGGAAAAATAGAAAAACAAACTCCTATCCTGCAGATCTGCAAACTGGCAGACTGTTAGGGGTGGAACTAAAATTACAGGAAAAGTAGCAAATGGCCTCTGATTGGCACGAAATTTAAATGAAGACTGGGGATAACAACAAGAAGAAACACACTAAATTGCAGCTCTATCAGATCCCATGATGTGGAGATAAAAATCAGACTTCAACCTTCTGTCCTGATGTGGACAGAATTCCGTCGCGGTGGCGGTGGCGGTGGCGGTGCGACGGCGGCTCGATGGCGGTGGCGGCGGCGGGGCTGAGCTTCACACTCAGGAGGCTTCTCACCTCAAGAAATTCATAGAAATCCATCTGCAAGGGGGTGGGAGAGAGAGAGGGGTGCCCTTGGGCTTGCTCTTGACAAAAATACTTAATTCTTCATTAAAATCTCTAATGACACTATACATAGGCTTATATATGGAATGGCAAAGGGTGGGGGGCTAAGAATTTCGTGGGAGAGAGGGGAGGGGTAAACTAGGGATAGCATTTTCTTCTCCCATGTGGTCAAATAACCAAATTAAATAAAAATACAACATGGAATAAACTATATTATAAGGGTGGAGCATCTTGGACTTTGTTTGGTCCAAGGTTGAATTTTCTTCCACCTTGTCCCCCCTTGGTCCAAGTCCAATCTTGGACTTTGAACCAGCCCCACTTGGGCCCTAGAACTTATGTGGACCAATGGGAAAGAGGGTGGGGGACCCTGCTGGACCCACTAGCAATTTACATAGAAACCCAAAGACTTTAAAGACTAACCCTTTGGCTTATAATGCCTTACAATTGCAAACCCAATTAGCCAAGGGTATAAATACAAACAAAAGAATACAAATGTAAAATAAAAATATTAGTGCCCGATGTTGATTCCCATCACCACCCTCCCTTGAAAAGGGAATTTAAGGCACTGGTGAGCAGTGGATGATACGGCTTTAAGAGTGTGAATCCACGGACGACCCAATATAGCCTTGAACATAGGGTCGATGTCCAACACATAAAATTAAATTGGCATAGTAAGAGGCCCGAGCTCTACCTGAATTGTGACTACCCCGTGACATGCTCTTCTAGAATTATCATATGCTGCAATGGTGGTCGGGGTTGGCCTAAGTGAATCTTCTGAAAGTTTGCAGGCCCTTAAAGTGCTGAGAGTGCAGACATTAATAGAGGCCCCTGTGTCTACCAACGCCGCGTCTATGCTGACTTTGTTTAGAGTAATAGAAATGCATAGCAGCATTTGTCGTGCCTCAGGAGGTGCCAGTTTAGTCTCAGAGAATGTAATTGTCGGCCCTTTGGAGATTGTAGCCAGGGCTGTTGGTAAGCGGTCCACTACCATGTCTTCGTTTACTATCACCTTCTGAAGGAAATTTCGGAGTGCATCTTGGTGAAGTGTGGATCTTTTAATCAATTCTAGCACAGAAATCTTAGCGGGCACCCGGTCTAGATGATGTAACAAATCATATTGTGTCCCTGGAAGCGGATCTACCTCCTCCTGATCAGTAGCCTGTTGCGAGGACTGGGGATTAGGTGCAGGTGCACCCGTGGAAGGGTAGTTCCTATGGAACAAACGCCCGCTCCGTAGGGCAAGGTTTTGGGCCGGCATGGCGTCAGATGGGCTTAGGATAGGCGTCTTGATGGGCCCGGCAGGGTGGATGAATGATGTGGTAGAGGGCGTAGGGGTGATAGGAGTAGTGGTGGTGATAATGGGTGTTACGGGACTAGTGGCGATGACGGGTTGTGGAGGGATGACAAGTGAAGGGTTTGATGGAGGGATGGTGACGATGGGTATGGGTGCTGGCACTGGAGTGGAGATAGGCAGGATAATGGGGGAAGCGGATGGTAGGATGAGGGGTTTGGCGATTGCGGGGAATGGAGGGGTTTGATGGTTAAGCGGGAGGATGACGGGGGTAGAAGGTAAAGAAGGGTTATAGTAGTTATGGTGGAGGGCCATGAGCTGCTGTACTGAGGCTTTATCATCATAGGACCACCCAGCGTCAGGGGCCGGGGGTTGAACGAGGTTGACCTGAGCCGGTGCCGGTGGTTGTGGTTGCGGAGCAGGCAGATGATTCGGCAAGGGGTTTTGGTGGATCCCCAAGTTCTGAACAGGCTGTTGCTGCTGCTGTGGCTGCTGCTGTGGCGGTGGTGCTTGTTGCTGCTACACTTGCTGCCTCGGCCCCTGCCTTCTTTTCTCTTTTATTTTCATAATGGCCTTATGCATCTCGGCCCAATCAATGCGCTGCCCTTCGTGTAGGTCATATACCAGATCTCGGAACTGATAACACCCTTCAATAGTGTGCCCGGGCTGCCTATGGAACATGTAGTATTTAGATTGAGCAACGGCCGGGTTCCAGTTGGGCCGTTCCGGAGGAAGCTAAATTGCACTTATTGACATGAGAGCGGAAAAGGTGTCTATTAGGGACTCAGGCAAAGGAGGATATTGTGCTCTCTTCGGAGCTGGGCGTTTGTTGGTGTAGCCGTTGGGTGGAGGGACGTTGTGGTATTGCGGAGGTTGTTGTGGAGCGGGGAAGGTGTTTTGTGGAGCGGGGAAGGTAGGCTGGGTATTTGGTGGAGCGGGGAAGACGGTTTGAGGATTTTGGGGAGTGGAGCATTGGGGATTATGGGGAGTTTATGGGAAGTGGAGCAGAGCGGATTGGTTGGGAAAGGGGAATGCAACGGCTTGCACCTGTTCATTGGTTTGGACTCCTTCGGCAACGAGCCCTTGAGACTTTTTATTGTACTTGGGCTTTTGGGCCTTGAAGAGAGAATGAATAGGGGAGTCCTTGAATTGGGTTTGAATAAATCTAGTCCGGCTGTAGAGTTGGTGCATGTTGGCGATATCATTCATGACCAATATGTTGCGGAAGGTGGGGGTAGCATTAGATATGAGCAACTTGACCTTTTCCTCCTCCGGAATATGACCCAGCACACGGGCAGCCATCTGCCTCCATCTGTCGGCATATGTTTCAAAGTCTTTGTCTGCCTTCATCTTTTCGGCCACAAGATCTGTGAATGAATATTCCGGGCCGACCCGGTCCTGGAACCTTTGAATAAATTTCTCCTTGACAACTTTGAAACTTTCAACATCTTCTAATAGTAAAGCATAGAACCACACCAGTGCGACTCCATCTAGTGACCGGCGGAATAAATATGCCATGAGGCGATCATCATACTAAAACTGTGTCGATTCATACATAAAGTCCCTCACATGAATAAACAGATTACTATTCCCATCATACTTGCGGTATGTGGGGATCTCGGATTGGGGAGGGAATCGGATATTGTGGAAGCTAGGAACTG
Organism: Amorphophallus konjac; assembly: GCA_022559845.1. NCBI lineage: Eukaryota > Viridiplantae > Streptophyta > Magnoliopsida > Alismatales > Araceae > Amorphophallus > Amorphophallus konjac. The sequence continues at coordinate 383,225,812 of CM040123.1, forward strand.
GAACATCTGCTAAAAATTGTGGGCTAACCCGCTTTTGAAGGAAGTCGAGTTGTTGTTGCATGGCGGCCCATTTGTCGAGGAGTTCCAGCTCCCGGGACGGATTAGGTGGAGTGAGCTGAAGGTGAGGAGCTGAAGGATAGATAGAAGGAGGGGGAGGCCCATAAGAAGGATATTGGGATGAAGAATAACCCAAATTGGAGTGGACATAGACTGCCCCTCACTAAGGACGAGCGAGATCGGTCGGGCTGACAAGAGCTTGTGGCATTGATGGAATGGCCCTATAAGAATCAGTCTGGGTGTATGAGGGAAGAACGGACTTCCCTTTATCGAGAACTTGATGGACCGAGCCAGAGGACTGGCCCGCCTCCAGACTGGAGAATCGAAGGACCTTGGGCTGAATCGGGGTGAGATCAATTGGAATGGATGGAACCCCGGGCCCATCAACCCTATACTGAGAGATGGAGGTAGTGGACAGACCCTGTGCAATGGTGGGAGATGGGGCACTGGACCCCTGCAAGGTCTGATAAAGAGCCTGAAGTTGGGCCGGATCCAACTGGGCCATCATCTGCAAAATGTGACTAGTAGGATTATTGGAGGAGAGGGAGGGTTGCGCACCCTCTATGGAGATAGAGGATGGAGGAGGGACGGACCCTTCTCCGGATGAAATTTGAATGATCCTGGATGGGTCCTCTAAGAGACCCTAGGGAAGGGATTCCTCATGGGAACGGGGAAGATCGTAGGAGGACATGTTGGACTCGAACAAGGGATTGGAATAAGACGTGAAAGAGGAATTGCCCCTAGGAGATGAATCTAAGGATCGAAAGCAACTCCACATGCAATGTGGTACCTTAAAACAAAGCAAACAACACAAACAACCACAAATAAGTAACTAGACAAGATGACTCCAAACTTATGCAAATAAGAGAGGGATGATAGGCACCCAAAGACAACCAAGTTAAAAATGATGCACAAATTTTATTTGTTTCTTCCTTTAGAACCTTAATGATTTCAATTAAAATGTTCTCTCCAATAATAGGTTCCTAATAGGAAGGATATTTAGGAACTTGCTTAACTCTAGGTGTAAATTCTCCCTCACTTATGCAACCTAGACACGGGGTGGTGAAGGTACAACCGGCCCGGCATCCGTGTGAGAATCCACGGCTCGCGGGGACTTATGGAGGTCCCTGATGTGGTCACCTAGTCGACCCCGAGGAATATGGAGGCGAGAGGATCACATTACTACAAGAAAAAGAGGTATTAGCGACAGAAATTTTAGACGAACTAATTTTTGTCGCAAATCCGTCAGTAAATTCGGGCGGATGATTTCATCGCAAATTCTATATGTATTTCAGACAGAATATTACCTATCTGAATATCCGTCTCAATTTGTGACGGCATTTGAGACGGATATTCAGACGAACAATACTACGTCTGAAATTTGAGACGGAAATACATTCCGTCCAAAGTTCCGTCGCAAAATTTCATCCTCCTGTCTCGATCCACACCCCCATTTCCCCCCCCACCTTCCCTCTCACTTTCACTCTTTCTCCTCTCCGTCGTCACCGTCGGAGCCGCCGTCGTCCTCCCTCCCTCTCGTCGTCGCCGCACGACGTCGCCGCCGTCTACGCCGTCGCCGCCGGCATCCGTCCCTCTTGTCATCGCCGCCGCCTCCTCCCTCCTCCCTCCCGCCCTCCTGGTCACGGGAGAAGCGCCGGTGCCACGATCGGTTGTCGCCGGACTGCGCCGTCACCGTCCTCGGCCGCCATTCGCTCTGGTAAGTCCCCTCCCCCTCCCTCGCCAGCGCCAGTGCTGTTGTTCTTTTTCTTTTTTTTTAGGTTGGGGATCATCGGAGGGGTTTCGGTGGGGGGGGGGGGGGGTTTAGGGAGGGTGGGGGGAAGGGGGAGGTTGTCGGTTGTCAGGGAGGGTGGGGGGGGGGGGGAGGGAGAGCTCGTCGGTGGGCGGGGGTTCAAGGAGGGTGGGGGGGAGGGGGAGGTCGCCCGTGGGAGGGGAGGGGGGGTTCAGGGAGGGTGGGGGGAGAGGGGTACCTCGGAGGGGGAGGGGGAGCTCGGAGATGGGAGGGGGGTGCAGGAAGGGTGGGGGGGGGAGCTCACCGGTGGGAGGGGAGGGGGGGTTCAGGGATGTCGTCGGAGGGGGAGGGGGGTTTAAGGAGGTTGGGGGGGAGGGGGAGCTCGTGGGAGGGGGAGGGGGGGTTCAGGGAGGGTGGGGGGGAGGGGGAGTTCGCCGATGGGAGGGGGGGAGGGGGAGCTCATGGGAGGGGGAGGGGGGGTTCAGGGAGGGTGGGGGGTGGAGCTCGGTGGGGAGGGGGGGTTCAGGGAGGGTGAGGTGGGATCGGCGTGGCGTCTGTGGAACCGGCCGAACGGAGGGCAGCTGGGGTGAATAGGCCAAGCCTAGACGGGGCCAAGGGCGATGGGCGGTCGGGGACGGTGGCTGTAGTGAGGGCCTATTTTTTACAAGAGATTTCCAACTTGTATTCAACTTAATCGGACAGTTTATTAATATTGGTGCTCTTTAAGTTAGACCATTGATTTCTTTTGTTGAGACTTTCACAGTGAGAATAGTTTTTCTATCCACCTATATTTGTTAGGCATTTTAATTAAGAAATATATTTCACCGAGCAATATATATATATATACTGGATGAAGGCAATTGCCGAAGGAGAAGATTTCTTAGAGTGGTCTCTAGGAGGATTTGAGAATTAAATCTTTATTTTATTATTAAAATGTTAGATAATATTTTTATTAGAGCTCCACTATCAATAAGAGTGTCTATTAGGGATTTTTTAAAAAGAAAGTTTAGAAATGTTCTATGTGGAGATGACTACAATCGGATGGCAACATAACTCTTCACAGTAAATGGTGTGCATGATCCACCCTAACCCCATATATAATCATGTGCAAACTGAAGTGTGGAGGGCTGAGAAAAACCCAAAAGGTTAAAGGATTTTTTAACATATGTACCCTTATAAACTTATATATTTAAATCCCGCATTTAGACGTTTTACTATAGGTGTCCCTGATATATCTAAAATGTCTGAGATTATACCCCTGTGGTTCTCATGCTGTTAACGATGGAAGAATATGTTCGTGTGAATATGTCGTAGAAATTATTAGGCCACCCACCTCATCCTCTCCTTGGTGGTGGCATCGGTGCGGTGAGAGATGCCCCCTCTCATGCCCAAGGTTCTCTGCCGCGCCCCCCTTTTAGATTTGTTGCCTCTTTCCCTATCGTGAAGGGGGAGGACAAGGGAAGACATGCGAGGCTGAGGCCCGTGGTGGGCGCCATGGAGGGACAGCGTATGCGACAGTTGATGTTCCTCTGGCTAGAAGTCCTAAGCACACCCATGTGGCTCTCATGAGTGGCAACCACGGCATTGCCAAGTTGTGTATCTGCTAACTCCACATCCCTACCACCGATGCTATTTGTGTAGGGGTACACTGCACAAGGGTCGACCCTTGCAGACCGGGGGGTCGACCCTTCCATGGCTATTGCCTTCGGCCTATCTCCCCTTTTGGGCTTCGCATGCATAAGGCCAAGAAAAAAAATAAAATTCACCTATTGCTGGGAAGGAGTCGACTCCCTCCCGGCTCCCTGTTGCTGCTTGGGCCGCTGCCTGGGGGGGTGTTGACTCTGGAAGTTGACACCTTCCCAGCCCCCCCCCCCTTCGTTGTCTAGCCCGTTGACTGGGGGTGTCGACTCTGGGAGTCGACACCTCCCCAGCCGATCCTACTGTTCTTTGCAACGTGTCCCCTGCTGTTCTTTGCAGCATGTCCATCCTTTAAAAAAAAGGAAAGGGGGGGAATAGAAAGAGAAATAAAGAAGCACAAGGGCAAGAAATGAACCAAGCCATGGCACATCCAAATTAGTCCATTTTTGGGTTCCCCTTTTTCTGCAGTTTGAACCCCCCCAAGAAAAGAAACAGAACAGCCAAAAAAAAAAGAAGGAAGGGGAAGAAGACTCGGAGGTTCCTCTGGGTTTGCACAGGCAGCAGAGAAGGGTGGAGGGCCCACCGGCCTCTCCCCCTTTCTCTCTGCGATGCAGTGGTCTTAATAGAAAAAGAAAAGAGAGCAGAACAAAAGAGAAAAATAAAAGAAAAGGGGAAGGAGAAGTCTTGAAGGTCCCACCTCAGGGTTCTGTGCTGTGCAACCTGAACAGGAACAAAAGGGGACATCAACAAAGAAGAAGACCCGGAGGTCCCACCTCCGGGTTGTGCAATTAGCCTCTCCCATTGGCCTCCCCTCTCTGCTTTGTGTAAAACGAAAAAGAAAGAGAGAAGAGAAAGAGAAAAAGAAGAAAAAAAGAGGGAATCATAGCGGCACATCTCTAGGTCACGGGACCCTCTAGGCTGCCCCTTCCCTAGGTCAGCAGACCCGAACTCATTTAAATGAGATCATTCACCTCAAGAAAAAGGGACCCTCTGGGCTGCCCTCGCACTAAACAAACGAATCGACCAGATAAATAGATGAATAAAATTAGTTCTTAAAATTTAGTGTGTCCACAACAACAGTCGACTTATAGCAATAGGTAAATACTCCAAAAATTATGCTTGTGATTTCAAACTTTGTGGATTTTAATTGCATATAAATTTATTTTTAAATCTGATTTTAACAGAAATTTGATGTTGATCTGACTCAAAAATGTGGATTGTTTAGCTTTGATGTTCTTCATTTGAATATTTTTTTAAATTAGATATTATTTAGACGGATGTATGCAGAATGATAAGTGCGATGTTATTTAATTTTATGTTATATAAACACATGGGGTATTCCATGTGAGCTGAGGTGCGTGGGTGCGACCTAACATTACACGCACCTCAGGAGAGCGTGTTAAACCCGTGTCAATGAACCTTCCCGTTCAAGACTTTGGGATTGATGTGTATGTTCTCATTTTTTATGAAAATGTATCTATCTACCTCAAAGTCTTGAATTGTCCCGTTTGGACAGTCTGTGAATGTTCGATCGCACTTAGGCAGTCATTTACTATATGTGTTTGTATGGTTTGCTGAAAATGTCGGTTGCGTCTCCTCACTCTTCTTCGATATACCTTTATTGATTTTGAGTGTTTTCTTAACCACTTACTTATAAGTGTTTAAGAAAATTTTAAAATCAATAAATATTTTTGGTATATCGGAGAAGTGTGGGGAGATACTGCCGAAATTTTTAGTAAATTGTGCAACACATATAGTAAGTGATTGTGCGATCAAACCTTCATGGATGGGTTAAAAAGTGATAATCTAAATAATAGTCCTCATCCAACTATAAATGGTCTGCGACTAACGATGTGAGGAATGGGTCGTGTTTATTTTCAAGAGTAATGATTTAAAAGTTACTTGTGTATTAACATTTATTGGGTGCAGGCGAAATGTTGACAGATCGTTCATGGATGTATCGTAGAATAGTTGACCGGGTGGTGTCGGATGATTTTAAGCATGGAGTTGAGAGTTTCATTCAATTTGCATTGGGGAATCCAAACGCATCAATAGACCGCGATGGTCACATTCGTTGCCCTTGTTCAAGTTGTAGAAACTTGAGGTGGCGTTCACCATGGGATGTGCACCATCGTTTGTACAAGAAAGGGTTTGTGGATGGTTATACGAATTGGACGTGTCATGGTGAGGAATTCTGGAGGTTTGAGCCTGACAATATTGCAACCAGAAGTTCTTACGTGGATATGGTTGTGGATGCAGCTGGTCCTAGTTTTAATGTTAATGGCGAACATGCATATATGAAAGAAGTGCCGAATAAGAGAGCCGGAATATTTTATCAACTACTTAGTGATGCTGATGAGCCGCTATGGGATGGTTGTGAAAAGCACACTCGGTTGTCTGCAGTGTCACAGTTGTTGAACTTAGAATCTGAATTTCACATCAGTGAGACTTGTTTTGACTGTCTCCTCTTGATCAAGAGTATGTTGCCTCGAGACGAGATGTTGCCAGAAACTTATTATCGTGCAAAAAAGATGGTCAATGAGCTAGGACTTGGATATGTGAAAATAGATGCATGCCCGAATCATTGTATGTTATATTACAAAGATGATGCAGATAAGATATCATGTTCTATTTGCGGCCATGACAGATTCAAACCTAAGGGAGGTGTCAATTCAAAGCGAAAAGATGTACCTTACAAGGCATTGCGATACTTCCCTCTTGTGCCTAGGCTGCATCGGCTGTATATGTCCTCAAAGATAGCTCTACATATGACATGGCACAGTGAAAGAGTACGCCGTGCCGATGATATAATAAGTCATCTTGCCGATGGTGAAGCGTGGACCCACTTCAATCGTACTCATCTTGCTTTCTCAAAGGAGCCACGTAATGTTAGGTTGGGTTTATGCACAGATGGTTTTAATCCATTCGGTGGTTCAGTGGCATCTTATTCTTGTTGGCCAGTGTTCATGACACCATACAACCTTTCGCCAGACATGTGCATGAAGCGAGAAAATCTATTTTTATCTTTAGTAATTCCTGGTCCAAAAAGTCCCGGAAAAAAATTGGACATATATCTCAGGCCATTGATTGATGAGCTCAATTTTTTATGGACTGATGGAGTTGTTACTTATGATGCACGTAGGAAGCAAAATTTTATTATGAAGGTTGTACTGATGTGGACAATAAGTGACTTTCCTGCATATGGAATGCTATCTGGTTGGAGCACACATGAGAGGTTAGCATGTCCCTACTGTATGGAAGATACCAAATCATTTGTATTGAAACATGGTGGAAAAGCATGCTGGTTTGATTGCCATCGGCGGTTGCTATCAAGTGACCATCCTTTTCGAAGGCAAAAAGACTTGTTTAAAAAAAATGCTATTGAAGTAGATGAAGCAGACTTGCAACGGGTGTCTATTTTAATTTTCAGTAACATGTTACATTTACTTATGAAAATTAATGCTTTCCCACCTATGTATTTCTTTGAATTTCTAGCAAAATATTCATTTATCTAATGTGAATTAATTCTTACAAGTCCTAGTGCCCTCCCACCACCTCCCGCTACAGGTATATCTATTTTAATTTTCAGTGACATGTTACATTTACTTATGAAAATTAATGCTTTCCCATCTATGTATTTCTTTGAATTTCTAGCAAAATATTCATTTATCTAATGTGAATTAATTCTTACAGGTCCTAGTGCCCTCCCACCACCTCCCGCTACATGTATATCTATTTTAATTTTCAGTAACATGTTGCATTTACTTATGAAAATTAATGCTTTTCCCACCTATGTATTTCTTTGAATTTCTAGTAAAATATTCATTTATCTAATGTGAATTAATTCTTACAAGTCCTAGTGCCCTCCCACCACCTGTACAGATGCCACCCCCACCACCTCCCGCTACAGGTATACTATTTTAATATTCAGTAATATGTTACATTTACTTATGAAAATTAATGCTTTCCCACCTATATATTTCTTTGAATTTCTAGCAAAATATTCATTTATCTAATGTGAATTAATATTTACATGTCCTAGTGCCCTCCCACCACCTGTACAGACGCCACCCCCACCACCTCCTGCTACAGGTATATCTATTTTAATTTTCATTAACATGTTGCATTTACTTATGAAAATTAATACTTACAGCCCTCCCACCACCTCTGACTTCTACAGCCCCCCCACCACTCAGCAGCCAGTTGACGATGCCAACAGTCATCACGAGGGAGGCACTGTCCATGATGGACGTCGCCCGTGCTGGATCTCCGGGTATATTTATAAGGCTATTTTACATTCATTAATTATTAGCGGTAAGTTTCTAATATGAATACTTTGACATTTGCAATTGTAGGAAAAAATTAGAACCTTCCAATGCTATCCATCATGCTATTAGCCTAGTAATGGCACATGTGCCCGAGCCACATTTGTCTTTCAAACAATTTCCGATGGGCGTCCGCGATTCATTGTTCGACATGTTCTTAGTAAGTAACTATGTCATTTAATTCAAGTATTTTCCAAACTCAATTCACAATAGTATATTAATTGTGAAGCTTAATTTATTTACAGCGGACTTATTGATTCACGGGTGGACATGATGCGGCACGATGTCGTTCTGCCTGGGAGTCTATTGTGAAGACAAATTATCGAAAGAGAGTATATGCGGCTAAGAGGAAGGCTAAAAAAAATGATGGTGGGAGTGAAGACCGACAGCTATGGAAGGAGCACCGTCCTCTATGGATGAGGAAGGAGGATTGGGACATACTATGTGACAAATTTGCCGACGCCAAGTGGATAGAAAAGTCCCAAAAAGCCAAATCAAATAGGGCGTCACAACCGGAGGCAAATTTGCATACATGTGGGTCCGTCTCTTTCGCGACTCATAAAAATAAAATGGTAAGTAATGTTTCAATTTATCTTCTTACATTTTATTAATATATATGACAATTTTTTACTATGAATTATATAACATGCTGTGGAGCTTAATCGAGCTCCGACGTTCCTCGAGGTGTTCGACAGAACACACAAAAAGAAGGCGACAGGTCAATTTGTGAGTGCGAGAGCCCGTTCAGTAGCGGTAAGTTTATCTACGTGTGCAACTTCTACCATTCATTTAAATCAGATTGATTCATATGAAATTGACTAATTATTTTATTTTATTTGTAGGAAACATATAGTAGAGCTGTGACAGAGAAGTACGGGGAGGGAGAGGGGCAACAGCCAGAGTTGGATCCGGCAGAATGGGTGGCCGCAACTGGTGTACCGAAGAAAAGCCGGATATATGGTTTTGGGGAGAGCATGGACTCTAGCACGGTCATATCATCGTGTGCGAGTTCGAACTCTGCCCAAACCAGTACTTCTGCCTTCAGTATACCTCAACCTACCCCCAGTACTTCTGCCAGCGACGTCAGAGACATCGTCCGATCGGAGATGTCTAGCCAGATTTCTGATTTGCAGCGGCAGTTCCGAGAGGAGATGTCTACCCAGCAGGCAACCATGTTGCAGGCACTCACTGGCCTGCTCTCCCAAGCGGGAATTCTCTCTCATGCATCCACCACCACGGCACAAGCGGCACAGGTGATTCTTTTCCATGAGTCTTTTTCATGAGCTCAGTTTGGCAGAATTATTTAAAATTAAAGATGACCTGGGTAATTCTGATCGTTCCAACACGACCTGGGAGGTAGACGTGACTTGTGAGAGCTGACAGATTCTAAATCGGACATCCGGTTTGAGCCCGATGCTCAAAAGTGCATTTTGTAAATGCACTTGGTTTAAAATTAAAGCAGTCGGGTCCGGGGGTCCAGAATGTGAAATACTGATGCGATCGGCATTCCGATCGTTCCAACACGACCTAGGAGGCAGATGTGACTTGTCAGAGCTGACAGATTCTAAATCAGACATCCAATTTGAGCCCGACGCTCAAAAGTGCATTTTGTAAATGCACTTGGTTTAAAATTAAAGCAGTCGGGTCCGGGGGTCCAGAATGTGAAATACTGATCCGATCGGCATTCCGATCATTCCAACACAACTTGGGAGGTAGACGTGACTTGTCAGAGCTGACGGATTCCAAAACGGACATCCGGTTTGAGCCCGACGCTAAAATAACTCAATTTAAAACTAAGTTAGTTTTCAAAACTAACTTAGTTTAGAATAATTCAAAAAAGTAGGGGTTCGGGGGTCCAGAATGTGAAATACTGATGCGATCGATATTCCGATCATTCCAACACGACCTGGGAGGTAGACGTGACTTGTCAGAGCTGACGGATTCCAAATCGGACATCCGGTTTGAGCCCGACGCTCAAAAGTGCATTTTGTAAATGCACTTGGTTTAAAATTTAAGCAGTCGGGTCCGGGGGTCCAGAATGTGAAATACTAATCCGATCGGCATTCCGATCGTTCCAACACGACCTGGGAGGTAGACGTGACTTGTCAGAGCTGACGGATTCCAAATCGGACATCGACGCTTAAAAGTGTATTTTGTAAATGCACTTGGTTTAAAATTAAAGCAATCAGGTCCGGGGGTCCAGAATGTGAAATACTGATGCGATCGGCATTCTGATCATTCCAAAATGACCTAGGAGGCAGACGTGACTTGTCAGAGCTGACGGATTCCAAATCGGATATCCGGTTTGAGCCCGACGCTCAAAAGTGCATTTTGTAAATGCACTTGGTTTAAAATTAAAGCAGTCGGGTCCGGGGGTCCAGAATGTGAAATACTGATCCGATCGACATTCCGATCATTCCAACACGACCTGGGAGGTAGACGTGACTTGTCAGAGCTGACGGATTCCAAATCGGACATCCGGTTTGAGCCCGACGCTAAAAAGTGCATTTTGTAAATGCACTTGGTTTAAAATTAAAGCAGTCGGGTCCGGGGGTCCAGAATGTGAAATACTGATCCGATCGGCATTCCGATCATTCCAACATGACCTGGGAGGTAGACGTGACTTGTCAGCGCTGATGGATTCTAAATCAGACATCCGATTTGAGCCCGACGCTAAAATAACTCAATTCAAAACTAAGTTAGTTTTCAAAACTAACTTAGTTTAGAATAATTCAAAAAAGTAGCGGTTCGGGGGTCCAGAATGTGAAATACTGATCCGATCGGCATTCCAATCGTTCCAACATGACCTGGGAGGTAGACGTGACTTGTCAAAGCTGACGGATTCCAAATCGGACATCTGGTTTGAGCCCGACGCTCAAATAACTCAATTCAAAACTAAGTTAGTTTTCAAAACTAACTTAGTTTAGAATAATTCAAAAAAGTAGGGGTTCAGGGGTCCAGAATGTGAAATACTGATCCGATCGGCATTCCGATCGTTCCAACATGACCTGGGAGGTAGACGTGACTTGTCAAAGCTGACGGATTCCAAATCGGACATCTGGTTTGAGCCCGACGCTCAAATAACTCAATTCAAAACTAAGTTAGTTTTCAAAACTAACTTAGTTTAGAATAATTCAAAAAAGTAGGGGTTCGGGGGTCCAGAAGTAGAAATACTGATGCGATCGGCATTCCGATCGTTCCAACACGACCTGGGAGGTAGACGTGACTTGTCAGAGCTGACGGATTCCAAATCGGACATTCGGTTTGAGCCCGACGCTCAAAAGTGCATTTTGTAAATGCACTTGGTTTAAAATTAAAGCAGTCGGGTCCGGGGGTCTAGAATGTGAAATACTGCTCCGATCGGCATTCCGATCGTTCCAACACGACCTAGGAGGTAGACGTGACTTGTCAGAGCTGACGGATTCCAAATCGGACATCCGGTTTGAGCCCGATGCTCAAAAGTGCAATTTGTAAATGCACTTGGTTTAAAATTTAAGCAGTCGGGTCCGGGGGTCCAGAATGTGAAATACTGATCCGATCGGCATTCCGATCATTCCAACACGACTTGGGAGGTAGACGTGACTTTTCAGAGCTGACGGATTCAAAATCGGACATCCGGTTTGAGCCCGACGCTCAAAAGTGCATTTTGTAAATGCACTTGGTTTAAAATTAAAGCAGTCGGGTCCGGGGGTCCAAAATATGAAATACTGATGCAATCGGCATTCTGATCATTCCAACGTGACCTGGGAGGTAGACGTGACTTGTCAGAGCTGACGGATTCCAAATCGGACATCCGGTTTGAGCCCGACGCTCAAAAGTGCATTTTGTAAATGCACTTGGTTTAAAATTAAAGCAGTCGGTTCCGGGGGTGCAGAATGTGAAATACTAATCCGATCGACATTCCGATCCTTCCAGCACGACCTGGAGGTAGACGTGACTTGTCAGAGCTGACGGATTCCAAATCGGACATCCGGTTTGAGCCCGACGCTAAAAAGTGCATTTTGTAAATGCACTTGGTTTAAAATTAAAGCAGTAGCGTCCGGGGGTCCAGAATGTGAAATACTGATCCGATTGGCATTCCGATCATTCCAACACGACCTGGGAGGTAGACGTGACTTGTTAGAGCTGATGGATTCCAAATCGGACATCCGGTTTGAGCCCGACGCTAAAATAACTCAATTTAAAACTAAGTTAGTTTTCAAAACTAACTTCGTTTAGAACAATTCAAAAAAGTAGGGGTTCGGGGGTCCAGAATGTGAAATACTGATCCAATCGGCATTCCGATCGTTCCAACACGACCTGGGAGGTAGACGTGACCTCTCAGAGCTGACGGATTCCAAATCAGACATCCGGTTTGAGCCCGACGCTAAAATAACTCAATTCAAAACTAAGTTAGTTTTCAAAACTAACTTAGTTTAGAATAATTCAAAAAAGTAGGGGTTCAGGGGTCCAGAATGTGAAATACTGATCCGATCGGCATTCCGATCGTTCCAACATGACTTGGGAGGTAGAAGTGACTTGTCAGAGCTGACGGATTCCAAATCGGACATCCGGTTTGAGCCCGATGCTCAAAAGTGCAATTTGTAAATGCACTTGGTTTAAAATTTAAGCAGTCGGGTCCGGGGGTCCAGAATGTGAAATACTGATCCGATCGGCATTCTGATCATTCCAACACGACCTGGGAGGTAGACGTGACTTGTCAGAGTTGACGGATTCCAAATCGGACATCCGGTTTGAGCCCGACGCTAAAAAGTGCATTTTGTAAATGCACTTGGTTTAAAATTAAAGCAGTCGGGTCCGGGGGTCCAGAATGTGAAATACTGATCCGATCGGCATTTCGATCGTTCCAACACGACCTGGGAGGTAGACGTGACTTGTCAGAGCTGACGGGGTCTACAATTGGATATCTTTACAGTCATCGATTTGATATTATGTTTGATTTAAATTCATGTAATTTAATAAAATATTTAATTTATCTTCTATGAATGTTTTTTTTAATATAGGAGGATTCTTCTGCGAGCGGCAGCACAGGAGATGAGCAGGGCGGGGGGGCTGAAGATATGGACGATCTGGAGGATATTTGTTGATTTTTTGTATATTTTTCTATGTAACGCTGATGAGTTTATTGTGATATTTGATGTAATTTTAATTAAACAGATTTTTTATTTTTGTTCGTGTGTATTTTTTGTTTTCGGTGATTTTGTAAACAGGTTTTTAATACAAATTCTTTGTTTTAAAAAAAAGAGAAAAAATATTTCGGACGGATTTTGACACGGATCTGTCTGAAATTTGCGACGGATATAAGGACGAAATAAATCTGTCTGAAATGCAAGATGGATTTCAGACGACTAAGTTCGAAAGTACATACGGATATTTAGACGGAATTTTTCCGTCACAAACATCAGACGGATTTTGAGACGGATCCGTCTGTAATTTGCGACAAATATCACGACGGAAATTAATTTGTGTCGAAAAATTTGAGATGGATATTTAGACGGAATTATTCCGTCGCAAAATTCAGACGGATTGTAAGACGGAACATTCCGTCCGAAGTACCGAGGAAATTTGCGACGGATTTTTATTCCGTCTGAAATTTAGGACGGAATGAAATCCGTCGGTTATTTGTGACTAATTTTTTTAGACGGCCTTATTTCGTCGCAATTCCGTCGTAAATCCGTTGCAAAATCTATTAGCGACGGATTTTGCGACGGAATTGCGACGGAATATGGCCGTCGCAAAAGCCGCTTTTTCTTGTAGGGCATACCAAGGTGGGAATGCAACTATGATATGAGAAATAAATGGCCCTATGTGCACTGGAGTGCATGCAATTTCTAGCCTAATAACTATCAAACAATATGCAAACAATGATATATATATATATATATATATATATATATATGTCACAACAGAGGAGGAGACTAGACAGCACCCAGGAATAATAAACACAGTCAAAAACTGTAGAAATAACAACAACCTCAGGATGTGTACCTGTAACTGGAGAAACGATCGTCCAGGAGACCGCTAAGAGATAAGACGGTCTATCTCTAGATCGCTTTTAAGCCAGAAACGGCCAGGGAGGAGACCGCCAGGGAACTAGAGAGCAGAAAATAATAGGGAATAAATGGGAAAATCGAGGAAAACACAAGGGCAACTGAGAACAACTAAGAACAGCCAGTCAGACAGAAACTCAGCACGATTGGCACTAGCTGCCCCACCGTGATCGCCAAAAAAATTAGGGGTGCTGATAGTTTTCTTATGTGTGATGAATGATGTGTGTATGAGTGATGTGATGTGAGACGTGTGTGAGCAAGTGGTGCACTAACTCAAACAATCAACCAGCATGAAATTTGTGGGCATATCATCTCAATATTGCAGAAATGAAAAAGGAGAAACAAAAACACACGCCGGAGCGTGGAGCAAAGGAGGAAAAGACAAACACACACCGTGGGTGTGGAGCAACTAAAATAAAAGGGCAAATAAGCAAGAGGATGAACAATGCCCAAATAAAGAATAATGTGATCGCCACCAAGGTAAACAATGCAGAAAGACCACAATATGTACCTTGGAAAGAGCCAAGTGAAGTCACCCGCCCGCGGGAGAGAGAAAATCAGGTGCTGCGATGAAAAATAGTCTTCCAGACGACCGCTATAAGACAGCAAACGACCCTACGATAGACCGCCTGAAGTCTGCAAATGGTCCTTCAAGAGACGGCAAGGGCACCTAGAGCAACAACGTGGAACTTTGAATCTCCACCCCTCCTGCCCAGCCAGAAGAGCTGGGCCTCGTGCAATGAGTCTTGTAAACCTGCAGAAGAATGTAGACACAAAGAAAAATGACCCAATAAGCCCTTGTACTAGTGTAGTATCTATAATGCAATTAAACTAAAGTGCATAAAAGGAAGGGTGAATACCTAGGGGTTGGTGGTTTTTAACCCCTATGGGACGTGGAAAAGATAGGAGGATGTTTTAAAATGTGAATGGAATGTAGAGAACGGGGAAGAGGAAGAGGGAAAGAAGAGAAATTGATGCAATGATAATGCTAAGAAAGACCAAAACTAAGAGAGAAAGACACAAAGACAACTAATGGAACTTAATACTCCCTGGACCAGAAGCCTTAAGGACGTAGAAACGGTCTAACTAACCAAACGGTCTTGCGATAGACCGCAAGGCTCGAGAAATGGTCTAGCGATAGACCGCATGGCTCAGTCATCCAGCAAAGATAAGACCGAAGAAACCCAACATGACTCTCTGCCTCCTAGCGGTCTAGCAAAAGACCGCCAATGCCCACCATACTGTCGTGCGATAGACCGCTAGGCTAGTAGACGTGGCAAAAGAGATAAAGGCCAAAAAATCACCAAGTTAATCCATAATAAAATCCTTATTAGCCCTTATCCAGGCCCAATAGGCTAAAAATGACGAGAAATCAATGGAAGCAGGCCCAACTAGGGAAAATAACCCATAAAATAAGCCTAAAACTGACCAACAATGACCCAATAAGCGGTGAATAACTCGGGACATCATAGAAATTGATAAGGAGATGACCCAACTCAGTGGTCATAAAATGGGTGTCAACAACGTTCGCTGTCCCCGACCACGTGTGTACACATAGACCATCTGCTCTAGGTCGGTCCTCTAGCCAATTTTTCCTCCAGTCGGACTCAGGCTGCAAACGCAAGGGGCCCTTAGGTAACCAGCTTAAAAATCACTGCACGGAACAAGCCTCCACCACTCCCAAGTGGGTCGGCACACAACGTGCCCAGATCAGCTACCCCTAGTGGGTAGAGTCACCAAGGAAAGAACCCGTCACAACCATAGAAACCACCGGAGGACCACCGGTATGATAGGACCACCACGAGATGGGTCACTAGCACGAGAACCAAGGACCACTAACCGGACAGCCAAACCGTGACTATCGGTCCATGGAAGACTAACCAAAGCATAGGACGGGAACCCAAGGGCCACGGTCCATGACTCCTACGATGACCTAGCCGCGATCATAGCCCTCACGTGGGAACACCCTCCGCAGTCATGGGACTCCCGCAGGGACAGTCGATACGAGCACCCTGACACAAGGATGATTGTCCTCCCTCTATCAGCAGACATGCATGACCCACACCACCATCACGGCACCAACAGAGCACATAGAACCATGCAGACATGAAATCCACAAGGCCACCCCTTATACCGACTTGGCGGAAAGCCGAAACATGGGATGCCAGGCCCCTGGGATGAAGGGGACTGGGCGGCCAAGGTGCTGGCCACCCAGAGGGCTGGGCGGCCAAGGCACTGGCCGCCCACCCCTGGGCATCCCATGCACTGGGCGGCCACCCCTTTGGCTGCCCAGACTGGGTGGCCACCCCGATGGCCGCCCAGAGGGCTGGGCGGCCAGACCTATGGTCGACCACCCTGGGAACTGTAGGGAGCTTGGGCGGCCAACCCTTTGGCCGTCGAGACAACGGGCTTCGAAAATGGGACGACGGGCAAGACGGCCACCCCGATGGCCGCCTGATAAGTGCTATATTTCATATCATAATTTGCAACACATGTATCATCTTTGAGCA
Source organism: Amorphophallus konjac (assembly GCA_022559845.1). Lineage (NCBI taxonomy): Eukaryota > Viridiplantae > Streptophyta > Magnoliopsida > Alismatales > Araceae > Amorphophallus > Amorphophallus konjac. The sequence goes on from CM040123.1 coordinate 383,242,142, forward strand.
TTAAAAGAATAAAATTATGCAATTTAGATGAATAACTCCATTCTCACACATAATTTAAGTCTGCATATATTTTACCAACATTTTTTTAGTGAAAATGATAATGAGAGATTCAGTTAAGAAATTGCATAACTATTTTGGATCAAGAACAATGATTATTTAAAATTTTCTGGAATTTCAGGAATGTGCGACTAAGCAGAAGGTGCCATTTTTCAAGTCAGAAAGAACAAGCGGCTGTTCGTGTTCTCCTTCATTGAAGAATAAGCGATCGCTTACGCAGGTGCTCAATCCTTGTGTACGAAAAAGATAAAATACTGAAGGAAAAATCAAGAAAAATAGAAAAAAGAATGAGCACCCGTCCAGAAGGTCGTCTATTCAATTATATGGAAAAGACATAAATATCAATATATGGAAAAAAGAAATTGCGCCCGTTTGAAAAGCCGCTATTTTATGAATTAATGGCACTACGATGGTCGCCATTTACAGTTTGAAGCAGAAACGGAACTGAGTTGCTCTAATGGAAGTTATCTTTCCAAGTTTTGATGCAAGAAGGACTATTTGATGGCAAGAGGCCTAGTTTGAGCAAAATTTGATGCTAAAAAGTTAGATTTTGACTTGATCCCAAAGCCTCCAATCGTGGAAAGCCCCTGCACTCTATAAAAAGTCACCCAGAGCAAACTGAAAAAGAGATCTTAACCTTTCTTAGCCTCTTGACCTACTTTTCTGTTCGACTTTTCAATTTACTATCTTCTGCAAACTTTTTCCTTTTTAAGTGCTCTTCAATTTCTTATTCTTCCTCTTCCACTAATTCTCTATCGTTTTCAATCTATTTCCAGTTTTTCAAAGCTCTGTCTTTTATATTTTTCACTGTTCATCTGTGCATCTCTATGTTCTTTCTCAATTGTCTCCTCCTTCTGATCCTCTTCTCCTCTTACTTTCTTCACAAACGTTATTCATTTTATAAGTGTTCTTCAACTTCTTGTTCTTCCTTTTCTTTTAATTCTTTGTCGTTTTCAAGTTATAATCTCGTTTTCAAAGTTCAATTTTTAGGCTTTTACTGTTCATCAGTGCAACACTTATCTGTTCTTCGCCAATTTTCATCATCCTATGATCTTCCTCTCCATCTGCTCTCTTCATCAATCTTCTTCGTCTTTCTCTGATCTCAAACTTTCCCTTCTACTACATCTTCTAATTCTCTATGATTTCAAAGTCATTTCACTTTCAATCTCACTCTATTTTTATTTCTATTTTACTATTTCTTAACTCCCTTCATCCTCTTCTATCTATCTTTCCCTCCTCTATTTTCTTCACATATTCCAAGGCAGAGATTTTCTTCTTTCGGTGCTCACAAGACGGCGTCTACCTCTAAGGCGAGACGATTCAATCAAAGACTTGGCACGGAGAAGGTGGCGCTATTCTTCATCATCTTGGCTCTATTTCTTCTCTTATTCTTTTACTTCAAGTTGTAATTTTTAATTTTCATAGAGTTGTAATCTTTCCTTAGCAATAAAAATTCATCTTTTACAATTGTATCTTTCTAGTTCTCTCTCTATCTCCTTCCAAATTCTCTTCTTTAACCCTCTCATATTCTTTAGATAGGTTTATTTTCACGCAAATTTATTTTCCTTTAGCATAAACTCACTCAAATTCGATTCTCAAAACATAATTTTTCAACTTGCTTAAAAGAAAAACTTTTCTTCTCCGTGGGATCGACCCGTTCTTATCACCCTACTTATATTTAATTTCTTTTTAGTGAGTGAGTGCGGTTATTTATGAAATTGTGGCACGACGTTTGACGACGAGTTTTGTACACATCAATTTTTGGCGTCGTTGCTGGGGATGAAAATTATTTTTTATAATTGGATATTCTTGTGTGGGGTGTGTATATTTGTATATTAATTCTTTATTTTTATTTTACAGGAAAAAGAAAAAGAAACCAAAAATTAAAGAAAAAGGAAAATTCGAACCAGAAAATTCACATAAAATCACCTGATGTAGAAAGCCAGAAAGCGTCGCTGAAAGTCTGTATCTGTCACAACAGGAAGTAGAATTCTGAAAATTTGTAAATTCTGATAATTAAGCGTCGCCAAAGGTCAGTAAACGTAGGTACATGTTCTATTTTTCTAATTTCTGAAAAATCTTAAAAAATTAAAAAAAAATTCTTAAAAATTCAAAAAAAAATTAAAAAATCAGAAAAACACAGAGATCATGATTTTAGGCTTTATCCTTCAGTATGTTGCATCTTGTTAAGTGCTTTTAGTTGTTATTTGTCTCTTATCCATCTCACTTTTTGAAAAAAAGAAAAAATTGAAAAAAAAATTCTCTAAAAAAGTAGAAAATAGAAAGCAGAAATTTTTTTTCATCATGATATCATACTTTTATCTTAGTTTCATCTCTTGCATCCATTGTTGCATCTAGTTGATTATTTCTTCATTTATTTGTAACTTTTAAAAAAAATCATCATTCTCTTCTTCTCTTTCTCCCTTCTTAAGGGCAATATAGGCACACCCTTCTTGGAATTGGAAGGACCCTCCATTGAGCACTCCGTCTCTTTGGATTAAATCTCCTTTTTCAAGACCTCTATAAGTCTCCACACCCGTAGATTCCCTCACGGACGTCGAGCCGGTTGTACCAAGAAGCTCCTTGAAGTTAGCTTGACCTTAGAAGTTTAAAAAAATAACAAAATAAAAAAAACCATCATTTGGCATACATAATTCATATAGTTGTTATTGCATATGCATCATTTTGAAAAAAGAAAAACAATCATGTTGCATGCATTATTCATATAGTTGTTGTTTGCATTACATTGAAAACAATCAAAAAAATAAAATCAAAAATTTTAAAAAAATGAGTGAAAATTTCATGTTTTTGAGTTGGGCTTGCAAATTCATTAAGACATACCTTTTGGCCGACTTTTTTGATCCATTCTTTGGGCTATGAATCCAAACTTCTTCATTCCACCTTATTATCAATATTATAATGACATGTGGGCCAGACCGGCCCATTATGTTGCCAATGGTCCAACTCAACCTTTATCATTCACCCACAATGGCCTGACCCACTACAAAAGTCCTTACTCTTGATCGGCCTACAATGAAACCCCATCACTCATAGGGGCTCAGGTTCATCCCTTTAATCAAGATCGTATCCAATCCACTCAATTCTTTCATGGGCCCTATCATTCATTTCGCCCCCAAGAACAAGCTCAAATTGTTAAAAGATCCTCCACACCTTCTTATGATTCTTATTGGAGAGGACAACATAATAGTTCTTGGGATTCTTATCAAGATCCATCCCAAAATCCTCTGGATCAATTCTTCCAAAATTAGACTCTATCTTCAAATAACTCTTCTGATCAAGCCCACTATGGAGGACAACCCACATCCTCTCTCCTAGCTCACTATTCAACTTCTTATCTGTTGACATATTTGGTTTCTACTCTCTTTCTTTCTCTCTTCAATACCGGCTTGAAAGATCTCTATTCTCTCCTTCTAATAAATCGATGTGCAAAATAAAATAGGACAGTAGAAGGAGAACAGAAGAGAGTAAAGAACCGTGATCGCCACCAAGGTGCCGTACGCAATGAACACGCCGTGCCTTGGAAAGAGAGGGAGACACTTGCCTGACCTGCAGCGCTGGGGGGATGAACGGTTCGGGGAGAACTGCCTAAATGATGCACGGTCTTACGATAGACCGCTCTTCAGTGCTGCGGGTACGTGGGACGTAGGACTACTAGCTGATGGACGGCTTATAGACAACCGCAGGACAATGAAGCGCGGTCGAAGATCCAGTGCACATACCATCGAATGGTCCTGGAAGAGCCGCACAAGACCATCAAGCCAGAAGTCACAAAGGGGTCGAACCTCCACCCTCTCCGGCCGGCCAGAGGGGATGGGCCTCGTGCTAGGAATTGCTGACCTGCAAAATAACGTAAAAATACAAAGAGAAAACCTAGATTAGAACTGGACAGTGTAGTAGATGTCAAAATAATAAGGAGTGAACATTAATAAATGGAAAGGGGGGTACCTAGGGGATTTTAAACCCCTAGGGTGTCAAAAACGTGGGTTGGTGTGTGCATGGCAATGAAGATGAATAAGAGCGTGGAGAGAAAGTAATGAAAGTAAAGCATGCAATGACAAACAGGGGAACCAATCAAACACAAAAGACTCAAAAATAGACTACTCCCTGAACCGGAGGCTTGTATGGACGTGGAAAGCCTCCCTCCTTGGTGCTAGGTCTCTCAAGAATGCGACAGGGCTTCGCCGTCGATCAAAATCTCCCCCCCCCCTTTCCAACTCGGCCTTCAGGGTCTATTTATAGAGCCTAGAAAGCCTAGCTCGAAAATAGGGTTTCCAGTGGATATTAATATGAGATATCAAAGGATAAAGTGAAGATAATATCCTCAGCTTTCGTTAGGATCAAATCTCATCCGATTTGGTTGAGAATCTACGGAGAAAATCGAGGACAAAGTTGAGGGTTTAACCACGGATAAAAGGGACGAAATCGGTTAAAATTCAACAATCGACGGGATGAACGGTCTTACGATAGACCGCTCAACTGGATGGGCGGCCATCTACTAGCCGTCCAACCCCGTCGGTGAAAATTCAAAATAAATTATTAATAATCCAAATTATCCATTGAACTAATCGAAACCTTCGCCGTTAGACTCTCAGAGATGAACGGCTCTGATGAGACCGTTCAAACGAAGAGCGGCCAAAGACAAACCATTCTAGTACTGTCGGTGGAAAATCAAAATAGATAAGATAATTAGATAATTATATGAAAACCAGCAACGTTAGGACTCTAGAGAGATAGACGGCTCAGAAAATACCGCACAATAGTCTTATGCGGCTATGTCTAGGCCGTATATATGCTTGTCGGTGATAATTCAGAAAATTAGCTAAATATCCCATAAATATATGAACGGCACAGTGTCAACCGCACGATAGGTTATACGGCTGGAGGTTGACAGCACATGTACGTGGGTGCTTGGAATTCATAGATAAGCTCGATTAACCAAAACCAAGGCCCATTAAGCCCTGAATCAACTTGGACCTAACCAAGGAGGGAGGCAACCCATAAAACTGGCCCAAAGCATGCCTGAAAATAGCCCCAACGAGTGGTGAACAACTCGAGGCATCAACAAATGAGAGTAAGAGGAATGACTCAACTTATCGGTAAAAAATGGGTGTCAACAGATGCCCCTCCTTAACGTCCTCTTTGCAGGGGAGTGAGCGGAGGTGAAGCGGAAGTGACATGGAACATGGAGATGAAGCGAAAATGCAGCGGAGTGGACTGGAAAAGCGGGCGTTAAGGTAAAACGACACCCGTTTCTTCCAACAAGCGACAGAATCTTCCAAAAAACTCTGAACCAAACACAAGGAATGATTAGACCAAAAGCGACATCAGTCTACAGGAACTAAACTAAACGAAATGAAACAAATCGATAAGACCAACCTCATGGGGGACACAATCCCGCAGTCCAATGAGGAGGCCAAAAGCAGGCAACAAAGTAAAAAAAAAAGGCTAAAGCTCCAGACGGGGACCTCTCAATCAACCAAACCAAGCGAATCGACCAAAGAGAACCTTCCAACTCAGAGTGGAATTAGTTCCTCTTACTCAAACATTGAACGCACAGCTAACCAACACTGATGGGACATTCTTCAAGCAAACCATGGGTCATGAAAGTTCAAAAGATGCGTATGATGTATGCTGGGCTAAAATAAAGGAAATCGTTAAAACAAATGCGAAGAAAGATTAAAATATAAAATACTCGAGAATAATATTGCTAAGCTGGGAAAATCAGAGTCAAGATACCATCCGCAACCACGGCGTGCAGGATAGAACCATCCTCCCCATGACATCCCAACCTAACGGCCTATCCGAAGATTAAACACGTGAACTTGGATCATCATCGTTTTTGTTAAAGGGGAACATCGGATCTTGGAACATGCAGATAATCAACTGGTTCTCGAGATAATATACCATAGTACCATATAATAATGCAATAAGGGTGACAAGGATAGAAGGACATACCTGACTTACCTGTGCAAGTGAAACGGTAAGTTTTTTGGATTTTCTTTTTCAGATTTTTATAATTTTTTATGAATAAGACAAATGAGACAAACATAGCAAAGATAACACAATGCTTAACTGAACGACAAATAACATGACATAACATGACGAATGGAAAACAACACAACAAGCACATATGCAAGGCATAAACAAACAATACGTATGCATGAACATGGAGTGACAAGACAACAATTGGCGGGACAACACATGGTGATAAGAACATGATGGATCACACGGTTGGGACAACACATGGAACATGGCAGGATGACTAGTAACATAAGCAAGATGACTAACAACATGCGCAAAACAACTAACAACACATGGTGAGAAAAAACAGCAAGCGTGGGACAACATGGTGGGACATGGGCACGATACAAGGACACGGCGGGACAAAAGACATAAACAAATACACTCTTCAATCAAAACCCTAGATCAGAATGATGCAGAACCGCCAGGTTCATAATAGTGAGGCAAAACCCTCTCATAAAGATATAATAAGATAAAGCTGAGAAGGACACAAGCTTCAGAATAGATCGAGAGTGTGGATTGAAGAAGGGAACAGATCAAAGATGTGAACAGGAGAAAGATAGAATAAAATATGGAGCAAGGAAAGCTTGAGTACCTGCAACCTGCACACTTAGCAAACAGATTACGTATCTGTTCTCAAAATACAATGTAAAAGATAAATATTTTTAGAATTTTCAAGTTTCTTGATTTTTCAGATTTTGAAAATGATTGAAATTTTGGACAATATTTCATTTTTTTTATTTCATTTTTTTATTTTTGACAATATCTCATTTTTTTGGATTTTTGACAATATCTCATTTCTTTGGATTTTTTACAATATCTCATTTTTTTAGATTTTTGAAATAGCAATCCGCAGCACCCAAAGACAGACACGAACTACTGGCCAGGGATCGCCGTCACTCCCTTCTCATTAAAGAGTTCCCTTAAGCAGGACGTGCATGTGAGGGTGGCTTACCACAACCAACTGCTTCTAAAGAACGGTGCCCCTACTAAGGCCATACCCGAGATACAACCTAGCCTAAGAGGGAGGAGTAGGAGAAAAAAATTGGAGACAAGCTTTGTGCAGGATGGGAGATATCAAGGTTCGAATTCCTTCTAGGGTACTACCCCTCAAAGAGACAGTCTATTGCGCCGGGGCTTTCTGTCTTTGATTTTTAGACCCATATTTATCAAGCACGCATGCGACCGGGCTCATGATGTCCCGCGGGGAACTGTACTGCCACTCTTGTCATGTCTTTGATTCATAATTTTGCATTGAATTATTTTCTCATTTTGGTAGCCTTTATTGGCCAGATATTGCATGAAAGCTCACTTTTGAGGGTCAAGACTGCCCCTATTTGAGACCTCTCTTGTATTAGGGAGTGCCTAGGTTGGTCATCTTATCCATCCATCTTTTACCCCTACACTTGGCCGAGCAGAGAAGAGAAAAGACCTTTGTGCATACCCAAAGTATGGCCAAAGCAGCAACGGTGTGCCTCAGAGGAATCGGCTATAGCTCGCCGTGTAGTGTGTGAAAAATCCATACTCAAAGGTCACCCTCAACAATCAGGGAAAGAACTAGACTCCCAGCGCGAAGCTATCACTATCCTAAGGATGCTACCGAAGCTAACTTTTTTATTTGACACAAAGTTAAGATCTAATTAAACAAAGACTCCTAAAACCACTCAATCATGTTGAGGAACCAACGTTATAAGCATGTGCAAGAGTAATAGAGATAATAGCGATGATAACATTTTCTTGCACAAAATAAAAAAATACCTTTGTAGATCCGTGGAGTGATCTTGACCATCGAGCTTTGAGGAGTGCGAGCTTTATTTTCCTTGCTTGTCAGGATAAAGGATGAAAGGAGAGCAAAGGATTGGATTCCTCGCCATAGAGGAGTGGCAGACATCATACTGGACGAAGAAGGGATAAAAAGGAAGAGAGACGAGGGATAGAACTCCCTCGTTAAGGCACTGAGGCCCTGATAACAAGGAACCGAGTACAGAATAACCAGTGATTAACTGAGATCAAGGCGGGCTAAAGCCTCGAAAATAGCAAGAAAAAGGGTGAAAACCCCGAAAGGGTGAGACAGAAAGAACAGAAAGACGACGAAAAGATAACTGTGAAGATAAGGAATACGGATAATGATCATCCAATGTGGTCGGAGAAAAGGAATAGCGATCACCCGACAGAGACGAGGAAGAGAATGTATGAACACCCGATAATGTCAGGAAAAAGAAATGGAAACCACCCGACGAAGTCGGGGAAGGATCGGAAAAACCACCCGACAAGGTCGAGGAACGAGCGCAAAGAATTCCCAACAAGGTCGGGGGAAACATACGAGAAGTGAAATCCGGACGTATCCAGGAAGGAAAGCTAGAAGATGCCCCTAGATCAGGGGAAGAGGAGGACATAGGCCGAGACCTAGAATGGTGAGGATAGGAAAAGATGGTGGAAATATGGTCAGGTGGATGAAGGTACACCACCCACAGATAAGAACTGAGCAACAGAAAAGATGAATGGATGGAAGAAGGAGATGAGACAGTGGACCCCCGAGTGCACAACTGACGGCCCTTGAACTTACGTCGCCGCCTCTTCTTAGCCGCAATCTTCTTGAAACAACGCCACCTGGCGCGGGCTCGGACCTTCAGGCTTCTTATCTTGCAATACTTTCTCAAATAACGAGCCCATCTGACAGACGGCCTGGCCCTACTGTGAACATGCAATTTCATCGGGGCGGCTGCCCCTAGCTGTGCGGTGCTAACCTCAGAAGGACATTCTAGAACAGTCAACTCCTTGGGATGAGCATCAGAAAGTAGTGGAGTTTTATCATTCGACACTAGAGGCATAAGATTCGGCAACTCCACTCGGCAATCGGGCATGAAGCATAACTCCCTTGCTAGAAGCGCATGACAGAACTGAGGGAGAGTCACGCGCGGCGTTGACGTGGCCGGCATGCTAATAAATTGAGGGAAGTTGCACAGCAAGTGTAGAATGTCCTTGGAAAGTGTAAAAGATGCGACCAATTGCCCCTTGAATAGGGAATCCATCAGGCTCCGGGCGGCCGTATGTGTTAGCATAATCTGAGTAGAGAACCCCTCTCGGCCAGTGAACTGAATAGCAATCGGGTGCGAGGTAATAACAGCATTAATGATGAACTTCCCAGCAAGCAAAGAGATTGCTACCGGCCTCACCTTTGAAGAAACTGACACCAACACAAGGGAACTCTTCTTTGCAACCGTTCTCGTAGTAAATGCAGGCTCATTACCCCTAAAATGGCCAGGAACCAGGACTTGGACTGGCATGCGACAAATGAAATCTTGAAGCTTGTAATGCATAATCAAAGCCTGGCTCAGCTCTTTATCTCCCAGGGGACTAGACCCGAGGGGCACCAAAGGTAGTGTGTACCTGCTTCGCGAAGTGGGAAGTGGCAGAGGGAGGTTAGAAGGAAGAGGTTTGAAGGGCGCGGGTGGCGATGGTGCAAGCGATGGGGAAATATTGATGATGATGGGCATGGGTGGAGGTAAAGGCAAAAGTGGAGGTATGGGTTTAGGGTCGGCCCGCTCAGACTCAGAGGATGATGGCGAAAGAAGTGGCATCGGTGAAGGTGACGGAACAGGGATTATTACAAGGGTTGGTGATGAAGACAGTGGTGATGGTCATGGGGATAATGGAGAAGGTGATGATGGAGATGTGGCCAATGGAGGCGGCGAAGGTGGGGGTGGAGAAGGTGGTGGCAAAGGGGGTGATATGGTTGATGGAGATGGTGAATGGGAAGAAGGAGGAGAAAAAGGTAGGGGTGTAATGGAGGAAGTGGCGGGTGGTGGCGCTCTTCGACGTATTTTTACAACACGTCGAGAGGCGTTGGGAATAGGTGTGGTGGCGGAAACGGCGAGTGAAGGGGAAGTTGCCCGAGTGGAGGCTGAAGTAGGTAAAGGTGGTGGAGGAGATGGGATAGAGGAAGAAGTGGGTAACGGAGCAGGTACCTTATCAACTAGAGAAACACCAGGGTGCCCCTGGTCTTGAAGTGGAGACGGTTGCCTAGGTTGCACGGCTTGCTGCTGCTGCTGCTTGCTACTGAGATCTGAAATAACTTGGCGCATGATAGCCCAATCAATCATCTTCTTATCTTCCAAACTGTAAACAAGTTCCCGTAACTCGGGGCAATTCTCGACGACATGCCCCTGTTGACGATGGAATTCACAGAACTGGAGCAAATTCCCGACCGCGGGTCGACAATGCATAACCGGAGGGAGCTGCAATGCATGGGTGGCCGCCAAAGCCCTGAAAATATATGTAAGAGATTCTAGCAACGAAGAGTGAGAAGCCCGCTTCGGGCAAGGTGGATGCCAAGGGGTGTGAAAAGGTAATGGAGATGGTAGCGGGGGTTGCGTAGGCAAGGGGGACTGCGTAGGCAAAGGCGGAGGGTTATAATGATGTGGAGGCGTGGAGGGAGTGGGAATGTAATGAACGGCATCTACCCGTTCTAGGTGTAGTGTTTCCTTGACCGGAGGTGGAGGGGTGTGGTGAGATGAAATAGTAGAGGGCTGACTCATGGAGGGCTGATAGGTGGAGGAGTATATGGAGGTATAGGGGTGTGTGGGAGCGGAAGGCCGACTCGTGGAGGGATATGTAGTGGAGGGCTGACTTGCGGTGGAGGGGGAAGAGAGGGGGTATGTAGAAGGTGACGGTGAAGGAGGCTCATGGCCAAAGGAAACTAGGAGTTGTTGGCTAACGAAGCGGGCTCGATTGTAAAGCCGTTGTCAGGATGTAATATCATGCAGTGCTAAAATGCACCTGAGCTCGGGCGTTGCATTTGAAATAACCATCTTGATATGTTCGCCCTCCGGAATATGCCCCGGGACTTGCGCGGCTAGGCGACGCCAGCGGTCGGCAAACATGGAGAATTCCTCGTCGGGCTTCATCTTCTCTTGGGCCAGATCAACCATAGAGGTCTCGGTACTGCTGAATAAACCTTGCTTGGACGGCTTGAAAATTCATCATCTGCTCTTGCGACAATGTGAAGAACCAATCCTTGGCCGAGCCCTCTAAAGATAGGCCAACCAAATAGGCCATCAAGCTTGGATCATGCTGGAACTGGGACGACTCATAGAGGAAATCCTTCAAATGTACGTAGGGGTCACCGACTCCACCGTAGTGACGATATGCGGGAATTTGTGAGCGCGGTGGGAGTTGAAGACCTCGAAAGGCAAGTGGGATATCCGAAGAAGTTTGAGGATTGACTCGGCGTTGCAATTCATCGAGCTGGCGTTGGGCCTGAGCGAACATCTCCTCGGTAGGAAGAGTCCGAGAAGGATATGGGCCAGCTTGAGCAAGAGATGACGAATTTAGACCAGGGTAATGATGATGGGCCAGATAAGGGGACCCAACTTGAGAAGAAGGAAAGCCCATTCCAAGAATGGAGGAATGCATGGGCCTGGAGGAATCATGTATGTAAGAATGAGGATTGATTGGGTTAACAGCAGCACGGGCGGGATAAGAAGGCCCGTTTAAAGAATATGGTCCAATGGAGGAATAAGGAGACGGGCCCGCATGGGAAGAGGAATCCACACAGGGGGTAAGAAGATGGAGAAGTATAGGAATAAGGTACAGGGAAGAAATGCTCCATGGGGAGAATGGAGACTTTATACAGTGAATTTCAAATGAATATAAGGATGGGAATGAACCTAAGACAAATGCAGCTAAATGGAGACACACAAAGATGAACTAGACCAAATAAGCCTAATCTGACAAAAGGATGCAAATGACGACACTATGCAACATACAATGGAGAAGAGAGATGAGAAAAGAATCAACCAATTATCCAAACAAATTCCAAATAATACGTGAAGATTTTTATAAGTTCTCTTAGGACCTTAGTGCATTAATTAAAATGTGAGTTCACTCAACCACAAGGTACCTAAATAGGGTGAGAATGGAGAACTGGCAGACTCTAAAGGACTCTCTCTCGCACGAATGCAAACCTTAGACTGGGGGGTGGTATGGTACAACCTGCCCGGCGTCCGTGTGGGAATCCACGGCTCACGGAGACTTACGGAGGTCCTCGGCAAGGTCCCCTAGTCGGCTCCAAGGAGTATGGAGGCGAGAGGAAACCCTACCTCGGTAGGAATGCAGCTAGATGTGAATGAAATGCATGAGTCCTATGTGCACTGGAGTGCATGCAAGATCTTGCCTAGATACTAACAACCAATGACCAAAATAAACATGCGAGGATGAAAGCAAGTAGACAGCAATAGCATATAACCAGGGGGAAGATCAATAACTGGCACCAAAGATCACAAATATCATGGAATATGACAATCAAAAATGAAATAATGGTGCACTGTAGCACCACATGGACGGTCTATATGCGACCGCTCAAAGGGACAGACGGTCTGTATAGGACCGTATAAGCCAGGGAGCAACAGAACGACAGAATAACTGCACAGGAATCATAGAGTGCTAGAAATGACGGACGGCAGAGATGAGAAGCGTACCAGGAAGAACGGTATGTGGACAGCCGCGTAAGATCTGGAACGGATCTCCAGAAACCGTGCACCTACAACCAGAACACCCAGAAGCGTACCTATGCCAGAAAGATGGACGGCTAAGTATAGGCCGTTCACAAGGTTAGACGGTTGATGGGAGGCCGTCTGTGACAAGATGCTTGCAGGGGAATTGGCACCGATTGCCGGGAAGGACGATGGATGATCAGCTGCTCAAATGGTGAACGGCTCTGTGAGAACCGCTCACGTTCTAGAAGGTAGAAAATGCAACTTAACCTGCAATCACTCCAAAAGGGGACTAACACAACGAAAGAGGGGTCAGCAAATCACAAGCACGATGGGCACTAGGAGTCCCACTGTGATCGCCAAAAAACGGGGTGTTGACATATTTTGTTTCTACTCTCTTTCTTTCTCTCTTCAATACCGGCTTGAAAGATCTCTATTCTCTCCTTCTAATAAATCGATGTGCAAAATAAAATAGGATAGTAGAAGGAGAACAGAAGAGAGTAAAGAACCGTGATTGCCACCAAGGTGCCGTACGTGATGAACACGTTGTGCCTTGGAAAGAGAGGGAGACACTTGCCTGACCTGCAGCGCTGGGGGGATGAACGGTTCGGGGAGAACCACCTAAATGATGCACGGTCTTACGATAGACCGCTCTTCAGTGCTGCGGGTACGCGGGACGTAGGACTATTGGCTGATGGACGGCTTATAGACAACCGCAGGATAATGAAGTGCGATCGAAGATCCAGCGCACATACCATCGAACGGTCCTGGAAGAGCCGCACAAGACCATCAAGCCAGAAGTCACAAAGGGGTCCAACCTCCACCCTCTCCGGCCGGCCAGAGGGGATGGGCCTCGTGCTAGGAATTGCTGACCTGCAAAACAACGTAAAAACACAAAGAGAAAACCTAGATTAGAACTGGACAGTGTAGTAGATGTCAAAATAATAAGGAGTGGACATTAATAAGTGGAAAGGGGGGTACCTGGGGGATTTTAAACCCCTAGGGTGTCAAAAACGTGGGTGGGTGTGTGCATGGCAATGAAGATGAATAAGAACGTGGAGAGAAAGTAATGAAAGTAATGCATGCAATGACAAACAGGACGAAACCAATCAAACACAAAAGACTCAAAAATAGACTACTCCCTGAATCGGAGGCTTGTATGGACGTGGAAAGCCTCCCTCCTTGGTGCTAGGTCGCTCAAGAATGCGACAGGGCTTCACTGTCGACCAAAATCTCCCCCTCCCTTTCCAACCCGGCCTTCAGGGTCTATTTATAGAGCCTAGAAAGCCTGGCTCGAAAATAGGGTTTCCAGTGGATATTAATCCGAGATATCAAAAGATAAAGTGAAGATAATATCCTCAGATTTCGTTAGGATCAAATCTCATTCGATTTGGTTGAGAATCCACGGAGAAAACTGAGGACAAAGTTGAGGGTGTAACCACGGATAAAAGGGATGAAATCGGTTAAAACTCAACAATCGACGGGATGAACGGTCTTACGATAGACCACTCAACTGGATGGGCGGCCATCTACTGGCCGTCCAACTCCGTCGGTGAAATTCAAAATAAATTATTAATAATCTAAATTATCCGTTGAACTGACCGAAACCTTCATCGTTGGACTCTTAGAGATGAACGGCTCAGATGAGACCGTTCAAACAAAGAGCGGCCAAAGATAAACCGTTCTAGTCCTGTCGGTGGAAAATCAAAATAGATAAGATAATTAGATAATTATCTGAAAACCAACGACGTTAGGACTCTGGAGAGATAGACGGCTCAGAAAATACCGCACAATAGTCTTATGCGGCTATGTCTAGGCCGTATATATGCGTGTCGGTGATAATTTAAAAAATTAGCTAAATATCCCATAAATATATGAACGGCCTAGTGTCAACCGCACGATAGGTTATACAGCTGGAGGTTGACCGCACATGTACGTGGGTGCTTGGAATTCATAGATAAGCTCGATTAACTAAAACCAAGGCCCATTAAGCCCTGAATCAACTTGGACCTAACCAAGGAGGGAGGCAACCCATAAAACTAGCCCAAAGCATGCCTGAAAATAGCTCCAACGAGTGGTGAACAACTCGAGACATCAACAAAAGGGAGTAGGAGGAATGACTCAACTTATCGATAAAAAACGGGTGTCAACATTATCCTTCGAACTCTGCTTCTCAGTCTACCCATCTATCTCCTCCATGCCCAACTCTCAATCAGGAAGAGAGATTGAATAAATTTCATCAATGTCATCAATTCATCATGGCTCAAATTCAATCCAACCAAGCCCGACTAGATCAACTTACTGAAACCATCAAGGACATGGAATTGGATCAATTGCCTAGCTACTCCAATGACAATTCTGATTACCAACTTCCACAATTTGACAATACTTAAAGCTTTTATGAACAACCTATGGTTTCCCAAGAACACAATACTCAAATCGCTCACGATTTAGATCATGTGGAAAATATGGAAGATTCTTATCGGAATGTTTTAAAGGGAGCTAGCTATAGTTATGATGATGACCAAAAGGGTGAGTTTGAGGAGCTTGAGTTTAATTGCCCTTACGAGGAGAGTTCTAGAGAAGTTGATGATCACAAGTTAGGGGGTGAAGAAGAAGAAAGTAGTGTGTAAGTCCATGATCAAATCCCATACACTTCCTTTCTTGAATTTGAGGAGACCTTGTTCCAAGGAAAGGATGAAGAGGATGTGCGAGTGGAGAATGAATTGAGTAAGGCAATTAATGATCTCTTTTGGATAAAGGCGGAGGTGGGTACCTTTCATAACTTTTATCTCGATTGGGCATCTTCTGATCAAGGGGAGGGTATTAATCTTCTACCTCTTCATGACCTCGACGAATCTAACTTCACGGTGGACATTCTTCAATTAGCCGAGTTATTTGATCCTATTGAGTCTCAAGAGTATTGTGTTGAGGAGCATGCTTCTTTCACTCTTGATATTGTTCATCCCCTTGACACTGATCATTTGATAGGAGCTCGTCACCCTTCGATCTATTCTCACCTCACAAATATTCATGTAATTCCTAAAATTGAGGTGATATAATTTTTTTTCAAAGATAATAAGGTCTGCATTCATATTTTCAACACTTATAAAGACCTTAAGTTTGAAGAGGAATATTTTATAATTGATGATATGATAATTCCTCTTCCATTTTCTGACTGGGGCAGTCCGTTTGGCCTATTAAACTCATCATGGTATGCTATAAAGGCCCAACCAAAAATAATGAATGTTGATTTTTACATGATGCCCACGAAAGAAGAATTGTTAGCATACGCGTTACACGAAAAAATCAATCATACTAACAACCAACTTATCTTTTGGTCACATATGCTTTTTCATAGTCTTATCTCTACATGGTACAATCGGTGGAACTTGAAAGACGATGAGATCACGTTGTGGCTCATTTTTAACTTAACTCTATGGTTATGAAGCTTGTACCTCCTATGCATGAGTCTGACTGAAGACAGAAAACTTAGCGCTTCTAGGAGGCAACCCAATGTCTTTGTTATTTGATGTTTTAGTTTGTTTTCATTAGTCAGGTCAAGTCCAAGAGATGGATCTATCGTCGTCCATAACATTGATGGAGTTTCACCCCGCATATTAGGTTGTCTCTTTCCTACTCAGCGATCTTTATTGTTACATTGTTCTATTACTTTTATTGCTTATGCCATTGAGTACAATGTCATTCAAGTTGGGGGGGGGAGAATAATTTCATTTCATGATGCATATAATACAACTTGACATGAGTTCCTGCATCTTGTCATGCATATCTTCTAAGTTGTTTTGCATTGAACATGAAAAGTAAAAAGATGAAATCTTCAATTAAGTTTTCTTAATTAAGTTTTATTGATTCATGCTTAAATTGAAAGTGATTCTGGAATAGGAAAGACTAAAGAGTAGGATGATGAAAAATTTATTCGATCTAGCCATGGAAAATTGATGTAAGAATATCTTTAAAGTCCTTTAGCACTTCAAAAATAAAGAAATCACATTGCACGCTAATGAAATAAACAGGACAAGTCTTCTGCTATTTTGGGTATGTTTGCCTGATACTATGCACTTCTTAAAAGATCTTTTATAAGCTTTCTGTCACGTTATCAATCAAATAAGTGCAAAAGCACATTGTTGAAAATAAAAGAGAAAAAAAATACCATGAAAAATATCCTGAATCTTAGTAACTGGGCCTACTTCACTTAACAAGTGTTGAGGTTCACGTCAAACGAGAAGGGAATCTTGATTTGCGTAACCGGGCCGGCTTCTCCTAAGACAAGAGTCGAGGTTCGCGTTAAACAGTGAAGGGTAGTGTAGCATCATGTGTGTAGAAAAAATAAAAAAGATCTCAAAAGGGATAAAGTAATAAGGGAGACAAAAAGCTAGTATGCTTAATGCTCTGATTAAGAGGTGCAGGGTTGAAAGGCACTTAGAATAACAAATGGGTGATGTAATTGTCTAAGCTGTGGATTTAGTATTACACATGCACAAGTGCTATTGAACTTTGATTTGTATTCTTGATCATGTACCTTAATTTTCAATCTAAGGCTAGTGTGTATTAATGCTTTCAGATTCTTAATCTTTGGTTGATTCTGTGAAGGGAGAGCTGGATATGAAGGTATGAACTTTGCAAACTCTTGTTGGTCTTGAATTTTAATTTATTTACATTGCTAAGGGACTAGCAATGAGTAAGTTGGGGGGTGTGATAAGTGCTATATTTCATATCATAATTTGCATCATATGTATCATCTTTGAGCATTAAAAGAACAAAATTATGTAATTTAGATGAATAACTCTATTCTCACACATAATTTGAGTCTGCATATATTTTACCAGCATTTTTGTAGTGAAAATGATAATGAGAGATTCAGTTAAGAAATTACATAACTATTTTGGATCAAGAACAATGATTATGTGAAATTTTCTAGAATTTCAGGAATGTGCGACTAAGCAGAAGGCGCCATTTTTCAAGTCAGAAAGAACAAGCGGCTGTTCGTGTCATCGTTCATTGAAGAATAAGCGACCGCTTACGCGGGCGCTCAATCCTTGTGTACGGAAAAGATAAAATACTGAAGAAAAAATCAAGAAAAATAGAAAAAGGAATGAGCGCCTGTCCAGAAAGTCATCTATTCAATTATATGAAAAAGTCAAAAATATCAAAATATGGAAAAAAGAAATTACGCCTGTTTGAAAAGGCGCTATTTTATGAATTAATGGCACTACGGTGGTCGCCATTTATAGTTTGAAGCAGAAACGAAATCGAGTTGCTCTAATGAAAGTTATCTTTCCAAGTTTTGAAGCAAGGAGGACTATTTGAAGACAAGAGGTCTAGTTTGAGCAAGATTTGATGCTAAAAAGTCTAATTTTTACTTGATCCCAAAGCTTCCAATCGTGGAAAGCCCCTGCACCCTATAAAAAGTCACCCAGAGCAAACTGAAAAAGAGATCTTAACCTTTCTTAGCCTCTTTACATACTTTTCTGTTCATCTTTTCAATTTACTATCTTCTGCAAACTTTCCCCTTTTTAAATTCTCTTCAATTCCTTCTTTTTCCTCTTCCTCTATTCCCTATCGTTTTCAATCTATTTCTAGTTTTTCAAAGCACCGTCCTTTACATTTTGAAAATCACATCTCTCTATTCTTTCTCAATTTTCTCCCACTTTTGATCCTATTCTCCTCTTACTTTCTTCACAATAGTTGTTTGTTTTTAAGTGTGCGTCAACTTCTTCTTCTTCCTCTTCTTCTAATTCTTTCTCATTTTCAAGGTATAATCTCTTTTTCAAAGTTTAGTTTTTAGGTTTTTACTGTTCATCCGCTCAACACCTATCTATTCTTCGCCAATTTTCATCATATTTTGATCTTCTTCTACCTCTGTTTTCTTCATCAATCTTCTTTTTCTTTCTCTGATCTTCAACTTTCTCTTCTACCACATCTTCTAATTCTCTCTGGTTTCAAAACTATTTCACTTTCAATCTCACTCTATTTTTATTTCTGTTTTATTATTTTTTAACTCCCTTCATCCTCTTCTATCTATCTTTCCCTCCTCTATTTTCTTCACACATGCCAAGGCAGAGATTCTCTTCTTTCGGTGCTCACAAGGCGGCGTCTACCTCCAAGGCGTGGCGATTCAATCAAAGGCTTGGTATGGAGAAGACGGCACTATTCTTCATCATCTTGGCTCTATTTCTTCCCTTATTCTTTTACTTCAAGTTGTAATTTTTAATTTTCATAGAGTTGTAATCTTTCCAAAACAATAAAAATTCATCTTTTGCAATTGTGTCTTTCTAGTTCTCTCTCTATCTCCTTCCAAATTTTCTTCTTTAGCCCTCTCATATTCTTTAGACAAGTTTTTTTTCACGCAATTATTTCCTTTAGTATAAACTCACTCAAATTCGGTTTTCAAAATATAAGGATTTTCCAACTTACTTAAAAGAAAAACTTTTCTTCTCCGTGGGATCGGCCCGTTCTTACCGCTCTACCTATATTTAATATCTTTTTAGTGAGTGAGTGTGGTTATTTTTAAAATTGTGGCATGATTTTTGACGACGAGTTTTATTGTTGTGTATGTGATTTTGATGATTACAAAATGCCTTTGTTGCTTGACTGTGTGCGAGAATGGTTATTCATGTCATCATGTGTATGGAGGTTGAAATAGTTGAGGAAATGATCATAAACTGTTTCTATTGTGATATCATCATGTGGGAGCATTGTGTTTCTATAAGGCTCATACGTTGTGATTCTATAAGGCTCATACGTGCTTTGAGGTTAGCACAAATATTGCATATACATTGTCTCTACACTTGGTGAAATTGCTTTATGATGTGTGGGTTGATGAGCTTGGCGATTGAACAAATGGAGAATCCATGGTGATACTCTTCTAATCTTGAGTTGGAAAAATGGGTTCTCAATTGCTTTCATACAGATCTTTCATGGGAATTCTTATGAGCCTCATGCTAATTCTTTTATAATCATATTTCATGTCATTTGGGTCTCGGCCTCAAACCGAGCTTCATATGTTAATGCATGACCCATATATTTTGATCTTGATCTAACATCTTGCTTTATCATGTTTTTCAGGATGACAAATCATGATTGATCTTCATGAGATTATGGTAACATTTAATCAATTGTTTCCCTTTGGTTTGATGGAGGTTTTAGTTATTTTTCAAACTCAAACTGTCTTACAGTCTTCACCATTTTCAATCCAACCGTTGGATCTCCCCTCTAAAAATAATATGTTGTAGCTCTAGGAGTCCTCTTTCCAACGCCTCCAGTCTTGCTTCGATCGGAGTTCGGAGCTAGGAGAATTAATTCCTGTCGCCGAAGCGCGCAGAGCCATTTTTGTGAAGCTGCCTGAAAGGGTCGACCCTTAGGGTCGACCCCTCAAAAAAGGGTCGACCCTTGGGGTCGACCCCTGTAAACCAGAACCAAAGTGTGTTCTGTTTGGGTTCTGGAAACCCAAGGGTCGACCCTTGGGGTCGACCCCTTGAATTCTGGAAACCCGAGGGTTGACCCCAAGGGTCGACCCATGTAAAACAGAACACAAAATCCGTTCTGTTTGGCTTCTGTATGCCCAAGGGTCGACCCTAAGGGTCGACCCCTTCAGTTCCGACCTCCAGCCGCCGTTTTTGACTGCCGTTCTCTTGCTCCAAAAGTCTTCCAATCCAAGTCCAACTTCTCCTAATCACTCCATAACTTGTGGGTCTTGTCTAAGGGTTGTCCCTTGACCATTCTAATCATATATATACTTCTCCTTTGGTCACAAATCCTAAGGAGAGGGGTGAGATCCAATTTTTGGGTGTTTTACTAACCCTTGTGTATGCAGGTTCGGAGTTGAAGCTCCAAAGCCCTCTTCCACCTTGTTCTGAGCTTATATGTGAAGGGAAGAACGTGGATTCAAGTCCCTAATCGATCCTCTACTGGAAGCAACGTGGAGAATCAAGATACAAGCATCATCTTTGCAAGAATCGATCATTTCTCTTCAAGAACGGTTCCTCATCCTGCAGAAGCTCTTCATCGAAAATCTGAGGGAGTTGTCTTGATCTTTCACTTCTGTATTTTTGTTTGAGATTGCTCAAGGTCTTGAATGATTATCTATGAGGTGCAATATATATATATATACATGTTCATTTGTTCATCTATTGATTGCTATCTTATTAGTGCTATGCTTTTCATCCTAAGCAATAAGATGAACTAATGCTTTCTTTTCTCTTGCAGAAGAAGAAGGAAGAGTGGTACCACAAGGATGAGAGTAGAGAGGTGAAGAAGAAATTAGAAGAAGGTAAAGAAGTGCATCTCGAGGATGTTGTGCCCCTGTGTGGTTTTGATGATGGCTGACACACCATGAGTCACACTGAGGTGTGCTAATTAATTTAGATGACTGTTTGACTGCTTAAATATCTGATTGTTTGCTTGAATAGCTAATTCATGAATATGGCTAGATTGGGTTAACATAGTGGCTATTTGTTTATGCAATGCGTTGACGCTTGGTACCTCTTTAACCTCATTTATTCATTGGTCTGGTCTGTGGTGCGTCAACCCCTTGTGCTGATGGGTCGACCCCTCAGTTCATTCATCGGTTGTTCACCTGAAGTCCATACATTGGTCCTCTTTCAAAGTCTGTACAGCATTCAAGTCTATACATCGGTTGCCTTGAATCTGGATGATCAAGTCTATACATTCATGGTTTTTCCTACGTTCTGGCCAAGTCTACACATTGGTTTTCATTCGAAGTCTGTACACTGCTTCACTTCGTCAAAGTCCATACATTGGACTGTAGCATCTGAAGTCTGTACAGCGTTCGTTGTCTAGAGTTCTTGAAGTATATATATATACATTGGACTGGTTCTTTCGAAGTATATACGTTCATTATTCCTCTGTCTGTCTGCAGATGATTCAGGCCATCAAGACTTGGCACGTGATCCAAGAGGCTGAAATGCTGACACGTGGACACAGCAGTTCAAACAATCAAGAAAGAAGCTTCTGGATTACTCTGTGCGTCAACGCCACGAATTGGAAGAGTCGACGCAGCAGTTAAAGAGGGGAGGCTGTTTGTTCACTGGACTGCCGATGCCCATGCGTCAACGCCACAACTGAGCAGCGTCGACGCAGCAGCTAAAGAGTCGAAGCTAATGGCTTACTGGAATGCCTCACTGCGTTAACGCCATTGCTTGACAGCGTCAACGCAGCAAGTCAGATTGCTGTCATTGAGCACGTGAACTGTGACCGTGTCTGGCACGTGATTCGAAGTGCCTGACTCGTGATCCCAGGAGGACGAGGTGTGCAGGTGCTGAGCACGTGATCCGAGGAGGAATCTTCTGGACGAAAGGCGTGGGAAGCACACGCCCTAGCTAGTTGTTGCTGGTATATATTGGAGCCTTCGTCTTCAGATGGAGGCTGATCGAAGAAGAAGTCTGGAGAGCAGAAAGCCCTTCGATCCAGAAAAAGAAAAGAGGAAGAAGAAAGAAAAATGAAGTATTCGTGAAAAGAAAAAGAGAGTGAGCATAGAAGAAGGAATCCTGAAGATCAGTCCTTCGAGCCTGGCTACTTGGATCAAATCCAGAGCCATCTGAGCTTCATTCCTATTCTGCTGTCTTGTTTTGTTTTTGTCTTTCCTTTAAGGTTTCTTTGTTGTTCTTCCGTGTCTCTTGTGAGAACGGGTTCCTCCTGTGCCATCAGGAGAAGAGAGGTTCTTCACCTTTGGTCAGCAAGCAGCTGGGGGCTGTCTTGTGGGTTCCCTCTTGGTATAGAGGAAGAGAGAGGTGAGTCTCTGGTTTCTAGTGACCGTGGGTTACTAGAGGCTCCCTCCGGGCTAGGAGGAAGAGAGGACTCGTCCTCTGGTTGCAAGTGACGGGGTGTCACTTGGGTGTTCCCTCCGGGCTAGGAGTAAGAGAGGACTCGTCCTCTGGTTGCAAGTGACGGGGTGTCACTTGGGTGTTCCCTTCGGGTAGGAGGAAGAGAGACCTTGGTCTCTGGATTTTCGTGGCCGTGGGTCACTGGTGTTTCCCTCCTGGGTTGGAGGAAGAGAGGAGCCTGTTCCTCTGGAAAGCTGTGTGACAGCGTATGTTGGCAAGCTGTGTTGCCCAGTAGTTTTTAGTGAATCCACATTCCGATTGGGAGTGTGGGGTGGACGTAGGCAGACTTGTGTCTGGCCGAACCACCTAAAAATCCTTGTGCAGTGGTTTGGTTGATTGCCTACTTCCGCTAGATGCATGCTAGGACCGTGATTTAATTGATTATCTATATCCTAGAGTTTAATTGAGTTTGCATATCTTATGTTTGATCAATTGTCCACTGATCTAGTTGTTATCATCTCATGCGAATTTTAAATTGGGTAGAATTCTTTGAAAGATCCATTCACCCCCCCTCTGGATCTGTGTTTATCAATCGCACCTAGCTAACAATTGGTATCAGAGCTGGTTCTCTGATTGATCAGATCCAACGATCTGCAGAGGATCCTGTTGTCCCTTGGTGCTTTTCTGTTTCTACCACTTGCTGCATTAATCTAGTTGCCGATTTATTCAATGGGTTCTCCACCGGTTTTCAATGGGTCTAACTTTAACTCATGGATTAGCAGTCTTCACAATTATGTGAAAATGATTAATCCGGATCTGTGGAAGTTAATTTCACAAGGTCCCCACAGATTGCCAAAGGAAAAGTCCAAATGGACTAAAAGTCACAAGTCAAAATATGGAGAAAATCAGAAAGCCTTTAACCTGATGAGAGCAGCTATTGACAAGGCTCTACATTCTTGTTTTTATGAATGCAGGTCCGCTAAGGACATTCTGGATCAGCTGAAGCTAGCTCAGAGGATGAATGAGGATAACTGCATGATGGCTGACGAGAGCAACCATAGCAGTGATCAAGAGGAATTCCAAGATGCTGAAGAGGTAATCATCCCCTTCTCTGGCTTCACTTTAGATGACTGGGTAGATGCCTATGCTGATCTGTTTCACTCCCATGAAAAAATGAGTAAGAGGTATAGAAGACTGAAAGAGAAGCTGGAAAAACTAGGAGGTGAAAATCTTCAAACTCTGAAAACTGAAAATGAAATATTTAGAAGACAGATAACAGAGTTTGATTCTATTAGTTCAGACTTAGAACATTTCAAATCTGAAAAATAATCTCTTATGAAACAAGTTGCTCTACACAAAAAGGAGAGTCAAGAGCTTGTTTGTGAAATTGCTGAACTAAAGGGAAGGTTTAGCTTAGTTGATCAGGCTCACAAAAATGATATCGTTCAAAATGAAAAATTGGTGAGAGAATTAGAATGTGTCAACTCTGAATTGGAAAAAATGAAATCTGAAAATGCTTGCAATGCTTGTGCAGCTTTAAGAGACTTGATAAATGAATTTGATTCTGATGATAAACTTCAAAAGGATTTAATCAAATCTCTGAAAGAAGAAAATAAATCATTGCTAGAAAAGAAAACTGAAGCTGAAGATATGAAATCTGAAAATGAAAGACTCAAAAACCAGTCCAAGGAATTTGAACACAAATTGATGAGCCTTGAAAAAGAAAACAGATTGATTTCTAAAAAAATGGAGGCTGATAGAATAATGAATCTAGAGCTTCAGAAAAATCTCAACAAACCTCAGTCTGAGAAACAACAGGAAAACTTTTATGAATGTCAGTCTTCTTTAGATGATTGGATGTTTGATGATAATCTCCTAGAGAAAAATAGGAAATTGAAAGAGGAAATTGACAAGCTGAATCATCTAAACAACCAACTGTCAGATAGGCTATTGACAATTGAAAAAGGCAAGGGTGTGAGCATGAATAATTCTGATAGGTTGGTGGATGCAGAACAAGAAATTGAGAGTCTAAAAACCATCAACTTAATGTTAAATGAAAATGTCAGTTGTAGTGAACAGAAAATAGCTGGATATGAGCTTACTATCACATCCCTTCAACAAGAAGTTGATGATCTTTACAAGTCCTTATCTGAAGCTGACAAGGAAATAGAATTAAAACAGGAAGTAGAAAAACTCAAAAGTCTGAATGATGCCTTGCATCAACAAGTAATTTCCTGTGAAACAGATTTGTCCAAATATGAAGCTAAAATTGCTGATTTGAATTTTGAGATTAAAGATTTGAAAAATTCTCTATCAAAATTTGTCAAAGGTAAGGACAATCTGAATAAGCTTCTTGAAAAGAGTGATAACTTTGAGAGAAAGGGACTGGGCTATAGTCCGACAAATAAAAAGAGTAATGGGAATGAAACATCTACTGTTTTTGTCAAAGCCACCAATCAGAACACAACCTCTGATCCTTCTGTCTTCAAATTCACTGCACAAAAATCCACTGTGAAACCCAAAACTGTGGAACAAAATCAAAAACTGAAAAAGGGTGAAACTTCACAGAAAAATGATAAAGACACTCCTGTTACTATAAAGAAGGCTACACACAATTCACATGATCTCTCACACACTCATATTAAAAAGGGGTCATGTTATTATTGTGGGAAAGGAGGTCACATAATGGAAGATTGTAGATTGATGTTAAAGGATGAGCATACTAGTGGAACTTTACATTCAAGAAATCCTTCTGATAGAAACCATGCTGCTACGAAGCCGGATGCTTCATGTTATTATTGTGGGAAGCAGGGTCATCTCATGAATGATTGTTTAATCATGAAAGAAGACAATAAACTACATGCAAGGTCTTCCATGCACCTTCATGATCCATATGGATCTAAATACAACTCTAGTCAGCACATTGTGTGCTTCAACTGCAATAAGCCTGGGCACAAGGCTGCTGAGTGCTGGTTTAGATCTACTTGGGGTAAAAATGGTTTTCATAGAAGAAATTCTTTTGCTTGCTCTCACTGTGGGAAGAATGGCCATACAGTCAAGAACTGTTGGCATGTTCAGAAGAACACTGTTAACCCCTATGGTGTCAAATTCCCTGCAAAACCATTTGCAAGATTTTCATGCTATAACTGTGGGAAGCAAGGTCACAAATTTTCTGAATGTTGGCTGGTTAGGAATAAGAATCAAACTATTCATGCATATAATAGAAAATCTTATAATTATGTTTATAAACCTCATGCTACTGTTACTATGCATCCTAAGAACCAGAAACCAGTCACATCATGTAGATACTATGGAAAGTATGGTCGCTCTATGGAAACTTGCTATCTGATGGATCATGATGACCATGCTGCTATGAATTTGCTTAGAACACCTGTTAGGGGTAAGGCAGGACCCAAAGCTGCTTGGGTCCCTGCAAGTTCAAAATGATCAATATTTTGCAGGTGTGCCTTGGGTGCTGAAGAATAAAAAGGGGGAAATAAACCAAGGCACCCAAGTTGATAAAGCCCCATTAAGGTAAATTCTCTGCACTTCTTGTTCTTAGAATAACTGCATAGCATGTTAAATCCGTCCTTGCATATCAACTCACCATCTGCATTGTTAGATTTAATTTTCTAAACTCTCTTCCTACATGATTTGCATATTTAATGATAGACTGAATTTGCATATGTTGCCATTGAAAAATCTGATGCTCATTGTAAGGGGGAGTTTGTCTAGTCTCATGCATTGTCTTCATGTCATATAGGTTGATTCTGTGTTTTTAGATAGGGGGAGTAAATGCATAGCATATCACTCTTTTTGAAAAATAAAAAAAAGAGGGGGTGATACATTGCATATAGACAGGGGGAGCTTGCTTAATCTCTTCTGCTGTCTTTATCTGAACTCTACCTGCCCACCTATCTGATTCATCCTGTCATATCTGTGTTACCAGTGATTTCAACATCAAATGATCTCTCTTGACTATTTTTAAAGTATTCATAATCTGAATTTATACCTTATTGAGATCTGTCTGCCTCTCCTAAATCTGCTGAAGGAGAGCTTCACTTCAATCCAGTCAATTCTGAACTTCTTTGCTCAAGGGCAGATTCCTTGCTGAAATCTTTCAGAATCTATGCTGTTTGTTGAAATATCAGTCAGCTCACTTAAATTACTAAGCTGAGATATGAAGTAAATCTTCAGTCTGAATACTACTTCATGAAAGTTAAAACATCTTTAATGAGAAACCTTCCATTATACATGCTTAAGAACATTTGTTAACTGGAATTGGTTTAAGTCTTATGTACTCCTGTTTGGACACAAGGAACTTGGAAATATCTGATTCAATCTCTTAATAAACTTTAACTGTCTGCTTCATGTAAATTCATGTAAGAGCTTCTGACATCTGAAAGTTGTTATCCTTGTCTATGTTGTCTGAGATATATAATGTACTTGTTCTGAATCATGGACAGAGCAATAACTGTGGTTACTGAGAAACCTGTCCAAAGGATTGTGTCATGAAGTACCATGGTTAACTCTGCTTAAAGAGATGATTGAAAATACTGTGAAATTTGGCAGAGCAATGGCATTGTTGTATTGAGTAACTGGGGATTCTGGCCTCTAATCAAGGTGTATCCTCATGCCAAAGATACTTCCAATGCTACCTCTGTTCTCCAAAATGGGAGAAGCAATACGGTTGTCACACTGAGTAACTGGGGATTCGGGCCTCTAATCAAGGTGTCTCCCCATGTCAAAAGGTGTTGATAAACCAAAATTGTTCATTTAGAAAGAAAATTATGAACAAGTGTAAATCAAATTCTGAAAGAACAATGTAAAATTCTGTTGCACTCTCTTATGTATCTCTTAAAACTGTCATGGAAAGTAAACTAAGTAAGATGGAAGTTGGTTGAACTAGAATTTTATATGAGCTTGTAGTTCCTTTTTATTAAGAGCTGGTTCAGATATGAGTACAATTCTTTTTGAAAAACTTGTTTACATCATTCTTAAACCATATCTGAAAATCAAGGTTTCATAAGCTTTTAAAATGGAGGACTCTAGAACTTAAAAATTCTGTTCTATGAAGTTAGTATCTTGCTGAAAAGTTCAATATCTCAATTTTCACTAACTGATGAATCTGCTCATCCTATGGCTCTTTATCACTGTGTTTTGATTTAGTGGTATTAGACTGGTTGTCAATTTTGAGAAGCACTTCTCTCAGCTTACCATGTGTACTTGCAATTTTTGGCTTACCAGAGTTCATCCTTGTGGATTTCTCTTGCATCATAAATCATAAGGGCAAGATTCTCTGGTCTGTTTGAGAGACTATTTGCATAAGGGGACAATGTGCTAGATTGTCTGATCATGTTGTTTGTCTGCATTAGCTCTATATCTTCTGCCATGTCAAAGGGGGAGTATTTGTTGCATATGCATCACTGCATAAGTTGTTTAACAAAGGGGGAGAATTGATTTAATTGCTTCTGATATTGTGTTGTCCTCATCTGCTGAACTATGTTGAGTGTCTCATATGACATATCTGGATTATTCGTTTTGCTAAAGTAAAAGGGGCAGATGAGTCAAAAGGGGGAGCTTTTAATTCACTCTTTTTATACAGTCTTATTCTTTCCTCTTAACTCATGTCTTTTTGATGAAGGCAAAGGGGGAGAAGAATCTAATCTGAGTCAGTGTAACTCATAGTGTTGCCATCATCAAAAAGGGGGAGATTGTTGTGCCCCTGTGTGGTTTTGATGATGGCTGACACACCATGAGTCACACTGAGGTGTGCTAATTAATTTAGATGACTGTTTGACTGCTTAAATATCTGATTGTTTGCTTGAATAGCTAATTCATGAATATGGCTAGATTGGGTTAACATAGTGGCTATTTGTTTATGCAATGCGTTGACGCTTGGTGCCTCTTTAACCTCATTTATTCATTGGTCTGGTCTGTGGTGCATCGACCCCTTGTGCTGATGGGTCGACCCCTCAGTTCATTCATCGGTTGTTCACCTGAAGTCCATACATTGGTCCTCTTTCAAAGTCTGTACAGCGTTCAAGTCTATACATCGGTTGCCTTGAATCTGGATGATCAAGTCTATACATTCATGGTTTTTCCTACGTTCTAGCCAAGTCTACACATTGGTTTTCATTCGAAGTCTGTACACTGCTTCACTTCGTCAAAGTCCATACATTGGACTGTAGCATCTGAAGTCTGTACATCGTTCGTTGTCTAGAGTTCTTGAAGTATATATATATACATTGGACTGGTTCTTTCGAAGTATATACGTTCATTATTCCTCTGTCTGTCTGCAGATGATTCAGGCCATCAAGACTTGGCACGTGATCCAAGAGGCTGAAATGCTGACACGTGGACACAGCAGTTCAAACAATCAAGAAAGAAGCTCCTGGATTACTCTGTGCGTCAACGCCACGAATTGGAAGAGTCGACGCAGCAGTTAAAGAGGGGAGGCTGTTTGTTCACTGGACTGCCGATGCCGATGCGTCAACGCCACAACTGAACAGCGTCGACGCAGCAGCTAAAGAGTCGAAGCTAATGGCTTACTGGAATGCCTCACTGCGTTAACGCCATTGCTTGACAGCGTCAACGCAGCAAGTCAGATTGCTGTCATTGAGCACGTGAACTGTGACCGTGTCTGGCACGTGATTTGAAGTGCCTGACTCGTGATCCCAGGAGGACGAGGTGTGCAGGTGCTGAGCACGTGATCCGAGGAGGAATCTTCTGGACGAAAGGTGTGGGAAGCACACGCCCTAGCTAGTTGTTGCTGGTATATATTGGAGCCTTCATCTTCAGATGGAGGCTGATCGAAGAAGAAGTCTGGAGAGCAGAAAGCCCTTCGATCCAGAAAAAGAAAAGAGGAAGAAGAAAGAAAAATGAAGTATTCGTGAAAAGAAAAAGAGAGTGAGCATAGAAGAAGGAATCCTAAAGATCAGTCCTTCGAGCCTGGCTGCTTGGATCAAATCCAGAGCCATCTGAGCTTCATTCCTATTCTGCTGTCTTGTTTTGTTTTTGTCTTTCCTTTAAGGTTTCTTTGTTGTTCTTCCGTGTCCCTTATGAGAACGGGTTCCTCCTGTGCCATCAGGAGAAGAGAGGTTCTTCACCTTTGGTCAGCAAGCAGCTGGGGGCTGTCTTGTGGGTTCCCTCTTGGTATAGAGGAAGAGAGACGTGAGTCTCTGGTTTCTAGTGACCGTGGGTTGCTAGAGGCTCCCTCCGGGCTAGGTGGAAGAGAGGACTCGTCCTCTGGTTGCAAGTGACGGGGTGTCACTTGGGTGTTCAAGAGAGGACTCGTCCTTTGGTTGCAAGTGACGGGGTGTCACTTGGGTGTTCCCTTCGGGTAGGAGGAAGAGAGACCTTGGTCTCTGGATTTTCGTGGCCGTGGGTCACTGGTGTTTCCCTCCTGGGTTGGAGGAAGAGAGGAGCCTATTCCTCTGGAAAGCTGTGTGACAGCGTATGTTGGCAAGCTGTGTTGCCCAGCAGTTTTTATTGAATCCACATTCCGATTGGGAGTGTGGGGTGGACGTAGGCAGACTTGTGTCTGGCCGAATGACCTAAAAATCCTTGTGCAGTGGTTTGGTTGATTGCCTGCTTCCGCTAGATGCATGCTAGGACCGTGATTTAATTGATTATCTATATCCTAGAGTTTAATTGAGTTTGCATATCTTATGTTTGATCAATTGTCCACTGATCTAGTTGTTATCATCTCATGCGAATTTTAAATTGGGTAGAATTCTTTGAAAGATCCATTCACCCCCCCTCTGGATCTGTGTTTATCAATCGCACCTAGCTAACAGAGGAGACGAAGAAGATGATGTCTAAATCATAATCATCCGTCAACAAGCAAGGAGAATCCGTTTGTGCTGAAGAAGGGGGAGCCTTATACTTGATGCATACTTCTAGTTTTCATCTATAGAATTCGTTGGGAGGTCATAGCATATATATTTTTTGATTCATATACATTTCAGATAATATCTTGTGTGGGTGTTCGGAGAAGGGGATCTCCGAGTGTGTGTGTTGTTATATGTGTGCTGATTGTGCGGAGTATATCTGCGTGCGTGTTGTTGTTGGGAGCTTTCTCCCGTGTGGTTGAGTAGGCATTGTCCTACGTGTGTGTGGACGGAGTTGTGACTCCGTGTAAGGAATTTGTTTGGGGTGTGTTCCCTAGTGTGTGTGTGTGTGTGTGTGTGCTGCTGTGGCAGCAGGTTGAGGCAAGGCCTTGTGTGTGTGGTTTGCTGTAAAAGTAGTGTGTGTGTGTTGGGGTTCGTCCCCGTGTTGCTACATTTTGTAGCGTGTAGTGAAGCCTCACCGGTTTGGTGAGGGGTGGACGTAGGGAGCCCGTCGTGGTCCCGAACCACCTTAAAAATCCCCGTGTCTTGTGGTTTGATTCTTGTGATTGTGTGTTCACTATCCCATCTGTTTGTGCCATCGTGTGAGCTCAGCGAGATTGAGTGAATCAAGTCTAAACTTGTTTAGATTAATTTTCTCAATCATATCAATCTTCTATATTCCGCTGTGTGGTAATTATGTTTTTAATTGGACATAGTTTTTAGTAGAAGGATCTATTCACCCCCCCTCTAGATCCGTGTTCCTGCACTACGGGACCCAACAATTGGTATCAGAGCGAGGCTCTGTTGTCCCTAGATCTTGCGATCTACAGAGTGATCCCAGTGCATTCCACAATCATGAATTTTTCTACTGAACATATATCTATGAACTGTTTGCCAATCTTCACTGGTGTGAATTTTGATTCATGGCTAGGTAAACTGTGTGTGGTGATCAATTCTACTAATCCTAGTATTTGGAAATTGATTTATCATGGTCCACACACATTACCACTAGATGAGACCAAGTGGTCTAATCAGGATAAAATGATGCATCATGATAATATTACTGCTTT
This sequence comes from Amorphophallus konjac, assembly GCA_022559845.1. Lineage (NCBI taxonomy): Eukaryota > Viridiplantae > Streptophyta > Magnoliopsida > Alismatales > Araceae > Amorphophallus > Amorphophallus konjac. The sequence continues at coordinate 383,273,440 of CM040123.1, forward strand.
GAGTTTATTGAAAGCTTTCGTGAATACTAACAAGTATCCATTTGTATCTTCTTGTAGGACGGCAAAGGAGCTTATGGACCGGTTGATCAAAGCTCAAGAAAAGGAAAGATAAAAATGTCTCATGGCCGATGATGCTGATCAACAAAATGACAAAAGTGCAGAAGAGGTAAATTCAGATTCTGAAGAATTTACTCTTGATGATCTTGTTGAAGCTTATGATGAGTTGAAAAAATAATATAAGAAAGTCAAGTCATAAAATAAAAAATTGAAAAAGAAATCTGAAAACTTGGTCCATGAAAATGGTTCTTGTGATAAATGTTCTGAGCTTGATAACTTGATTGAAATCTTAGAGCATGATGTTGAATGTCACAAAGAAACCATTGCTTGTTTGAGAAATGAGAATGTTACCCTCAAGAACAAAATCAATCAATTGGAGAAAACTGAAAAAGATATAAGAAACAAAATGGAGTCAAACTCTATTGATCATGATATTTGCAATGAATTGATTATGAATGATAAACTTGTAAATGAAAATGAAAAACTTGAAAAAGGAAATACATTGTTAAAATCTGAAAATGAAGAATTGAAACATCTAAACACAACCATGTCTAAAAAATTACTTGCTTTTAAAAAAGGGAAAAGTTTGGTTATTGATGAATATGACAAGATGTATGTGTTAGAACAAAAGATGGAAAGCTACCAAACCATCAATGCCCAATTGAATGAAAAAGTCATTTCTTGTGACAATGAGATCATTTGCTATGAATTGCACATTTCATCTCTTGAAAAATAAATTCTTGATCTGAAAGCTTCTTTGTCTAAGTTTGTAAATGGGGAAGAAAATCTGAACAAGAAATTGGGAACTAAGGTGAATTTCTAAAGAGAGGGGCTGGGCTATAATCCTGTGAACAAAAAGAATTTTGAAAATAAAGTCTATACATCCTTTGTCCATAGTTCAAACATAGTCAGCACATCAAATGAGTCTCCAAATCAAACTACTGCTCAAACAACAAAGAGATCAAATGAAAATCTGGAAAAGAAACAAAACTTGCATTAAAAGGCTAAAAGTGTTGTTGGTGTCACGATGATTGCTAAGAAAAATCATGTTGCACACACACATGCATCCACAAAGAAAATCTCATGTTTTTATTGTGGTGAACTTGGTCATATAATGCATGATTACTTTTTGATGAAATCTGAAGATCTAGATGCATGCAAGAAAATGAATGGCTTCACAAAGCCAAGAAAGTTTTTGAACACAAAAAGAACTTTTGATAACTCTTATATTCATGCAAGAAGACCATTTGAAAGATTTGCTCCATTGAACTGTTTTCATTGTGGAAGGTTTGGTCACATGATGAACAATTGCTTTGGTTTGAAAAATGAGAACATCTCTTCAAACCCACAAAAATTTCATGCTCATTCTTACAAGAAAAATCTGAAGTCTTTTGATTGTTGTCATTATTGTGGTGAGTTTGGACATACCATGTATGATTGCTCTTTAATACATTTTGATGATATGCATGTCCAAAAACTGTGGAAGGCACCCTCTAGAGGTGCAACTAACCATCCGGGACCCAAGAAGGTTTGGATACCCAAAATAACCAAATGAGAACTTTGTTGCAGGATTGCTTTGAGGCCAAGGGGAAGGCTCTAAGTCGACTTGGCCAGTCTTTGGTGCAATGCTTTGGAGAGAAAGAAATGAGCTTAAGAAGACTTCAATGCCAAAGTTGTTCTACTTCTATTGAGATTTGGAGCATGTTGATGAAGATTACTCAACCAGAATAAAGCGAAGAATTTGAAGATGTCAATAAAGGTAACACAAGGCAAAGGTGAGAAAATAAAGTGTTTGACTGAAGTTCTATGGTCTTGATGTTAATGCCATAACTTGACAGACAGTGTTTGTGAAGGTTTGAATACCCCTTGGTTGTTCTTGACAATGTGGATAATGAATGTTTGGCTGAATGGTAATGAAACATCTGAGCAGTATATATGAGAGTGTAGCCATTGAATGCTTCTTGCTAAACCCCCGATGTCAAATGAGAATACATTTGTTTCTGATCATCATTTCAATGATTACATGGTATATAAAATGGTGACATGTGGAAGGGCAGGTCAAGCCTGTCTGAAAGCTATCACCATGCGTGAGGATGTGCCTCCGCCTGGTACCATGAATCATATATGCATATGGCATCCAACTTAAATGAATTTTCTGAAATCATGCATTGATTATGGGGGAGTTTTGCATGCTGAAAATATTAAAAATGATGTTTTTCCATTCTCTCAGCATGATGATATTGTGTTTGTGGCTGCACATCTTGAGGACTGAAGTTGATCAATGTTCCATGGTCTTTACCAATGTGCCACGCATCTTTCTAGATAAAAGTATAATTATTTTTAAGAAAAGTTCACATGTGATGATTTTGATGATTTGAATGAATTTTCTGAATTCTCTTTTCAGAATAAAATTGTGTCCTCACATTTGAACATTTGGTAATGTGTGTCATACATTAGTTACATTGGGTGCATATAGTGTGTCTTGTTGCATAGTTGGCATTTTCAGCATACATATAGTGCATATTTTGAAATGCATCATTTTGCACATTTCATGTTGCATAAATGCCAAAATGAATACATCCAACAATTGGTCTCATATCTTTGGAGTCAACATTTCAAGAACTGAAATTGCATATCTTTTCATTTTGTATTGCATATGCATATCTTCATCGTATGCTTGCATGTTATTATATGCTATTCAACCCCTTCCTTGAAACTTCTAAGACCATATACTTCATTGATAAATAATGTTGCATCTGAGTCTTAACAAGTGTGCTTCATGTAAAACTCTAAAAGGGAGCATTTCATGCTTATTGCATTTACATAGGGGGAGCTACACTATCCTGTTCTAAGTTAAATTTTCTCCATACATGTTAAATCAAATTCGTATACTTCATGCACTTTAATGTGAAATTGAGTGTTGTTCATAAGGATATAGGAATTTCATTTCAACACTCTAAAGTAATTCAACCTGCTGCATGGATGATAAGAGACAGTTGAAGAAAAAGCTGTCTACCTCCACATACAAAAAAATGGTTGATATGAAAGGCAGAGCAATGCTAAGTCTCACTGAGTAAACTGGGCACATGTCATCTGAGACGTGATGTGGTTCATTTCTGAAAAGTGATGACTAAAGTATCTCTGTTCAAATGAGGAGACAAGGTTCAACATTCTGAGTAACCGGGGATTCTGGCATGAGCTCCATGTGTCTCCGCGCGTAAAAAGGAATTATTTTGAACCTGATCCTTCTTAGAAAAATTCAGATTATCAGTATGAAAATTTCTGATGATATATTTGATCGAGGTAGAGCGAAGCCTCCAATACGCTGTTCTCTAGATTGAAATGCAGTTTGTACACTTACTATTGTGTTTACTTGAAAATCTGGTTATCCATATGACTAAGATTCATACTCATGTTACTCACTTACACATGGTAATTTGATTTGATATGTATTTTGAAAATTTGATTAATTGCTTGACCTGATGTACGTCTTCTCCTATTTATCTACACAATCCTATAGGTGTAATCATGAGCATTCTGAACTTAATGACTCACTTGCACTTTTCCTACACCTATCACTTCTTGTGAAGGAGTTTTGTTGCATGTATCTATAGATATCTGCTTGATTACATTGTATGCATTTCATGCCGCATCACTTTCATACATCTTGTTTCATGCATTTCACAAGAAAACTAAAAATCAAAAATTTGAAAACCATAGTCAGTCATCTATTGTGTCCATGTCAAAGGAGGAGCTTTACATGTGATCTTATCTGCCCAACTCATCGGGACTTATATGAGTCAACATCTTTTTATGGGTGTTTGAGTGTTGTCTGCTTGCTCATCATTGTCATGCCATACACCATTTCCAATTGCTGCAACTTGTGAGCATTTGCATATCGTTTTGTCATCTTGCATTCTTCATGACCATATTGTCCACATTTGCATTTCTAATTTCAACAATTTGTATCCAACAATTTTGCAATTAGTTCATGCATATCATGCATATTCGCATTTTAGTTCATGCCATCTTGCATCCCCATCATGATCCCCATTTCTGATTATGTCAAAGGGGGAGAGAGAGCTTTATGAGAGAGCATTATAGCATAAATATTTTGTCATCATCAAAATGGGGGAGATTGTTGTGTATGTGATTTTGATGATTACAAAATGCCTTTGTTGCTTGGCCGTGTGCGAGAATGGTTATTCATGTCATCATGTGTATGGAGGTTGAATTGGTTGAGGAAATGATCATAAACTGTTTCTATTGTGATATCATCATGTGTGAGCATTGTGATTCTATAAGGCTCATACGTTGTGATTCTATAAGGCTCATACGTGCTTTGAGGTTAGCACAAATATTGCATATACATTGTCTCTACACTTGGTGAGATTGCTTTGTGATGTGTGGGTTGATGAGCTTGGCGATTGAACAAATGGAGAATCCATGGTGATACTCTTCTAATCTTGAGTTGGAAAAATGGGTTCTCAAGTGCTTTCATAGAGATCTTTCATGGGAATTCTTATGAGCCTCATGCTAATTCTTTCATAATCATATTTCATGTCATTTGGGTCTCGGCCTCAAACCGAGCTTCATATGTTAATGCATGACCCATATATTTTGATCTTGATCTAACATCTTGCTTTATCATGTTTTTCAAGATGACAAATCATGATTTATCTTCATGGGATTATGGTAACATTTAATCAATTGTTTCCCTTTGGTTTGATGGGGGTTTTAGTTATTTTTCAAACTCAAACTGTCTTACAGTCTTCACCATTTTCAATCCAACCGTTGGATCTCCCCTCTAAAAATAATATGTTGTAGCTCTGTGAGTCCTCTTTCCAACGCCTCCAGTCTTGCTTCGATCGGAGTTTGGAGCTAGGAGAATTAATTCCTATCGTCGAAGCGCGCAGAGCCATTTTTGTGAAGCTGCCTGAAAGGGTCGACCCTTAGGGTCGACCCCTCAAAAAAGGGTCGACCCCTGTAAACCAGAACCAAAGTGTGTTATGTTTGGGTTCTGGAAACCCAAGGGTCGACCCCTGGGGTCGACCCCTTGAATTCTGGAAACCCGAGGGTCGACCCCAAGGGTCGACCCATGTAAAACAGAACACAAAATCCGTTCTGTTTGGCTTCTGTATGCCCAAGGGTCGACCCCTTCAGTTCCGACCTCCAGCCGCCGTTTTTGATCGCCGTTCTCTTGCTCCAAAAGTCTTCCAATCCGAGTCCAACTTCTCCTAATCACTCCATAACTTGTAGGTCTTGTCCAAGGGCTGTCCCTTGACCATTCTAGTCATATATATACTTCTCCTTTGGTCACAAACCCTAAGGAGAGGGGTGAGATCCGATTTTTGGGTGTTTTGCTAACCCTTGTGTATGCAGGTTCGGAGTTGAAGCTCCCGAGCCCTCTTCCACCTTGTTCTGAGCTTATATGTGAAGGGAAGAACGTGGATTCAAGTCCTTAATCGATCCTCTACTGGAAGCAACGTGGAGAATCAAGATACAAGCATCATCTTTGCAAGAATCGATCATTTCTCTTCAAGAACGGTTCCTCATCCAGCAGAAGCTCTTCATCGGAAATCTGAGGGAGTTGTCTTGATCTTTCACTTCTGTGTTTTTGTTTGAGATTGCTCAAGGTCTTGAATGATTATCTATGAGGTGCAATATATATATATATATACATGTTCATTTGTTCATCTATTGATTGCTATCTTATTAGTGCTATGCTTTTCATCCTAAGCAATAAGATGAACTAATGCTTTCTTTTCTCTTGCAGAAGAAGAAGGAAGAGTGGTACCATAAGGATGAGAGTAGAGAGGTGAAGAAGAAATTAGAAGAAGGTAAAGAAGTGCATCTCGAGGAGACGAAGAAGATGATATCTAAATCATAATCATCCGTCAACAAGCAAGGAGAATCCATTTGTGCTGAAGAAGGGGGAGCCTTATACTTGATGCATACTTCTAGTTTTCATCTATAGAATTCGTTGGGAGGTCATAGCATATATATGTTTTGATTCATATACATTTCAGATAATATCCTGTGTGGGTGTTCGGAGAAGGGGATCTCCTAGTGTGTGTGTGTTGTTATATGTGTGTTGATTGTGCGGAGTATATCCGCGTGCGTGTTGTTGTTGGGAGCTTTCTCCCGTGTGGTTGAGTAGGCATTGTCCTACGTGTGTGTGGACGGAGTTGTGACTCCGTGTAAGGAATTTGTTTGGGGTGTGTTCCCTAGTGTGTGTGTGTGCTGCTGTGGCAGCAGGTTGAAGCAAGGCCTTGTGTGTGTGGTTTGCTGCAAAAGTAGTGTGTGTGTGTTGGGGTTCATCCTCGTGTTGCTACATTTTGTAGCGTGTAGTGAAGCCTCACCGGTTTGGTGAGGGGTGGACGTAGGGAGCCCGTCGTGGTCCCGAACCACCTTAAAAATCCCCGTGTCTTGTGGTTTGTTTCTTGTGATTGTGTGTTCACTATCCCATCTGTTTGTGCCATCGTGTGAGCTCGGCGAGATTGAGTGAATCAAGTCTAAACTTGTTTAGATTAATTTCCTCAATCCTATCAATCTTCTATATTCCGCTGTGTGGTAATTGTGTTTTTAATTGGACATAGTTTTTAGTAGAAGGATCTATTCACCCCCCCTCTAGATCCGTGTTCCTGCACTACGGGACCCAACATTGTGCACATCACCGCTTGGGACCCTGAGTGGCCAGACCCATGGCCGCCCAGCGCTGGACGTAACGGCCACCTCCGTGGCCGTCTCCTGCAGTTTTCACAGAAAACCCGCATCCGAGCTCGCCGAGAGCTTGATCCGAAGGCCCATTCGTCGCCGGACGAAGGGGAAAACATGAGGGATCATCCCCGGGCCATTTTACCATCGTAAAATGTAGATCAAACTACCAATCAAGGCCCCAAAGAGCCAAATCTGTCACTTAACCCCGGGGCATGGATAAACCCCCGAACAAGAAGAACACCCATTGTCTCGGCCTCACCGGGCATGGAATTGCTGGAAATCTTGCAGGAAAGAGTAGGGAACCATCTCCCCACCTGAAACGACGCTTTCAAACCTCACCGAAACCTTGAAACGACGATCAATCTTGTGGCCCGCTTCTCACGATGCAAGCACGGCCGCCCCCACCTCCGATTCAGCACGCCCTCGAGCCTCCCTCGCCACACGCCGCCGCCGTCGCTCCGCCTCCGAGCCTCGCCCCCGCTGTCGGCCGTCGGTGGTGGGAAACGGGGAAGGGGAAGAAAGGCGGGGGAGAGGGAGGGAGAGTATGTCAATGTAGATCGGATTAAAAATCCTCACTTTTGGGAATGAAAAATAAATAACATGACAACAACATGTATAAGATGTGATAAAAAATATAGCATGAGGTGCTAAAGGGGAGTTGTGATCGCCAGAGGGTTTACCTCAATAAGAAGAAAATGAGATCGCGTGTACCTGGTGAAGAGTGGGATGCGGGATGAATGTGGATTTCCTCCTCCAACTCCAATCGGCCGGCCGATGAAGTGGGTTTTCTTGATTGATTACCTTGTAAAAAAAAGACAATGAAAAACAAGCAAAAGAGAGGGGGATCAGCCAAAGTGCAGTAGTATCAGTCAAAAAAAAACCAACATAAAATGATGAAAAGACATCAACATGCGCACCTCTTTTGTTTTATAAACCCCTAGCAGAGAACTAGGGAAGGGATATGATAATGCTTAATGCAATAAGAAAACTGACGGTATGATGACAATGATTGAACTCAAATAAAATAAGCACAATATAGCCCTGCTCTCCCTGACGAGAGTGGAGGGAAACTGTGAAGACGTTGAACGGATGCAGAGGACACCAGGATGAAGCCCGATCGGATGCAGAAGACACCAACACCAAGATGCAGTAGGATAAAGTGCACAGAGGGAGAAGGCTCTGCTTGCAATCGCGATGTTCTGGGTTTAGGGCGTTCAACCTCTTTAATGCTCGATATGGAACCTCTTATATAATGTTCAATCGGATGTGATCAAACAAGGTAAGATAAGAACGGGTAATGAGGCATCCAGGGTAGGACCAAGATCGAGTAAGAGTCCCAAGGACGGTAGGGAACTGTGGGGGAAAGATGGAAAAAAGAAGGACTCTGGAGTAAAACACGCCTTGAGCCAGGGCGTCTATTTATGAATTGACGACCTGCACAGAGACGTTTCTTGAAACACGACCTAGGAAAGGCCGTTTCTTCCTGGATTAAATTTTGGAAATAAAAACTTCCTCTGTTTAAAAACTGAGATAACACGCCTGAGATAACGGCGTTTCTTCAAAACACGCCCTGAGGAAAGGCGTTACTCACAAAATGCCTTTTATTTTGAAAATAGATAATTCCAGAAATTAACGGATAATACCAGGAATTGACGCCCTCAACTTCGGTCGTCCTTTCTTTGAAAACGCCCCATGACAGGTCGTTACTTTAGAAAGTAACGCCCTTCGTCAAGTCGTGATTCACAAAAATGCAGGAAAAATGCAGAAAAACTCACAAAAATAGAAAAACTTTATGTTATAGGAATATTGAAGTCCACTTGGGGCGTCATATATAACATGAGATTTGATCAATAAAACGTCAATTTTGGCGTGTCTACAGCTGCCCCGCCTTGGCGTCTGCTTTGCAAGGGAGTGAGACGGAAATGGAATGAAGTGTAACGAAAGGAATGAAGTGGAACGAACTGATAAGGAGACGCCAAGGTGTGATGGGACACGCCTCAGACACTAAGCATTTGAAATCTTTCCAAGATTCTGAGTGAAACAACTCTGAGTGGTTCCAAGGAAAAATCGATTTGTTGGATAAAAGGAGATTAAACTAAGTAAACAAAGGGTGTGCGCGTGGGCACGACAGGGAAAGACCATTGGAGAGCGATTACCAGCCAACGTGGACGTGCTGCAACCAAGGTAAATTTTACAGAAAAGTAAAGAGAATTGGGATAGAGATCCAACAAAAGGAACACTTTCAAGGAATCAGCCTGAATGGCTTCAAATAGAACGAAGTACTTGATTTGGAATGGAATATCTCATGTCAACTCCATCGAGAACGAGTGAACTTCATTATTGCCATAATATGAAGATTTTCAGCATGAAACTCAAAGTCCTACATGATGCATGCTGGGCTAAAAGAAAAGGTTAAAACAAACTAAAATAGAAAATAATCAAGGATAATATTGCTAAGCTGTTTAGGTCTGGTCAAGAATCCATATCTCTGAGCTAACACTAAGCCGAAGCCCGTTTGTCCGCGCATCAACTCAGAAAGTGGAACCATCGTCCCAAGCCTTTAACAACTCAACGGCCTATCCGTGTGATCAAGATTCTCCTGAAATCGTCATCGTTTTTGATGAAGGGGAACTCAAATTTCAGGTTCATCAGAACCACAAGGTCCTTGATATACTATAATATCGTAGATATCATATAATAACAATGCTTACAAGAAACGATACAAGGTGACAAGATGTTACTCCCATGAGCGGTCCAAACGCCTCGAATCCTGCAAACTTCTGCACTTTGAAACTTATTAGACTTCATTTATCAATTCAGAACATGACATGATCATAAGTGCTTAATCATAAACAATTTCATCAAATAATAGCACTTAAGTTCATCAAAGCATGGAGAGGGTAAAAATCCATAGGCCAATAAAACACGCCTAAGAATAGGGCGTTAACATCATAAAAGACGCCTGACTATAGGTCGTTAATCTTTAAAACACGCCCTGATCAAAGGCGTAACCAATAGAGGAAGCTTAGAAGAAACACGACCTCATCAAGGGCGTTACATAAAACACGACCACTGGTAAAGTCGTCAAATCAAAAAGAGACGCCCTGACACAAGGCGTTAATTCAACACGAATCTCCGTTTCTAAATTAAGAACACAGTCCTTAACCTAATCAAACTTCTATCTTCGGGACTCTTTAGGACTCTTCAAATCCTTATAAAACGGAAGGCTTTCTTTAACCAAATCATCAGAACCTCCCTGCGCGACCAAATCGCTTCTTTTCCTTCTTTTTTCTGTTTCTGTTCTTCTTCAACCGCAGGCCTCTGCACGAACTTCTTCTGCAAAATCAAGCAATGGACAGGGTGATGAAGAAACCTAAGATTTCTACTCTCAGGATTACCGAAATACAAGGGCACATAAGCAATCGAATTGCTTTGAATCAAGTAAGCTTTTCTTCTGCTAGTTGCTTTGTGTTGCTCCTTCTGCCGAACTCTCATCTCACGTGTCATATGCTCATGTTTATTACTGCATGTGTTCTGTTCTTCTCACAGGACTACCCAACCCTTCCAGGAGCTAGAAGATATGTCCAAATCAAATGGTTGCCCCTCATCCTCTCCAAATTTACTTCAGATATGAGGGTATACGTAGCTAGATGGCATCTCTTGGGGTTGATAACCCATGCCAAGCATTATGATCAAATCCACATAGATTGGGCTGCCATAGGAGCATTGATTGAAACATGGCATCCTTCCACCCATACTTTCTTACTTTCCACATTTGAGGCCACCATCTTGCTGGAAGAAGTAGAGATGATCCTAGGCTTGAAAAGGATGAAACACGGAGAAGAAGAAAAGATGGCCATCATGCCAAGGCCCATCTCCTCCCATGAGTTGCTAACCTCGTTAATACCTAGCCCAAATATAGTGAACCAAATCAAGGTCACTAAAGGAGTTAACCTCTTGAAGCTCGCCTCGTGGGTGTACAAGAGAGCAGATCAAGCTAAAGAGGAAGAGGAGATAGAAAGAGTGACCAAAGCCTTCGTGGTGTGCTTGGCAGGAGCACTCCTATTCCCATCCACAGAGGACTTTCTAGAGGAGTCCCAATTGAGCGCAGTGGTGAGCTTATGGGAAGAAGAAAGAGTTGGACCGGCGATCCTAGCATATCTCTATAGCGGGCTTACATCAGCAGCCATGGGAAGGCCCATCTACGGGTGCATGCTAGCACTCTCAAGTTGGGTTGATCTACACTTCAAATTCGACTCATGCCACGAAGCCCAACAACCCTCAAGAATTTTCTCAAAGAGCCCACTCTCATATATAACCGGCTCATTAGGTATAAGCAATAGAGTGACCAACCGGATTCCTCAAATCAAGAAGAGAGGGGATTGGAGGGAGCATTTAAAGGTAATGCCAAAGAATCTTTTTACTTGCGCCCCGGGTGTATTCAAAATGCAGGAGCTTCGTGCACGCTTCTCCATCGGGACGGACCTTCGTCTTATTGGCGCTTCGGACTTCGTTTTGTACAATGCTCACAGATGCCTTCCTCAGATTGGACTTCCAAGGCAAGTGCTGGAAGACATCTCCCATCTACCTCCAATCAAATCAAGGGATCTAAGCAGCAATGAAGATGGAGAGGAGGTTATCACCATTCAAGCTCTATGGAGGCTAAGCAAGCTTCATCAACATGTAGAAGACTTGTATGAAGACAAGGAACAGTGGAAGAATTATGCAACCTCATTGAGAAAATTAAGGCCCACAGTGGCTCATTAGTCATTGTAGTTCCTTCTTCAAAATAATAATAAAGATTACTTTCTGATTGAGTCAATTGCCACCGTGATTATGAACCAAATCATCCAAATCCCTATGTTTCTGTTGTGAATAACGCCTCCAAGAATGCCGTGAATTCAAAAATACACGCCTTACCTCAAGGCGCTTCCAGTGGCCCATCGTCAACAATTGACGCCTGCAGCAGTGGGCGTTACTTAAATAACGACTTCAGATAAGGCGTGAATAGATTCAAACCCAAAAGAATATAATCGTTGACTCATCATAAATAACGCCTTTTCCTTAGTCACGTTTCAAGAGTAACACGCCTTTACCAGAGGCGTTACTTAAAAAAAACAATGATGACTTCTCTCACATCAATCAACGCCCATTCAATGCGTCTGACGACGGTTATCGTTCCCCATGCAAAATAAATTAACGCCTTAATCATCGTCGTCAATTTTCATAAAACGCCCAGCGAATGGTCGTGAATTCCATTATAAACGCCTTTCTCAAGGGCGTGTCTTCGTTTCGAAACCCAAAAGCCATCAGGCCTCCTTCTCCTTCCTCCTTCCATTCTCATTTCGCCCTTTTCTCTGCAAACCCTAACCGAAGCCCTCCCCAAAGCCTCTCTCTCGTTCTCTTCCCTCACTCTCTCCATCTCCCCCTACCCTAACCCTAGCCATGGCCGGTGGAGGACAGAAACGCCAGAGGGTAGCCGCCCCAGAGGTTGTTGACCTCGACGCCTCCCACGCCCAAGAGGAAGAAATCTCCGTGGAGGAGCTCGCCGTCGTGGCTTTTGAAGAAGAGCCGGTGGTGGCCGGCGGCGACGAGGCCGACGAAGCAACGACAGGAGGAGGAGGAGAAGACGAAGGTGGAGAAGAAGGAGAAGAAGATGAAGAAGAGGGAGATGGAGAAGAAGAAGGACCACCGCCCACGGCGGCGGTCGCTCCCCGGGGGCAACTCCGGCGGCCCAGACGGCCGCTACCCCGGCCACAACCCCAGAAGCACAAGAAGGTAGGTTCCCTTCCCCAATTCCCATTTATTTTATTTTATTTATATTTTTCTTGATTTTCCATAGCCCTCGGGCACGAAACCTGCAATCCAGAAAAGACACGCCTCCCACGGGGGCGTTACTCACAAACGAAACGCCCTGACCTAGGGCGTTAATTCCTTCTAGTAATTAATCTTCATGAAACACGCCCCGTAGCATGTCGTTTCTTAAAACTTATGATTTTTCATTAATTCCATGCTCATTAAATAATTTCCAAAAATATTTTCATGAATTATTTCGCATGCCATTGGCTATTGATTTTCTGTTAAATTAAGGAATCCACGCCCTCCAGTAGGGCGTTAATTCAACAAGAGACGCCCAAACCAGAGGGCGTCGCTTTGTTCATTAACGGTTTAAAATTAACCACCCTTAGGAAAACGCCCTACCACAGGGCGTGAACCCAACAAGAAACGCCCACCACCGAGGCGCGATTAGAAATATGTTTTAGAGCCACCAAAATACGCCCAACACGGAGGCGTGATAAAGATGAAAAACGCCCTTATCCAGGACGTTACATTAAGGTACATTCAGAAAAACGCCCCCCACAGGGGCGTAAATTTATCAAGAAACGACCTGGGGGTGGCCGTGAATTCCAAAACGTTAAAATTCAATATTAGCCCAAATCAAATGTAATTCCACATGGATATTCAAACAATTAAGAAAAATAATCCTCTTTTAATGCATGCAGGGGCTGATGAGGACCCGTATCTCATGGGTCATGGTCTGGGCAGCATACCAGGGTCTCCCCGACTTCCAGAGGGTTAGGGTAGAGGCCATGGGGTTTGGGGCTTTTCTATCCATTGAGCCTTTTAGACCTGACCTAGCATTGATCCAGGTTTTGAGGGAGAGATGGGATAGGGTTAGCCGGACTTTTCTGATGCCCTGGGGGCATATGGTTCCTAGTTTAGAGGATGTAGCCAGGATCACAGGTTTACGGGTAGATGGTGAGGTCGTGAGTGGGTTCACCTATTCTGACTATACGGAGATGGCCCAGAGGCTACTAGGGCTTGAGATGGTCTATGTGGTGCCTAGCGAGTGTAGGACCATCTTCCGTACGGACCTGACTACGGTGATGGGTCTAGGAGATGCCAGGCATAGGTCGGGGGAGACCTTAGGTGAGTTTGCACAGCGACTGACCGACGGGGTGAGAGCGGCATGCTGCCAAGACCCGACTGACCATGAGAGAGCGGACCGAGACCTGAGGAGGTTCCTGCTGCTGCTGCTTGGGAGATTGCTGCTGGGGACGAAAGCTGACGTCATCAACTACCGCTTCCTGGGCATTCTTGAGGATCTGGGGACAGTTGGCACATATGCTTGGGGAGCGGCCCTGCTGGCGCATTTGATGGCCGATCTGTCCACGGGGACAGGCCGTGAGACGACCGTCAGTGGCTTCTCACCTCTTCTTCAGGTATGCAATTTCTCATTTTTATATCTTTTCCTTTATTATGATGCATGTGAATATAGTACTAATGCAATGCATGGATGCAGGTGTGGAGCCACCTATACATGCCGATGGGGCGCGTTGACCCACGGCCAGGAGCTGAGGGATCCTTCCCTCTGGCGCGACGCTGGTTGCCCGTCGTCTTTGGTGCCCCACTCGACTACGAGTTGTGGGTTTTACGGAGAGAGTTCCGCGACTTCCCTCCCTCGCTGGTATGTATGAATGAATGATATGCATTTCTTTTTGTTGTGTTTATTTGAATTGATTATGATGAAATGACAATGATGCGTGTTCATGAATGCAGGTGCAGTGGAGGCCATATGAGGGGATGACAGATGAGGGCCAGCCTTGGGTCGTATCGGGGCGACCTCGCTTCGGGCGTGAGCTGTGGCTACACTGCTTGAGCGAGATTGAGCCGTTACGGCTTCGGCTGGTGATGAGGACCCTGGGCCTGCCCCAGGAGTGGATCGAGGTCGGAGAGCCTCGAGGGATTGGCAAGAAGACCCGCGGCCGCACCAAGACGACCGACTGGAGGGTGCGATTTGAGGAGCAGTACGCCGACTGGCAGCGTGGTGGGACCACAGTCGTTTCCCACGCGACTGACAGCTCCGAGTACCTCCGGCGCTACTGGGAGGTTCACGCCGGCAGACCTCAGATGAGGGTCTTAGGGGTATGTATGAATGCAATGACTTCTAAATTGAATGCAAATGCTTATGTAACTATCATGTGACTAACATGCAATGGATGCAGGATGCGAGGGACGTAGCGGCGATGGATGCCCAGGCCCACCTCCACAGCCTGGAGGACCAGCTAGCCGCCACACGGGCAGATCTGGAGACCCTGGTGAGTGTTTAAATTATTCCTATATGCAAATGATTTTTTTTTGTTTTGTTGAATTAATGATTAGCCACTGACGGTCTTAATGAATGCAGCGCGCCCAGCAGGGAGCAGTGAGGAGAGATCCGGGGGAGGCCTCCAGCTCGAGGGGGCCGAGTGCAGAGGTGACTGCACTGACGGAGCAGCTGGCTGGTGCGATAGCGCGAGCCGAGGCGGCGGAGCGTGACCTTGCCTCACGGGTAAATTCTGAACTCAAAACCTCATTCAAATAATGATTAGATATAACATTGTATACTGATAAAAATTCATTTTTACAGACTGAAGAGCTTCGAGCCACTCTTATCTGCGTAGATGAGGGCTTCCGAGCGACGAGCTCACATGTGCGTGATCTACCTTCAGTCACATGTTGTTATTTCATTTCATGAATTATTGAACTGTGGAACTGATGATTTGTTTACCTGTTTGTAGGCTGCTCAGCTGAAGGCGATACGTACCGAGTTGTCGATCCGCGATCAGCGGATCGTAGAGCTTCAGCGGACCCTGCAGCGACGCAGTGAGCTTCCTCAGGACGTAGCCGAGCTGCAAGTTGCCCTGGAGCTGGAGAGGAGGGAGCGTGCTCGGGAGCGCGAGGAGCGGGCTCGTGAGCGGGAGGAGCACCAGGCGGAGCGTGCCCGGTTCCAGGAGCAGCTGGCGGCACGGGAGCGTGAGCTGGCGGACTCGAGGACCCAGTTGATCTTTTCCCAGGAGCGGCTGCGAGTGTCTGAGGAGCGGTTGCAGCGAGGCCGTGAGCGAGCACGGGCTGCAGGGTACTCCTTCACCAGCTCCACTTTCGTGGCGGGTTCTTCCCTTCGAGAGAGGAGCGAGGCAGGGGGACACGTTCGGGTTCCGGCTTCTTCACGGGGGCCTATGCCTCCTCCACCAGCGCCAGCTCGGGACGGTGAGGAGGAGGTTGAGAGCAGGAGAGTAGAGGAGGGTGGAGGCGAGAGCTGAGAGTTTTGTACTTGTACTTCTCCACCTTCATACCTGTACATGATAGACATGATGATATATATATATATATGAGATTTGAGCTTTTGTTACCTGAGCACTTGTATGGTTGTGGACTTGTGTTTGTGTATTTTTTTTCTTTCCACGTTCCTCGTGTTTGCTTTACTTTGCCCTGTATCTGCAGCTGCGGTTTTCACTTGAACAAACAGGTTAATTCATCTGTTCGACTTGGCCCCTTGCCCGGTGAGCAAGGGGTGTCAATATTCTGACCTTAGTAATGGGTCAAGGGGCCAAGCCTTTAATCAAATAAGGCAAAGTAAAATAACCAAATCTGGGGAGATGCCTCATGCAATCACACATATGCAAACAATAATTAAAAGATGTCCAGGCAAGAATGCAATTCATGCAACATGAAGAATTTATTTTTTGTTCTTTTCAGTATATATATATATATATATTTTTTGGGGATTTTCTGAAAAACACGCCTTAGATTAGGTCGTTACTCTCGTAAAAGACGCCCTCGGAGACGGCGTTACTGTGAAAAGATTTTTTTGAATTTTGTTGAAAACACGACCTTCCAAGAGGCGTTATTTCTTAAAGAAACGACTGAGAGCTAGGCGTGAATTAACATAAAAGCACCTTGAACAAAGGCGTTAATTTTATTCCTCCCAAATTGAGCTGATAAAGAGGTTAAGGTGGTGGGCCCTACTCGGTCATCATCTGAGATCCATTAACCTTTCTTGAATAATTAAAAGGGGGATTGGCGTGAAAATGGTTGAACTTATACACCAGATTTCGTACAGTGCATCCTTTTCAGTTTGTCTCGACCATTCTGCTGGTTCATGACTTTTCCAAAAATAAAAGAGAAGGTATAAGGAAGCCCACAAAAGATTCAAAGATGCCTGAGGTAAAGCTACCTCCCCTACCCTATGCCTGTTGGGGTTCGGTCTTTGGCGTAGGGACGCTTTGTTGCCTTTTGCCTCTTTTCATATTGCATGCATACGCCCAAGGTTTTCCTTGCGGGGACTTTGCCCTCTTGACATGCTTTTCTTTTCACCTTTTGACTTTCACTTTGAAATTGATTTGCATTGAATAGATTTGAACTGATGAACAACCTAATTGTACTTGGGCTTTTTGTGGCATTTGTTCCCTTTTGGGCCCTGACTTCCTCCTACTAGGGCGGCGGATAGGCTTGGTGTGTCTACCTTGAGACCTCCCTTCCTCCCTTGTGGGCCGAAGAAGAAAAGAATGGATATCGTCTTTCGCCTTTAGTCCGGTTTCGACTTTCCATCAGATTTTGCACTGCTTGAGCTCAAGAGTAAAGTGTGTAGTGTGTGCGGGGTCAACTCCCATTTTAAATTAGCAAGACTGACAAATGGATTCTGAATTTTGACCTTTCGGACCGTGGACCTTTGCATGTCATGTCAGCCCAGAAAGGAGAACCATGAAAGAAAACTTTTGTTTTGATTTTGAAAATATTCGATTTTTTTGGATTATTTGGGAGATTTCTATTTTCTTTGGATTTTTTGTGAAATTTTCAATTTTTGTTTGGATTTTTGTTCAGGGGTAATATTTCTTGAGATACAAACCGTTCCAGGGGTGAGCTAATTCCTCTCCTTCAGCATTAACCAGTTTATAAGCATTGCCAGGAAAAACCTCCTTTATAATGAACGGCCCTTCCCAGTTTGGTTGGAGTTTTGAACGAGGGCCACCCGGCTTTACAAAAATTCTTTTGATTACCATTTCACCGACCTTAAATTTTCTCTCAATTACCTTCTTTTGATAAAAACGTGAGAGCCTGTTTTGATAAACGCGCGCATGCTCAGCGGCGACCAGACGTTTCTCATCAAGGAGTTCCAATTGGGCAAGGAGTGAATCACGACGTTCATCAATAGAAAGTTCCTCATCCAATTGTACTCGCAGGGAGGGGATAAGAATCTCATAAGGGACTACGGCCTCCATTCCATAAGTGAGGGCGAAAGGAGTTTGCCCAGTGGGGGTTCGAATGAAAGTGCGGTAGGCCCAAAGAGCTTCAACTAGCTTGTCTGGCCAGTCCGAAAATTTATTAGCCTCGCACGTCTTCTTAACAATTTTGATCAAGGTTTTATTAGTGGCCTCTGCTTGGCCATTGCCCTGCGGATAATAGGGAGAAGAATGATGCAATGCAATGTTATACCTGTTGCAGAGATCCTTGAGATCTTGAGAGATAAATTGAGGCCCATTGTCGGTGACGATGGTATTCGGGATCCCGAACCTCGTGATGATGTTCTTCATGATAAATTTGCAGACGGTTGATGCTTTAATTTCCACATAGGCTTCCGCTTCCGCCCACTTGGTGAAGTACTCCGTTGCTGTGAGAATGAATGATTTTTGCTTGGTCAGGAGGTTCGAATCGCCAAGAGGTCCAATGATATCAAAAGCCCACATGGAAAAAGGCCATGGGGAGGACGTAGGATGGAGTGAAGAAGCAGGAGAATGAATCTTATCGGCGTGCAGTTGGCACTTAACACACCTACGAACGTAGATAGAGCAATCCTCTTCTAGAGTGGGCCAATAGAAACCTAGCCTAAGAATCTTCTTAGCTAGCATCTGGCTGTTCACATGACCACCACACACACCAGAATGCGCCTCTTCCACAACTTTCCAAGATTCATCATCATCGAGGCATCTCAATAAAACACCGGTGAGCCCTCTTCTGTAGAGCACACCTCCAACCAAAGTATAACGTTGAGCCACCCTCCTAATTGCTTTCTTTTCTTCTGTTGTGGCTTCCTCGGGATAAGACTGATCATTACAGTATCTGGCAATCTCATAATACCAAGGCTTTTCTTCGTCAGCCAACTCTTCTTGCCAATCCAATAGCATGACCTCTTTGCCTTCAAGAGCTTCTTTCCGTCTAACCTTCTCAAGCACCTGATCCCTAATATCAAGAAAAGCACGATCCCTAATGGCTGGAGTATCACGCTGATGAATCAGGGGGACATGAAAATCACGCTCAGGAGGGAAAACTAAAGCGGAAGCTAAAGAAGCAAGTGCATCGGCCAAGATGTTCTGGCTACGCGGGACATGAACGAAAATCAATTTAGTGAAGAGTTTGGCGTAAGCTGAAGCGAGTTCCTGATAGGGTTTGAGCTTAGGATTGATGGTGCGGCACTTGACCAACACTTGGCGTAGAATAAGCTGACTGTCACCGACAATTCGCAAATGAGTGACACCATATTGATGAGCGGTTTTAAGACCGGCCAAAAGAGCTTCATACTCGGCTATGTTATTGGTGACGGGAAAAGTGAGCCGAGCAGCAAATGGAATGGTGACCCCTTCGGGTGTTAAAAGAACCATGCCGATCCCTCTTCCTTGAGAATTAAGAGCTCCATCAAAATGTAATGTCCACATAGGATCAGGGGGTTGATTAATGGACATTAATTCTTCATCTGGGAACTCTGAATTGACAGGATCAAAGCGGGGGAGAGGGTGGTGAGCAAGATGCTCGGCAATGGCATAACCTTTGATAGCCTTTTGCTGAATGTAAGTGATGTCAAATTGAGAAAGGAAGCTTTGCCAGCGTGCTAATCGATCAGTGAGGACAGATTTTTCAAGGAGGAATTTGATTGGATTCATGCGAGCAATGAGGTGAACCTCGTGAGCTAGGAAATAGTGTTTTAACTTCTGAACTACCCAAACCAAAGCTGCACAAGTCTTCTCCATTGCTGAGTACCTCTGCTCACAGGGGTTAAGAAGTTTAGACAAGTAGTATGCTGCCCTCTCCTTACCTTCCTCATCCACTTGAGCTAAGACAGCACCTACGGAGTCATCCAGGACCGAAACATAGAGAATAAGTGGCCTGCCTGGAATTGGCGGCCTCAGGACAGGAGGATTGACCAAATAATCCTTCAATCCGTCAAAGGCGGCCTGACATTTATCATCCCAATTAAACTTGACTCCCGGCTTAGTAAGCTCGTAGAACGGCCTACATCTCTGTGAATGCTGGGAGATGAAGCGGCGAATGAATTGTAACCTCCCGATTAATCCTCGAACTTCCTTCAAATTCTTGGGAGGAGGCATATCTCTAATGGCTCTCGCCTTGTTGGGATCAACTTCAATTCCCCTCTTGCTAACAATGAAACCAAGCAACTTCCCTGAAGAAACGCCAAATACGCACTTCTTGGGGTTCATTTTCAATTGAAATTCTCAGGATCTCTGCAAAACCTTAGCCAGAACCCCAGGATGCTCAATCCTTGTTCTTGATTTCACAACCAGGTCATCCACATACACCTCAATATAAATATGAATCATGTCATGAAAAATTGCCATCATAGCCCTCTGGTATGTGGCTCCAGCATTCTTAAGTCCAAAGGGCATGACCACATAACAATATGTGCCCCATGGTGTAGTGAATGAAGTTTTCTCTTGATCTTCTTCAGATAGGCGAATTTGATTATAACCTGAAAAGCCATCCATAAAAGAAAGAGTCTCAAATCCTGCCGTGTTATCAATCAATACATCGATATGGGGGAGGGGGAAGTCATCTTTAGGACACGCCCGGTTGAGGTCCCGAAAATCTATGCAAATTCGAACTTTTCCATCTTTCTTCATAACCGGGACAATGTTAGCCACCCAATTGGGATAGAGGATGACTCTAACGAATCTAGCCTTATGGAGTTTATCGACCTCTTCTTTCATTTTCAAAGCCATACTAGGGTGGAAACGCCTCAATCGTTGTTTTACCGGGACAGACCCTGGCTTAAGTGTAAGGCGATGTTCAACGAGCGCAGGGTCTAATCCAGGCATATCTTCATAACTCCATGCGAACGTGTCCTTGTATTCTTGAAGAACTAAAATGAGCGCCTCCTCTTCGGAGGGTGGCAAATTTTTACTTATGAGGACAATCCTAGGGTCTTCCTCAGTACCCAGATTGATTTCTTTGGTCGGTTCTTCTACAGAGGCTGATGGTTCGTCGAATCTTCTTATACCACTAGCAAAAGCATCAGCCTCGTCCTCATAGTCTTCATAACTCTCATCCCCCTCTTCAACAGGGTCTTCATCATTCATGATTTCAAAAACGCCCAAACCCTCATAAGAAGCAACAGAATCCTCATGTTCTAACTCTGGCAGGATAATCGGATCTTTCACAAATTCGGGGAGGGCTAAACAAGCTTGGCATCTGATGGCCAATTCCAACAAAAATCTGCGAGGAATCTGCTTACCCTTGGCCTTCTTGTGTGAATCTACCCCATGTTTTTTATTAGAAGGAGAGGAAGAAGAGGAGAAAGAGCAACTAGCTTGATTAGAAAGGAAAGAAGGAGGTGAAAAAGCGGATACAGGAAGTGATACAGAGGAAGACCCCTCACCGGAGGGGGAGAAAAGATTTACCAAGGAGTCTTGGAAGAGCGGCCCCTGGGTTGGGACGCACTCGGGAGAAAAATAGGAGGTCTCCTCAATAGAAATGGGGGATTGGAATGTTGGAGATTTGGCATTTTTTTTTTTCGTTTTTAGCTTTTCCTTTGTTTTTATTTTCTTTCTCAAGTAAAAAGCAATGTGAAGGGAGAATAGTAGGAGGAGTGGAGATTGCAAGTTTGGAGAAAGATTTAATCAAAGATGGCCCACGCGGGGGCGAGATGGAGTTTTCAGCAAATCGCTCGAGGAGCGAAGGAGCAATCGGGAGGGAAATCTGAATTGAATCGGGTGACAAGTTGATGGTAATCGGTGGTGGTCGCGGCACGTGACCAAACCAACGGGAATAGAGAGAAGCCAACACCAACGGATGCACAGAAGTGAGGGAGAAAAGGCCGGCCCACAGCCTATCCACGGAAAATCCTTCTTCAAAGGGGACATCTGGCTCCCCTGTATCTGTGTAGTCACTTAACATCTGCCTTTTATCTGTGATTGCGGTAGGCATTTCAATCAGTTCTTGAATCAGCGGAGGCCATTCCGGATCTGTCGGCATGAACAGGCGGCTTAAAGAGAAAGTGATGTCATTCATGTCAAACCACCTGTACCAGTCACATTCCGGATCACCCATTTTTCTTCTTTTATCTGGCCTTAACGACTCCAGGGCTTTGTAAGTGGCCAGTGGGGCAATGTGCCGAGCAAACTGTCTAGCGTGCACATCCTGACAATCAAGCAATGAAGTAATGACGGTAGTCTGTTCATTGTTCTGAACGCCACCGGTGACAAAATGTGTCTTTAAAGTCCAGGTGAGCGGCTGGCGATCTGGCTTGAAGGTGGACGTCATAACAGCCCACGGCTCTCCTTCATTCTTGCCCGGTGCTTTGTAGCCTAAGCCGCCTCGTGCAACCACCTTTTGAGGCTTAATGGGCCTAATCTTGCCCTGGAGTTTGGCGCCCAGGCCCTTGCCATCTTGATATCCCATTCTTATCAGAATGTTCCAGCCGGGGTATTCATCATATTTTTCTTTTTCTTCTTCCCCTTGGAAGGCAGGGGTGTCATAGCAACGGTGGTGACAGTCTCAGATAGCATTGGCTGAGAGTGGGGAATGTCCAGCACAGATAATAACGGCTTGTTGGCTGGCCATATAGAAGGAACTGATGAAGCTACATGAATGTCCTCCTCTGGCAAGATCGGCACGCTGGTCACCTTGATAATGCGGCCCTTGTGCGGAAACTTAAGGCACTGATGGTTTGTAGAGGGCACTGCATCAAGCTGCTGAATATAAGGGCGACCCAGGATGCCATTAAAGGTCGGGTCCATATCCAGAATATGAAAATCTGCCGTAATGGTGGCTGGACCCAAGCTAACTTTGAGAGTAATCATACCCAGAGGGGGTTTCTTTGTATTGTCATATGCTGTGACAGTAATGGTAGATGGCCGAATCTGACTCTCAGGGATACCGCATAATTTTAGAGTTCTCGAAGGCAACACATTGATAGATGCACCGGTGTCTACCAAACACTGCTTAACAGCCACCTTGTTGATATCAACCGTAATACATAGGGCATATTTTCTCGCCGGTAGAGGTGCTAACTCATGTTCATGGAATGTGATTGCCGGCTGACTGCTGGCAGGGGTTAAGACTGTAATTATCTGTTCAACTGGAAGGTCCTCATTGACCATGACCTTCTGCTGGTATTCCTTCAGGGCTAGCTGATGAGTAGTGGACCTCTTGATTAATTCAAGAATGGAGATTCTGGCTGGAGTGCGATCAAAGTGCTTTAATAAATCATACTGGGTTCCCGGCACTGAATCTCGTTCCTGCTCTTGCTCTTGTGGCCCCTGCACGGGCTCTAGCTCTCTCTGTGGGAAAACACGGTGAAATATCCGTCCACTGCGGAGCGGCGCTACGCCTTGACGCGCCTCTGTCGGGGCGGAAATGGGAGGAGGGTTGGAAGAAGACGAAGGAATGTCGGTAACAGAGATCCTGCTAGGGGATACCAAAGGGGAATTCAATGAAAGGGGCGCCCCCGTAGGAGGCGTAGTAGTGGTGTTTAATAAAGATGCCCCCGCGGGAGGCATGGGAGGAGTATTTGAAGAAGGTGCCCTCGCAGGAGGCGTGGGAGAAGAGAGGGATATCCGAATGCGAGGAGTATTGGCAGGTGGTGGAATAAGGAGAGATCGTGGCACAAAAGGTGGTTGTACTGATGGTGGAGGAACTCTTGCCGGTGTAGGAGTGGTAGAGGGAGTAGCGGGTGCTCGCGGTGAGCGGAGTAGGAGTGGTCTGGAGGGCGCGGATGTGGGATTGGTGGTGGAAGGTGGAATGGTAGATTACTGTGGTGGTAAGCGGTTAAGAAGAGAGCGAGCCGGCAAGGCCGTGGAATTGGTGGTGGTAGATGGGTTGACGGGGCGTAAAAGAGAACGTCCCGATAGGAGACTAGAAGGAGAAGGAGGAACGCGCAAAAGACGCGGAGTTTGATTTTGGGTTGGATCATGGTGGAATGCCCCGACAGAGGCGTTTTCTTCGTGCCATCCCTGCCCTCTCTCCACCTCGTAGAGAGACGTGATAGGGTTCACGTGTTGATTAGGAGCGTGCTCCGGCAATGGATTACGGACAATTCCCATATCCTGCTGGGGTGCTGGAGCTTGCTGTAGCTGAGCTTGCTGTGGAGCTAGCTGCTGTTGTTGCTGATTTTGCTGTTGCCGATGCGGCCTTCTCTCTTTCATGGTGGCGATGACTTGCCTCATTTCATCCCAATTAATGCCACCCTGGTCATTCAAATCATAAATATGATCTCTGAAATGGAAACAACGATCAAGGTTGTGACCAGGGGCGCGGTGAAATGCACAGTAACGGGATGTGTCAACATTGTCGGGCCACACCGTTCTTTCTTTTGGTAGGACGAGCAGGTTGGCGGCCATCAAAGCATTAAAAATGTCAGGGAGACTCTCTGGGAGTGGTGGATAATGGGCCCTCTTGGGGCCAAGCGGTGGTCTCTGTTGTTGTTGGCCATAGTTGGTGGGTGGGGGGACCTGATGGTATTGTGGTGGTGCTGGAGGGTCGGTGCGAGGCGCTTGGCTTGGTGATGGAGCAAAAGAAGGTTAGGGTGTGAAGTGGCGTTGTGGAGCGGAGGTAAAATGGGGGTTTTGCTGTGGAGGTGGCGGAGGTCGAGGGTTTGACTGGTGGTGGGGGTGGCCAACTACGCCAACCTGCTCGTTTGTGATAGTGCCCTCAGTCGTGGGCCCACTGTTGACATTTGTATTCTTTTTAAACAGCGGAGGCTTCGGCTCAAACATGCCCATGATGGGCGAATCCTTCATTTGTGTTTGTATATAACGGGCTCTTTCATAGAGCTCTTCCATAGTTGTCAGCCGATTCATGGCCAAAATATGCCGGAATTGAGGAGTTGCATTAGAAATGACCATTTTTACTTGCTCTTGTTCCGACAACGTGTCCTTCAATTTCTCGGCCATAGACCGCCACCTATCAGCAAATACAATGAAGTCTTCCTCGGGCTTCATTTTCTCAGCGACCAGATCTGTAACAGAAAGGGAAGGTCCCACCCGGTCTCTGTACTTTTGCAAGAATTTCCTTTGGATAACATCAAAATCACCGGCATCAGTTGGCTCCAGGGAATAAAACCATTCGAGGGCTGGCCCCTCAAGAGATCTCCTGAATAAATAGGCCAGGGAGGCCTTATTGTCTTGCCAGAAAGAAGTCTCATATCGGAAATCCTTTAAATGAATGAATGGGTTACCGGTCCCATTATATCGCCGAAAGTGCGGCATTTCCGAAGGGGGTAAATGAAACACCGGCAACGTAGGAAGAGAAATTTCCGGAGCATTCTTAGTTGCTGTAACCTTCTTGAGCTGCTCCTCCATGCTGGCTAGCTTCTGAAGCAAGAGAGTGTTGGTATCGGGCTCGACCGGGGCCTGATTCTGAGCAAAAGAAGGCGGTATAGGCGTTCGTAGAACCCGAGGAGGTTGGAAGGATTGATGCCTAACCGCTGAATAGCTCGCCTGCTGGGCCGGCATGGCCGCAGTAGGCGTTTGTGGACGAGAGGAGGGGGGATGCAAGACCGCCTGGTCATTAGCAATCTGATGGCCACTCACGGCCGGAGGGGGATTAGAGGAAGATGAAAGGACGGATTTCCCCTTTAAAGCGGCCTGAACGGCTTGCCGCTAGGAGTCATCCAACTGGGAGAGAGCTTGGATCAAATCTGTGACGTTGATGGATGGGGAAGGGTTCCCCGAAGTGTTGGAAGATGGAACTTGAGACGAAGGGTCCGCCTCATGGATGGTGGTATCGACCACATGGACTTGTGAGTAATGGGGGTGAGGAGGAAGGTAGTTCCCCTCATAATAAACAGAATCCTGGAGAGGGTCCTCATATTGACCAAATATGTTCTCATTCTCATCATCATAAGAGTACCCGTTGCCTGACATGTTGATGGTTTTACCTGGACGGAGTTTCATTCTTAAGAGAGAAGATGTTTAATGAAGGAATTATCACCAAATATTCAATCCAAACAAGGCAATCAAATCACCCAACTATGTTTATGCAAACAAGGTTGGCAAGAAACGCAAGGTTTTAATGTTTGATGTTTGAATTTAGGGTGGATTATTTGGTGAAAGTTCACTCTTTTGCCAAATGAGACCTAGTTTGATCTGAGTGTAACCTCCGGGTCAACTAAGTTCTTCTCTCTTTTAACAACGTATAGGTTCTCTAAACTCCAGGTACTTCGAGGGTACAACCAGCCCGACGTCCGTGAGGGAATCCACGGGTGCGGGGACTTACGGAGGTCTTGGAAAAGGGATTTCTGGTCCAAAGAGATGGAATGCTCAATGGAGGGTCGTCCCGATTCCAAGAAGGGTGTGTGGATCCTAGGATAGAGAGAGGAGGTCTCTCAACCAAGCCAACAAATCAAGACAATCCAAGCAGCAATGTAATATCAAGACAAATGCCCAGCAATGAATAAGAGCCAATCTGTGAAAAAGAACAGTAAAGACACGCCCTTGGAAAGGTCGTGTTCACAGCAAGAGGAAAGACACGCCCTGTGGTAGGTCGTGACCAAATTAAAACACGGCAGCGTGGCTGTCGTAAATTCTGTGAGGGGCTCACAGATGGTAGGAAAAACACGCCTTGAGGTGAGGCGTTCTAAATAAAGGACGCCTACGAAGGAGGGCGTCAAAACTCAGAGACAACGCCCTGATGATAGGTGCTGATAATAAATGAAACGCCTCTGAGAGGGGCGTTAATTCACAGGCAATATGATAAGGATGCAGCAGACAACAGTTATGATAAAGAGAAACGCCCTAATGACAGGCGTTGATAAGAAATGAAACGCCTCGAAGAGGGGCGTTATTCCACAGACAGTATAATAAGCATGCAGCAGACAGCAGTTATGGTAGAAGACGCCCTGGAGGTGGGCGTTACTCAACGAAACGCGTCCCTGAGAGGGGCGTTAAATGGCAGACGAGAAAAATACTAACAAAACGCCAGCAGGTGCAATAAACACACGCCCTGGAGGGGGGCGTTAATTAATCAAAACACGTCCCTGTGAGGGGCGTTAAATCAAAAGACGCCCTTGTTGAAGGTGTTATTAAGCAGCAATTGACTGATCCGGGAGTGTGCAGTGTGCACAATGGGGGGTGCCCGAGGGGCACAAGGGAAAGGGCACCGAGGGTACCGAGGGGAAAGGGCACGCGAGGGTGCCTAAGGGGAAAGGACACACGAGGGTGTCAAAGGGAAAGGGCACACGAGGGTGCCAATGGAGATGGTAATCAATAAAGAAAATAGTGGAAGTCCCACCGTGATCGCCAATTTGTAGATCGGATTAAAAATCCTCACTTTTGGGAATGAAAAATAAATAACATGACAACAACATGTATAAGATGTGATAAAAAATATAGCACGAGGTGCTAAAGGGGAGTTGTGATCGCCAGAGGGTTTACCTCAATAAGAAGAAAATGAGATCGCGTGTACCTGGTGAAGAGTGGGATGCGGGATGAATGTGGATTTCCTCCTCCAACTCCAATCGGCCGGCCGATGAAGTGGGTTTTCTTGATTGATTACCTTGTAAAAAAAAAGACAATGAAAAAACAAGCAAAAGAGAGGGGGATCAGCCAAAGTGCAGTACTATCAGTAAAAAAAAAAACCAACATAAAATGATGAAAAGACATCAACATGCGCATCTCTTTTGTTTTATAAACCCCTAGCAGAGAACTAGGGAAGGGATATGATAATGCTTAATGCAATAAGAAAACTGGCGGTATGATGGCAATGATTGAACTCAAATAAAATAAGCACAATATAGCCCTGCTCTCCCTGACGAGAGTGGAGGGAAACTGTGAAGACGTTGAACGGATGCAGAGGACACCAGGATGAAGCCCGATTGGATGCAGAAGACACCAACACCAAGATGCAGTAGGATAAAGTGCACAGAGGGAGAAGGCTCTACTTGCAATCGCGATGTTCTGGGTTTAGGGCGTTCAACCCCTTTAATGCTCGATATGGAACCTCTTATATAATGTTCAATTGGATGTGATCAAACAAGGTAAGATAAGAACGGGTAATGAGGCATCCAGGGTAGGACCAAGATCGAGTAAGAGTCCCAAGGACGGTAGGGAACTGTGGGGGAAAGATGGAAAAAAGAAGGACTCTGGAGTAAAACACGCCTTGAGCCAGGGCGTCTATTTATGAATTGACGACCTGCACAGAGACGTTTCTTGAAACACGACCTAGGAAAGGCCGTTTCTTCCTGGATTAAATTTTGGAAATAAAATCTTCCTCTGTTTAAAAACTGAGATAACACGCCTGAGATAACGGCGTTTCTTCAAAACACGCCCTGAGGAAAGGCGTTACTCACAAAATGCCTTTTATTTTGAAAATAGATAATTCCAGAAATTAACGGATAATACCAGGAATTGACGCCCTCAACTTTGGTCGTCCTTTTTTTGAAAACGCCCCATGACAGGTCGTTACTTTAGAAAGTAACGCCCTTCGTCAAGTCGTGATTCACAAAAATGCAGGAAAAATGCAGAAAAACTCACAAAAATAGAAAAAACTTTATGTTATAGGAATATTGAAGTCCACTTGGGGCGTCATATATAACATGAGATTTGATCAATAAAACGTCAATTTTGGCGTGTCTACAGTCAAGAGTGAAAATGAGAGAACGGAGGGGGAGAAAGGGATAAGGGTCAAATATTATATTTATTATATTATATTTATTTTCTTTCCTTTTTATTCCTTTTAGGAAATGACAAGATCTCCGAAAAAACCCCAAAAAATAGAATCTAACCGAGAAAAATTGCTGAAAAATGAGGGACCGTTCCACGCGCTACCATGGACCTAGAACAGTCAAGAATCGTGCCAACAACGTGTCGAAAAACCATTGTAAAAAGTCCAAAATCCACTCGGACACGATCCGCGATTCGTGGAACTAGATTCGAAAATCATGGGTGTTACAGAGGGTCTCACCGGGGCCCCAGGGTCCGCCGTCTGTCACAGGAGGCCTCATCTTCTACTCGACCGCATCAGGAAGTTATCATTGACGATCTCGCCGAAATGCGCCAGCAGATCTAATGATGGGGGCATCCCTTGCCCCTCCACATTTTTTCGAGGCTCAGATTGTTCTTCGTCTTGCGCTATTGTGTTCGTCATATTTTTCTGAGTCTAATCATGTAAGTTTTATATTTTTTTGAGTCTTAAACTGTGTAATTTTCCCTTTATTTGAGTCCAATTTCCCTTGTTTTGTATTAATGGGCCATAGCATCCTAGTTTGAGCCCATATTGGTTGCTTAGGATAGCTTTGGTCTTTTGCATGAATGCTAAGGGCATTTCAGTCATGTAAAGAGTTGGGTGCCTATAAATAGGACCCAACCCCCCTCCATTTGTAACAATTGATGCATGAGAAATTGAATTCCACTTTGAGTGAATTCTCCCTCCCCCTTTAGGAGTGTGACTCTCCTTCTCTCTCTCTCTCTCTCTCTCTCTCTCTCTCTCTCTCTCTCTCTCTCTCTCTCTCTCTCTCTCTCTCTCTCTCCTCTCTCACTCTCTCTCTCTCTCTCCCTCCAAGAAAAGGCCCCCCCATCTCTTTCATCCCCCCCAATTCAAATTTGAATTCCATCCCCGCTTCCCAAGACAACTCCCTCCCCCTTCCCAAGGTCTCCTCCACCCTTCCCTAGGCACCCACTAACTCCCCACCCCCTCCCCAATTCAAAATTCAAATTTATATCTCCCTCCATTCCCACTTCCCAAGACCGCTTCCCACTTCCCAAGAGAACCCTCCCTCTTCCCAAGACATCTCCACCCTTCCCTAGACACCAATTAAATCCCCCCTTCTATCTCCAAGTCAAATTTAAATTTCATCCCGCTCATCCCAAGATAGAACCCACCAATCCCCAAGCCACTTTCCAACCCCAACCACTCACTCCCCTTCCCCATGCACAAACCCACATCCCAAGGCTAAAGGGGCATATCCCTAGGCCAAATTTGAATCTCCCTCCCTTGATAGCTACCCCTCACCCCTCCCCAACACCCCCTTCCTCCCCTGGTCGCCCTCCCCATTTCCCCTTGCTTCGCTTAACCATCTCACTCTCATACACACAACCCTACACTATCAGCCTATTCCCAGCTCACAGGCAACAGAGTACCAGCGACTTGCTGAGGCTGCCACGTCATCACCAAGAAGCTTTAGAGAAAGTACCATTTACCGGTGGAATCGTCGTCCAGTCTACTTCGCAACAGAGGTGGTCCCGCCTCCGTCTGATTTTGAGGCTGCCCGAAGGAGTCTTCACCGCCGAACTGCGCAATTCCTCTCTGGCAGACACCCAACTGCAGCTTGCAGAGGCTACCACGACCAATACCTTGAAGATATTGGAGCAGTGTTTGTCTGAAGACTTCTGCTATGGGTCCCCTTTTATCTCCAAGAAGCGGAGCATCGTTTGAAGCCCGAAGCACAAAGTTCCAAATTTCCTACCCAGAGTGCGCAGGTCAGTCCAAGTGGAGATAGATTCGACCTCCTTCCACTTTTCTGGCCCTCGCGGTCTGCTCTGACCTCCGCTGGCGGCCCCGTTGGTCTCCGTTCGAAGAGAACTCGTCCAAAGTTGCAGAGGTCCTGATCCAGCATTATTCGGAGGTCGGGAGTGCTCGTGGCGACTTCGTCTTCCTGTAGCAACAGACTGAGAGCAATCAGAACCAGCACCGAACAGTCCTGTTCCCGACCCTGCCCCAGCCACCGCCGACTTCATGAAATTCCCAAAAAATTCAAACGTCCTCCTGGGCCAACCCAAGAAGTTTTGGCACCGGTTTTGGCCTCATTTGAGCTCGGAGGATCTCGTGGCGGTGGCGTATTCGACTATCTGTCAGGCTGTTTCAGAAGCTGGCAGAATCTGCGGAGTTCGGCAATTCGGCTCCTAACTTAGCTTCCCCCACCCCACCGGCCAGCTTAAAGCCCACCCCTGCGGGAGGTAGTATTTTCATGTAATTCAACATTCCCCCACCCCTAGTCCACCCCCCCTTGCATGGGTTGTAGTGTTTGTTAATTAATTTTCAGGTCGAAGCTTCTCCGGTGCGGCATGCGGGTAAGCCCACGCTTCCTCACTCGCCCTCGTCTCCGACCGGGATTGGTGTCTTCACACTGATCAAGTTAGCCTCAGTTACCCCCTTGCTGTTCTTTCCTTTGCTGGTTTAGTATCGCCACTAGTGCCGTTGGACGGTGAGTTAAGTGCCCGATCCTGAATTGCTAACATTTGTGTGACTACCGCGGGTGAGTCGTGAGGGAGTCATTACTACCCACGCCCTCGACGTGCTGGCGGCCCGTTGGTTTGGGCAACCCAGACCCATTAGGGGTACAATCTCAAGTTAGCCAAACCCTGAAACAACGAGGTCCCACTTCGGACCCTCTCCACTATCGCCGGTTGGCCTACGTGCAATTGTGTGCGCTGCGTGCGTGAGCTCACCCGAGTGAGTCCGCCGTCAATGTTGCATGCTGGCGGGTCATAGGTCCAAGGAGCATTGGCCGAGTGGTTGCCATCCCTAGGCCGTGTCACATCATCTAAGCCCTGACCGATTTGTATAAGGACCTCCTGAACAAAACCACGGACCCTCAATGTGTAAGGCCCGTGCCTTGATCGATCTCTAGTGGTTCGGACCTAGAATCCATTCTGTAATTTCCGGCTATCTTCCTGAATTTTTAGGAATTTTTCTGGCATTTTTCAGGATTTAATTGGAATTGTTTGGGTTTTTAAAAAGGGCTAAATAAGGTTTTTCTTAAACAAAAAAACAAAATAAATATAATAATTATATTAACCCCCTTTTCCCATTTTCCCCACTCCTCTCTTTCCCCCCCCCCCGTCGATCTCACTCTCGCCCTCTCTCTCCTCCGTTCGCCCTCTCCCTCCTTCCTAGGGGAATCGGATGAAACGGCGGCGGTTCGAGGCGTGGAGCACGCCGTTGGAATCCTTGCGTCGAGTGGAGCGCATTGACGCCCACCTTGACGTGGTTCGCGGCTCGTGGGAGCGAGACGGGGCGAGGAAGCTTGGCGGTTCCTTTCCCTTGCATGTGGCTTGATCGGCCGTTCCGGCTTGAACGAGGTAAGGGGATGGAATCCCAATCTCACTAGGATCCTTCCCTATAGCATGTTTTCCTTGTTAAGCTCCTGTGGCATGCATAATAGATATTCTTCATTTTTGTGCTTAAGCTTCGTTGTTCACCTTTAATCCATTGTGAGCGTTGTAATTGAACGTTTCTAGTAGCATATTGTTGTTGTGGACGTGTGGTTTTGCAGGGAATAGTTTTTTCGTCGATTACCCGGTGATTTCGGTCACCCGGGAGGGAACCCATATACAAACGTAACCCATCCATAACCCAGACGGTGTGACGGTCCTACCAGGAACCGTCACACTGGTAACGGTCCCTATGGGACGCGTTATAGTCCTGTGACGGACCTAAGTTGGTGCGTCACAGTGTGTGTAACGGTCGAGCCCACGACCGTTACATTTCGTTTGACTACAGTTGACCGGGTAAGGCGGTTGACCTGACGGTCCGTCGGGCGACCGTCAGGGCTTCGTAACGTGCCTTCGGGGGCGCGTCACACCCTGTTTGAACGATTAGAAAAACTGTGGTTAATTTTCAGCTTCTGGTGGCTCTAACGGGCATGGGGGGATGCGTCACAGTCCATGTAACGCACCACCCCACGACCGTTACGCCTTGTGACGCGGTGGCAGCAGACCGTCACACCCCTGTAGCTTTCAAAAGACGCCTGTTCATTCTTTAATGCCTTCCACAATGTTTATACACCATGTTTAAGTTACTTTGTAAAACTATGGCATGTTTTTAGATCCCAATAGAGTAGCTTTTCTTTCCTTGCCATGGAGCCACTGTTGTAGCCCTAAGGCCTTTGAGTTGCCGACCCGCCTGGGGATGGTGGAGGGGTGTTCCCGTCACACGGTTTTTAAGCTAGTTCCGTGGGCTCCCCGCCAACGGTAGCGTCCTACCGAGGGAGAAAACTAGCTAGAGGGCCTGACTCAGGCGAGAGTCAGTGTGTGCACACGTGGTCAGAGGCGTTGGACTGACACTGACGAGTGTCACGTTGACTGGTCACTTGGTTTGGTACTGTTTACGCGCTCAGCTTGTCGTGTTACAGACTGCGAGTGCTTGAGGCGCAGTGTAAGCCATCAGTGGACGCATCTGGTTTCTTTTCCCAGTGGTTGTCCTGTTCCCTGTTGCTTGGTTAGTTGGGGCCTATTCTATTGGTAGTTTTAGTTTCTGTCGTTTAGATTTAATTGTTATTGGCATGTATTAGCTGTATTACCTGTTCAATTAGATTTACAGCTTTCAGTCTTTAGTTTTAATCATGCCATTGCCTGTTCATTTGTTTAAATGCATGCTCTAGTTGATTTAATTTTGCACGATTGCATGTTTAGCACGAGGTAGGGATCCGCGTGACCCCTACTGAGTCTGGCTGTGACTCACCCTTCTCCTTTCAGGTGAGCCGCGCCCGCCGTCTCCCTGTGTTTCTCGTGTGCTCGGAGACCGTTCTTAGCTGCCAGCAGTAGACGGGTCGCCTTTTTGGCCTTCGTTAGTACTTTTGCCGGGGTATGCCCCGAGTAGTTGTACCTTGTGGACTCGAACTCTTGTGCCCTCTGGACTAGTTATTATATTTAGCACTCTGTCTATTTTGAAATTGCTTTCGCACTTCTGTTAATTTTTATTGCTTAATGAAGAACATGCGCACTTGTGATTGCGATTCATTATACATCCCCTCGACAAACTCCACTAACCCTTCAGGGGCCTCATCAGCCTCTTGGGTGGATTCCCCAGTTCTTGGTATCGGTGTATCGATGTTATCGGTATATCGATATCCGGAGCTCTGGGTCGTGACAGTTGGTATCAGAGCCAAGTTGAGGATTTGTATAAGGAATTGGAATTTACGCTTGTTCAGAGCTAGTCCTATTGTGCCGTCTATTGCTGGCTTAGGATGTTTTCCATAAGATTGATGGATTTGCTATTGTTTTATGTGTTCGGCAGTTGCAAATATGCCGCCTCGTCGAGGAAGACCTCCTCGAGTTGCTAGGCATGCACCTAGAGAAGACAGTGGTTCTGCGCAGCCACCTGCAGTTCCTGTAGTTCCTCCTCTAGCGCCAGTCGTTGCTCCTCAAGTCGAAGTGCCTGGTAGTCGCGGCAAGGCTCTTAAGGAATTTCTCCTATTCAATCCGCCAGCTTTTGACGGACAGGCAGACCCAGAGGTAGCGAGGCAGTGGCTGGATGCGATCGAGCGCGTGTTCCTATCTATGGAGTGCGCGGAGGATGAAAAAGTGATGCTAGCAGTGTTTCAACTCCAAGGTACAGCTATTACATGGTGGAAAGTCGAGTGGCAGATTGCTTTTCGTTCCAGGCCCCTTCGGCAGATCACTTGGGCAGAGTTTGTTGCAGCCTTCGAGCGTGCATATACTCCTGCCTGTTTCCAAATGGCAAAGATGTACCAGTTCATGGAATTAATTCAGAGCGATATGTCTGTGCTTCAATATCAGAATAAATTTATGGAATTGGGTCAATATGCGCCCCATGTGCTTGCTAATGAGGCACTAAAGACTCAGCAGTTCTTACGAGGATTGAGGCCAGAGTTGAAGTTGCCGTTGATTGTAAGTCGAGTGGCTGATCTTGATAGTGCGTGCCAGGCAGCTGTGGCACTCGAGCTAGAGATGGCGAGACCAGGAGGGTATCCGCAAGCTGGGTTGGTGCAACCGACAGTGCAATTTCAGCAACAGTCTTACCGACCGCCAGTGGCAGGAGTTCCCTCTATTACGCCAGATGTTAGCAGTGTTTCTTCCTCTTCCAAGCCCAAGTTCAAAAAGTTCAAGAAGAAGAAGAAGTTTTTTCAACAGCCGTCGTCTGGTACTAGTACCGTGCAACAGCAGTCAGTGCCTTCTTCCCAGAGTCGTCAGAGTTCTGCTATCAATCAGCCGAGGACATGTGCGAGGTGTGGTGGAAGCCATCGGGGGCAGCCGTGTTCTCTTCCAATAGTCTGTTTCCGTTGTGACCAGCCAGGTCATGTGGTTCGAGATTGCCCACTGAGGCCGAAACCAATGCAAACTCCTCAGTTTTCTCAACCTCAGCAGACGCAATTTAGACCTCCTCCTTTACCTCAACCTCAGCAGCAATTTTATTCTCAAGCTTTAGCGTCTTCCCAGCAGTCTTCAGCCGGATCTAAGAAGCAAAAGGGCAAGGTTTCTCACATTTCTCGAGCTGAAGCGATTGCATCCCATCTGGTTGAAGGTACGATTATGCTTTATGGTCATTCAGCACGTGTCTTATTTGATTCTGGTGCTTCTCACTCTTTTATCTCTGAGGATTTCATGGCATGCATCGAGGAGCCAACATCAGTAATGACCTGTGAACTGTTTGTTGAATTACCTTCTGGAGATTTTATGATCACGCCTCTGTGTTTGGAAGAATCTCCTATTATGATTAATAATCATCAGTTGCCGGCGATGTTATATGCATTGCAGCTGGCAGATTATGACATCATTCTGGGTATGGATTGGTTGGAGCAATATGGAGCTGTGGTTGACTGCAGATCGAAGAAAGTCTATTTTCAGCCACAGGGAAAATCAGCAGTTTATTTCCAAGGTATTCGATCCCGCTCTTCTCGCTTGATTATTTCTGATATTCGAGCCTGTAGATTGCTTAGTGCAAGTTGCCAGGGATTCTTAGCTTCTGTGGTTGCTGTTGAGAAACCACGACAGGACGTCAGTGATATTCCTGTTGCCTGTGAGTTCCCTGATGTGTTTCCTAACGAGTTGCCAGGCTTGCCTCCAGAGTGAGAAATAGAAATGGTGATTGAACTGATTCCAGGTACAGCCCCGTTAGTAAAAGCACCATACCGAATGGCTCCAGCTGAACTAAAAGAACTGCGAGCACAGTTGTTTGAATTGTTGGAAAAAGGCTATATTCGCCCCAGTTTTTCTCCGTGGAGTGCTCCAGTGTTATTTGTGAAAAAGAAAGATGGAAGCCTGAGGCTTTGTATTGATTACAGATAATTGAATCAGGTGACTATCAAGAATAAATATCCGCTTCCCAGGATTGATGATTTGTTTGACCAATTACAGTCTGCTACTGTCTTTTCACGGATTGACCTTCGGTCTGACTATTTTCAATTGCGGATCCGGGAGTCTGATGTGGAGAAGACAGCTTTCAGCACTCGTTATGGTCACTATGAATTTTTGGTAATGCCGTTTGGGTTAACAAATGCTCCAGCAGCTTTCATGGACCTAATGCAGCGTGTTTTTCGCTCATATCTGGATTAGTTCGTGGTAATCTTTATAGATGATATTCTGATTTACTCTGCTTCTGATGAAGATCATGTGCAGCACTTGAGGATCGTTCTGCAGACTCTAAGAGATCACGAGCTCTATGCAAAGTTCAGTAAATGTGAATTTTGGCTTCGGGAGATTCATTTTCTTGGCCATGTGATTTCTGGTGAAGGAGTAGCAGTAGACCCTGCAAAGATTGAAAATGTTCTAAATTGGCAGAGACCAAGGACTGTGACAGAGATCAGAAGCTTCTTAGGTTTGGCTGGGTATTATCGAAGATTCATCCAGGATTTTGCAAAGATTGCAGCACCAATGACTAGACTGACTCGTAAAGATGTACCTTTCGTCTGGTCGTATCAGTGTGAGGATAGTTTTGTTGAATTGAAAAGGCTCTTGACTTCTTCTCCAGTGTTGACTTTGCCGTCCGGCTCGGGTGGATTTGTGGTTTGCACAGACGCTTCTCGAGTGGGTTTAGGTGCAGTGCTGATGCAACATGGACAGGTTATCGCTTATGCATCTCGGCAATTGAAACAACATGAAGAAAATTATCCCACGCATGATCTAGAGTTAGCTGCAGTTGTTTTTGCCTTAAAGACCTGGAGACATTATCTCTATGGTGAGAAGTTTCAAATTTTTACTGATCATCAGAGTTTACAGTATATATTCTCCCCAAAAGATCTGAATCTCAGACATCGTCGCTGGAGGGAATACATGAAAGATTGTGACTTTACACTCTCCTATCAGCCTGGTAAAATGAATGTAGTGGTTGATGCTCTAAGCAGGAAGGTGCAAGTCAGTCATCTGTTGCTTCATGAATGGAAATTATGGGAACAGCTTCCAAGTGAGGCACTTAACATGGAGATTCCTGCCGATCCGAGGACAGCAGTTTGTGCTAGTTTGGCTTTGGGTTCAGCTTTATATCAGCAGATTAAAGAAACTCAGCAGGCTGATCCTGATTTGGCTCGTATTATATCAAAATATGATGTTGAATTTGATGATGAGCTGGTTGACAGTTTCCATGGCAGAATGTATGTTCCCGCCGATGATACATTGAGACATGTGATTCTGAGTGAAGCCCATGGATCCCGCTTTGCTATTCACCCAGGCACCACTAACATGTATCAAAATTTTAAAAAGCAGTTCTGGTGGCCAGGTATGAAGAAAGATGTGGCTGTATTTGTTTCTAAGTGCTTGACTTGTCAGCAGGTTAAAGCCGAACATCAAAAGCCTGGTGGATTGCTTCAGCCGTTAGAAATTCCAATGTGGAAATGGGATCATGTCACTACAGATTTTGTGGTGGGTTTGCCTCGGACTTCACAGGGTTTTGATGGTATCTGGTTGCTTGTTGGCAGATTAACTAAGACCGCCAGATTGTTGCCGATAAAAGTTTCTTGGAATGTGCAGAAGTTGGCCGAGCTTTATGTTCAAAAGATTGTGCCACTGCATGAAATTCCTATTTCACTTGTGTCAGATCGTGATCCATGGTTTACCTCCGGCTTCTAGCGTAGTTTTCAGAAAGCTTTGGGCACTGAGTTAGCCTTCAGCTCAGCGTATCACCCGCAGTCAGATGGACAGTCGGAAAGGACTATTCAGACTCTGGAAGATATGCTGAGGTCGTGTTGCCTAGATTGGCAAGGTTCGTGGAGTCAACATTGGCCACTTGTTGAATTTGCTTATAATAACAGTTATCATTCCAGCATTGACATGGCTCCTTACGAAGCGTTGTATGGTCATCCTTGTCGTACTCCTTTGAACTGGTTTGACGTTGGGGACAGACTTTTGACGGGACCTGACATGGTGCAGTAATGTTCTGATGTGGTTCGTCTGATCAGGCAGAGATTGTTGACAGCTCAGAGTCGACAGAAAAGCTATGCAGATCAGCGCAGACGTCCACTGCAGTTTGAACCTGGAGACATGGTTTTTATCAAAGTATCTCCAATGAAAGGTGTTTCCAGATTTGGGAAGCGTGGAAAGCTTAGTCCGCGTTATGTTGGCCCATTTTCTATTTTAGAATATGTGGGTCAGGTAGCTTATCGACTGCAACTACCAGCGGCTATGCAAGCTATTCATGATGTGTTCCACGTCTCTCAGTTGAGGAAATATTTATCTGATGCATCCCATGTCCTCGATGACTCTGTTTGGCCCGAAGTGACTGCTGAATTGTCTATGCCAGAGTTTCCTATTAGAATAGAAGACCGTCGTGAGCAGCGGTTGCGAAACACGGTTATCCCTCTGGTAAGAGTCGGCTGGCAGCGCCACTCCGGCAATGAGTCCACTTGGGAACGTGAAGATGAGATGCGTCAGCTTTTTCCTTTCTTATTCCAGTAAGGTATAATTCTTTTTCTCAGTTTCCTCCTCATCCGTTATTTTAAATTTCGAGGGTGAAATTTTTATTAGGAGGGAGGGACTGTAAGGCCCGTGCCTTGATCGATCCCTAGTGGTTCGGACCTACAATCCATCTGTAATTTCCGGCTATCTTCCTGAATTTTTAGGAATTTTTCTGGCATTTTTCAGGATTTAATTGGAATTGTTTGGGTTTTTAAATAGGGCTAAATAAGGTTTTTTTAAAAAAATAAAAAAATATAATAATTATATTAACCCTTTTCCCCCATTTTTCCCACTCCTCTCTTCCCCCCCGTCGATCTCACTCTCGCCCTCTCTCTCCTCCGTTCGCCCTCTCCCTCCTTCCTGGGGGAATCGGGTGAAACGGCGACGGTTCGAGGCGTGGAGCACGCCGTTGGAATCCTTGCGTCGAGTGGAGCGCGTTGACGCCCACCTTGACGTGGTTCGCGGCTCGTGGGAGCGAGCCGGGGCGAGGAAGCTTGGCGGTTCCTTTCCCTTGCATGTGGCTTGATCGGCCGTTCCGGCTTGAACGAGGTAGGGGGATGGAATCCCAATCTCGCTAGGATCCTTCCCTATAGCATGTTTTCCTTGTTAAGCTCATGTGGCATGCATAAAAGATATTCTTCATTTTTTGTGCTTAAGCTTCGTTCTTCACGTTTAATCCATTGTGAGCGTTGTAATTGAATGTTTCTAGTAGCATATTGTTGTTGTGGACGTGTGGTTTTGCAGGGAATAGTTTTTTCGTCGATTACCCGGTGATTTCGGTCACCCGGGAGGGAACCCATATACAAACGTAACCCATCCATAACCCAGACGGTGTGACGGTCCTACCAGGAACCGTCACACTGGTAACGG
Source organism: Amorphophallus konjac (assembly GCA_022559845.1). Taxonomy (NCBI): domain Eukaryota; kingdom Viridiplantae; phylum Streptophyta; class Magnoliopsida; order Alismatales; family Araceae; genus Amorphophallus; species Amorphophallus konjac. The sequence goes on from CM040123.1 coordinate 383,312,703, forward strand.
TCCCTATGGGACGCGTTATAGTCCTGTGACGGACCTAAGTTGGTGCGTCACAGTGTGTGTAACGGTCGAGCCCACGACCGTTACATTTCGTTTGACTACAGTTGACCGGGTAAGGCGGTTGACCTGACGGTCCATCGGGCGACCGTCAGGGCTTCGTAACGTGCCTTCGGGGGCGCGTCACACCCTGTTTGAACGATTAGAAAAACTGTGGTTAATTTTCAGCTTCTGGTGGCTCTAACGGGCATGGGGGGATGCGTCACAGTCCATGTAACGCACCACCCCACGACCGTTACGCCTTGTGACGCGGTGGCAGCAGACCGTCACACCCCTGTAGCTTTCAAAAGACGCCTGTTCATTCTTTAATGCCTTCCACAATGTTTATACACCATGTTTAAGTTACTTTGTAAAACTATGGCATGTTTTTAGATCCCAATAGAGTAGCTTTTCTTTCCTTGCCATGGAGCCACTGTTGTAGCCCTAAGGCCTTTGAGTTGCCGACCCGCCTGGGGATGGTGGAGGGGTGTTCCCGTCACACGGTTTTTAAGCTAGTTCCGTGGGCTCCCCGCCAACGGTAGCGTCCTACCGAGGGAGAAAACTAGCTAGAGGGCCTGACTCAGGCGAGAGTCAGTGTGTGCACACGTGGTCAGAGGCGTTGGACTGACACTGACGAGTGTCACGTTGACTGGTCACTTGGTTTGGTACTGTTTACGCGCTCAGCTTGTCGTGTTACAGACTGCGAGTGCTTGAGGCGCAGTGTAAGCCATCAGTGGACGCATCTGGTTTCTTTTCCCAGTGGTTGTCCTGTTCCCTGTTGCTTGGTTAGTTGGGGCCTATTCTATTGGTAGTTTTAGTTTCTGTCGTTTAGATTTAATTGTTATTGGCATGTATTAGCTGTATTACCTGTTCAGTTAGATTTACAGCTTTCAGTCTTTAGTTTTAATCATGCCATTGCCTGTTCATTTGTTTAAATGCATGCTCTAGGTGCTTTAATTTTGCACGATTGCATGTTTAGCACGAGGTAGGGATCCGCGTGACCCCTACTGAGTCTGGCTGTGACTCACCCTTCTCCTTTCAGGTGGGCCGCGCCTACCGTCTCCCGGTGTTTCCCGTGTGCTCGGAGACCGTTCATAGCTGCCAGCAGTAGACGGGTCGCCTTTTTGGCCTTCGTTAGTACTTTTGCCGGGGTATGCCCCGAGTAGTTGTACCTTGTGGACTCGCACTCTTGTGCCCTCTGGACTAGTTATTATATTTAGCACTCTGTCTATTTTGAAATTGCTTCCGCACTTCTGTTAATTTTTATTGCTTAATGAAGAACATGCGCACTTGTGATTGTGATTCATTATACATCCCCTCGACAAACTCCACTAACCCTTCAGGGGCCTCATCAGCCTCTTGGGTGGCTTCCCCAATTCTTGGTATCGGTGTATCGATGTTATCGGTATATCGGTATCCGGAGCTCTGGGTCGTCACACAACGCGTCCTGATGGAACAACAGCAGAACGGAGGGGCTCTGATAGTCACGGATTCCCGCCGAGTGTTGGAAGCCTCCCACGCCTCCATTGCGCGGGATCGGCGACCGCGCAGCTCGTACGCACCGAGGGAGCCCAGCCTACTGCACTCCAACCTAGAGATGGCCCAACGGCTACAGCGGATCGATGACATCGAGGATAAAGTCAGCTACTTGGATGACGTGATGTGGCACGGACATGCAACTTGACTCTAAATGGATATGCGACCCTCGGACTCTAAGCAAGCTCGCGATCTCCCCTAACGAGGGAAGCATACGGACGTGCACGGTTGAGAAACCGGCAGTGAGATAGGGTGGTCAACTCTCAACTTCATGCCCGGATCGGGTCACGAGACGGTCTCGCTCTCTCTCACAGCAGCGGTGAAATAAATATATCGAGCTAATGGCCCTAACACATGCTCTCTAGCCGCGGCATATGAAGTATATACGAATAAATCAAATTGCCAAGTAAAGGAGCGAATACGATACCTCAACGCGCCTGGTGTGGGGAAGACGATCACGGCCGATCTCATACTCCCGAAACAATAGTTAATTAAATTACAGCAATGATTTACTACCCACTCCACGCAGAGAGGTAAATGGCGACACAGCGGGACCTGGGAGTAGCGGGTTCGGGTTGACGGGCAGCTTCTTATGTAGCTTCGGCGGCACACATACTCACGATCGTGGGACCCACATGCTGGTCAATGGGGCCGTGTGGGCCCGGAGTGGCACCACTGTGATGGGGACGTCCGGAGGGGCGCTCCCTGGGAAGGCGATGCGCTGGTTCGCCTTGTGGAATGCGAGGTGGCTCCGATCGGTGTTGGTTGGAGTTGCTACCCACGGATCTGAATTCTGTTTCAGACCCGCACGTCCCAAAAAAATCCGCAGCTGTGGTCACTGCCGATGTCAGATCGACGTACAAGAGGTACTGTTGGAAAGATAACTCAAAACTCTTCGATCTATGGCCAGAGAGAAAAAATTATATATCCCAGATCTGGCCTTGACCGAATTTCCAAGCTGCTGGTTGACAGGACCCGAAATCTCAGGATATAAGTGATTTTTCCTGAGAGTTGGCATTGACCGCATTGTATACCTCCGATTCAGCTATTGAGCTCTTCATGAAAGTGGTAGAGGGCAAAGAGAGGAAAACGGGGATAATTTTTATGAAAGGTTTGGTGGAGATATGACTAGGGAAAAGTATTTTCTAGTACCAGGTGCTCGGATCTGGACAGCAGAGACAGAACAGAACTTGGGATCTGAAGTGATTTTTTAGAAAATATTAACGAGATTCTAAATTCACAATAAAATTTATAGAAGTGATATTAGTTGGACATAATCTTCAATAAATTTGGGGATTCAAACAAAAATCAAGAAGGGGGTCGAAACCTAGAAATACAGAGCTGCTGTTACATAGATCTGAACTGGGACAGAACTGGAAGGTGGAAATACACGAAATTGAAATAATATAAAAAGAAATGTAAATGACGAGATTTATTTTGTGGAGGTGGGGATTCAAGAGGGGAACCAACCCTGAAAATCTCAACTCCAGATGATGAGGGAGTTGGGAGCTAAAATTCCCGGAGTGAGCCTCTGTCCAACACAACAGAACCTTGGACAACACTTCGGATCTTGCTTCGCGGCGGCTCGATGGCGGCACGAACGGCGGCGGCGGCGGCAGAGATAGAAACCAGATGTAGAGGGCTGAGATAGAAGGGTTCTGCACCCTGAAATGTTGAAGGATGAGGAAGGAACCAGAGAGAGAGAGAGGAGGGGGCGCAGGTTTGCTCCAATGCACACAAAATATTTTCTTCTCATTAATTCTCTAAAATGTTGAAATACAAGTATTTATATAAAATGGAAAATCACTCCAAATGCCCTCTTATCTAGGGTTGGAAGGGGCACTAAGGGGATAGGATAAAGTATTTCTCCCATGTGGTCAAAATACATTACACACAATCTATTCAAACTTCACCTAACTAGCCTAATAGGGACAAAATAAGTGTTATGTTAGATGGACGCAATCTATTACCACTGAGAGTGGATCTAGAGGGGGGTGAATAGATCTAATGTCTAATTTTAGAACACAGTTGAACTCTAATGCGGAATTAAAATAAGCAACTGTTGAACGACAGAAGGAACACTATGAAATCACACAAAGCACATGCAATCACACAGTAGACACCGATCTTTAAGGTGGTTCGATCTCAATCCAGAGATCTACGTCCACCCCATACTCCAACTGGAATGTGGATCCTACTGACTCACAGCTTGAACAGCTGGACTTCACAGCTTGCCAACAGACCGCTGATGCACAGCTTCGCTGGGCTTTACAGCTTGCCGACCAGAGGAACAAATCCTCTGCAACCGCTGGGCGATACAGCTTAGCCGTCCGAGACTTGGTCTCGCCTGCTGAGGATTATAGCTTCACCTGTCCAGTGGAAACCTCCACTGCAATTGCTGGATCACAGCTTGATAACAAAACAGTTTCAAAAACAGTAAATATAGAAACAAACGAAATGGAAAATCAAAACTAATGTAGCTCAATTGAGCAGTATCAGCTCTGGTATCTGAACCAAGAGACTGATTTACAAGACTTCGAAAAGACTCTCTCGACTCAACTCTCTCAATCTTCTCTTCTCTCTTTCTCTTCTTCTCTCTGAATCTTCTTCTCTCTTTTTCTTCTTCTCTGTGGATCGTGCAGGTGCTCACTCTCTGTTCTTTTCTCTTAGCTCTGGCTGCTTCTATTCGATCAGCTTCTTCTGAAGGAATAAACTCCATATATATACCAGCAGCAGGAAGGGCGTGTGCTCTCCACATCTCCCGCCCAATGGCTTGGACCACGTGGCAGCATCCAACAGGCTTTCAGTACACGTGTCATAATCTGGTCACTCCCCTTATCCTCGGATCACGTGCCCAGTCATCAGTCTCTGCAAAGAATCCCTGTCAGACAGTCGAAATAGAGTTATCAGTTTAAGTCTAAAACCCTGTACAAACTATATGAAGACAGCGCTGTGTAGACTTTGCGATGTATAGACTTTGTAGATGCGAATGCAGTGTGTAGACTTTATGGTGCACTAAGTGAGAATGCATAAAGCAAAGTGTGTACATTGCAATTGGATGTATAGACTTGAATGACAGACTCAACGTGCAACAATGTATAGACTTTGAATCCCAGTGAAAAAGCCTGATAGAATGTATAGACTTTCTACGGCATCAAGGCAACCATGATGATGTGCAATGTTCAGACTTGACAGTATATGAAGAACATATGCTGTACAGACTTCGAATCAATAGATGCACGATGTACAGACTTCAAATCAAAGGATGCATAATGTACAGACTTTGGACACACGTGCATGCTATGCGATGTACAGACTTGAATGCGCGCATGCAACACGATGTATAAACTTGCTCATGACTGTCTAGACTCTGCATGCGTGCTATAGCAATGTGCAGACTTGCTGGCAAAGCGTTGTGCAGACTCTGCGTGCCCAATGTGTAGACTTAGTGTTCTGCATGAGACGCTAAGTAAGACGAACAATGTATAGACTTAGCCGATGCAGACTAGTCCGATGTACAAACTTGCTCGATGTACAAACTTCATGAACGATGCATGCAATGCACTCGACGATGTACAAACTTCCTATATGCTCAAGACCATGCACAACGAATGTATAGACTTGCTGTAAGCAATGTGCAGACTTGATGCATGAAGCAAGGCAATGAGAAATGTATAGACTTTCACGATGTGTAGACTTGCCAAAGCAAGGGCTGTGCAGACTTGAGAATGCACGATGTATAGACTTGCAGGTGCAACATAGGTAACGATACCAATGTATAAACTTGCGAGTGCAACGTCGGTAAAGATGCCAATGTATAGACTTGGAAGTTCAACTGGTGGATGTACAGACTTCACCGATGTATAGACTTGGAAGTTCAACTGGTGGATGTACAGACTTGGTTTCGTGCATGCTACAGGGCAATGTATGGACTTTGAATCAACGTGCATGCATTGTATAGAGTTTGAGATGCTTGAAGCACCCTATGCAGCAATGTATAGACTTAACATATGATGTACAGACTTGATGGTCAGACAGACAAGAACTCTGTACAGACTTGAGCGTGCAGATAAGCCATATGAATGTATAGACTTGTGTTCTAAACGATGCACAAACATAGCAGTGCAATGTATAGACATTGAGTGTGTAGACTTGTGTGTGTGCAATGTGTAGACCTGTGCATGTGTGCATTACGATGTATAGACTCTGACTACATGGAACATATAGACAATCTGATAAATACAGTTTCCTCAAAACATAAATAGTTGCCGATCAATCAAAATAAGGTGTTGCCAATGAAGTAAAGCTATTGTCAACATCATCAACACAGAGGAGTCACAACTGTAATATCCCGGACCTTTCTGATCCTTCTTTGTGGGTCCTGGATCTGGTTTTCGGAGTGTCCGGCTCCGTTGTGTCCGAAATTTTGTTTCGGACATCTTTCGTATTCGGATCGGCGCGATCCGGAGTCATTTCGGAGGCCCGGAGGCGTTCCGCGGCTTTTCCGCGTGTGTTTCTGATTCCCGATGTGTGTTTTGGCTCTTTCTTTGGAAGCTCGCTGCGGGCGAACCGGGCGGTTCACCCGGGCACGAGTGGTACCGTTGCGATCGGTGCGTTCCGAAAATTTTGGAAATGTATTTTTCTATTTTTTGATATTTTTTCAAAAAATCGGATTTTCTTTATATTCCCATTTCTTTTCTTTTTTCTTTACCTCTTTCTCTTTCTTCTTCTTCTTCCTCCTTCCTTCCCCAACCGTGGCCGCCCTCCTCTCTCTCCCTCTCTCCCGTTCGAGCGCGGCGACAACCGTTTCGGCTGCAGACAGCGGCGGTGCGACGCGGCGAGGACGTGGGTGACGTCGAGACGATCGTGCGGGCGTGCGGCAAGCGTGGGAAGCGTGGGGAGGCGAGATTCTACAAGCGTTCTTCGTGGTTTGTGGACGATCCGGTGGAGCATTCGCTCCATTGAGGTAGGGTGACGTTCCTTAGCCTCTTGCCGTTCGTTTCCGTGATTTGTAGGCCGCGGGGAGGCCGAGAGAGGCTTGTTTGAGCGGGTTTGGGGTTTTCCATGATTTGGGAGAGCTCGCCCGATCTATGGTTTTAGCCCGCTATTTCATGTTTTGGTGGCTTAGAAGCATGCTAGGGGTCCTTAGGGGTCATTCCCCTTGATTTCCCCCTCTCTGGTGGAGGTATGGGGGCGTGGTTGGAATTTTTAGGCGTTTCCACCATTTTCGGGCACGGACTGAGAACGTGCTATACTCCAGTAGCACGTTCTTGATGGTCGCGCTACCCCGATGGGGCGCGTTCATCGGAGAAGATGAACAGTAGGGCGGTTTCTGTCGCGCTATGGGGTCCTAGCGCGATCTGCCTTGTCGCGCTAGGAGTCCCTAGCGCGACCTGTCTTGTCGCGCTAGGAGGCCCTAGCGCGATCTTCCCTGTCGCGCTAGGGGGTCCTAGCGCGTTCTTCCTTGTCGCGCTAGGGGTCCCTAGCGCGATCTGTCCTATCGTCGGGTGTTCCTCTTGGGCCGTGTGTGTGTCCTGGACACCCCGTGGAGTTCCGGGACCGTGTCTTTAGGTGCCCGGAGGTTCCGTTTACCTTGGTCATGCGTTTGGCCATGGGCGGTGCGTCCGTTTCTTCTCCGACCGTGGTCACCGTGCGATGGTGATGGTACGTGGGACGGCCCCCGTACTTTGTCAGGTTCGGACGTTGTTTTCCGTGGTCTTGAGAGTCTACTCCTTCAGTGACCCTCCACTAGTCGTAGCCCACCAGTACGAGGTGCTGGTCTCACCTGGGAGTGGTGTACGGGCACTCACCTTGAGACGGTTTGTGGACCGGTTACCGTAGGCCCCTCGTCGGTAGCCAGAGTCCGGCTACGGGGGAAAACCAGTCAGAGGACCAGACCTAGTGACGCAAGGTCTGTGTGTGCACACGTGGTTGGGGGCGGTTGGACCCACGTCGACAGGCGTGACCCCAGCTAGTTACTTGTTTGTGGTTACTTGTGCAGTGTCTGCGCCTCGGGTAGGACCTACCATGTCAGGCGGTTCACCTGCGGCGCGGTGTAAGACGTCAGGGGATGCTACCGGTTGTGCTTCTAGTGGGTGGTACTCCTGTCGAGTACGGAGTGACAGACCGTCAGTCATGTGTTTCTGACCTTCAGGTTTTGCGGTTCGACCGTTGAGTTTCGGTCTCGTACCGTGGCACGTGTGTCGGTTTGTGTGCCGTAGGGCCTGGTTCTGTAGAGTACAGGGCTTTCCTTTCCGAGGTACTTTCCTACCGCTAGTGTAGTGGTTTCTCATTTTACGAGGTAGGGTTCGAGTGATCCCTACTGAGTCTTGTTCCGAGACTCATTCCCTGCGTGTTTTCACCGTGTTTCAGGTGAGACGCCACCTTCGGGGAGCGCGTCAGGAGTGCAGTGTGATGCGGGTGCCCAGAGGTAGTGCCAGAGGTCAGAGCCGGGGTATGCCCCGTGTAGCTGTACTTTTCTTTCTTGTCACTGTACTAGTCGTGGACTACTGTTGCTGTTGTTGTTATTTTATTGTGGACCATGTAAAATGTTAATTTATTTCCTGCTTAATATTATAACTGTTTATTTCTGCAATTATTTGTGATGCTTGTGTAGTTTCCACACTATCCTTTTAACCCTTCCGAGTCTTCGGGCTCGTGGGTGGCGGTGTGAGTCTCGGGTTATCGGGCCTTCCCGGTAATCGGATTCTCGTGTCGTTACAGTTGGTATCAGAGCGCGGTTGTAGAATTACATAAGAATCATAGGTAATTGTAGTGGTCCACTAGTCCACAGCGATGATGTACAGGTGACGTTGGCATTGGGCACCGCGTGTTTATTTTGACCTTGTCATCTCCGTGTTTTCTGTCTTGTGCTTCAGGAGTGAGGATGGCGCCGAGGAGGAGCTCTCGCTCTCAGCAGGGGCAGTCGGCTGGAGGTCAGGAGATCCAGCAGGGGGTCCAGGGGGACCAGGAGGAGCATAGCAGAGCGCCACCGGGAGCTACCGAGGCCGCGGCTACTGCGAGGGTTCCGGGGGCCGAGGATTTCTTCCGTGGCATGTACAAGCTTATGTCTCAGTAGTTCGGCGGAGAGGCTGGTGAGGGCTCGTCTGCTAGGGGTGGGCCAGGCCGAGTAGTGAGGGACTTTCTGCAGTTCCATCCACCTTATTTTAGCGGCCAGGGGACCCTGATGCGGCTCGCGATTGGCTTGATGAGATGGAGCGGGTGTTCAATTCTGCAAGGAGTGCTGCCAAGGACAGAGTTGTGTTGGCCTACAACCAATTACAGGGTACGGCTCAGAGGTGGTGGTCTTCTGAGTGGAAGACGTCCTTTCAGCTTCGTCCACTTGAGCATATCGAGTGGGATGACTTCGTTAGTGCTTTCGAGCGTACGTACTGTCCAGATATTGTTGCCACGCAGCGGATGCGAGAGTTTCTGGAGCTGGTGCAGGGCGACATGTCCGTGTTGCAGTATAGGGCCCGATTTGTCGAGCTGGGTCGGTACGCATCTCACATCATGGAGCATGAGAGAGTGAGGACCACGCAGTTTGTACAGGGCTTGAGGCTGAAGCTGAGGCACCATCTGATCGCGAATGGGGCCACTGATCTAGAGACAGCGTCTCGTGTTGCGGTTTCTTTGGAGATGGATATGCAGAGGACCCGAGGACCGATCAGCCAGGGACAGTCTTTGTCAGGTCGCAGCCATCAGTCGGTTACCCAGCAACAGGGTTTCTTTCAGTCTGCGTCGGGTGGTTCAGGAGTACCGGCACCGACAGCGTCGGTAGCAGGATCTGCGTCCTTTGGCTCCAAGGTCAGGAAGTTCTTAAAGAAGAGTTTCCGTAAGAAGCACAAGGATCAGGGGCATGCTTCATCGGGCAGTGTACAGCAGCCGATTCCTTTGCAGCGTCAGGGATCAGTGGGTGGATCGCGAGGACCTTGTCCACGGTGTGGTGGGACCCACCCAGGCAGGCAGTACACGGCGCCGATCATCTGTTTTCAGTGTGACCAGCCAGGGCATATGGCACGTGACTGTCCTCAGAGACCGCCGCAGCAGTTTCCTCAACAGCAGTAGGTTCCCCAGCAGCAGCAGCAGCAGGGACAGTATCCGCCGCTACCCAGGTCAGCCAGCGTGGGAGGAAGGCAGAGGGCTCGAGGCCAGATCACGCACATGACCAGGGTAGAGGCAGTGGCGTCGCAGCTTGTGGAAGGTACCGTTCAGATTTTGGGTTGTGCGGCTCGGGTTTTGTTCGACTCTGGCGCGTCTCATTCGTTTATTTCGGAGGATTTCGCGTCGAGGGTCGAGGAGCCGGTGACCCATTTATCCTGTGATTTGGCAGTGGAGTTGCCTTCGGGTGACTTTATGATCACTCCGTATTGCTTTGATCAGGTTCCGGTTTGGATCGATGGGCGGAGTATGCCAGGCAGGTTGTATGCGTTGCAGCTTCGGGATTACGATGTGATTCTATGCATGGATTGGCTTGAGACTCATGGAGCGGTGGTGGATTATGGGATGAAGAGGGTCTACTTCCAGCATCCGAGCAAGCGGACCTTCTATTTCCAAGGTATCCGTTCCACCTCTTCTCGATTCCTTATCTCTGCTATTCGAGCCCGTCGATTGATTGATTCTGGTTGTCAGGGTTTTCTCATGTCCGTGGTGGTTTCTCAACGGATGGAACCGAGTGTCGAGGACATTCCAGTGGTGTGCGAGTTCTCCGATGTTTTTCCCGAGGAATTGCCTGGATTACCTCCCCAGCGGGAGATCGATTTTGTGATCGAGGTTGTGCCTGGTACGGGACCTTTGGCGAAGGCTCCCTACCGTATGGCCCCCGCTGAGTTGAGGGAGTTGAGGGCGCAGTTGCAGGAACTGTTGGCCAAGGGGTACATTCATCCGAGTTTTTCCCCTTGGGGTGCGCCCGTGTTGTTTGTAAAGAAGAAGGACGGTAGTCTGCGGCTGTGCATTGACTATCGACAGCTGAATGAAGTGACCATTAAGAACAAGTATCCGTTACCATGGATTGATGACTTGTTCGACCAGCTTCAGTCCGCGCGAGTGTTCTCGCGGATTGATTTGCGGTCAGGTTACTATCAGTTGAGAATTCGCGAGTCCGATGTGGAGAAGACTGCGTTCAGTACGAGGTACGGGCATTATGAGTTTTTGGTGATGCCGTTCGGGCTCACCAATGTCCCAGCAGCCTTCATGGACTTGATGCAGAGGGTGTTTCATCCGTATTTGGACCAGTTCGTGGTCATCTTCGTGGACGACATCCTTGTCTATTCGCAGTCTGCTGAGGAGCACGCATACCATTTAGGTGTGGTGCTACAGACGTTGCGAGGTCACCAGTTGTATGCGAAGCTCAGCAAGTGCGAGTTTTGGCTCAGCGAGGTGCACTTTCTGGGGCACGTGATTTCTGGTGATGGCATTTCCGTGGACCCCGCCAAGGTCGAGGCAGTAATGCAGTGGCCGAGGTCGAGGTCGGTGATGGAGATCCAGAGTTTCTTGGGGCTTGTGGGTTATTATCGCCGGTTTATCCAGGATTTTTCTCGCATTGCGACCCCGATGACTAGACTCACGCGGAAGGATGTGCCTTTCGTCTGGTCTGAGGAGTGTGAGCAGAGCTTCAGGGAACTGAAGAGATTGCTCACCTCGGCTCCGGTGTTGGTTTTGCCTTCTGGATCGGGAGGTTTCGTGGTGTGTACAGATGCTTCCGGTGTTGGATTGGGTGCTGTTTTGATGCAGCATGGTAGAGTGGTGGCTTATGCATCTCGGTAGCTAAAGCCCCACGAGGAAAACTACCCTACCCATGACCTTGAGTTGGCGGCGGTGATCTTCACGCTGAAGATCTGGAGGCATTATCTGTACGGTGAGAAGTTCAAGGTGTTCACTGACCATCAGAGTTTGAGGTATGTGTTCTCGCAAAAGGACCTGAACCTCAGGCAAAGGCGTTGGATGGAGTTCATGAAGGACTATGACTTCACCCTGTCTTATCACCCGGGCAGGATGAATGTCGTCGCTGATGCCTTGAGTCGGAAGGTTGCGGTCAGTGCCTTGATGTTGAGGAAGTGGAGGCTCTGGGAACAAGTGCCCGAAATATCTTTCAGGCTCAAGATTCCCCAGGAGCCAGGGTTGGCGGTGCTTGCGAGTCTGACTGTCACTCCTGCTATCCGTTGTCAGGTGACAGAGGCTCAGCATGCAGACCTGAGTTACCCCGGATTCTTACGATGGCTGATGTGGAGCTCGGCGAGGACGGTGCTGCGAGGTTTCGTGGCAGGATGTACATCCCAGCCGAGGAGCAGATTCGTCGTGCAGTGCTGCGCGAGGCTCATGAGAGTAGGTACACCGTACATCCGGGTGCGACGAAGATGTATCGGAACTTACGGAGGCAGTTCTGGTGGCCTGGCATGAAGAGAGATGTTACTGAATTTGTGGCCAGGTGCCTGATCTGTCAGCAGGTGAAGGCGGAGCATCAGCGACCAGGCGGTACTCTCCAACCCTTGGATGTTCCTGCTTGGAAGTGGGACCATGTGACCACGGATTTTGTGGTGGGGTTGCCGAGGACCCCGACTGGGCAGGACAGTATCTGGTTGCTGGTGGATCAGATGATGAAGGTGACGCGGCTGTTGCCGGTCAAAGTCAGCTAGAGCGTGTCCAAGTTGGCTCGCCTTTATGTGGAGCGGATAGTGCCGTTGCATGGGATTCCTATTTCGATCGTGTCGGATCGGGACCCACGCTTCACTTCTGGATTCTGGAGGAGTTTCCAGCAAGCTCTTGGCACGGAGTTGGCTTTTAGCTCGGCGTATCATCCTCAGTCAGATGGTCAGTCTGAGAGGACCATTCAGACTTTGGAGGACATGCTGAGATCTTGCTGTCTGGAGTGGCAGGGGAGTTAGATTCATCACCTACCGTTGGTGGAGTTTGCCTATAACAACAGCTATCATTCAAGCATCGGCATGGCTCCTTATGAGGCATTGTATGGGCGTCCTTGTCAGACTCCACTTGAGTGGTTTGAGGTGGGTGAGCGTGTTTTGACGGGACCGAAATTGGTGCAGCAATGTGTGGACGTTGTGCACCTGGTTTGTCAGAATATGTTGGCGGCCCAGAGTCGGCAGAAGAGCTATGCTGACCGTAGGAGGCAGCCCCTCAAGTTCACCGTGGGCGATCATGTGTTCTTGAGAGTTTCTCCGATGAAGGGGGTGATGCGTTTCGGACGGCGTGGGAAGCTGAGTCCCCGCTATATTGATCCTTTCGTGATTATGGAGCGCATCGGTGAGGTTCCTTACCGGTTGCAGTTACCTCCTTAGTTGGTGTCGGTGCATGACGTGTTCCACGTCTCGATGTTGCGGAAGTATATGCCCGATGACTCTCATGTGCTCGAGTTTTCGGTTTGGCCTGAGGTGACTCCAGACCTTTCTCTCCCAGAGTTTCCGATCCGCGTGGAGTATAGGCGAGAGCAGCGCCTGCGAAACAAGGTCATTCCCTTGGTGAAGGTCGTGTGGCAGCGACACTCTGGTGGTGAGGCTTCGTGGGAACGTGAGGACGAGATGCGTCAGCAGTTCCCGTATCTGTTTGAGTGAGTCTTCCTCTTCTTTCCCCTTTGGTTGTTCTCAATTTCGAGGATGAAATTCCTTAAGGGGGGAGGGCTGTAATATCCCGGGCCTTTCGAATCCTTCTTCGTGGGTCCCGGATCTGGTTTTCGGAGTGTCTGGCTCCGTTGTGTCTGAAATTTCGTTTCGGACATCTTTCGTGTTCGGATCGGCGCGATCTGGAGTCATTTCGGAGGCCCGGAGGCATTCCACGGCTTTTCCGCGTGTGTTTTTCGAATCCCGATGTGTGTTTTGGCTCTTTCTTCGGAAGCTCGCTGCGGGCGAACCGGGCGGTTCACCCGGGCACGAGTGGTACCGTTGCGATCGGTGCATTCCGAGGATTCCGGAAATGTATTTTTCTATTTTTTGGTATTTTTCCAAAAAATCGGATTTTCTATATATTCCCATTTCTTTTCTTTTTTCTTTTCCTCTTTCTCTTTCTTCTTCTTCTTCCTCCTTCCTTCCCCAACCTTGGCCGCCCTCCTCTCTCTCCGTCTCTCCCGCTCGAGCGCGGCGACCACCGTTTCGGCTGCAGACAGCGGCGGTGCGACGCGGCGAGGACGTGGGTGACGTCGAGACGATCGTGCGGGCGTGCGACAAACGTGGGAAGCGTGGGGAGGCGAGGTTCTACAAGCGTTCTTCGTGGTTTGTGGATGATCCGACGGAGCATTCGCTCCATTGAGGTAGGGTGACGTTCCTTAGCCTCTTGCCGTTCGTTTCCGTGATTTGTAGGCCGCGGGGAGGCCGAGAGAGGCTTGTTTGAGCGGGTTTGGGGTTTTCCATGATTTGGGGAGAGCTCGCCCGATCTATGGTTTTAGCCCGCTATTTCATGTTTTGGTGGCTTAGAAGCATGCTAGGGGTCCTTAGGGGTCATTCCCCTTGATTTCCCCCTCTCTGGTGGAGGTATGGGGGCGTGGTTGGAATTTTTAGGCGTTTCCACCATTTTCAGGCGCGGACTGAGAACGTGCTATACTCCAGTAGCGCGTTCTTTATGGTTGCGCTGCCCCGATGGGGCGCGTTCATCGGAGAAGATGAACAGTAGGGCGGTTTCTGTCGCGCTATGGGGTCCTAGCGCGATCTACCTTATCGCGCTAGGAGTCCCTAGCGCGATCTGTCTTGTCGCGCTAGGAGGCCCTAGCGCGATCTTCCCTGTCGCGCTAGGGGGTCCTAGCTCGTTCTTCCTTGTCGCGCTAGGGGTCCCTAGCGCGATCTGTCCTGTCGTCGGGTGTTCCTTTTGGGCCATGTGTGTGTCCTGGACACCCCGTGGAGTTTCGGGACCGTGTCTTTGGGTGCCCGGAGGTTTCGTTTGCCTTGGTCATGCGTTTGGCCGTGGGCAGTGCGTCCGTTTCTTCTCCGACCGTGGTCACCGTGCGATGGTGATGGTACGTGGGACGGCCCCCGTACTTCGTCAGGTTCGGACGTTGTTTTCCGTGGTCTTGAGAGTCTACTCCTTCAGTGACCCTCCACTAGTCGTAGCCCACCAGTACGAGGTGCTGGTCTCACCTGGGAGTGGTGTACGGGCACTCACCTTGAGACGGTTTGTGGACCGGTTACCGTAGGCCCCTCGTCGGTAGCCAGAGTCCGGCTACGGGGGAAAATCGGTCAGAGGACCAGACCTAGATACGCAAGGTCTGTGTGTGCACACGTGGTTGGGGGCGGTTGGACCCACGTCGACGGGCGTGACCCCAGCTAGTTACTTGTTTGTGGTTATTTGTGCGGTGTCTGCGCCTCGGGTAGGACCTACCACGTCAGGCGGTTCACCTGCGGCACGGTGTAAGACGTCAGGGGACGCTACCGGCTGTGCTTCTAGTGGGTGGTACTCCTGTCGAGTACGGAGTGACAGACTGTCAGTCGTGTGTTTCCGACCTTCGGGTTTTGCGATTCGACCATTGAGTTTTGGTCTTGTACCGTGGCACGTGTGTCGGTTTGCGTGCCGTAGGGCCTAGTTCTGTAGAGTACAGGGCTTTCCTTTCCGAGGTACTTTCCTACCGCTAGTGTAGTGGTTTCTCGTTTTACGAGGTAGGGTTCGAGTGATCCCTACTGAATCTTGTTCCGAGACTCATTCCCTGCGTGTTTTCACCGTGTTTCAGGTGAGGCGCCACCTTCGGGGAGCGCGTCAGGAGTGCAGCGTGTTGCGGGTGCCCAGAGGTAGTGCCAGAGGTCAGAGCCGGGGTATGCCCCGTGTAGTTGTACTTTTCTTTCTTGTCACTGTACTAGTCGTGGACTACTGTTGCTGTTGTTGTTATTTTATTGTGGACCATGTAAAATGTTAATTTATTTCCTGCTTAATATTATAACTGTTTATTTCTGCAATTATTTGTGATGCTTGTGTAGTTTCCACACCATCCTTTTAACCCTTCCGAGTCTTTGGGCTCGTGGGTGGCGGTGCGAGTCTCGGGTTATCGGGCCTTCCCGGTAATCAGATTCTCGGGTCGTTACAACAACAATCTCCCCCTTTTTGATGATGGCAACACCCTATCATATAGAATAGCAACATCCTGTCATAGATATGTATTTTTGATGAAAGACATAATTTGTTATTCAGATTTGTCATGCAGATGCTATGAATGCATGCTAAGAAATGAAAGCTAACTCCCTGCTAACAAGATCTCCCCCTGTGCCATAACAATGAATACACTCCCCCCGGAATTCAACAAACAGACAATATTCTTCCCCTTTGCCATCAACAAAGAGGAGGGAAAGTGATTACAAGGGAAGGAACAAGAGAGATCATCTGACTGGCATTCTGAACAAGTAGTTCAGGAATAAGTATTCTAAAGCATAGAGTCTTCAGTCATATGAATTTAGAAACTGCTTTGAGATAGAATTCTGGTTTAAAGGTTATAAATTTTGAGTTCATGCACTACAATCAATGGATAAGTTTTCTGTGCATGATAAAATAATAAACCAGAATCACATTTGCATGAGAGATTCAGTTCAAAATATCTTACTTTCATAGACTCAGTAAAAAAAATGGTTAAGAGATACCAAGTCATGTATTGAAATTAAACAAATTGACATCCCTGAAATTTCTGTTGAAGGAACAGCATTTTCAATATTATTTCATTAATGGCATTCATGTACCATTTGTCTTCTTGCGTAAGGGTATACGTTTATCAGACGCCAATACCCCTAGATACTCAACATGATGGACCATTCTGCCTATGATCAAACTCAATAAAACTGATTTACACCTTTTTGTGTGAGAGTACACGTTTATCAGACGCCAGTTACCCCCAGGTACTCAGTGAAACCACCCTACTATTTTGATCATTTTATACAGAGATAACTGATACACCTCATGACTTAAGTATTGTCCATTTCTTTGATGGATCACTTAGTTTCTCAGTATTTTACCAGTCATTGCTCTGCCAATATTATTTTTCAATTAATTTTTAATGTTTTTTAATATCTTTCTTAGCTGTCCTTTATTTGTTTCAGAATGACTTTTTTAAGGATAATACACATACTTAGCCTTCTCTGACAGGATTTTAGATGAGTTTTTAGATTTCAGATATAATTGGCTTTGTCTAACATGAAATAAGATAAGGGTTGAGAGCTTTATCAATTTTCAGCTTTCTTATTTACTGATTGCAATCTTTAAACTTTAAAGTTTGTAAAATTTAAACCATTAAGTCAGTCTTCAAGCAATTAAAGTTCTTATAAAGGAAGAAGTTTGTTTTCTATTGCTTAAGAATTAGAACTGACTAACATATTGCCATATTGTCAGACTCAACTCATTCAGGGTCAAAGAATGAATGAATTCAAGAGAGAAAAGGATTTGAGTTTCAATGAAGTTGATGACCTCTCTGAATTACTTACAACACTCACCCTGTCTATATGCATGTGGTTTTAGATGAGAGAGAGCTTAGACACAGTCATGACTAAATGATATGCAATGATGATCATGAGTGTGATGCCAAAAAAAATATGAATGTTATGCATGATCATGAGTCTGTTGCAACATTCAACATTCACAAGGTTTATTCAAGCCATCAGAGAGTTTATTCATTATGATGAAATTTACACAAGCCAAGTTCTCTTCTAAGAAATTTAAACCTTTCATTCCCAAGAGGCTTAGTAAAAATATCAGCAATTTATTTTTCAGTTTCAATGAAGTTTATTTCAATTTTCTTTTTATTTACAACATCTCTAAGAAAATGGTGTTTTATCTCTATATGCTTAGTCCTAGAATGATGAACAAGATTTTTAGCAAGGCATATAACACTAGTATTATCACACAAGATTGGAATACATTCCAGTTTTATCTGATAATCATCTAGTTGGTGCTTGATCCAAAGTACTTGGGTAGCATAATTACCAGCTGCAACATATTCAGCCTCAGCTGTAGATAAGGCTACAGTGTGTTGCTTCTTAGATGCCCAAGATACTAGACAGTCACCAAGGAATTGACAATAGCCACTAGTGCTTTTTCTCTCTACTCGACACCCAGCATAATCTGCATCAGTGTAGGCTAGAAGTTCTAACTCACACTTGGCAGGATACCAAAGACCTAGCTCTTGGGTGCCTAGTAAATACCTAAAAATCCTTTTCACAGATTTAAGATGTGATTCTTTAGGACTAGCCTGAAATCTAGAGCATAAATACACTGCAAATTGAAAATCAGGCCTAGATGCTATAAGATATAGAAGGGATCCGATCATACCTCTATATAGCCTTTGGTCCACTGGTTTACCTTGAGGATCTTCATCTAAACTGGTTGAGGTACCCATTGGAGCAGCTATTTCCTTGAGGTATCCATCTTGTACTTCTTCAATAAATCCCTTATGTACTTGGACTGAGAGATGAAAGTTTCATCTTTTGACTGTGTCACCTGCAGTCCAAGAAATAATTTGAGCTCACCCATTGAGCTCATTTCAAACTCATTAGTCATTATCTGAGAGAATTCCTCACACAATTTGGGGTTAGTTGACCCAAAGACAATGTCATCCACATAAATTTGAATGATAAGAATATCTGAATGACTTACCTTAGTAAACAGGGTTTGATCAACTACACCTCTTGTGAAGTTCTTATCAGTGAGAAATTTGCTCAACCTGTCATACCAAGCTCTAGGAGCTTGTTTAAGACCATAGAGAGCTTTTCGAAGTTTATACACATGACTGGGAAGTCTAAATATTCAAAGCCAGGTTGCTGCCTCACATAGACATCCTCACTGATTTCCCTATTCAAAAAAGTAGATTTTACATCCATCTGCTGAAGATTTATTCCTAGGGAACATGCATAAGCCAATAAGATTCTGATAGCTTCTAACCTGGCTACAGGGGCAAAAGACTCTTCAAAGTCAATTCCAAATTCCTGGTTCACCTTTAGGTTCAAATTTATCAAGGTCTCTTTTATCATTTATATGAATAAAACATTTACAACCAAAAACCTTGAAATGAGCAATAGAAGGTTTCTTACCCTTTATGATCTCATAGGGTGTTTTCTGGGTAGAAGGTCTTACCATGGCTCTGTTAATTACATAACAGGTAGTATTTACTACTTCAGCCCAGAACTTCCTTGGCAGACCACCTTCAACCAAGAGTGTACGACCCATCTCCACCAAGGTTCTGTTCCTCCTCTCCACAACTCCATTCTGCTCGGGTGTCCTTGGTGAGGAGTACTTGTGATGAATTCTATTTGACCTGTAGAATTCATCAAACAGTGAGTTTTCAAACTAACCTCCATGATCAGTTAAAATATTTTCAATTTTCTGATTTTTCTTAAGACAGAACTCCTGAAATTCTGAGAATGCATCACTTTTATGTGATAAGAAATATACCCAAGTATACCTAGAGAAGTCATCTACCATGACAAACCCATACTTCTTCCCTGATAAGTTGACAGACCTGGTTGGCCCAAAAAGATCCATGTGTATCAGCTCATAGGGTTTAGAAGACAGATTTTCTGTTCTAGATTTAAATGACTTTCTAGTTAACTTTGACTGAGTGCATGCATCACAGATTTTATTTTCTTTCTTAAAGGAAACTTCAAGAAGTCCTCTAACCATGCTATGCTTATTCAGTTAATGCAATACAGTGTAACTAGCATGGCCTAACCTACGATGCCATAAAAATGTTAAGTCCTCTCTACTAGCAGTAAGACATAGGTTAGAATGTTGTATATCATCTAAGTCTATCATGTAAGTGTTATTTATCCTTTTACCAGAAAATTTAACAGTTTCGGAATCAGGTTCAAAAACTTTGCAGCATTGAGAGTGTTGGGTTCTGTGCGTCCCCTCGTTGTCTTTGACAATGGTTTTGATGATTCCAATATATCGTGTGTTTTGTGTTTACTTGTTTTGTGTTTACTTCAAAGTGGAAATCTTGATTGTCTATGTTTTTATGCCATCCTCATGGTAAAACAAACTAACACTATGATATCTTGTTTTGCAGGTGGTTCAAACACAATGATCCTTCATGCACACATCCTTGATGTTGGTGTTTGTATTGGTGCCTTCATGCATGTCCTATATGGGACACTTGATGTGGATTTCTGCTTAACATACTTTTTATGATTCTTTGTGATCCAAGGTTATTGGATGTTCTTAAGACCCTCTAACCATGCTATCTAACTTGGTTATATCATGTTCACAATTTGGGTCATGACTCTTTTAATGAACTGAAAGATGCTTGACGTTTTAATGTCCATTGGTGTGAAGGTTCAGTTTGTTCTGAACTACCTTCATAATCCATGTTTCAGATATTGTTTGCACCGAGGTTCAATATATGTTTGGTACATCTTTAGCTCTGAACAAGATATGCACCAACTTGCTTAGCTTGCTTTGTCTATGCCAAACAACATATGGACCAACTTGTGCTTTGTGTGCTAAACAATCTTTGC
Organism: Amorphophallus konjac; assembly: GCA_022559845.1. Taxonomy (NCBI): domain Eukaryota; kingdom Viridiplantae; phylum Streptophyta; class Magnoliopsida; order Alismatales; family Araceae; genus Amorphophallus; species Amorphophallus konjac. Next base: position 383,332,694 of record CM040123.1, read on the forward strand.
ACCAACTTGTTTGTCTGTGTCAAACAAAATATGCACCAACTTGGTTTTCTAAACAAGTTATGCACCAACTTGGTTTGTCTATGCTAAACAAGTTATGCACTGGACTTTGTTCTTCATGGCACCTACCAAATCTTCTCATATGCATTGACCATGTACTTATAAGCATAGACATGATAAAATGCATTGAGTGATTCTTAGGTGTATTAAAATGATATTGAGGTTCTTAAGCATGCAAGGCTCAAATATGTCGCATTACAATGTGGATGGAATGATTTAGGTTGAAAATGTGTTTCTGAGCTATATTGGATTATCACTCATAAAACTGGGTTATTTGATAGTGCCGGTTTTGATCTGCCCACATATCTTGAAAATTGAGGTAAGAACCCTCTTATGATGTATTTCCATGTGGGGAGATTAGGCTCACTTCATGCTTCATGGCTTTGGGGTTAATTGGCTTCAAAATTGTCAATTTGATAATTGTAGTTCATATTGCATCATGCTCATGTTGATTTCTATTCTTTCATGCAATATCTGATTGGATTTAGTGTTACTTTACCAAGTGCTTTATGCATGTTCTTGAGGAGGTTCTTGAGTTGATAATATGAATAAAACATTTATGTGCCTCATACTAATGCCTTCATAATCATATTACATGTCTTTTGGGTCTTGGACTCAAAACTAGTTCTAAATGTGAATGCATGATCCAAATATTTTAATTCATGATTGGGTTCAATGGATTGCATGTTTAGATCATTGGGAATGCATTTAAGAATCATTTTTCAAGGTCCCAAGGTCAGTGGGTCGACCCCCCATGCTCAATGGGTCGTCCCCTGGGCAAACAGGTTGTTTTTAAGCTTCTGGCTGAAAGTGGGTCGACCCCCCTTTGCAAGTGGGTCGACCCCCCTGTAAAATCTGCCCAGACAGCATCTGTCTGGCAAATGGGTCGACCCCCCCCCCCATGAGATGGGTCGACCCCCCCCTGTTCGCAGCACCGTGCGGGATTTCCGTAAGTCAACGAAACTTGGTGTAATGACCTCCGATTGGGATGAAAATTTACACACTTACCCTTGAGTTACTAATGAACATATTGGGGTGGTTTTGCTAGGGTTTTGCAAGAGTATTGTGGTCTTTTGCACAACTTATCCCTCTTGTATATATAACATACGAATTTGGGATTTTAACAATCTCCTTTGGCTAACCTTGTTCTATTTGTTGTAGGAGAGAAAGAAGAGAGCTCAAGGAAGCTTCAACGCTAGATTCGATCTACATCCCTCGACATTTGGAGCTCGTGGAAGAAGAAGAAAAGGAGCTGATCATCAAGGGGATCAAGAGGACACTCTCAACGTCATCATCCGGCTACCCTCCAACCCGTGGCATAGAGAAGACATTCTATAGCCCTTGTTCTTCGATAGGAATTTCTTTCTACATCCTTTTTGTGCTTAATGGAGTCAATCTCTTTAGGTTTCTAAAGTTATATTGATCATATCCTTCGTTTCTAAACATCATGTCTGTGAGTGTGTGAACCGTCGGTGAACGGTTGTGGAGTTATTGTGTCGCGGGCATTGCGGCTTGTGTGTGTGTGATTGTTCGTCCCTTGTGGATCGTGTACGGAGCTGCGTCTCGGTGTGTGCGTATTGTCCTGGGTGTGTTCCCCGTCGTGTGTGTGTGGATATTTCTACAGAAGTAGCGTGTGTGTGTGTGGTTGGGGTTTATCCCCGGGTGCTACGAAAGTAGCGTGTAGTGAATCCTCACCCGATTGGGTGAGGGGTGGACGTAGGGTGCCCGTCGTGGTCCCGAACCACCTTAAAAATCTGTGTCTTGTGGTTTTGCCTGTGTGTTTGCCATTTCTTCTATCTCCCTTCACAGGTTCAATACATAGGTTTTTATCTCACTACGCTATCACACATTGCTACCTCCGTTATTTGTATTTGAGCTTAATCTCCTTGTTAATCACTATTTAATCTTTGTTAAACTTGAACTCTCTAAATTGTTGCATTGTCAATTCGAGTGAGATCGGAAAGCGTGAGAGAACTCTTTAATCTCACTCCTGTTTAAGAAATCAACGTTGCAATTTTAAACTCCGCTGTGGTTGTCAAGGAAAGTTTTTAAAAAAATCTGCCATCTCGGCAAGGGGACAATTCAACCCCCCTTCTTGTCCGCCATCTCTATCTGGGCCAACAATTGGTATCAGAGCCCAGTCTCTGATTTTTATTCAGCGGACCTCACGGTCTAGGAGAAAAGATTTTTTTATGATGGCTAGTCTGAATTCAGTTCCTGTCTTTGATGGTTTTGATTTTACATCATGGCTTGGAAAATTGTGCGTTTGGATTTCTGGGATTAATCCTAAGCTTATGAAATTAATAAGTCATGGTCCTCATGTTTTACCAAAAAATGAGTCAAGATGGACTGATGAACATAGGAAGATGTTCTGATAATCTTTTTATTTTGAATACTCTTAAAGCTGCAGTATTCATTAACAAATTTTCATTTGTTTCTGATTGCAGCTCAGCCAAAGAAATCTTGGATGGACTGATTAAGTTTCATGAAGGAAGGCTGAAGGATACATGTATGATGGCAAACGACAGTGCTCTTTCGAGCAAAGAAAATTTGATGGAGAAGGAAATCAGGAGGTAAGTTCTGAAACCGATGAGATTTCCTTGGAAGAACTAATGGATGCCTATGATGACTTGCTTGATAGATATAAGGCATTAAAATCTGAGAACAGAAAAATGAAAAAGAAACTTAATGATCATTCACATGTTAACCCTCCATGTGCTAAATGCTCTCAAATTGAAAATACATGTGTTGATGATCTTTCATGTGAGGAATGCTCGGAGCTTAGGATCTTGAATAAAAATTTGTTGCATGATGTTGCTGTGCATGAAGAAATTATTTTAATTCTGAAAGCTGAAAACAAATCCTTACAGGATAAAATTTCAGAACTTCAACTCATTGAAGAAGACAATGAAAAGCTAAAAATACTGAATTTTGCTATGTCTGAAAAATTACTTGTGCTTGAAAAAGAGACATGCATATCTGTTGATAAATCTGAATGGTTAATGGAGCTGAGACATGAAATTGAAAGCCTTAAAAGCGTGAATGACAAATTTGAATGTAATAAAACCATGAATGAAATGGTTGATGAACATGTGAGCCTTCAAAAGAATGAACTTGGACATACCTCCACGACTGTAAATCCACTTGAAAAACTTGCTGAAGAGATTCAGAATTTGAAAGAACGAAATAGTTTGTTGGTTGATGAACTCCACATGTTTGAAAAAGGAAAACATGTTGTTGATAATTCTGAAAATCTTCATGTTTTGGAATTAGAAATTGCTAGCTATAAAACTATCAATTCTTTGTTGAATGAGAAGCTGGCATTGTGTGAGAAAGAAATTACTGAATCTAACTTGCATATCTCATCATTGGAAGATGAGATCATAAATTTGAATGAATCTATGGTGTTGTGCAATAAGCAAAATGAAAAACAGAAAAAGGATGTTGATTGTTCTTGTATACATGTAGAACCCTCATATGATAAACATGTTCATGCACCAAGAAAAAGAAGGAATATCTTTTGTGACTATTGTGGCAAATTTGGCCATGAAATGTATGATTGCCTTTTAATGAAGTTTGATGATGATGTGGCTTTGAAATCTAGAGTGGAAAATGATAATGGTTTCAAAGATCATGAGAAATCCACACTGAAAAACCTCAACACTCATTGTTACTATTGTGGGTTACATGGTCATGTCTTTGAAAATTACTTCGTTAAGAAAGATGATGATGAATGGTTTGCCAACAAGAACTTTTCATGTTATTATTGTGGTGAACAAGGACACATGATGGATAATTGTTCCTTAATGAAAAATGATGAGAAATTATCCATGAAAAGAAAATCTTTCTACTGCTATTACTGTGGTGAGAATGGTCATTCTATGGATGATTGTTCCACAATGAAAATCGATGATGAGTGGTATGAAAGGAAAAATAAGAAAAATACATTTGCTCATGTTAGGACTAACCCCTCGGGACCCAAGATGGTTTGGGTACCCAAACATCTAACTTGAGAATCTATTTTGCAGGGGTACCTTGAGGTTGAAGAAATTAATAAACATTGGGATCTCAAGGTGAGGAAGAAAATGATTTGTTTTGAAATTTTTGTCTCACATGGTTCTCCTTGAAAAAATCTGAAAAAGGTAAAATTTATGTTTCAAGAAAAAATGCTTCCAACTTAGTTCACTGGTTATGGTATCTTTTGGAAATCTTGAGAATTTTTGAGTTCCATGTCAGAATGACTTGATCACTTCTGTTTTCACTCCATGTGAATAAATTCTGTCTTCAAATGCTTTACTCTTCTCATAAATTATTTTCACACTTATAATCAACTCTTGTAAATAAAATTTGGTTTGAATGCTTCTCATTGTGCATAGAGTTTTCAAACTCTTACTTACTTTTTGTAAATAATCACTCACTTGTGCATACATAGATCACATGCTTAAGTTGCATAAAACATGCTGCACATATCATATACATCCTCACTTGCATACATTTGCACTTGCTTGCATACATTTGCATATTCCTCATATTCGTGTGCTTGATTGCTATGATTTTTCGGTATATAAAATAGTGTTTGTGGAAGGTTGGATTATGTCTAGCCGGAAGCTTTCACTATGCGTGATGGTGGTCTTCGGACCTATGTTCCCCGCCGCGTACCGAAAATCACTTTGTTTGAATAGTTTGCTATATCCTTGCTTGAATGCATGTATATAATTTTAGAACACAATTCCTTGCAAATCTTCTAAGACCTCACCTCCTTGCTATATAAAATACAGTGATTTTAATCATTTGTGAAAAGTGACATATACAAAGGAGGAGGATTCATTTCAACTGTGCATACATTTAGGGGGAGTCATAACTGTGTATAGGTAAATTCATTTTCTACATCCAAAGCAATTACCCATACATTATTCCAAAATGATGCATATGACTTTGATTGATAAGGATTTCAGAAATTCTTTTTAACACTTCATGGGAAATAAATTTCTACATAAAAATTGAAAGACTCGTGAGGAAAAGCTGCCTACCCCGCATGCTTAAATAAGTGATATGTCTAACTGAGTAGCCGGGAATCCCCACTGAAATAAATGAGGAAACTCGCGTCGAAAGGTGAAACAAAATCCACATTTTGTGATGAATCCTAGTAAGTCGGGAAACCCCATTGAGACATATGAGGTGACTCGCGTCGAACAGTGAAATCCAATAAAAGAAAAAAAATAAAAAGGGGTTGAGCGAAGCTACCAATAGTCGAGGATCAAAATGGAAGTGTAGGAAGGAAAGAACCCTCTAGTGTTTTCTAGAAACTCTGCTAATATCCATATAAACTTGAAGTTCATTGCTCATTTACATAAATTTCAATTGGGTATTTTTGTGATGATTGTATATCTTGAATTTGTTCTTATCATGGCTTATGTAGTACCTTGCATATATGAATGCACTACCTTTTTTGATTATGGTTCATATCTCACATTTTGATTTTGAATGAACTGTTCTTTTGCTATCCCCTTACCCCATTAAGGGGGAGCTATAGTACTGTATGTGTGCTTAACTCCAATGCATGCTTGCTTGTTTGCTTGCTTGGATACTTCATTTCACATTTAAGTTTGCATAGATGCATCTTTAGGTTACATAATCCCATTGTCTGTTGGCTTTTGTTCTTGACAATTGGGGGAGAATAATGTGCTTTTTGGCATTTTACACTGTGTGCATAGCTAGGTTTCATTTTTGCATATAGGTTAGTTAAATCACACACTTGTGAATAATTAGTTCTACATATAATGAAAAAAATTCAAAAAATTGACCATTTTGCACTGAATTCACATACCTGTTGATTGTATGTCAAATTCCAAACCTTGTGTGGTTCATAGTTCATACTCTTCCCTTCATGGGAAGTAAATTGCTGGGTTCGTGCTCTACTTTTTGAATCTCTGTATCTATTCCCTAAGTCCCCCATTTTTTTGCTAATGACAAAGGGGGAGAGAACTTTAAATTGTCACAATATATTGTCATCATCAAAAAGGGGGAGATTGTTGGGTTCTGTGCGTCCCCTCGTTGTCTTTGACAATGGTTTTGATGATTCCAATATATCGTGTGTTTTGTGTTTACTTATTTTGTGTTTACTTCAAAGTGGAAATCTTGATTGTCTATGTTTTTATGGCATCCTGATGGTAAAACAAACTAACACTATGATATCTTGTTTTGCAGGTGGTTCAAACACAATGATCCTTCATGCACACATCCTTGATGTTGGTGTTTGTATTGGTGCCTTCATGCATGTCCTATATGGGACACTTGATGTGGATTTCTGCTTAACATGCTTTTTATGATTCTTTGTGATCCAAGGTTATTGGATGTTCTTAAGACCCTCTAACCATGCTATCTAACTTGGTTATATCATGTTCACAATTTGGGTCATGACTCTTTTAATGAACTGAAAGATGCTTGACGTTTTAATGTCCATTGGTGTGAAGGTTCAGTTTGTTCTGAACTACCTTCATAATCCATGTTTCAGATATTGTTTGCACCGAGGTTCAATATATGTTTGGTACATCTTTAGCTCTGAACAAGATATGCACCAACTTGCTTAGCTTGCTTTGTCTATGCCAAACAACATATGGACCAACTTGTGCTTTGTGTGCTAAACAATCTTTGCACCAACTTGTTTGTCTGTGTCAAACAAAATATGCACCAACTTGGTTTTCTAAACAAGTTATGCACCAACTTGGTTTGTCTATGCTAAACAAGTTATGCACTAGACTTTGTTCTTCATGGCACCTACCAAATCTTCCCATATGCATTGACCATGTACTTATAAGCATAGACATGATAAAATGCATTGAGTGATTCTTAGGTGTATTAAAATGATATTGAGGTTCTTAAGCATGCAAGGCTCAAATATGTCGCATTACAATGTGGATGGAATGATTTAGGTTGAAAATGTGTTTCTGAGCTATATTGGATTATCACTCTTAAAACTGGGTTAATTGATAGTGCAGGTTTTGATCTGCCCACATATCTTGAAAATCGAGGTAAGAACCCTCTTATGATGGATTTCCATGTGGGGAGATTAGGCTCACTTCATGCTTCATGGCTTTGGGGTTAATTGGCTTCAAAATTGTCAATTTGATAATTGTAGTTCATATTGCATCATGCTCATGTTGATTTCTATTCTTTCATGCAATATCTGATTGGATTTGGTGTTACTTTACCAAGTGTTTTATGCATGTTCTTGAGGAGGTTCTTGAGTTGATAATATGAATAAAACATTTATGTGCCTCATACTAATGCCTTCATAATCATATTACATGTCTTTTGGGTCTTGGACTCAAAACTAGTTCTAAATGTGAATGCATGATCCAAATATTTTAATTCATGATTGGGTTCAATGGATTGCATGTTTAGATCATTGGGAATGCATTTAAGAATCATTTTTCAAGGTCCCAAGGTCAGTGGGTCGACCCTCCATGCTCAATGGGTCGTCCCCTGGGCAAACAGGTTGTTTTTAAGCTTCTGGCTGAAAGTGGGTCGACCCCCCTCTGCAAGTGGGTCGACCCCCCTGTAAAATCTGCCTAGCCAGCATCTGTCTGGCAGATGGGTCGACCCCCCCTGTTCGTAGCACCGTGCGGGATTTCTGTAAGTCAACGAAACTTGGTCTAATGACCTCCGATTGGGATGAAAATTTACACACTTACCCTTGAGTTACTAATGAACATATTGGGGTGGTTTTGCTAGGGTTTTGCAAGGGTATTGTGGTCTTTTGCACAACTTATCCCTCTTGTATATATAACATACAAATTTGGGGTTTTAACAATCTCCTTTGGCTAACCTGGTTCTATTTGTTGTAGGAGAGAAAGAAGAGAGCTCAAGGAAGCTTCAACGCTAGATTCGATCTACATCCCTCGACATTTGGAGCTCGTGGAAGAAGAAGAAAAGGAGCTGATCATCAAGGGGATCAAGAGGACACTCTCAACGTCATCATCCGTCTACCCTCCGACCCGTGGCAAAGAGAAGACATTCTATAGCCCTTGTTCTTTGATAGGAATTTCTTTCTACATCCTTTTTGTGCTTAATGGAGTCAATCTCTTTAGGTTTCTAAAGTTATATTGATCATATCCTTCATTTCTAAACATCATGTCTGTGAGTGTGTGAACCGTCGGTGAACGGTTGTGGAGTTATTGTGCCACGGGCATTGCGGCTTGTGTGTGTGTGATTGTTCGTCCCTTGTGGATCGTGTACGGAGCTGCGTCTCGGTGTGTGCTTATTGTCCGGGGTGTGTTCCCCGTCGTGTGTGTGTGGATATTGCTATAGAAGTAGCGTGTGTGTGTGTGGTTGGGGTTTATCCCCGGGTGCTACGAAAGTAGCGTGTAGTGAATCCTCACCCGATTGGGTGAGGGGTGGACGTAGGGTGCCCGTCGTGGTCCCGAACCACCTTAAAAATCTGTGTCTTGTGATTTTGCCTGTGTGTTTGCCATTTCTTCTATCTCCCTTCACAGGTTCAATACATAGGTTTTTATCTCACTACGCTATCACACATTGCTACCTCCGTTATTTGTATTTGAGCTTAATCTCCTTGTTAATCACTGTTTAATCTTTGTTAAACTTGAACTCTCTAAATTGTTGCATTGTCAATTCGAGTGAGATCGAAAAGCGTGAGAGAACTCTTTAATCTCACTTCTGTTTAAGAAATCAACGTTGCAATTTTAAACTCCGCTGTGGTTGTCAAGGAAAGTTTTTTAAAAAATCCGCCATCTCGGCAAGGGGACAATTCAACCCCCCTTCTTGTCCGCCATCTCTATCTGGGCCAACAGAGAGTCAAAAAGAACTTTGCATCGTTTATCACATAGTTGGCTGATGCTAAGTAAATTATATGCTAAACCTTCAACCAACATGACATCTTCAATGCAACAGGTAGTACACTTACCTACCTTAACTGTCCCAATAATCTTACCCTTTGTGTTGCTACCAAAGGTGACAAGGTCTCCTTGTTTCTCTGTCAGCATGCAGAACTTGGCCTTATCTCCTGTCATATGCCTGGAGCAGTCACTATCCAAGTACCACAAATTATTCTTGGCTGCCAGGCATACCTGCACACACAATCAGGTAGAGAAGTTTGGAACCCAAGACTGATTGGGCTCCAGAGAAGATGAAAAGTAATTAAAACAAGAAAGTAGACTTTTAGGAATCCACACTTGTTTGAAACAGTTCTGTTCAGTGGATTTTCCAGATTTCTTTTTATTATGCTTTTTCTTGTTGACACTAGCATGATTATTTACAGATTGATTATTTATGTGCCAGTGCCTTGGCCAGGGTGTATTCACGAAATTTTGGCCATAGTAATCATTGGGTTGGCTGTGGAAATGTTGGTTCCTAGGTGTCCAAGAACCATACCCATTAACCCAATTTCTAGTGTAAGGTTTATAGGACTGTGTGTTGTGTCCCTATGGTCATTTGAGTCATCCTGTGGTCACTTGGGTCATTCGACATCATTCTATGGTCATACGAGTTCTGTGGTATTCTTGGTTTTGATAATGGCTAAACACTATTAGTCATTGATACTTTCCACTCTCATGTGACTGACACACGCGATGTTTTGTTCATGACAGATACGAAGGAATTCAGTGGAAATGGCAAAGGTGAAAGCTTAATGTTGCGCCCTCGCACGCGGATCGACCTGCGCGGTCAGGTCGCGGGGGTCAAGGGGGCAGCGCCCCTTGCGGGGGTTTCCGGGGGCGGAGCCCCCAGAACAAAATTTAGAAATGCTCAAAGCATATTCTAAGTTAATTTCAATCCCAAAATACATGAAATTGATGAGGACATGAATATCTTGACTTATGAACATGTTTCATTGGTCTAACACTTCATTTTTGCAGGTATAGGTGTTTCCGGTCGACCTACACACCTTGGCCGGTCGACCAGATTTGCCAGAGCCTAAGAATTCCACGTTTTATAGGTTTCGCTCGACCGCCCCTGCCTTTCCGGTCGATCGGTTCTTCCAGAAACGAAACACTCCAGGAATTACAGATTTCGGTCGACTGCCCCTACTTTTCCGGTCGACCGGTTCTCCCAGAACCGACAAGTTGGAGATTTTACAGATTTCGATCGACCGCCCCATGAATTCCGGTCGACTGCCAGCCCCGATGCAGCCATGTTTGACTTCGAATTCCACCTCGTGGCCAGCCCCTTTCCATGTATTTGTTTAATCAAAACTCACCTAATCTCCCATGATTTATGTATCTGGTCTGGGGGGTGTCCAAGGACCATTCCAAGGGTTATAAAACCAACACATGAGGGGTTAGAAACTCCAATGCTTCAAGGTTTCAAGAGAGACCAAGGGAGGCCATTCGCGGGCACTGTAGCACCTCCGTGAATAGTGTTTTGGGCAGGAGTTCTTCATCTATTCCAAGGGGTTTCAAGGTGAGATCTGAAACAAGCAACCTCCAGGGAAGCTAGAAGCAATCAAGGCTCTCAAGGGTGATCTAAGCTGCATCCTACATCTTCTACATCCTCTTCATCGACTCAAGAAGATCAAAAGGAAGATTGAAGCTACATCCATCATCTTCTTCATCAACTAGAAGAGGTTCAAGGAAGATCATCCCGCAAGAAAGAAGACATCGTCAAAGCATCCGATTCAAGCTTCTGCAACTCAGACAAGATTCTTTTCTTTGAGCATACTCTATATCTTGTTTGAGTGATTTCATATTTGTTCTCTTTTTCATTTCATACAAACAATTGAATCTGAGAATCGTCCCTACCGGTGGTTAGTAGGAAGGCAATCAGAGGTTGTCCGATCTGCGTTGTTGACGTCCCTACCAGGTGGTTAGTAGGAAAAAAATTGGTGGTCTTTCCGATTTACGGTTCAGTGCGTGGCACTAGTGGAGCCTCACCGGATTTGGTGAGGGGTGGACGTAGGACTGGGGATTCAGTCCGAACCACCTTAAAATCTCATGTGTTGTGGTTTGTTCGTGTGATTGCTTCGTTCTAAATGTATGCTTAGATTCGAATCGATATATTAGTAATCATCTTGCTAAGCAAATCGTTGTGTCCTTCGTTTATCTAGTTATATTCCGCTGCAATTTATCTCATCTAGCTATATAGAGGGTTACATTGCGAAAAGAGGGGCAGATCTATTCACCCCTCTCCTCTAGATCCGATGTCCACTGCACAACAAGTGGTATCAGAGCCTAATATCTCATTATGGGGTCCAATGACTTTGAGGGAAATGGTGGATCAACATCTAAGGGTTATTTACCTGAAGGACACTCTGTGAACATACCTCCTTATTTCACTGGATCTAACTATCCTTATTGGAAACATCGCATGCAGGTGTTCATTCGCGCCCAAGACTACGAACTTTGGCGTGTGATCAGCAAAGGTCCGTATGAGCTTACGGATAATGAGGACTTGTGGACCAAAGAACAAATACGGCAATCCACCGTCAACTGGGTGCTAAACATATCATGCAATGCTCACTCCATCCAGTTGAATTCTCAAGAGTAGCCACCTGCGCAACTGCGAAATTGATGTGGGATAAGCTAGAGGTAATCTACGAAGGAACCTCTCAGGTACGAGAAACAAAAGTCAATATTTTAGTTTCTGAATATGAAATGTTCCGCATGAAGCCTGATGAATCAATTCAAGATATGTATGCTCGCTTAACTGTGCTTACTAATAGTTTAACTGATTTGGGAAAGAAATATACAGAGCAAGAACTTGTAAGAAAAATTCTCAGATCATTAACTCTAGCATGGCACACGAAGGCAACCGTTGTTGAAGAATCGAGAGATCTCACAACCACAAAGGTAGATGAACTCATTGGGTCATTAATGACCTATGAGATCAACCTTAAGAACAAAGAGGCTGAGGCACCTAAGAAGAATTCTCTAGCTCTTAAAGCTGGACCCAGCCGTCAAGATACTTCTGATGAAGGTGAGGATTCGGGAAGTGAGCGAGATGAGGATGACGTAGCCATGCTCACACGTAAGTTCAAGAAATTCTTGAGAAAGGAAGGTAAGAGCTTCATAAGAGGAAGGTCAAAGGTAAGAAATGGTTTCAGATCTAATTCTGAAAATTCTAAGAAATCTGATAAAATCATTTGCTATTCTTGCAACAAACCAGGGCATTTCAAGAATGATTGTCCCGACAGATTCAGAAAATCTGACAAATGGAAGGGCAAGAAGAAGAATAAGGCCATGGTGTCCACATGGAGCGACGAAGAGGAAAGTGATGACGGAACTAGCTCCTCGGATAAAGAAAACGAAGATTTCTACCTCATGGCCAAAGGTGACGAAGAAATTGAGATAAATTCTCCATTTGAAGATTATACAATTGATGATTGGGAGGATGCATATATACAACTCATGGAAAAATATGAAATGTACAAAAAGGAAAATAAATCGTTGAAAAAGAAAATCAATTCTTTTGTGCATGATCATGACAAGGATGATAAGAATGCTCTACTTGAAACTAAAATTGAAGATCTTAAGAAAATGATTGAGGATTTGGAAGAAGGAAGAAAAGAAATGGCTGACTTGGAAACTGAAAATGAAAATTTGAGAAATGAGATTGATAGCATTAAGCTAAAAATGCAAACCTATGAAAAGAACAGCAAATTGAGTATTGAGAAATATGAAGCCGTCAAACATGTCAACACTCAACTCTTGCAAAACATTGAAAACTTACAAAAAGAATTGAAGGATAAACAACAATCCTTGGAAAATTTTGTGGATGGAAAAGAAAACCTAGATGCTTTGCTAGGTACTAGGATGAATTTCAACAAGGAAGGGTTGGGTTTTGAACCAACAAACAAAAGGCCAATTGGGCTAAAAACAGTCACATTTGTCTCATCTTCCGAAGCCTCCACCTCAAACATAACTCCCACACAAAATCAACAAAAATAAAAGAGAAAGGAAAAGAAAAGATTGCAGAGGAAGTCACCAACATTCCCATAAAGCCTGTCCAAAAACCTAAGAAAGGTCGACCTTCCCCACAACATAGGCCAACACTTCCTTGGCCATTGCATGCTCAACCTTCCAGATTTCACCACAATTGGATTGCACATTCATATAGGCCAACACCACCATACTTTTGGAGAAATTGTGATTCATGTGTTCATCAATCCTATAACTTTCAATCTCCTAGGTGGCAGAACAATCACTCTCAACCCAAAAATAACCAATGGCCACAATGGGTTAAGAAGCCAACTTCATCAAACTTTCACAAATTCCAACAAAGAACCTCCAAACAGAAAATGAATGTCAAAGTTGAAAAGAAAAGCCAAATCCCTGCTCTAAGCAAACAAAACATGAATGTTAGAAAAGTCTGGATTCCAAAAAAAATGGTTTCATGCTTTGAAAATTTGAAGAGTATGATGGGACCCAAATTTGGTTGGGTTCCAAACACATTTACTTAATTGCTTGTGCAGGAGTGTCTTGCAGCCATACATAACATGTGGTACCTTGATAGCGGCTGTTCAAGACACATGACCGGAGACAAATCAAAATTTTATCTCTTGGAGGAAAAGGAAGGAGGACATGTCACATTTGGAGGGAACAACAAAGGAAAAATCATTGGAACAGGTAATTTAGGTAAGAACCTCTTCAACTCCATTGGAAATGTGTTGCTAGTTGAAGGTTTGAAATATAACCTACTAAGCATAAGTCAATTGTGTGATAAAGGTCACAAAGTTTTGTTTGATTCTCATGAATGTAAAATCTTTGAACCAAAATCTGACAAGGTAAAATTTTCTGGTAAGAGAGTCAACAATGTTTACATGATTGACTTAGATGATCCTGCTTATTCAAACCTTTGTCTTGCTGCACCAAAATCTGAAATTGCATGGTTATGGCATCGTAGACTAGGACATGCTAGCTACAATGTCTTGCATAAACTCTTGAAGCATTCAATGGTGAAAGGTTTGCCTGAACTATCCTTTAAACAAGAAAATAAATTGTGTGATGCATGTGCTCTAGGTAAACAAACTAGAAAATCATTCAAGGGAAGATCTGAAAATACATCATCCAAACCACTCGAGCTAATTCATATGGACTTGTTTGGTCCAACCAGAACTGCTAGTTTAAGTGGTAGAAAATATGGATATGTCTTGGTGGATGACTTTTCTAGGTTCACATGGGTTTTCTTTCTCACACATAAGAATGATACTTTTGACGAGTTTCAGGCACTCTACATGAAGATAAAGCAGGACAGTGAGTTTAAAATTTCCAAGATTCAATCTGATAATGGTGGTGAATTTGAAAATGCTGATTTCTATAATCTCTGCAGGGCTGAAGGCATTTCACACCGATTCTCTTCACCAAGAATGCCGGAGCAAAATGGTGTACTTGAAAGAAGAAACCGAACACTTGTAGAGATGGCAAGAACCATGCTTGCTGAACGACAACTTCTAAGGAGATTTTGGGCTGAAGTGGTAAATTCGGCATGTTATATTATCAACCGCTCTATGGTAAGGCCACACACCAAAAAGACTCCTTATGAGTTGCTAAAAGGTAAAAAGCCTTCTCTCTCACATATGAAAGTGTTTGGGTCAAAATGCTTCATCCACAACAATGACAAAAGAGACTTAGATAAATTCGAGCCCAAGAGCGATGAAGGTATATTCCTTGGATATTCTGATAGATCTAGGGCTTATAGAATTTATAATATCAAAAGTCAAACTGTGGAAGAATCACCCCATGTTTCCTTTGATGAATATCATGATTCCAACAATGATAACTCTTGCAGGAAAAATGATGAAGATGGGGAATTCCTAAGCATGAAGGACAAGAGTGATTCTCCACAAGAAGAAATAAAAGAAGAGGGTGACCGAGCTGAATCAAGCAATGCAAGGATTCAAGCTCCAATAGAAAGTAATGATGCTACAAACATTCGAATTCTTAAGGATCATCCTTTAGAAAATGTCATTGGTAGCTTGAATGACCCACCTAGAACAAGGTCACATTTTAAAATTGTGGAAGAATTAGATCAACTTGCTCTTGTCTCGCAGCATGAACCCAAAAATATTGATGAAGCCTTAAAAGATGAAAACTTGATAAATTCCATGCAAGACGAGTTAAACCAGTTTGAAAGAAACAAAGTTTGGCATCTTGTTCCTAGACCTTCATCACAATCTGTAATAGGCACTAAATGGGTTTTTAGGAATAAACTAAGTGAGGATGACAAGATAATAAGAAACAAGGCTAGATTGGTGGCTCAAGGGTATAATCAAGAGTTTGGGGTAGACTTTGATGAATCTTATGCCCCTGTTGCTAGACTCGAAGCCATCAGAATTTTACTTACCTTTGCATGCTCCCTTAGGATAAAGCTATATCAAATGGATGTCAAAAGTGCTTTCTTGAATGGCTTGATCAAAGAAGAAGTCTATGTTGAGCAACCCCCTGGCTTTGAGAATTCTAACAATGCAGATTTTGTATTCAAGCTAGACAGGGCGCTTTATGAACTTAAGCAAGCACCAAGAGCTTGGTATGAGAGACTAAGCTCGTTCCTCATTGAAAAAGGGTACACACGAGGTAAGGTAGATCAAACACTTTTCACCAAGAAGCAAGGTAAGAACATCTTGATTGTTCAAATTTATGTTGATGACATTGTGTTTGGTGCTACAAAATCTGAAATGTGTGAGGAATTTGCTAACCTCATGACTAGCGAATTTGAGATGAGCCTAATGGGAGAACTTCAATTCTTTCTCGGTTTGCAGGTCAACCAAGGAGAAGATGGTTGCTTCATAAGCCAAGCCAAATACATCAGAGAGCTGCTAAAAAGATTTGACATGGCAAACAGCAAAATCATTGCAACTCCGATGAGCACCTCAACTTCACTGGATTCAGATGAAAATGGTAAATTGGTGGATGCAAAGGTCTATAGAGGTATGATTGGTTCTTTACTTTATTTGATTGCATCCCGACCAGATATCCAGTTTAGTGTATGTCTTTGTGCTAGATTTCAAGCTAGTCCTAGAGAATCCCATTTGACTGCCGTCAAACGTATCCTTCGATATCTTGCTGGCACTCAATATTTGGGATTATGGTATCCGTCATCATGTGATTTATCTCTTATATCTTATTCTGATGCGGATTACGCTGGATGCAAGCTGGATCGCAAGAGTACTAGTGGCTACTGCCAGTTTCTAGGCGGGTGTTTAGTTTTTTGGGCCTCCAAGAAACAACACTCGATTGCCCTCTCAACCGCAGAGGCAGAATATGTTGCTGCAGGGAGCTGTGGCACCCAAGTGTTATGGATTAAACACCAACTCCAAGACTACTTGGTGGATCTTGGTTGTATCCCGATTCTGTGTGATAACACTAGTGCTATCAACCTTGCAAAAAATCTAGTCCAACACTCTAGGACTAAGCATATTGAGATTAGGCATCACTTCATTAGAGATGAGGTCGTTAAGAAAAACTTTGAGCTGCATTTTGTTGATACTCTAAATCAAATTGCTGACATCTTCACCAAGCCCTTGTGTAATGACAGGTTTTCAACACTCAGAAGAGAGCTTGGTCTTTGCCGACCTCAGGCCAATAAAAACTGATATGATGATCTTATTCAACTTGGTTATGTGTTTTGTAGAATGGCATTCATGCATTGTTTATATGTCAATATGTCATTTTGTATATGTGTCGCATTGCATGTAGATGCATAATAATGAAATGAGTTCATGATTCATAATGCATTGCATGGTCTGTATAGCATCCTTCCTACATGGCCATGGTATATCAAATGTTGATGTATGGAAAGGCATGTTATGCTTGTCTAGAAGCACTCAATATGCGTGAGGTTTCACCTCCGCCAAGTACCATGCATCATTGTCGCATATAGGCCATATAGTAAGGGGGAGTTGTCGTTTTGTAGCATTTATACATAAGTTTCATCTCCATTCTGTTGCATTTAATAAGTGTACAACCATATGTTGGGTCATGCATTTCATGTCTACCAAATTCATGTACACCCCTGCACGTTTCAGGTCATTCTCCTCTTGACACTTATCATTACACTTGCCTGCACACATAACTCTTTGCGTATCCATTGCATATCTTTAGGGGGAGTTTTGTTGATTCTCATAACATCTTGCAAACTGCACTTCAGTGGCTTACAGTCTGGTTTGAGTTCACGAGACAGATAGACATATGGTGTAAGAGCTTTCTATTATATGCCCTAATGATTGTCCATTCAATGAAAATGGTTCAGATTTAATGATTTCCTTGTAGTTCTGATATATCTGTTATGAAATCATCTATGTTCTGTGATTTTAATAGACCTTAACTAGAGATTGCATATTGTGCTTTGAATGACTATTCTGATATCTGAAAATTCAAAGTTCATGACCATCTTGGTGATACAATCAGGCTTAGTATTATTTTTAAACATCTTGATGAGCTGGAATTCTTGAAAATCAATTTGACAGAGCAATGATATTGTTGCACGGAGAAACATGTCATGTCATCAAAATCAAGTGACAAATGATATGTCATGATGTGCCTCTGTTATCTCTGTCGTCATTCTATTTGGACTCTAGGCAGAGCACTGACATAATTGCTGAGAAATATATCCTCTCATCAAAGAAATGAGATTGGATATGTCATGACGTGACTTTGTTATCTCTGTTCATTCTGAAGTATAACCGTCAGTCTTGCCAAATACCTAGGGATACTGGCGTCTAAACAACGTGTATTCTTACGGCTAGGAGGCATGAACTAGACTTGATTGCTCGTATAAAGTGAGTCATGTGCCTTCCAATACTAAAGATATTGAAAATCAACATATGCTACAATCATTCAATTCCATGCTTCAATCATGATTGTTTAGCCTCAATACATGCTTTTGTGTTATTGTCTTTGTCGTTATTGAATATGGATATATAAGACAAGGGAAGGTTAAACACTGCCATGATATGCACCTTTGGTTCATTTCTATTAAATCTTCAATGTAGCTACTTTTCGAACTCTGTTGATGATCTCGGATTTCATTAGCTTTGAACCATATATGTTACTCATGGTCTGTTTCAGGCTTGCATATAATGGCTTGCACTTCACTCCTTTCAGCTCTGGTCTCACAGATATTTCACCTCATTACTCCTTTTTGCTGTTGGCAAAGGGGGAGAATTCTTTGTGTGAGTCCTTTGTCGCGTTAGCTATGCGTTATCGCGTTGTCTTTGGGGGTTGTGTGAATGGTGTACGGGGAGAGTCCAAGGGGAGAGAATCCATTGCTCCCTTTGCATCTCATATGTTTATGTGATGGGGCTTGGGGCTTGCATAACTGCTAGCATTCATAATTGCATTCACAAGCTATTACTATCATGGATCTTGAGCTGCAAATGTTACATTTGTTATAACTTTTGCCTTTCTTGATATTACTGCCACATAATGACTGACAGTGTTGCCATCATCAAAAAGGGGGAGAATGTTGTGTCCCTATGGTCATTTGAGTCATCCTGTGGTCACTTGGGTCATTCGACATCATCCTATGGTCATACGAGTTCTGTGGTATTCTTGGTTTTGATAATGGCTAAACACTATTAGTCATTGATACTTTCCACTCTCATGTGACTGACACACGCGATGTTTTGTTCATGACAGATACGAAGGAATTCAGTGGAAATGGCAAAGGTGAAAGCTCAATGTTGCGCCCTCGCACGCGGATCGACCTGCGCGGTCAGGTCGCGGGGGTCAAGGGGGCAGCGCCCCTTGCGGGGGTTTCCGGGGGCGGAGCCCCCAGAACAAAATTTAGAAATGCTCAAAGCATATTCTAAGTTAATTTCAATCCCAAAATACATGAAATTGATGAGGACATGAATATCTTGACTTATGAACATGTTTCATTGGTCTAACACTTCATTTTTGCAGGTATAGGTGTTTCCGGTCGACCTACACACCTTGGCCGGTCGACCAGATTTGCCAGAGCCTAAGAATTCCACGTTTTATAGGTTTCGCTCGACCGCCCCTGCCTTTCCGGTCGACCGGTTCTTCCAGAAACGAAACACTCTAGGAATTACAGATTTCGGTCGACTGCCCCTACTTTTCCGGTCGACCGGTTCTCCCAGAACCGACAAGTTGGAGATTTTACAGATTTCGATCGACCGCCCCATGAATTCCGGTCGACTGCCAGCCCCGATGCAGCCATGTTTGACTTCGAATTCCACCTCGTGGCCAGCCCCTTTCCATGTATTTGTTTAATCAAAACTCACCTAATCTCCCATGATTTATGTATCTGGTCTGGGGGGTGTCCAAGGACCATTCCAAGGGTTATAAAACCAACACATGAGGGGTTAGAAACTCCAATGCTTCAAGGTTTCAAGAGAGACCAAGGGAGGCCATTCGCGGGCACTGTAGCACCTCCGTGAATAGTGTTTTGGGCAGGAGTTCTTCATCTATTCCAAGGGGTTTCAAGGTGAGATCTGAAACAAGCAACCTCCAGGGAAGCTAGAAGCAATCAAGGCTCTCAAGGGTGATCTAAGCTGCATCCTACATCTTCTACATCCTCTTCATCGACTCAAGAAGATCAAAAGGAAGATTGAAGCTACATCCATCATCTTCTTCATCAACTAGAAGAGGTTCAAGGAAGATCATCCCGCAAGAAAGAAGACATCGTCAAAGCATCCGATTCAAGCTTCTGCAACTCAGACAAGATTCTTTTCTTTGAGCATACTCTATATCTTGTTTGAGTGATTTCATATTTGTTCTCTTTTTCATTTCATACAAACAATTGAATCTGAGAATCGTCCCTACCGGTGGTTAGTAGGAAGGTAATCGGAGGTTGTCCGATCTGCGTTGTTGACCTCCCTACCAGGTGATTAGTAGGAAGGCAATCGGTGGTCTTTCCGATTTGCGGTTCAGTGCGTGGCACTAGTGGAGCCTCACCGGATTTGGTGAGGGGTGGACGTAGGACTGGGGATTCAGTTCGAACCACCTTAAAATCTCATGTGTTGTGATTTGTTCGTGTGATTGCTTCGTTCTAAATGTATGCTTAGATTCGAATCGATATATTAGTAATCATTTTGCTAAGTAAATCGTTGTGTCCTTCGTTTAGCTAGTTATATTCTGCTGCAATTTATCTCATCTAGCTATATAGAGGGTTACATTGCGAAAAGAGGGGCAGATCTATTCACCCCTCCCCTCTAGATCCGCTGTCCACTACACAACACTGTGTAGCCTGATATCCATAACCTGTAAACCTTCCTTGAGTCCTAGTCCATCCTGACCTATTTGGATAGGTTGACTGTGCAAAGAAGTGGGACTGGGCTCTAGGTTGGTAGAAATGTTTGGGTTGAGCTCTAAAAGCATTCTGCCTCCCCTGCACCTTGGACCCTGCTGACCTATTCATAGGTGTGTATTGGGTCTTCTTCAGAGGTGGTGGTGATGGTGGAGACTTGGTGACCTTAACATGTGGTTTATAAGATTGTGTAGGTTGACCCCTAACCTGAGACTGAGCTTTGGGATTTTGCTTGGATGTGCTAGCTCTACTAGGCTCACTCAGCTTTTGTTTGCCCTTCTCCTCAGCACTGGGCTTTTTCAGATTTACAGCTTTGTTCACTGAAATGTTTGACTTCATGTTGATTAGAGGTCCTTTCTCTTTTTGTGCGACAAATGAAATAGTTTTCATTCCAAAGCTTTTTGTTGCACTAGAATTAAATCCAAGGCCCTCTTTTCTGAAGTTGACTTTTGACCCTAACAAAGCATTTAGGTTATCTGAACCTTGGGTCATTTTCTCAATAGTTTTAAGCTTGTCCTCATTATCCTTTTGAATGTCTTCAATGGATTTTTTCAGTTCTATATTCACACTTAGGACAGCTTGATATTTTTCATTCATAATTTTTATCTCACTTTCATATTTTTGAATTTTCAACTTCCATTCATCAACTTCTTTTTCTAACCTATCATTATCTTCTTTAGAGGCTTTTGACTCATTCTTGATTTCTTCTAATTCAGAACATGTGCGTTTGAGTTTATTATTCTCAGATTCAAGACATGCAATTTTATCAGTTAGAGTTGTATCATTTTGCATGGAGTTAATCTTTCTTCTTAGATGCCTGTTTTCCCTTCTAATGTCATCTGCTTTATCAACTATTTCATGATAGGCATCTACCCAATCAGCAATAGTAAAATTATCGAATCGAGAAGTTACCTCATCTGAATCCTCCTCTCTGTCTTCAGAGCTTGTTGCCATAAGGCAAATGGGCTTTTCAGATTCGGCTTCACTGTCAGAGGTATTGCTCAAGGAGCCTTCATCTTCATCACTCCAGGTACTCACCATAGCTTTCCCTTTCGTGTTCCTCTTCTTTGACTTGTCCTTGTATTTCTGATTCTCTGGACAGTCAGCTTTCAGATGGCCTGTCTTCCTGCATTGATAACAAGTATTAGTTTCAATTTTCTTTGCAGGGTTATATTTATACCTTTTATCCCCTCGGCCGCCACTATACTTCTTTTGGCTGAATCGTCCTCCTTCTTTCCTGAGGAACCGCCTGAACTCTCTGGTCATCATTGCCATCTCAGTATGAGTTATATCTTGTTCATTCAGGCTCTCCTCGGATGATGATCCACTAGAGCTGGATCTGCTGGACTTGCTGGATTTGCTGGCACCAGCTTTCAGAGCGATTGGCTTCTTCTTCTTTTCAGCTTCCTCTATCTTTGGCAGATTAATCTCATATGCCATCAGCGAGCCAATTAGCTCATCTACCCTTGTATTTCGCAAATCCCTTGACTCCTCCATTACTGTAGCTTTAGTATGCCAAGCATGAGTCAGGGAACGTAATATCTTCCTCACTACATCGTATTCTGCTTGAGCCTTCCTGAGACCTCTAAGACCATTTGTGATGATAGTTAATCGAGAGTACATCTCCTTGATGGTCTCATTTGGCTTCATCTTGAAGGCTTCATATTCTGACACAAGGAAATTAGCCTTCGTCTCTCTAACCTGAGAAGTCCCTTCATGAATAACTTCCAGTGCATCCCACATCTCCTTAGCTGAGCTGCAAGCTGATACTCGAGAAAATTCCGTGGGGTGCAGAGAGCATTGAATAGCGTTTATGGCGCTCCAGTTTAGAGTAGACCTTCTGATCGCCTCCTTGGTCCAGACTTCCTCATTAGGGGACAGCTCATAAGGTCCCTTGTTGACTACCTTCCAGATCTCATAATCCTTCGCCCTCAAAAATACTTGCATACGGTTCTTCCAGTATGCATAGTTAGATCCATCGAAGAAAGGGGGCTTGGTGGTTGAGTGTCCTTCAGCGATCATCCCTCGAGCATCCATCTGTACCTTCCTCTTCGGGCTGTAAGTCCCTGTAGAAGAGTTAGGCTCTGATACCAACTGTTATGTTAGATGGACGCAGTCTATTACCACTGAGAGTGGATCTAGAGGGGGGTGAATAGATCTAATGTCTAATTTTAGAACACAGTTGAACTCTAATGTGGAATTAAAACAAGTAACTGTTGAACGACAGAAGGAACACTATGAAATCACACAAACCACAGGCAATCACACAGTAGGCACCGATCTTTAAGGTGGTTCGATCTCAATCTAGAGATCTACGTCCACCCCACACTCTAACTGGAATGTGGATCCTACTGACTCACAGCTTGAACAGCTGGGCTTTACAGCTTGCCAATAGACCGCTGATACACATCTTCGCTGGGCTTTACAGCTTGCCGACCAGAGGAACAAATCCTCTGCAACCGCTGGGCGATACAGCTTAGCCGTCCGAGACCTGGTCTCGCCTGCTGAGGATTATAGCTTCACTTGTCCAGTGGAAACCTCCACTGCAATTGCTGGCTCACAGCTTGATAATAAAAGAGTTTCGAAAACAATAAAGACAGAAACAAACGAAATGGAAAACCAAAACGAACGTAGCTCAATTGAGCAGTATCAGCTCTGGTATCTGAACCAAGAGACTGATTTACAAGACTTCGAAAAGTCTCTCTCAACTCAACTCTCTCAATCTTCTCTTCTCTCTTTCTCTTCTTCTCTCTTTTTCTTCTTCTCTGTGGATCGTGCAGGCGCTCACTCTCTGTTCTTTTCTCTTAGCTCTGGCTGCTTCTATTCGATCAGCTTCTTCTGCAGGAAGAAACTCCATATATATACCAGCAGTAGGAAGGGCGTGTGCTCTCCACATCTCCCGCCCAATGGCTTGGACCACGTGTCATAATCTGGTCACTCCCCTTATCCTCGGATCACGTGCCCAGTCATCAGTCTCTGCAAAGAATCCCTGTCAGACAGTCGAAATAGTTATCAGTTTAAGTCTAAAACGCTGTACAGACTATATGAAGACAGCGCTGTGTAGACTTTGCGATGTATAGACTTTGTAGATGCGAATGCAGTGTGTAGACTTTGTGGTGCACTAAGTGAGAATGCAAAAAGCAAAGTGTGTACATTGCAATTGGATGTATAGACTTGAATGACAGACTCAACGTGCAACAATGTATAGACTTTGAATCCCAGTGAAAAAGCCTGATAGAATGTATAGACTTTCTACGGCATCAAGGCAACCATGATGATGTGCAATGTTCAGACTTGACAGTATATGAAGAACATATGCTGTACAGACTTCGAATCAATAGATGCACGATGTACAGACTTCAAATCAAAGGATGTACAATGTACAGACTTTGGACATACGTGCATGCTATGCGATGTACAGACTTGAATGCGCGTATGCAACACGATGTATAGACTTGCTCATGACTGTCTAGACTCTGCATGCGTGCTATAGCAATGTGCAGACTTGCTGGCAAAGCGTTGTGCAGACTCTGCGTGCCCAATGTGTAGACTTAGTGTTCTGCATGAGACGCTAAGTAAGACGAACAATGTATAGACTTAGCCGATGCAGACTAGTCCGATGTACAAACTTGCTCGATGTACAAACTTCATGAACGATGCATGCAATGCACTCGACGATGTACAAACTTCCTATATGCTCAAGACCATGCACAACGAATGTATAGACTTGCTGTAAGGAATGTGCAGACTTGATGCATGAAGCAAGGCAATGAGAAATGTATAGACTTTCACGATATGTGGACTTGCCAAAGCAAGGGCTATACAGACTTGAGAATGCACGATGTATAGACTTGCAGGTGCAACGTAGGTAATGATACCAATGTATAGACTTGCGAGTGCAACGTCGGTAAAGATGCCAATGTATAGACTTGGAAGTTCAACTGGTGGATGTACAGACTTCACCGATGTATAGACTTGGAAGTTCAACTGGTGGATGTACAGACTTCACCGATGTATAGACTTGGAAGTTCAACTGGTGGATGTACAGACTTGGTTTCGTGCATGCTACAGGGCAATGTATGGACTTTGAATCAACGTGCATGCATTGTATAGACTTTGAGATGCTTGAAGCACACTATGCAGTAATGTATAGACTTAACATATGATGTACAGACATGATGGTTAGACAGACAAGAACTCTGTACAGACTTGAGCATGCAGACAAGCCATATGAATGTGTAGACTTGTGTTCTAAACGATGCACAAACATAACAGTGGAATGTATAGACATTGAGTGTGTAGACTTGTGTGTGTGCAATGTGTAGACCTATGCATGTGTGCATTACGATGTATAGACTCTGACTGCATGGAACATATAGACAATCTGATAAATACAGTTTCATCAAAATATAAACAGTTGCCAATCAATCAAAACAAGGTGTTGCCAATGAAGTAAAGCTATTGTCAACATCATCAACACAGAGGAGTCACAACAATAAGGGGCGCCCCCTTCATGGGCCTCTCTTTGGCCAAGCTGGTCCAAGGCCATCCAACAATCCCATTAACCCATGCTTAGCCTATGGACTCTCCCACCTAGATGGCCCATGAGAGGGAAAAGCCCACTTGGGCCTTAAGTGACTTTAAGGTCCATAATGAAGGCCTTAAGTCCAATATGAACTAACCCCCCTTAATGGACCTAATAAAAGAAACCTAATAATGGACTCTTCATAGAATGTGGCCCAATGGCTTATAAAAAGCCTTACAAAGGAGCCCAAAAGAAAAAAATCAACAAACACACAATTACAAGCCAATACAACCCATAAGACACACGAATACAAGCCAATACACACTAATACAACCCATTAGCCTTTGATGCCCCCATCAATTCTCCCCGGGTGGGAGGAACTCGACCCCGTCGAGTAAGGGGTGCTGCTGCTCGAGTAGCTCCGACGAATCCGTCACCGTACCAAGTAGCGCGGGTACGCTCCACTCCAAGTGATCGTCACCTGCTCATTCCGTATATACTCGATATGCGCATGCTGCTACGGGAAGAGGCTAGAGGTGGAACACTCCGGGGTGGGGTCACTCTCAAGGGGAGGAGGCGGCTTGAAGACTCACTAAGAATCACCGCCGGGTCCTTATAGGTGACTAGATCTGGGGCATAGATGTAGAGCTGATCCCATACTCGCCTCTCACTCATACGGGACTGACATCAACAAGCTTGCATAGGACGCATGCAAACTCACCATGTACTAAACATGTATGCAAACCACACAAACAAGCCACACAAAACAAACCACACAAAGAAGAAACAAACTGACTCATGCATTACCCTAGACATAAGGTGGTGACATCGACCCCACTAGGTGGCCATCATTCGAGTGTCGCATCCTGAGCGTCAGTAGGCTCTTCTAGACCTTCATACTCATCAGCTAGTTCCGGATCGGCCTCGTAGTCGACAGATACAAGCCCAGAAGGCGAAGTTTCTCCTACCCCTAGGGCTAGAGTGGCACGAGTGGGACATTGGTTGGCGATGTGGCCAAACCCATGACAGTGGAAACACTGTAGCCGTGACCTACTGGTCTCCCCAATAAGAGGGCCCTTACCCTTATCCTATCGACGGGCAGGGGGTGTAGGCAACAGAGGTGGAGCTGTAGGTGCCGTAGGCAACAAGGGTGGGGGTGCCGGTGGCAGAGAATGGGCAATGGGTGCCGAGGGGTGAGCTACGGGTGCTTGTGGTTGGGGTGGAGGTAGATCCCGTGGCGGGGGAGGACGAGGTCTAGGAGTGTAGTGCTCCTGACGGGCGGGCTCGTGAGGTCGAGTCATGGGACCCCTCGGGTATGGGCCTAAGGAACTACGTGACTCGGCACTACGGAGAGGAACGGGGCCCAACCGTTGGATAGACTCGAACTCTCCCTCGAATTGCTCCATCTCGAGAGCAACTTGGTACGCATCCTCTAACTTGTCCACCTTGCAGCGGAGAAGCTCATACCGTAGGTGCGGTCGTAGCCCACGCCGAAATCGGGAGACAGTAAGGGAGTCCTCCTCTGTGGCGTCACATCGCAAATAGTATTCATCGAACTCGGCGATGTACTTGGAGACGGACCGATCTCCTTGGGTAAGACTCTGCCACCTGTCTATGAGACGCTGGGGGTAAGTGGCAGGGAGGTACTTCTTCTTAAGTTTGGACCTCATCTCTTCCCACGTCTCTACCTGGGGTTCCTGACGATGAAATAGCAGGTTCTCCATGTTTTTCCAAAAGGTTTGAGCTTGCCCTACCAATTTCATTTTGGAAAACTTGACCTTCCGTTGGTCCGTCATCTCAAACCACTCAAAATATCGGTCCATACCGGCTTCCCAATCAAGATATATCATTGGCTCTAAGGACCCGTCAAAAGTGGGAGGGTCGGCACGAATTGTCCTGAGGGCCCGCTCATCCTCATCATGATTCTGTCGTTGAACATGACGGTCACGTCCGTATCCCCTATTTTCATCCTCAGACTCATAGTCTAGCACCTCGGGGAATTGACGCCTCCTACCATCTATCCCTTGAACCCGCGGAGCAGCAGGTTGCTGAACTGGGTCCTGTTGACAATGTGTAGGCGGGGGAGGTGCCTCAACTGGGGCTCTCAGGGGTGCATCGGCTGGGGCTCTCTCTAATGTGGCAACTCTCCCTACCAGGCCCTGAACATACTGGTCCGACTAGACGGCCTTATCCTCTAAGACCTTCATCCTTTCTTCTAGATGGGTGCCTAGGCCATCCATCCGTGTACTCAACCCATCCATTCTATCCATTTGAGTACTTAACCCGTCCATGCATGTCTTCAACCCTCGCATTTCCCCCATAAGGTCTTGGAACATTTCAGCCACCAACGACGCATCGAGACTAGGGGCTCGGGGATCTGCCATAGGTGGTGGTGGGGGTGAGTATTGGGTGCCTCGACGGGTGGGCATGCAAAGACACACGGAGACACCGACTAATGCAAACACGGACTAAAGCAAAGATGATGCACCTAGACTTAACCAAGACTCGGTACGTGGCGGAGTTAATCGATCTGAAGATCACTCGCGCAAGTGTGCGGCCTTCCCGATAGGTGTAGCCTAACGTTCGGACAACACCTTTTGATATATCGATTAATGGGATGCAAGTGCAACCTAGACCGACTTAGACAATGACTAGACGTAAATGACACTTTTTTTTTATTTTTTAGACACCCTAGACTCAACCTGGCTCTGATACCAAACTAATGCGGGATGGACACGCGAGTCGACTCCAAATGGATATGTGACCCTCGGACTCTAAGCAAGCTCGCGATCGCCCCTAACGAGGGAAGCGTATGGACGTGCATGGTTGAGAAATCGGCAGTGAGCTAGAGTGGTCAACTCTCAACTTCGTGCCCGGATCGGGTCACGGGACGGTCTCGCTCTCTCTCGCAGCAGCGATGAAATAAATATATCGAGCTAATGGCCCTAACACATGCTCTCTAGCAGTGACATATGAAGTATATACGAATAAAGCAAATTATCGAGTAAAGGAGCGAATACGATACCTTCACGCTCCTGGCGTGGGGAAGACGATCCCGGCCGATCTCGTACTTTCGGAACAATAATTAATTAAATTACAGCAATGATTTACTGCCCACTCCACGCAGGGAGGTAAAGGGCGACACAGTGGGACCCGGGAGTAGTGGGTTCGGGTTGACGGGCAGCTTCTTGTGTAGCTTCGGCGGCACACGTACTCACGATCGTGGGACCCACATGCTGGTCAGTGGGGCCGTGTGGGCCCGAAGCGGCACTGTCGTGACGGAGACGTCCGGAGGGGCGCTCCATGGGAAGGCGATGCGCTGGTTCACCTCGTGGAAGGCGAGGAGGCTCTGATCGGTGTGGGTTGGAGTTGCTGCCCACGGATCTGAATTCTATTTCAGACTCGTGCGTCCCGACGAAATCCGCTGCTGCGGTCACTCCCGGTGTCGGATCGACGCACAAGAGGTACTGTTGGAAAGCTAACTCAAAATCCTTCGATCTGTAGCTAGAGAGAAAAAATTGGCTATCCCGGATCTGGCCTTGACCGAATTTCCAAGCTGCTGGTTGATGGGACCCGAAATCTCAGGATAGAAGTGATTTTTCCTGAGAGTTGGCATTGACCGCATTGT
Organism: Amorphophallus konjac; assembly: GCA_022559845.1. NCBI lineage: Eukaryota > Viridiplantae > Streptophyta > Magnoliopsida > Alismatales > Araceae > Amorphophallus > Amorphophallus konjac. Next base: position 383,361,124 of record CM040123.1, read on the forward strand.
ATACCTCCGATTCAGCTATTGAGCTCCTCATGAAAGTGGTAGAGGGCAAAGAGAGGAAAACGGGGATGATTTTTATGAAAGGTTTGGTGGAGATCTGACTGGGGAAAAGTATTTTCTAGTACCAAGTGGTCGGATCTGGACAGCAGAGACAGAACAGAACTTTGGATTTGAAGTGATTGTTTAGAAAATATAAACGAGATTATAAATTCACAAGAAAATTTATAGAAGTGGTATTAGGTGGACAGAATCTCTAATAAATTTGGGGATTCGAACAAAAATCAAGAAGGGGGTCAAAACCTAGAAATACAGAGCTACTATTACACAGATCTGAACTGGGACAGAACTGGATGGTGAAAATACACAAAATTGAGAAAATATAAAAAGAAATGTAAATGACAGGATTTGTTTTGTGGAGGTGGGGATTCAAGAGGGGAACCAACCCTGAAAATCTCAACTCCAGATGATGAGGGGGTTGGGAGCTAAAATTCTCGGAGTGAGTCTCTGTCCAACAAAATAGAACCTTGGACAGCACTTCGGATCTTGCTTCGCGGCGGCTCGATGGCGGCACGAACGGCGGCGGCGGCGACAGCGATAGAAACCAGATGTAAAGGGGCTGAGATAGAACAGTTCTACACCCTGAAATGTTGAAGGATGAGGAAGGAATCAGAGAGAGAGAAGAGGGGGCGCAGGTTTGCTCCAATGCACATAAAATATTTTCTTCTCATTAATTCTCTAAAATGTGGAAATACAAGTATTTATATAAAATAGAAAATGACTCAAAATGCCCTCAGATCTAAGGTTGGAAGGAGAACTAAGGGATAGGAGAAAGTATTTCTCCCATGTGGTCAAAACACATTACACATAATCTGTCACGCCCCGAGCCTTTATTTCAGCGGAAGACTAACTCTAGAGCGCGAACAGCCGGCATGGTAAGCCTCTTGCAAGCAAGAACGATCAGAGCGCAAGACAATCACACAAAATGAATGCAATTGCATAATAATTACTAAAAATCCAACTTCATTCCATTATCAATCAAATATTCAAAAAATAATAACCTTTCCACCATCTTTCACTCTACTAGACTCAAGAAATAGGAAAATTACATTGACTCAATCTAAACAATATAGACTTCCTAAGTCTTCGCTCATCTTTATTCACTCTCGGATCCGCTACTTGAACATTCTGAACCCGCATCAGACTCACTTTCTTTTCCTGAAAAAGATTGGAAATAGGTAATGAGCACACTTGCCCAGTTGGTATCTTCGCATCAACATGAAGGCATTATTAAAGTAATTAACAATTTAGCTCTAAAGAAGTAAGGCAAAATCATGCAAATGCGAATATCATGCGATTAAAGCAAAGTAACACGATAATCATTTAAGATAGAGTGAACAAGAATGAACAAGAATGAATGTAACAAGAACATGATATTTGGCCTTTCATGAACAAGAATGTAACGAGAATGCACTTTCCCTTCCACTTTCATAACCATAAAGGTTACGCACGAGAATGTCAATCATGTAGCAATTCACTAGATTTTCACGAGTGCTCATGGATTTCACTTATTTATAAAGAAAGTACTCCCAGCGTAATGCGACGCCAGTAGCATCATACCCCATGGTTTATAAAATAGTATGTTTTCGATAATCAGCCGTGGGGACTAGCATAGAGCCCTTGGACACAATCAGTGCCCGAACTGCATCTTCACGTATAAATCAAGATACTTCCATGAGTGTAACAATAAAGTATGGCCAAGAATGTAATAAGGTCAATAACTCATGATAACAACAATCAATGAATGAATGCTTCAATTTAGAGTATGAGAGATCAAGAAAAAGATTTAAACAATGTCATGCTCACGGAAATAAATCGACAGCATAACGGTGCATTCTTTTCACTTTCAATCATTATATTAAGTTTCTTGATCAATATTATAAGTTCTAGACTATCATTAGTTCATCTAGAACTTTTGGAATATCAACCCTTGGGTCAAACCTTGGGTTAAGTACTTAAGCAATGTGACGGTCGTTTACTGGGCCGTTACATCATGTAACGCTCCAGTAGTGGGCCGTTACAATGATCTGAGTCTAGAATAATAAAAATGGACTCAGAGAAAGGTGACGGTCATGCATTAGGCCGTTACATTATGTGACGGTCCAGGATTAGGCCGTTACATTAGTCTGAACCCCGAATCAAGAATTCAAACTCAGATGAATGTGACGGTCTTATATTGGGCCGTTACATTTGCCTGACGGTCCAACACAGAGCCGTTACATTACTGATAATTAGAAAACATCGATAGTGTAGTCTAATCAATGGGCTTTAATGGTACAACCAACTCGGCGTCCTAGTGGGAATCCCAGGCTCGCGGAAAATTACGGAGGCCTTGAAACAAGATTTTCTAATCCATTGGAAGGAATATCCAATAGAGAGGTGCTCAAGTCCAAGAATAATATTCCTATAGTGCAAAGTGAACTAATGGACAACATACCAGAATATGTGCCATGTACTTATAGAAACGACTCCATTGATAAAGAGTGAAGGTGTAATGATGTGAAACCATGATAAAACTCCATTAATACGATTTTGGAAAATCATGATTTAAATACAAACTATAGAATTTTTGGTACATGAAACTAGCATAACTTAAAATAACATGCAATACCTATCATGAACAATTAGATAACTGAAGAGCCACATAATAGGTTAAAACTTAGCTATCTAGGGTTAATTATAAGTAAACTTAATTGGTAACTATT